>OX451741.1:1376003717-1376689832 GCA_948472305.1 Vicia faba
TAAAACTAGTTATATTGTTGTTTAAACATGAAGAAATGAACATTTTAGTGTGTTTTGAAACTCATGCCATGATCCCGGGGTTACGTGACTCTAAAGGCCGTGTCTTGATATTTGATTTCATGTTTGTTGTTGTTAACATCCAGTTATCACTAGAAGCTAGTCATTAGCCAAAATGTATATTCCTTTCCATGTCTTCAGAGAAAATCTTTGGATTGAGGTGGACATGGCATCATTACCCTCAGTAATTTCGACAGCTAACGGAGAAATAAGGCGTATCAGATGAAACTGAGGGACGAGAGGCATTCTCATCACTTGGTTCTCTAGAGATTTATTTTTTCACATGCATCAATTACTAGAGGCAGTAGCATTAGAAGGTGTTTATTTTGGTTCTTTGATTTTAAAATATGAAAAAAATTTCACTAATTTTGATTTATCTTTGTCAAATTTTGTGTCCTATAATTTTACATGAGTTGATTCTTCCATTATTAATTTTTAAACAGGGTTGTTCATTGCATGAGTTATCTCTCACAGTGAAAAACCAAAAATATCCATATCGGATTGTCCGGAGTTTGAAATTCGGACGCAACACACGCTACAACAAACTATTTTTTCCGCATCTCATCATAAGAAATGTCTGTCTTCTATAGGCTACAAAAACCTCTTGAACTCTAGTATCTCACCATATCAACTAGTGTTTGGTAAGCTAGGAAGTGTTTGGCAACTTAATGGATCAACGCTGCTGCACCTTTATAGTCCTTTCGACTATGTGATTTTGAGAAGTTAGTAAGTGTAACTTCTTGCTCACCATAATTTCTCTGATCACCAAACATAGGCTTAGAATGTTGGTGAAATGTGCCTTTTTGGCTTGGAAACACACAAACAAACATACTATTAAAATCACGAGCAATACACCATTCTCTTTTTTCACTATTATCTTTTAATATCACAACATTTCTTGCACAATTTCTTTAAAGATGTTATGACTGAACTACAATTTCTTGCACTATTATTCGTTTAGCAAATTCTCTGCTGTCTGCCGGATACTGTTCATCCTTATAGTTTCCAATATGTATTGCATCATCTTTAACTTGTTCATTCCCATTTGCAATTTCTGAAGTCAAATAATATCCAAACTATAGTGTTACGATTTATAAAGTCAAATAATGTTGTTTATTTAATCCCTTCCACATCCAAAAGTGTCCATGAAATATTAATATCATTTTTACTATCGACCATTCTGCAAAAAGTAAAGCACACTGAACTAATGAAAGGACACTACATTCCATATTCAAGCAATTTTGCAAGACTTTGAGAAAACAAGTATGAATATTGAGGTCTGTTTATCCAATTAACTCAGCATCAGTCAATTATATACGAGGTATACAGTTATACGTGGTACTTGTCCCAAGGCAGAAGGTTCTAAATCTAGTTATGGTAGCCCGACACCGTGGTCAGGTTTGAACTCAGTGGAGGAGCGGGCTGTTATGCTTGGCTTCTTGACTGCTCTTGGTTTAGATCTTTTAACAGATGATACTTAACTCAATCAGGATTTGTGGTCACTTAAATTGTTATGGTTATATACACACACTAATTTAGCGCAAGTTGGTAAGAAATAGAAAATTTGAAGGTAAACCCCAATATAATCTAACAGCAGTTGTCATTGCATTTGAACTTACCTTTCACAACCAGCTGGCACATTCACCCAACAATCGCAAAAACAAAAGAATTATATGTTGCAAGTGTAATTCCTTGTGTCGAAGCATATTGTTGCTCGACACAAGGTGTGTCGAAGCAGATTGTTGTGTCGAGTTGTATAGCTATCAAAGTGTCGAAATAGATTGTTTCACATAGGTTTTTGATTTAGATTCAAAATAAATATTTTTGGCTTTTATAGTTTTTGCCTTTTTGGCTTTTTGACTCGGGGAGAAAGCTAACCTAAAACTATAAATAGAAGGAGTAACCAACTGCTGTATCCCAAAATTTACCCTCTTTTTTCTCAAGACCTTTTTTCACAAGGATTTTCAAAATGGCAAGTTTGTACAAGTACAATTGGATTTTTGGCTCTCAAGCATCAAATCGAAAAAGAGCAAGTCTGCTTTGATTCATAAGCTTCGATTGGATATTTGGCCCCCTTCGATCATGTCTTGATTCATACGCTTCGATTGGGTATTTGGTCCCCTTAGATCAAGCTTTGGTCCACCAGCTTCGATTAAGCATTGGGTCCCTTTCGAGCAAGCTTTGGTCCACAAGCTTCATTTGGGCATATTGTCCCTTACAGATTTGCTTCGATTCACGAGCAGTAGCCTCCTATAAATTTACTTCGATTCAACAACAGTAGTCTCCTACATACTTGCTTTGATTCATAAAGCAGTGGCCTCCTGCATGTTTGTTTTGATTCACAGAGCAGTGGCCTCTTGCATGCAAGCTTCGATTGAGCATTGGTCTCTTACGTGCTTCGATCCACAAGACAAGTGCTTCCTCTGTGCTTGCTTTTGACCCACAAGGAAATGACTTCCTATGTGCTTGCCTTCAATGCACAAGGCAATGGCTTCCATTCATGCTAGCGCCCATAAAACAGTGGTTTCTTTTATATGTGCTTCAATTCATTAAGCAGTTGGCTTTCCTCATGCTAGCTTTGACTCCACCTCTAAAAATCCCTCAACATAGTTTCTACAATATGACACACAATGTGGTCCATTTGAAGAAGAATTCAAAAGGTCCATTCGAAGAACATGCATGTGGTCCATTCGAAGAACACACATGTGGTCCATTCGAAGAACACACATGTATTAAAAATAAATTTTGCTTTGTCTTTTGATGAGTCTGATTCAAGATGCTTGTTGGTCAAAGTCCTATATGTGGCCAAGTCCAAGCCTCCTGCACGATTACATTCATGACAAATGAAGCTTCGATTGGCCATAATGAAGTTTTCGATTGGACCAGTGGGGTATCCTAAAGCCAATCGAAGAACAAGGAAAATAGGGGCTCAATCGAAGAAGCCACAATAATGAAATCCAGAGCCATCGAAAGGAGCAATTCATAGCCAATCGAAGAACAAAGCGTGGAGGCATTCGAAGGAGTCATGGAGTGAAACATTTCTAGGTTCACTCCAAAACCCAAAAGGGTAGGAATCCATCAAAAATGGTAATCCTTTAACTTGTCTGATTTTGCCTTCAAAGTATGGTTAATGGATGTCCCTTGCCATTTTCATTCACCTCCGCCCCTATAAATACATACCTAAAGATACATTGTCAAGGACAAAAAAAAAGAGACAAGAAAAACATTGCCACAGAAACATTCTTACAGACTGCATCACACAGAATACCAATCGAAGCTGCAGACAGATTGCCAAACGAAAGTATTTTGCCACACACGTCTGTTGTCCCACAAGAGCTCCATAAAACTTCTAAAATTCCAACAAGGTTGTCAGAATCGAAGCAACCTCTGTAGGCCTCTCTAATCCAAAACAATCACTCCACTGGTAACAAACCTTCGATCTCAAATTCATTTCATATGTAATTTAATTTTGATTGTATATTCATGCTGCATAACGTTTATGATGGTTGGTGTGTTACATGTAAAGTCTAAAGTAACAGGATACTTTTACTAAGGCATATGAAATGGATTTCTTTGAATCTTAAATCCAGCTCAGATAGTGAAGAAGAATGTGTGCAGTCGAAAGGACCTGGGTTCGATATTCAGGCCTTGCAATTTTATTTTTTCTAACTCTTTTATGCAAATTCAATGTTCCTTGGCTACGCACGCACACCATACACCATCAAGTCCAGGCCATCAAATGCACATCTGATCTGAATCCAACGCCCTAAGCACGTAACCTCGCCATGGACTCTCCTGGGGATCTCCCACTGAATTCAAGGGCAGATATGAGCTTTTCACACTTGGGCCCAGCGAATTTTATTTCATATCCCCTCTATTTCTTTTGTTATTAGGCCCATTTATATTTTTGTTTTATCTTTACTATTTACTTCTTTTAATTTTATTTTAATTTTTTTAATCAGTAAAAACAAATAAAATCACAAAAAAACATTAGGTTAGTATTTTTTTTGTTAATTAAACTAATTTTGTAAATGAACTAATATTTATTTAAACCATTTTCTTAATTTTAGAAATGATAGAATTATGATTTATTTGAATTCAATTTTCTTCATAAAACAAAATAAAATAACAAAAAGATTTCATTTTTAGGATTTAGAAGTCCTTTCAATTCATGCGCGTTTATTATTTTAGCATTTGTTATTCTTATCATTATTGTATCTGATTATGGGTTGTAATAGTTAAAATTAGGACTTTATTTTCTGCTTTTTATTTCTCCCCCAAGTTTTAGACTATGTTAATAATCCCCCTCCCCGAAGCTTTGTAATAGCGTAGATTTAAATTCTCACATTTTATTCCTCGTACATATTTGAACTGTTTAGATGTATGATTAATAGGATTGTATGATAAAGATTAAAACCAACGCTGGCAAACTTAACACAAGACAAAAATAATTGAACATAACACACTATCACACGCGCACCTTTAGGGTACTCCCACTTTTGTTGCCTTCAAAAAAATAGTCACAACTCTCGAAACGTGAGAGATTTTAGTGGCTATCCTCCGGTTTAAATATCACAAGTCCCTCGATGACCCTCTCTACGTTGCCTCGATAAAGTGATCTTAAAACTCTAGGGTAGTTACTAAGGTTTCTTTCCCAGTTGCCTTTGTAACTATAAAATGTCCCTTCGAATGTCCCTCATACATCCAAATGACTAGGGCTACCTACTCACTAATAGTAGGCTAGCATTGTTTAAAGGAAAGGAGGAAAAGAACGAACCTTTCGAGTAAATTAGATAGTTCCTAGATGCTATGCTCAAAAATAAACTTTTTACACTTACACAATTTTTTTTTCAAAAACCTTTTCAAAAAATGCTTTATCAACACTCTTGAGGACTGATACAAGAATTATCATAAAGTAAACCTCCACACTAAGGGATTTCAAAAATACTTTTAAAAACACACAAAACACAAAGCATTTCAAATGAGCTAAGCATCTAAGAGCCCGTAGATAACTACGGATGGAAAAGACACTAATACCTCCCCTTTCTATAATCTACCCCTTACTCAGAAATAATATCGAAAGGTCTTTTTCTATTTTTTTCACCCTTTCCTTTGTTGGATAAAAGAAAAGTCAGTGGCGACTTTTGCTTACCGTAACATTTGCGAATACAAATGCAAAACCAGTATAACAGTCGGTTCTGCCACCGTATCACAGAACTGACGACTCTGTTGGGACTATTAAAAAGTGGGGTTACCTTAGAGCTTAGTTAATTTTTAAATTGCTTTACATTGTGTGTTTTGTATACTTTTTCTTTTGAGGGTTTGTTTGGGTTGTTACTAAGAGATTCTACACCCGAATCTGGGGTACCTTTTTTAGGTAAGCAGCAATAGATACTGGAGATTGTATGGCGTAGACTGATATAGTTGAAGCGATAGTTGCGTTAGTGTGACACATTTGTTGGTACCGGTATCTATTGTGTTAAATTGAGGAGAATACAAGACTGTTGTGTGGTGTCATAAAGCACTAACAGACCTTATAATCTTAGTTGAACAAACTTGGCCATTAGAAAGTAGTGAGATAGCCAGTCTCGGTATAAAGCTGGGGATTAGTTGATACTCGATGCTACACTCATTGATATCGGACTTTCGGGATATTTCGGCTGCGAGAAAAGATTGCCTGAGCAGAAACAATGCCTGATAAAGAAAGATTAGTGATATTGAGATTCCCTAGAACCCGATTACTATTAATAGGATAGGTTGAGCCAACTAAACTTCAAGAGGGTACCTACCTATGGAATTCATGCAAGCCTAAACCTAAGGCTATTTGTGTGACTTGTTTGCTTTCACTGTCTAACAGCTTGAACTCATTGCGGGACTTTGTTTGTGCTCCTTGTAGGACTTGCTTGTAGTCTTTATCCAATAATTTGGATTTCCTGCAAGACATGCTTGTCTTCGTCACCTTACATTTTTGCTTTATGCATATCTTATACATCATAAAATCATGCCATAGAATTTCCTTAACCATTTCAAGGATATCAAGGGTCTGTGATGCAGGTCATGATGAACCAGATGTCTAGCAAGGGGAAAAGGGATTTATTTTCCTCAATCCAATACCGTCAAAAGACCAAAACACAACAAATTGAGTCAGGGGCTATGACCCACTTAATATGGTGAGCTTGATTCTCGCAGAAAGACGTCCAACGATACAAAATTCTTCAATCAAAGTTGTTGTCAACTCCTAACATCTTCTTGTGTTTACTTTGCGAGATCCTTGAAAACATTTATATATCATGCATGCCATCGCATAACAAGTATTCTTAAGACATGTTTCTCATTTTTCTCGCTGTTTATTTTAGTAAGAAAATGGATCTAGAGCAAATAGTTAAAGATCTCCAAGCTCAGAATGCCCAGTTCCAACACATATTCCTGAACTTAGCCAAGGGGCACGAAGAGCTGAAAGCTCTCGTCATCAAAGAGAAGAAGAAGAAGAAGGCAAAGAAATTGGTTGGCGTCTTGAATATGGGAAGAAGACTTAGAGGACCAGCCAAGCGAGCTCTAGATCTCACAACTCCATCAAATGAGGGGGATAATCATGAAGAAGATAAAAACCCGGGGACTGATGAAGAAAAAGCTGATTACTCAGAGGAACAATATCCTCCTACTGATGATAAATATAAACAACTGGAGGATCGTCTCAATGCTATGCAGATTCAACAGGTATCTGGCTTGGACTTTAAAGAGTTAGGGCTAGTTTCTGGAGTGGTCATCCCACCAAAATTCAAGGTTCCCAAATTTTCTAAATATAACGGGGTATCTTGTCCTAAACTTCACTTGAGATCATACGTCAGAAAAATCCAGCCTCACACTACTGACCGGAAGTTATGGGTCCATTTCTTCCAAGAAAGTTTGGTTGGCACTCAGCTGGAGTGGTTCTATCAGTTGGAAGGAACCGACATTCATATCTGAGAAGACTTGGCTGCTGCTTTTTATAAGCATTACCAATACAATGATGACCTGGAACCAACTCGAGTGCAATTGCAGAACATGTCCATGGGCTCAAGAGAAGGGTTCAAGGAATATGCACAGAAATGGAGGGATTTAGCTGGCAGAGTGCAACCTCCTCTGACTGATCGGGAAATGGTAGACATGTTCATGGGCACTCTGACGGGCCCGTTATTCAATTTGCTGATTGGGAGTTCTTCTTCTGGTTTTACAAAGATGGTACTGACTGGGGAGAGGATCGAAAGCGGTATCAAGAGTGGGAATATTCTGATGGCCGAACCCTCTAATGCTGAGAAGAGGCCATTTGGTGGTAAAAACGAAACTAATATTGTCTATGGTCAAAGAGTCTATAGTAAAAAGGACCACCATCAGTCTGTGGGAGCGGTGTTAACTCCTAATCCTACACCTGTTCAACCACAACGGGGCAATAGGCGTAGGATAAAGTTTCAAGAAAGGCAGTACGCTAAGATTAATATGCCATTGTCTCAAGCGTTATAACATTTGCTGAAAGCAGAACCGATTACACTAAAGGATCCTCCTCAAAACCCCGATACCTCCTCTCCTAAGTACAATCCAAATGTAAAATATGCCTACCATTCTGATAGTCCCGGGCACGACACCGACAGCTGTTGGACTTTGAAGAACAAGATTCAAGATTTGATCGACAATAAGGAGATTGAATTTGACCCTCCTAAGGATCCCAATGTGACCACTGCTCCCATACCAAATCATTGAGAGTGTCCAGTTCATTTTGAATTTTCAATTGTAATTTCTTTTGTTTGTTTGAATGCTTATCCATTATGTCAAACTCTATTTTCATTAATGTATCATATATGTTTGTCTTGAATCAATTCATTTGTATTCACTATATTCAATCTGTGTTTTTACTTCTTTTTTGTGATATTCAACTCTGGATTAAAAGCTATAAGCTTTTAGAGGGAGGATGACGAAAACGATACCACAATCTCTACAGTGTGATTTTGAACAAACCTTGATGCGATGTACAAATGTTCTTTCAAATCCTAAACAGTGGAGTTATAAGGAAGATAATCCCTAGTCAACCCCTTTGAGCATAAGAAGTAGGAGTTTTCTTTTTCACACAAATTAAAACATTTAATCATAACCTGGGGCAGGGTAGTTTCTCAGTTATTTCTAATGTGCATTCAATCGCAAGCTTTCTCTTCATACACGACGAGTGGTGTTGAAGACGTCCTTCCAAAACAAAGATGGTGATGGTTCCACATAATCATTGAAACAAGCAGTCATCATATCTCAGAAGAAAAGTCCGCTAAGTCAAAACCTATGAAGGAGACTTAAGAAAAAAACTGGGGCATCCCGCTGACTGTAATCACAGAAGAAACAGTTCAGGAAAAAAGTAGGGATGATAAAATATAAAAAAAGAGGTCACTACAAATCCTTAACAAAAGGAGAAGGTTACAAAAATGACTGCCTTCTCAAATAAACATTCAATTTCTTAACCATCACCAAGTAGCAGAGCAATGATTGCAGACTCAATTGGGATCTAAACGCACAAGTTAACTGAGTATAGGACTAAAGAACATCACGAAGAATGAGTTGGGTAAAAATAAAGTTTGAGCATTTATCCTTTGTTTCTTAAACCGTGAACCAGGCCACGTTACAACCCTTAAAAGTCCTAGCTGAAGCATGGGTTAGTTCGAAAGAATATTGTTACAAAAGGTATCCTGACTCCTGTAAGTTTTTCTATAAATCCTGAGTTGATATCACACTCTTACAAAATTTGTTTGTTTTACTAAAAAATTGAATTTTTTCAACTTCAAGACAGACATAAGCTTTGCATTTTTAAAATACCTTTGTTTGCATATGTCTAATTGTTCAACAACAGAGAAATTCGCATGATGGAAATTCAATGAACGAAAATCCTCTAAATGGACAAAATCACCTCAAATTGAAAGACATCTCCAGTAACAGGCCTTTCATAATCAAGGGGCATAGCATGACGTCCAGCTGATCTGGGGCAATCAAGTCAAGATTTGAGGAATCTCCCAAAAGTGCCAAATAGCCAGGGGCAGATCCCCATCTGAATCACTTGGGGCATTGGACATGAATTCCAGCAAAAAATCACGTACGATCCAGCAAACATCTTCTGGCAGTGTGGCAACACTTACTACTATGGACAGTGGCAATTTTCCGCACCCAGTGAACATGGACATAGTCGGAAAATACTACGCATGAAAAAAGACCCACTAGGTTGACTAGCCTAGGCAAAAATAAGGGCACCCTGATGAACCAAAAGAGTTCGGGAAAAAATTAGGAATATACATATGGAAAAATCTGTACACCCAGCAAGTCGATAACATGAAAAGGCAGCTTGGGCAAAAAAGGGTATCCCAGTGGACTGAAAATCTGAAAGGACAATTCAGGAAAAAGTTAGGGATTAAAGCGTACGACTATGTCCCGTCATCTCGTCAATTATCTATCAGTAGAAGACTTATTACCCTGATCAGCATTCACCAAGGACTCAAAGAGTTAGGATAACATTCAAACCGTCTACAAAATCCCCAGCAGATACTTTCTCCAGCAAATACTTTCTCCAGCAGGTACAGAGGCAGGGGCATTCTACCATAAAGTCACTGCCATATCCTCAGTTCATAGCCTAATGATGTCAACGTTTTTTATATCCCCGGTAGAGAAATAATATCCAATCACTGCCTCGGCATATTAAAGAATTCTCTAGCTTGGTTCACAAGCTTTTCGGATTCCCCAGCGGGATTTCATAAAAATCCCCAAGCAATTCACAAAGTTTCTCTTCCCCAACAAAGTTTATTTCTCTAACAACGGAAGTTCATCTCCTAGCAATTCAACTTCAAAAAAATTTGAAGACTTACATTCTTCATCCCCAACAACAATTCGAGATTTATTTCCCTAGTTCAACAATACAACAAGGGAACGACTGACACGTTCATACATTGCATTCATACATCATTTTATAAACATCATAGCACATGCAACACGAATGCATACATCACAATCTCATTTATTTTGAGAGCATCATTTGCACTTCATGTATCATGAAATTGCATACAGCTAACCCTTTATCTTTTCAGGTAAAAGTCTATAAACAGACGAATATCATCAACTATTTACATGACCAAACAAATTTCTGGTCTCTGCTAAAGTAGTAATCATCCAAGATTTCTTCATTATCTATTGAGGTAGTAGTCGTCCAAGATTCCTTCATCATCTGATGAGGTAGTAATTATCAAATATTCCTTTATCACCTGCTGAGGTAGTAATCGTCCAAGATTCCTTCATTATCTGTTGAGGTAGTAGTCGTCAAAGATTCCTTCATTATCTGCTTAAATAGTAATCATCCAATATTCCTTCATTATCTGTTGAGGTAGTAGTCGTCCAAGATTCCTCCATCATCTTCTGAGGTAGTAATCGTCCAAGATTCCTTCATTATCTGTTGAGGTAGTAATTGTCAAAGATTCCTTCATCACCTCCTTAGGTAGTAATCATCCAAGATTCCTTCATCACCTACTGAGGTAGTAATCGTCCAAGATTCCTTCATTATCTGTTGAGGTAGTAATTGTCAAAGGTTCCTTCACCACCTACTGAGGTAGTAGTCGTCCAAGATTCCTTCATTATCTGTTGAGGTAGAAATCGTCCAAGATTCCTTCATTATTTGTTGAGGTAGTAGTCGTCAAAGATTCCTTCATTATCTGCTGAAGTAGTAATTGTCAAAGATTCCTTTATTACCTGCTGAAGTAGAAGTCGCCAAAGATTCCTTATAATAACCCTCCAGATGCAGCTTTACACAGGTTCATCCTAAATTAGCCCCACACAGGCTCTTTCTCATATATATATATATATATATATATATATATATATCCAGATGCAGTCTAACACGGACTCATCCTGAAACAGTCCTACACAGGTTCCTTCTAATATATTTCCAGATAGTAGTTAATTTCATTCTCCCCAGCAAGTTACTGTGAAGCCTGAATTCCAACCAGAAAACAACAAACTTTCATCTCTCCATTCCAGAGATAACTCCTCAGTAGAGCCTTAGACAAATAAAGCTCCTAGACTCTTTTCCCCATAGGGTTTTCCTCAAGCAGGAGAACAGCAGAAATAAAATTTCCCCAACGGAGTCCTCCTCAATCAACAGAAACATGAATCCCCATAAAGAGACCTCTTATGAAGTCATCATCTGCTTTGGATGGCATCTTTAAGCCCATCTCCAACAACTCTCAGCCATCTTCTCCAAATGGCATCTTTAAGTTCATTCCCTACACAATCAACCATCACATCATGCGAGTACAAATTTATGGGCACTCTATTGTTCAATCATCTTCCACCTTCAGATCACAAAAAGCAAACAAGCCAATCTAAATCTTCAGGTTTAAGAAGATTAAACAGGGGCAGCTGTTGTACCCCAAAATTTCCCTCCTATTTATCAAGACATTTTTTCATAAGGATTTTCAAAAGGGCAAGTTTGTACAAGTACAATGGGATTTTTGGCTCTCAAGCATCAAATTGAAGAAGAGCAAGTTTGCTTTGATTCATAAGCTTCGATTGGGTATTTGGCCCCCTTCGATCATGCTTTGATTCATATGCTTCGATTGGGTATTTGGTCCCCTTCGATCAACCTTTGGTCCACCAGCTTCAATTGAGCATTGGGTCCCCTTCGAGCAAGATTTGGCCAACAACCTTCATTTGGGCATATGGCCCCCTATAGGTTTGCTTCGATTCACCAGCAGTAGCCCCCTACAAATTTACTTCGATTCACCAGCAGTAGCCTCCTACATACTTGCTTTGATTCACAAAGCAGTGGCCTCTTGCATGTTTGTTTTGATTCACAGAGCAGTGGCCTCCTGCATGCAAGCTTCGATTGAGCATTGGTCTCTTACGTGCTTCGATCCATAAGACAAGTGCTTCCTCTGTGCTTGCTTTCGACCCACAAGGAAATGACTTCCTATGTGCTTGCCTTCAATGCAAAAGGCAATGACTTCCCTTCATGCTAACGCCCATAAAGCAGTGGCTTCTTTCATACGTGCTTCGATTCTTTAAGCAATTGGCTTCCCTCATGCTAGCTTTGACTCCACCTCTAAAAACCCTCAACATGGTTTCTACACTATGACACACAATGTGGTCCATTTCAAGAAGCATTCAAAAGGTCCATTCTAAGAACATGAATTTGGTGAATTGGAAGGAAATGCATGTGGTCCATTCTAAGAACACACATGTGGTCCATTCGAAGAACACACATGTGGTCCATTCGAAGAGCACACATGTGGTCCATTCGAAGTACACACATGTGGTCCATTCGAAGGATACACAAGTATTGAAAACAAATTTTGCTTTGTCTTTTGATGAGTCTGGTTCAAGATACTTGCTGGCCAAAGTCCTACATGCTGCCAAGCCCAAGCCTCTTGCACAATTACATTCATGACAAAAGAAGCTTCGACTGGCCAAAATGAAGTTTTCAATTGGGCTAGTGGGGTATCTTCAGATCCAATAGAAGAACAAGGCAAATATGGGATCAATAGAAGAATCCACAACAATGAAACCCAGAGCCATCGAAAGGAGAAATTCAGAGCCAATCGAAGAACAAAGCATGGAGGCATTCAAAGGAATCAGGTAGTGAAACATGTCTAGGTTCATACCAAAACCCAAAAGGGTAGGAATCCATAAAAAATGGTAATCCTTTAACTTGTCTGATTTTGCCTTCAAATCCTGGTTAATGGCTGTCCCTTGCCACTTCCATTAACCTCCACCCCAATAAATACAGGCCTAAAGATACATTGTCAATAACGGGAAAAAAAGAGACAATAAAAACATTGCCACAGAAACATTCTTACAGACTGCATCACACAGAATACCAATCGAAGCTGCAGACACATTTCCAAATGAAAGTATTTTGCCACACACGCCTGTTGCCCCACAAGAGCTCCACAAAACTTCCAAAGTTCCAACAAGGTTGTCAGAATCGAAGCAACCTCTGTAGGCCTCTCCAATCCAAAACAAGCACCCCACTGGTAACAAACCTTCAACCTCAAATTCATTTCATATGTAATTTAATTTTGATTGTATATTCATGCTGCATAATGTTTATGATGGTTAGTGTGTCACATGTAAAGTCTAAAGTAACAGTGTTGTACCCCAAAATTTGCCCTCCCATATTTCTCAAAACATTTCAAGAAATATTCACAAGTCCAACCCGGCGCGTCATATTCAGGTGTTCTTTCCCCAAGATATCTCTGATAACGTATTCTCAAATTCAGGTTCGGCTCAAGAGTCAATTCTTTAAAGAATGTATCCGAATGTGTGAGTTTTCTCGAAGAAATATGGTGAAAAAGTGTGTTGAAAGTGCAGTTTTTACGCGCTAAAAATTTATAACTTGAAGATCGTGACTCGTTTTGAACCCGTTCCGGTGGCCAAAATTCCATCTTGACATTATCTAAGTTTTCATCTCTCACGGCTGGAAGCCAATTTCGATCAGAAGGTCTTCAAAAATGTGGATTTATCAAGTATTTTCGTACAGAAAATTTGTGACAGAAGTTTATTTGCGTCATGTTCAGAAAATCATAACTTGGTCGATTTTCATCGTATCGAGCTGGTTCCGGCGCCAAAATTTCAAAAATTGAGTTGGCTACATTTTCACAGGAGGTATCAAGTTCGAACAGTGTTCAAAAGGCCTTCGTTTTTTGCTCAGAGTGCGTGACACGCTGAAAATCCTGAATGCTGAATATTATTTCATCTGGGCCGAAACTTCAAAAATTCATAACTCGGTCAATTTTTATCGGATTGGGCTCATATTTTTACACAAGGTCACTGACTCATAGATCTACAACTTTGCTTCAAAAGTCGAGACCAAATTATGCACCAATCAATACCAGTTTTTTTATTGAAGAACGTGTCGGAGTCGACACTGGAGCCCAAAATAAGTTTGTCTGAGCTGAAACTTCAAAAATTCATAACTAATTCACCGTTTATCCGATTGAGCCGATTTTCGGACAGGAGTTAGTTCTTGATGTCGGCTACATTTTGTTTTCACATTTCAACTTCAAATATTGCACTTAAGTCCCTGCGATTTAGCCTGGAAAGTGACGAACTCAAGTAAACATTGGAGGCCCAATTGCACATTCAAAGCCCATTTTCTTTACCCTAATTTCCATTATATAATCACCTTCTTTTCACACAAACCAGAGAGGAAAAAGAGGAGAAAAAAGAGAGAAAAAACCTTGCCACAACACTGTTAGAATATCAAATTCTTTCAAGAACCCTAAAACCTTGAAATCCTTATTACGAATCCCTCTCTCACTACAAACAAGCCATCACAGTTACAAACCAACACCTCACTACTTCTTCAGTAAGGGTAAGGCTGACTTGATCTCCATGATCAAAAGGGCATAAAAGCATTCATGTCACTACTTTTCCAGTAAGGGTAAGATTGATTTGATCTCCATGATCAAAAGGGTATAATCATTCATACATGTCATATTGTGCCTAAACATTAAATTTCTTCATATATTGGCTTTATTTGCATTTTATAATTTTATTTAATGTGTTCATGAGATTCAACACTGCAGATTTAGACAGGATCCCATGCAGGTTCATTAAGGAACATTGAGGCCAAAAGCCAAAAGCCAAAAGCCAAAAGCCAAATGGCCCAAAGAACAACTTATGCATGATGAGGCCAGAACACAAATGACCAACAGCCAGAACACAAATGGCCATGAAACCCAATCCAATGGCCAAAGAATGCAGACCGTTCAAAAAAACCTCCCCTTGGGCCTGAAACCCCCCTTGGTTTGCATCCTTTTTAATTTTATTTTCTTTTCTTTTCTAATTCTTTTTTATTTGTTTTAATTGTTTTTTTCACCATAAAATAATTTTCTATAATAAAAACATAAAAATCAAAAATACAAATATATTTAATTATTATTAATTTCATCAATAACCTATTTTTTGTAAATAAACTCTAACAATTAACTTAGTTTAAAATAGGTTTTAAAACTTAAATCTTTTTCTTAACAAATTAAAATATGTAGAAATTAGGATTTTTAACTTTTTTATCACTTTTCTTAATAAATAACTTTTTTTCTTCTTATTATCATTATTATTAATTACTAATTTATTTTATAAATAAACATGTACATTAAATATCTAGTAAAATTAGGTTAAACTTTAATGTTTTCTTAATAATTAAAACAACTTAGAATTAGGGTTTCTTTTAATTTTTATTTTTATTTTATTTATTTTCATTAAATACAAAAAAACATAAAAACATTTCTTTTCTTAATTAAATAATTAATTAGCTTTTTAATTTCATTTAATTTCTCAAAAGGGTCCAACGCCCTCGAACGTTCTATTTCTATTCTTTCGCGCATTTATTTTATTTTATTGTGAATATTATGTAATTGCTCAAGCCTTGTAATAGTAATTAGGAATTTATTTTACTTTCCGCATTTTTATTCAAAACGGGTTTTTGTTAATTTGGCGATGTATAGACCCACGCCTTGTAATAGCGTAGGATTTTACTTTCCGCATTTAAATTTCCGCACTTTTAAACTGCTAAACTTTGCATGAAAGAATGTATGGCCTAAAATAAAAACAAGCGTAGATCACCATGATGCATGTACAAGATAAATATCAACATGAAAATAACACACAAATTCACACACCACTCTTAGGGTACGCCTCACTGTTGCCTTGCCCTCGAAACGTGGTCGTCGAGTATAGGACGTTTTAGTAAGTCCTTATGTCCATGACATGATCCAGTTGCCTCGAAACGGTTGCCTCGGAATTAAAAAGGATCAATGGCATAAGGGTAGCTTCTAAGGTGTCCTACTGTTGCTCTGGTGACCACACTATCCCTACAAACGAATTGACCCGAACACCTCCAACGGTGGTGCTACCTACCCCTCAATGGTGGGATGGCACTACCTTAAGGACATTTACACAGCCTAATTCCTTAGGGTAGGTAGATGACTCATATATACTTGCTCTAAAAAAAATCAAAAACTCTTTTCACACCGACACTTTTCAAAAAGCTTTCAAAACAATTTTTCAAACACTCTTGAGGACTGATACAAGAGTCGATCTGAAATCTTCAAACGAAACTTTTTCAAACTCACTCACGATTGAAAAGCAAACACTTTTGAAAACACAAATGAGCAAGTATCTAAGAGCCCGTGGATAACCACAGATAGAAAGGGTGCTAACACCTTCCCTTTCTATAAATCCACCTCCCGAACCGAGAGACAATCTCATAAGGAATTTTTCTGTGCTTTTGTCCTTTCCATATTTGAGAAAATAAAAGACGATGGCGACTCTTGCTTCCGCGACATTTCGCGAACTAGCGTTAAACAGTCAGTTCCAGATCCACCGATCACAGAACTGGCGACTCTGCTGGGGATACTTATAAAGTGAGGTGTACCTTAGGACTAAGATCACTTGTGTTTTCAATTGCTGTGTTTGTTTGCTTTATTATTGTGGGCTGCATCGGAGTTACATAGATCCTAACCCGGATCTGGGGATACCCTGTTAGGTAGCATAAGCTGTGAGGGACCTGTCCGGCGTAGACCGACATGGGTGAAGCAGTGGCTACGTTGGTGTGGCACCTTGGTCTGTACCGATATCCCTTGTGTTGCAACGAGGAGAATATGGGTCTTCTGAGGAGTCATTAAGCACCAACCGACCTTAGAACCTTAAATGACCCAACTTGGCCAATAGAATAGTAGTAGTATGCTACGCCCATTGAGGCTAAACTCTCGTGATGGTTCTGGCCGCAAGAAAAGATTGCGATGCTGGAGTTATGACCGACTGAGGGTAGTCAGTGATATTGGGATCCTCTAGAACCCGGTTACTTCTGATAGGACAGGTCTTAACCAACAAACTGAAATAGGGTAATACCTAGACCTCATGCTGGCCTAAACTTTAAGGGATTTGTCTTGTGTGACTTGTGTGCCTTCCAACTTGACTACTTGCATGCTTGTTATCTGAAACTTGAGTTTCTTGCAGGTTTTGTTTATAGTCCTTAACTGAGACTCATAACAGGGTTTACTTGAGTTTCTTGCAGGTTTTGTTTACAGTCCTTAATCGGGACTCATAACAGGGTTTACCTACGTTACCCCATGCATAGCATAACATCATACCATTGCATGCATCCTGCATGAAGACTAACCCATTTCAAGGATTTCAAGGGCTTGTGATGCAGGTGATGATGAACCAACTGTCCAGCAAGGGGCAAAAGGGGATTTATTTTCCTCTAGACAAGGTTGTCAGAGGCTATGACCCACTAGATATGGTGAGCTTTGACCCTTGAAGAAGGACTCTCAGCAACATGAAGTTCCTTCAATCAAGCTACCGGACCCAAATTCTAACAAATTTTCTTGTTTATCCCGCGAGGTCCTTGAAAACATTACATGCATGTCATACACATCATTGCATAACAGGTATCCTTGTTGCAGGTCACTTACCTTTCTCGCTGTCTATTTCAGCAATGGCTTCCCAACAAGATAACCAGGACCTTCTTGCTCAAGAGACTCAGTTCGGGGAAATCCTCCTGAATCTATCCAAGGGGCAGGAGGAGCTGAGAACACTTCTCATGGGGACTTTGGTCAGGAACAGCGCTGAGGACGAACGGCGGAAACATCTGCAAGCTGAAGTGGATACATTGAAAGCCCAGATGCTGGGGCAGGTGACTGCCATTCAAGGTTTAGCTCAAAGACAAGAAGAGCTCGGAGTTCTCATCAACCAACTGCTTCAGGGTAACCAACTGGGGCATACGTCTAAGGGTAAAGAGCCAGTCATCATTCAACCATCTTTGAGACAAGGAGATAAGGGGAGAGCTCCTCAAATGGCTCAAGTGTCACAAATTCAGCATCAACCTCACCAGCTTCAGCCAGACAAGCCCAGGAGGCAATTCACCCAGCTCAACATGTCGCTGTTTCAAGCTCTACAACGCTTGTTGAGATTGAATCTGATCACATTAAGGGCTCATCCCCGGAACCCCAACACATCATCTCCTACCTATCATCCCAATAAAAGGTGTGCCTACCACTCTTCCAGTCCAGGACATGATACAAATGAGTGTTGGGCTTTGAAGAACAAGATCCAGGACCTGATTGATGAAGGAGTATTAGAGTTCACACAAGATGGTCAGGCTGAGTTTTTCTACCATCCCTCCAAGGCTCACCATTTGAAGTAACAAGCCCTGAAGATGAAAAGATTTTTGTTCATTAGGATTTTCAAGTTGTTAATTTTCTTTTGTTCAAACATTTACTCATGATAAACGTTGTTATTCCATTAATGCATCGCCTACGTCTGTTTTGAAGCAATATATTCGTATTCACTATATGCAAATTATTTTCATATTTTTTTTCTAATCTTCAACGCTCAATTAATAATTCTAAGCCTCTTGAGGGAGGATGACGAAAACGATACCGCTATCTTTACAGTATGCTTTTAAACAGACCCCGCTGATGAGGTACAGGCATTGTTTCAATTCCTAAACACTGGAGTCATAAGGAAGATAATCCCTCGTCAACCCCTTTGAGCCAAAGAAGTAGGAGTTTTTCTTTTCGAAAATTAAAACCCTTAATCATAACCTGGGGCAGGGTAGTTCTCTCAGTTGATCCAAGTGCATAACAAATGGCGCCAAAGAGGTCCTTACAAAAAAAAAAGAAAGACAGTGATGGTTCCGAACAATCATAAAGACAGGCAGTCATTACTTCTCAAAATAAAAAAACCCATTAAGTCAAAACCTATGAAGGAGACTTACAAAACTGGGGCATCCCGCTGACTGTAATTCCAAAAAGAAACAGTTCAGGCAAAAAACATGGATAATGAAAGAAAAAGAAAGAGGTCTTACAAACCCTAAACCAAACAAAAATGACTGCCTATTCAAATAAACGTTCAACATCCGAACCATCACTGGAATTTCAGAGCAAAGAATCAAACAAGGTCTAACGCACGATCAGCTGAGTTTAGGTTTGAAGAACATCACGAAGAGCGGGTGGGTACAAATAATTTGAGCCTTTATCCTTTGTTTCTTAAACCGTGAACCAGGTCACGCTACAACCCTTAAAAGTCCTAGCTGAAGCATGGGTTAGTTCGAAAGCATACTGTTACCAAAGGTATCCTGACTCCTTAAGGCTTGCTATAAAATATTGAGTTGACATCACATTTTACAAAATTTGCTGGTTTTACTGAAAAATGCATTTTTCAAAAACTTCAAGACAGACATAAGCTTTGCATTTTTAACATAACTTTGTTTGCATATGACTTTTTGTTTGAACAGCATAGAAATTCGCACGACGAATGCCTAATGAACAAAAGCACCTCCAATCAAGGGGCATGGCCTGATCATTGTCCATCATCTGGGGCAGTCCAGTCAAGATTCAAGGAATCTCTCAAGATGCCAAACAGCCAGGGGCAAACCTCCGCCTGAGCCACTTGGGGCATTGGACATGAATTCCAGCAACAAATCTTGCACGATCAGACATCTTCTGGTAACATGGCAACACAAGCAGCCAAGGGCACCTCCCTGCATTCTGAGAGCATGGACATAGTCGGAAAAAATACTACGCGTAATCAAAGACCCGCTAGGTTGACACACCTAGGCAAAAATAAGGGCTTCCCGGCGAACCAAAAGGGTTCGGGCAAAAATGAGGGATGAAATGAAAAAAAAATTTGTACACCCGGCAAGTCGAAAACCTGAAAAGGCGGCTTGGGAAAAAATGGGTATCCCGGTGGACTGAAAACCCGAAAGGGCGGTCCAGGCAAATGTTAGGGATCAAAAGCGTACGACTACGTCCCGGTATCTCGCCACTTACCTACCAGAAGAAGATCTGTCAAACGGAAGTCATCAAACACCTTCACATGTACCTTCTTCTCCAACAGAAACTGGGGCAATAATGAGTTGTCTAAAGGATCCGGTTGCCCTGTCCACCGAAGTGCCAAGGTAAGTTCAGCTGAAGAATACGACCAAGATACCTTCACTCCCTGCAGAGCGAACGCGTCTCCCCGGTTTTATTCAAAGGTTATTTCTCCACCAGAGCTTATAACTGGGTTATCCTCAACTAAAAGCCACAGAAAGATCGTCCTCGACAAAGTTCTTCTTATTCCCCAGCGGAGTTCATCAAAACTTCCAACAGAGCTCAACAATGGTATCCCCAGCGGAGTTATCATCAGCACCTCAGCAAAGTACCTCTCTTTCCCCACAGAGTTACCTCCCCGCAGAGTAATCTATTCGCCAAGTTTATTCCCCAACGGAGTCATCTTCTCCTACCGGTATTCTTGCAACTACCATCCCCAGCGGAAACAAGAAGCACTATTCTTCAACATCAGCCCAAGATTTGACTTCCCGACATCCATCAAGGATCTATTTTCCTAGACGAAGATACATTCATAAACATCACATTGTTATACATCATGATACATGCATATACGCATCATATCATACAATCTCATGTGTTGAAAAATATTATTGCTTGATCCATATCATGCATTGCATATGACTGACCTTTACCTTTCAGGAAGGATACAGTTAAAAGATCAGCTATGTAGACAAATACAGTCAAAAGAGACCAACCCAGTCAAAGAATACAAATCCAGTTAAATCAATGCCTAAAGATTTCTCTGATACAACTCGTCGTTATAGACACTCATTGTTATAGACACTCGTCGTTATAGACACTCGTCGTTATAGACACCCGTCGTCATAGACACTCGTCGTCATAGACATTCGTCGTCATAGACACTCGTCGTTATAGACACTCGTCGTTATAGACACTCGTCGTTATAGACACTCGTCGTCATAGACACTCGTCGTCATAGACACTCGTCGTTATAGACACTCGTCATTATAGACACTCGTCGTTATAGACACTCGTAGTTATAGACACTCGTTGTTATAGACACTCGTCGTCATAAACACTCGTCGTTATAGACACTCGTCGTTATAGACACTCGTCGTTATAGACACTCGTCGTTATAGACACTCGTCGTTATAGACACTCGTCGTTAAAGACCACCCGTCCATGGAAATAACCTGTTAGTAGAGACAACAAAAACCTTTTGAAGCTCCAGACTCGATTCCTGTATCTTGCCAGGGCACGTCTGAAGAGTTCGAAGATCCGATTCCTGTATCTTGCCAGGGTGTATCTGTTGACGACTAACATTACCAGACTCGATTCCTGTATCTCGCTAGGGCACGTCTGAAGAGTTTGAAGATCTGATTCCTGTATCTTGCCAGGGTGTATCTGTTGACGACTAATTCCAGACTCGATTCCTGTATCCTGCCAGGGCACGTCTGAAGAGTTTGAAGATCCGATTCCTGTATCTCGCCAGGGTGTATCTGTTGACGACTATATTCTCCGGACTCGATTCCTGTATCTTGCCAGGGCACGTCTGAAGAGTTTAAAGATTCGATACCTGTATCCAGCCAGGGCACATCTGCATAAAGAGTTTGAAGATCAACTCCTGTAACAGGCCAGGTAATTATTTTCTTTTTCAGGTACGCAAGTTCTCGCTAAGGAATCTCTTACGCGATCGACACCTAGATGGCATCTATAAGCCCATCCACATACCAACAGTCTCCAAATGGCATCTATAAGCCTATTCCCGACAAGGTACTGTCATACTCCCAGATGGCATCTATAAGCCCATCCTCCTATCCATCATCTCTCCAAATGGCATCTGTAAGCCCATTCCCGCCATCACGTTGCTGATACTCTACTATGCGAGTGCAAATTTCTGGGCACTCTAGTGTTCAATCATCTTCCACCTTCGGATCACGAAAGGCACGCAAGCCAATCTACATCCTCAGGTTTAAGAAGATTGAACAGGGGCAACTGTTGTACCCCAAAATTTGCCCTCCCATATTTCTCAAAACATTTCAAGAAATATTCACAAGTCCAACCCGGCGCGTCATATTCAGGTGTTCTTTCCCCAAGATATCTCTGATAACATATTCTCAAATTCAGGTTCGGCTCAAGAGTCAATTCTTTAAAGAAGGTATCCGAATGTGTGAGTTTTCTCGAAGAAATATGGTGAAAAAGTGTGTTGAAAGTGCAGTTTTTACGCGCTAAAAAATTCATAACTTGAAGATCGTGACTCGTTTTGAACCCGTTCCGGTGGCCAAAATTCCGTCTTGACATTATCTAAGTTTTCATCTCTCACGGCTGGAAGCCAATTTCGATCAGAAGGTCTTCAAAAATGTGGATTTATCAAGTATTTTCGTACAGAAAATTTGTGACAGAAGTTTATTTGCGTCATGTTCAGAAAATCATAACTTGGTCGATTTTCATCGTATCGAGCTGGTTCCGGCGCCAAAATTTCAAAAATTGAGTTGGCTACATTTTCATAGGAGGTATCGAGTTCGAACGGTGTTCAAAAGGCCTTCGTTTTTTGCTCAGAGTGCGTGACACGCTGAAAATCCTGAATGCTGAATATTATTTCATCTGGGCCGAAACTTCAAAAATTCATAACTCGGTCAATTTTTATCGGATTGGGCTCATATTTTTACACAAGGTCACTGACTCATAGATCTACAACTTTGCTTCAAAAGTCGAGACCAAATTATGCACCGATCAATACCAGTATTTTATTGAAGAACGTGCCGGAGTCGACAGTGGAGCCCAAAATAAGTTTGTTTGAGCTGAAACTTCAAAAATTCATAACTAATTCACCGTTTATCCGATTGAGCCGATTTTCGGACAGGAGTTAGTTCTTGATGTCGGCTACATTTTGTTTTCACATTTCAACTTCAAAAATTGCACTTAAGTCCCTGCGATTTAGCCTGGAAAGTGACGAACTCAAGTAAACATTGGAGGCCCAATTGCACATTCAAAGCCCATTTTCTTTACCCTAATTTCCATTATATAATCACCTTCTTTTCACACAAACCAGAGAGGAAAAAGAGGAGAAAAAAAGAGAGAAAAAACCTTGCCACAACACTGTTAGAATATCAAATTCTTTCAAGAACCCTAAAACCTTGAAATCCTTATTACGAATCCCTCTCTCACTACAAATAAGCCATCACAGTTACAAACCAACACCTCACTACTTCTTCAGTAAGGGTAAGGCTGGCTTGATCTCCATGATCAAAAGGGCATAAAAGCATTCATGTCACTACTTTTCCAGTAAGGGTAAGATTGATTTGATCTCCATGATCAAAAGGGTATAATCATTCATACATGTCATATTGTGCCTAAACATTAAATTTCTTCCTATATTGGCTTTATTTGCATTTTATAATTTTATTTAATGTGTTCATGAGATTCAACACTGCAGATTTAGACAGGATCCCATGCAGGTTCATTAAGGAACATTGAGGCCAAAAGCCAAAAGCCAAAAGCCAAAAGCCAAAGCCAAATGGCCCAAAGAACAACTTATGCATGATGAGGCCAGAACACAAATGACCAACAGCCAGAACACAAATGGCCATGAAACCCAATCCAATGGCCAAAGAATGCAGACCGTTCAAAAAAACCTCCCTTGGGCCTGAAATCCCCCTTGGTTTGCATCCTTTTTAATTTTATTTTCTTTTCTTTTCTAATTCTTTTTTATTTGTTTTAATTGTTTTTTTCACCATAAAATAATTTTCTATAATAAAAACATAAAAATCAAAAATACAAATATATTTAATTATTATTAATTTCATCAATAACCTATTTTTTGTAAATAAACTCTAACAATTAACTTAGTTTAAAATAGGTTTTAAAACTTAAATCTTTTTCTTAACAAATTAAAATATGTAGAAATTAGGATTTTTAACTTTTTTATCACTTTTCTTAATAAATAACTTTTTTTCTTCTTATTATCATTATTATTAATTACTAATTTATTTTATAAATAAACATGTACATTAAATATCTAGTAAAATTAGGTTAAACTTTAATGTTTTCTTAATAATTAAAACAACTTAGAATTAGGGTTTCTTTTAATTTTAATTTTAATTTTCTTTATTTTCATTAAATACAAAAAAACATAAAAACATTTCTTTTCTTAATTAAATAATTAATTAGCTTTTTAATTTCATTTAATTTCTCAAAAGGGTCCAACGCCCTCGAACGTTCTATTTCTATTCTTTCGCGCATTTATTTTATTTTATTGTGAATATTATGTAATTGCTCAAGCCTTGTAATAGTAATTAGGAATTTATTTTACTTTCCGCATTTTTATTCAAAACGGGTCTTTGTTAATTTGGCGATGTATAGACCCGCGCCTTGTAATAGCGTAGGATTTTACTTTCCGCATTTAAATTTCCGCACTTTTAAACTGCTAAACTTTGCATGAAAGAATGTATGGCCTAAAATAAAAACAAGCGTAGATCACCATGATGCATGTACAAGATAAATATCAACATGAAAATAACACACAAATTCACACACCACTCTTAGGGTACGCCTCACTGTTGCCTTGCCCTCGAAACGTGGTCGTCGAGTATAGGACGTTTTAGTAAGTCCTTATGTCCATGACATGATCCAGTTGCCTCGAAACGGTTGCCTCGGAATTAAAAAGGATCAATGGCATAAGGGTAGCTTCTAAAGTGTCCTACTGTTGCTCTGGTGACCACACTGTCCCTACAAACGAATTGACCCGAACACCTCCAACGGTGGTGCTACCTACCCCTCAATGGTGGGATGGCACTACCTTAAGGACATTTACACAGCCTAATTCCTTAGGGTAGGTAGATGACTCATATATACTTGCTCTAAAAAACAAATCAAAAACTCTTTTCACACCGACACTTTTCAAAAAGCTTTCAAAACAATTTTTCAAACACTCTTGAGGACTGATACAAGAGTCGATCTGAAATCTTCAAACGAAACTTTTTCAAACTCACTCACGATTGAAAAGCAAACACTTTTGAAAACACAAATGAGCAAGTATCTAAGAGCCCGTGGATAACCACAGATAGAAAGGGTGCTAACACCTTCCCTTTCTATAAATCTACCTCCCGAACCGAGAGACAATCTCATAAGGAATTTTTCTGTGCTTTTGTCCTTTCCATATTTGAGAAAATAAAAGACGGTGGCGACTCTTGCTTCCGCGACATTTCGCGAACCAGCGTTAAACAGTCAGTTCCAGATCCACCGATCACAAACAGGATACCTTTAATAAGGCATGTGAAATGGATTCCTTCAAATCTTAAATCCAGCTCAGATGGTGAAGAAGGATGTGTGCAGTCGAAAGGACCTGGGTTCGATACCCAGTCCTTGCAATTTTATTTTTTCTAACTCTTTTATGCAGATTCAATGCTCCTTGGCTACACATGCTCACCAAACACCATCAAGTCCAGGCCATCAGATGCACATCTGATCCGGATCCAAGACCCTAAGCACACAACCTCACCATGGACTGTCCTGGGGATCTCCCCACTGAATCCAAGGGCAGATGTGGGCTTTTCTCACTTGGGCCCAGCGAATTTCACTTCATACCCCTATTTCTTTTGCTATTAGGCCCATTTATATTTTTGTTTTGTCTTTACTATTTACTTCTTTGAATTTTCTTTAAATTTGTTTAATCAGTAAAAACAAATAAAATCATAAAAAAACATTAGGTTAGTATTTTTTTTTGTTAATTAAACTAATTATATAAATGAACTAATATTTATTTAAACCATTTTCTTAATTTTAAAATTAATAGAATTAAGATTTATTTGAATTCAATTTTCTTCATAAAGCAAAACAAAATAACAAAAAGATTTCATTTTTAGGATTTAGAAGTCCTTTCAATTCGTGCGCGTTTATTATTTTAGCATTTGTTATTCTTATCATTATTGTATCTGATTATGGGTTGTAATAGTTAAAATTAGGATTTTATTTTCTTCTTTTTAATTCTCCCTCAAGTTTTGGACTATGTAAATAATCCCCCTCCCCGAAGCTTTGTAATAGCGTAGATTTAAATTCCCGCATTTTATTCCTCGTACATATTTGAACTATTTAGATGTATGATTAATAGGATTGTATGACAAGGATTAAAACCAACGCTAGCAAACTTAACACAAGACAAAAATAACTGAACATAATGCATCTCACATGCGCACCTTTAGGGTACTCCCACTTTGGTTTCCTTTGAAAAAATAGTCACAACTCTCGAAACGTGAGAGATTTTAGTGGCTATCCTCCGGTTTAAAGATCACAAGTCCCTCGATGACCCTCTCGAAGTTGCCTCGATAAAGTGATCTTAAAAATCTAGGGTAGTTACTAAGGTTTCTTGCCCAGTTGCCTTTGTGACTATAAAATGTCCATTTAAATGTCCCTCATACATCCAAGCGACTAGGGCTACCTACTCACTAATAGTAGGTGTGATAAGGTGGCAGAACCAGACTGTTTTAGGAAAATGCTGGTTTGCGTTTTGCGTTTGTGTTTGCAACATGTCGCGGTAAGCAAGAGTCGCCACCGACTTTTATTTTATCCAACTGGAAAGGTAAAAAAGCACAGAAAAATTCCTTTTTTGATATTTTGAGTACGGGGGGTAGATTATAGAAAGGGAAGGTATTAGCACCCTTTCTATCCGTAGTTTTCTACGGGCTCTTAGGTACTTGCTTATCATTTTAAAATTGCTTATGTGTTTGTATGTTTTGAAAAGTTTTTTTGTTTTACTTTGTTTTAAACCCTTGCTTCTGTCTTCAAGAGTGTTACGAAGTTATTTTGAAAACTTTGTTTGAAAAAAAGTGTAAGTGTGGAAAGGTTTGATTTTGAGCAAGTACCTACTAGCATCTACCTACTCGAAAAAAGAATGTTTCTGTTCTTGTTTCTTTTAGACAACACTATCCCACTATTAGTGAGTAGGTAGCATCGTCGTTGGAGTTGTACGGGTCAATTCGAAAGGGACGTATGATCACTAAAGCAATGTTAGGACGTCTTAGTAATAACCTTAATGTCTTAAGATCATATTCGAGACAACATTTCTGAGGCAATCTTTCTGAGGCAACATTTCCGAATGGGACTTTTGATCTTTGTTCAGACAAGAGAGCGACCACTGAAATACCCTATACTTAATGACCGTTTACCGAAGGCAACCGAAGTGAGAGTATACCCTAGGAGTGCGCATGTGCGAGTGATTCAATTTCAGTTATTATCTTTGCACATTTAGGGTTTGCTAACCATTTTAAAATTAACATACATTCTTGTCATGCAACCCTATTATCATACATTAACAGTTAATATTTGCAAAAATTAAAATGCGGAAAATAAAGCTACGCTATTACAAGGCTTCGGGTAGGGGGATTAATTACATAGTGTTGTACCCCAAAATTTGCCCTCCCATTTCTCATTGATTTCTCATCACAAAGCCCTTGGAGATCAAGATCCAGTTAGGGTTTCATCTGCTCAAGACTTCTCCTTGCACTGTTGACCCAAATTAGGGTTTGTGTTTGCACAAAGATATTTTGACCAAAAATGCCTATGATGACTTTCATGCTTCATATTGGACTCCCAAGTTTATCCATACCAAGTTTCAAGTCTTGATTCCAAGTTTTGCCCAGTCAATTGGACAGTGGACCTAGAAATCAGCTGTATTGGGGAAAAAGTCAACTGTGGCCAATTGACAGTCAAACCCCATGAAAATTGACCCACTCTTTCCAGTGATTTCTGGTAAACAACCGCTAGTCTTCCAAACTATGGAATAATCTTTCTGACTGTTATTCAATTCCTCTGGTAACTCACAGGATCGACTAGATTGATCCTAGGACTCCTTGGATATTAAGGTTACTCTCACGATCGAACAAATATTCATGGTTGATGTTCTATATGCGTTTGGCTTATTTCGATTTATCTCTCTCTCTAAAAGTCTAAAGATGCAATCAAAATGTGTGCGTGAAACTAAGTTGCATGAATAAATGTTAATTGTAAAGACATGTAAAATTGCATAAAAGTCAATTAAATGGTTTCGAATCATAAAACAGTTAATGTAAAGGATTTCTGGAACGTAAAAGGTTTGAAATATGAAGAAAGCGTTTAATGTAAGAAATCTGTAAATGACTTTAAGTAAAAATATGCGTTCGAAGGATAAGACTTGAAGGTAAAGGTATGGAAAACATGACAGTTTTCTGAAGTATAAAGTGCTTAAAATGTGAAGAAAGCATTAAAATGTAAAACTTTGAAGAAGAGATTTCGAAGTGAAAAGACTGTAAATGAGAAAACTTGTAAATGTTGTTTGACAAAAAGATAAAGGAAAGTGCTGGAAATGGTAAAAGGTTTTCATTAAATCAGAAATACATGGTGCTATCATACGTACATTTCTCTTGCATTCGTTTCCCTTGCCATGTGGTAGTTTGAATGTTACTGAGTATTTTGTATAATAGATATGACACATGAAATCCTAATACTAAGACTTCTATTTATACTAATTCGACCATAACGGTCTTGCTATAGGATTATGCCACGTTCAGAATATGCAGGACAATGCCTCTTTCTTCTTTCCACGTGTCCCCAAATGCACCAACACATAACTTTCAAACTTCGAAAGTCCCGCTTCCATTTGAATTTCAAATGCTTTGGTACTTCTCCGTTTCGAACGCTCTTCCCAGACACAGCCTTGTTGTTATTTCGAGACTTCTTTAGATATGTTCCCATAATTTCCACTCGAAGCTCCAAGCTTTGACATACTTATTCGAAACACTGCTTCTGCTACTTCGAAACATGACGCTTTACCTCATTTCGATCGAAATGTTTAATTCATTTGGCTTCTAATATCATTATCAAAATCTTCAGCCAACAAATTGCCCCTTTAAAATATGTATTTCGATTCCTCTGAGAAATACCTATTTTAAACACCTACACAAGATTTTGATGTGACTTTCGAATCATTGTAACATTTAATGCATTTGACTCCAGTCACGTCAATCATAACACCTTTTGGATTCTTTAACCGCCTGGAGCCACTTCACAGCATGGTGCAGTTACAAATAATGATTATCTTTAAATCACGCCTATTACCCATGTTAACTTTACGCCACCTCTTCATCACACCAACCCATGATTTCCACGTATCACACCCTTATTCAGTGGATGCTTAAACTTCCCCATTATAAAACATCACCAACTTAATCTTTTTCTTTTCTTTTCACACTCTAAATCTTTTACCCTCCTTCTCTCGTCAAAAACCCAAGCTTTCAACATCTTTCAAAAATGTCTTCTTCTACTTCATCCCAACTCAAGAAAGTCTCCAAGAAGAAAGGAAAAACTGCAGGAGCTACCATGGAAAGTAAAATCATCACTCACCAAGGTCAATCCGTTCTTGCCCCTCAGATGATTTCAAAGGAAAAAGAAATGCTGTATGCGTCACAGGTACTCATTCCTACCAACGTTGCTGGTAAGAGGTTAGCTTTAAATGGCCCTCTTACGGTTTTTGAAATATTAAAAGACACCAGGACGATTTTCCCAGTTTGTTATAGTTTTAAACCCTTATTTAACAAAATGGACGCCCCTAAGGCAGTAGAATCTCCTAGTTCAAATACCATAGAAAACCCAACTGTTCCTCCTAAGGACCCCTTTGTATTGGATTATGTAAAAAGTAATTTTAAGCCATTTCGATCTTGCCCCACCTCTGATATTGCTTATCAAAATTGGTTCAAGAAAGTAGAAGCTAAGAAATCCCAGCAATGGGAAGAATTAGGTATCTATAACCTGATTAAGCTATCGAAGCCTGGTTTCACCTACAGCCACCCTCTGCTATTCGCGTCCCTCTATTTCTGGGACAGTACCTATAACACTTTCCATCTCCCAGGTGGAATGATCACCCCAACCTTCTTCGACATAGCGGCCATCACTGGGCTATCGCCAGTGGGAGAAACTTATATACCCGACAACGAAGAACATTCAAGCATAATTGACTTCGAAGTCAAGCTAGCCAGTTTTTCCAAGTTTATCAGTCATTACCATGCTGAGGGGGACAATGTATCTGGCATAGAGCACATTGCTTTCTTAACCCTGTGGCTGTCAAGATACGTTTTCTGCAGTAGATCCCTACAGGTAGCTAGTAGGTTCATTCCTCTAGCTAGGGACTTGCATGAAAATCGAAAAGTGTGCCTAAGTGAACTGCTCTTAGTTGACCTTTATGAAAGCCTGAGGTCAGCTGTTTCGAGCCTCAAATCCCACACCTCCAAAAATATTCTGTTGGCTGGCCCTTTTTGGTTGCTTCAACTATGGCTAAATGCCATGTTCGAACCCTCCTTATCAATCGCCAACACCATTGATGAGCAAGATTCTGAGATAAATGATAGGATAGTCGAAGGCACTAGGCTTCGAAGATTAACTCCCAATGACGACAAAGATGACTTCAAAGTCCAATTCTCGAAGTACATCATGATATTCTCCAAAAGGCACAAGTTCGAAGAGAGCATGGCGCCTTTTGCTTTGAGGGCTCATGGACCTTCTTGGTTCACCATGGCTCTCTCAGAAGCTATCAAGAGCAAGGAGATTCAGGATGTATGGAGAGCTTTTTTGCTGCCTAGACTCATTTCTTCAAGAATAACTCCAGCCAAGAACCAGATTTTTCTCTTTGCTTACCAACCAAACTTTGTTTCGAGGCAGTTTGGCTTATGCCAACTGATTCCTGAACCTTTATTTCAAACTGAGAGCGCCATCACTTCTGGACGAACTTTCAAGGCACGGGAAGCCAAAATACAGCAAGAACAATATCAAGGCTTTGCCCAATTTGAGCTGATAACCTTCGAACCTACCCATCTCACGGCTAAAGGATTTCTGGAATGGTGGACCAAGTTTTATCAAACTTATATGTTCGATACACTTACAATTTAACAGAAACTAATTGATGCCTTCGATGTGCAGGTACCAACAAAGAAAGGTATGTTTACTCATGCCAAAGAGATTAAAGCTTTCCAAAATTATTTTGAAACTACTTATGACCCTACGCGCTTGGACTCCACTGTGCATCAAGCGGCTGAGACCTTGAAGGAAAAATTTAAACAAAAAGTTTCTAAGTTAAAACTTCCTTCAGGGCTGTCACCTGAGGATAGGTATAGGTTGGCATTCGAAATGCATCCACCTAAATTTCCCAGATTACCTACCTCAGAACTGGCTCTGGCTTGGTTTCCCCCATATCCTTGGTGGTTTACTTGCAAAGAGATGTTCAAATATCTTCAAAGGAAACCAAAGCCATCTGAGACTGTGACATGGGCTCGATACTGGCTTCATGATTTCCCAGGACACCTTCGATACGACCTTTCTGCCATGTCAATTAAATCTGATCAAGGCACAGGTGCGAATGCTTGGGAAAATCCCAAATGTCTTTTATTTTCCATATCTTTAACCTTTGATTTAATTGTTTCGATTTTCAGCCATCAGGATAAAGACAGCTGGCTCGAAGTCGAAAGAAGGGAGCGCCTCTCAAGCCTCCATCGAAACTACTGACAAAGTGACTCCACCCGAAACAACCACTATTGCTGCAACCACAACAACAACAATAATACCAACAACAACCGGTGTTCCAATTCCAACGGTAATCACTTAGCCTTGATGTTTCGAATTCACTCATGCTTTATAGTTTGCATCTAACTCTTCGTTTAAAATCTTTTCAGACCAACAAGCTTCCTCCTACTACTCCCAAGAAGCGGAAATCAAGCACCACTGGGGAAGATCCCAAGGCTGGAGGAAACTTAAATACTACTTCGAAGAAGAAGCCAAAGAAAGATATTTCGAAAAGTACCGTTCCAACTAGTGTCTCTGGACTTGATTCCAGGGATGCTGCTCCCTCACCCAAATCCAAAAATCCACCTTCGACCTCCAACCCAACGTTGGAACGTATAGCTAGTAACCTCTCCTCCGAGAGTCCACAGGTAAATTGAACCTTTAAATTTTTGACAATAATAACTTCTTATTACCTTGGTGAATATTTTTAACATTCTGTTGTTCTTTGCAGAACATCTTGAATCCAGCTTCCACTATTTCGAACTCACCATCCAGAGCTGCTACTCCGCTCAACTCCTCTCCTCAAGGAGATTCCAGCAACCTGGTTCAAAATAAAGGTTCCTCCAATATGGCGGTTCTGGCTGGAAATTCTGAACAGCAGGATGATCAAGGTACCTCCATTCCTCTGAAAGAGATAAACGAAACAACACTTCAAACGTCTGCAGAGGATTTGCAAAGGGCTTCTCTTTAAAAGTCCCCTCTTGAAACTCTTCAAGAGGACCCAAAGGACACTCAAACTGAAGAAGAGAAAGCTGATTCTGGGCAAAGAGCCGAAGAATCTACAGACGAAGAATCTGAGGAGGAGAATGCCAATGACGGTTCGACTGTTGGGACGGAGTCCAACGCAAATAGCAGTGAAAGGGATGGTATCGAAGTGGTGGACTTGGATGAGGATGAAGAAGACCAAGAGCACGAAACGAATGAAGGGGATGGTAATGCAACCAACGAACCCATAGAGGTTGAAATAGACGTGGCTCCCCTACGTGTGGAACTCCCTCAATCCTCTCTGTCTCGAATGACTGACGAGGAACTGGCACTTCTGAGACGAAATGACCCTATTGGGTACATGAAGGCAAAGTTGGCTCAGAGGGACGTCCCACTTGCTAGGGCTGGCATAAGTTCGACCAGCTATCCTCTTCCCACAGATGAAAGAATTGTTCTTCTTAATAAAATTAGGAAAACCATTCTCAATGTGGATATATTCGAAGTGCTTAAGCGAGATAGTACTGCTTGCTATACTATGAAGGAGCTGCTCATAAAGGTCAATCTTTCTACCTGCTCCTTGCCAGTTAGTACTCTCTTGTTCGATCTTCAGGCTTTGCTGGACAACGTAACTGGTTACCTTCTCCAAGACGAATCTGCTGCCAAGAAGGTTCAGGAGAAACGCATTGCCATGGATGCTGCTTATGAACAAGCTTCGAAACTCTCTCAAGAAGCTGAGGATCAAGCTATGCATCTGAAGCAGGCGAAAACTGATTATGAGGCTCGAGCTGAGTCCATACTTCTTTGGGAAAGGCAGATTCTGGAACTTCAACAGAAGGTTAAGGAGGCTAAAGAACAACAAATAGCCTTCGAAACCAATACTGATGGTAACCAATTCGAAGAGCTTCTCAACCAGGGGCTTGCGGAAATGGAGACTGCAGAACAACTTAAAGGAGAAGTGGCAACCTTGGAAGGAGCCAGGCGGTTCGCTCAGCAGAAACTTGAATCATTTCGAAGCACTTTTAATCGATTGAAAAATAACTCTTATTTCTAGATTTTGATGTTTATTTGGCTACAATTTTGGTTTCTTATATGTAATATTCGAACAACGCCATTTTGGCATTTTATCTTGCCATCTTGGTTTTTTATAATATCTTGTTTACGTTGTTACTATTCGAACCTCCTGCAGGCTTGACTTATATTTCTTTAAATATTTCCCATTAACCTTTAGGATACGTTTATCATCCCCGAGTTCTTCGATTTCGTACGCATTGTTTGAGAATACTTTTAATATTCGAAAAGGTCCTTCCCAATGAGGTGACCATTTACCTAACGCTTTATTCTTCTTGTCCATAGGCAATATGACTCTCCAAACCAAGTCATTAATAATGAATACTTTTTTCTTCACCCTTTTATTGTATGTTCTGGCCACTCTTATTTTTTGCCTCATCAAAATTTCCAATGCATGTAATCTAATTTCGTCCAACTCAACTAATTCATTCATCATCATTTCCCAATATAATGCAGCTGGGATTTCGTTTTGTCTCTGAATTCGAAATGATTGTAGATGAATTTCTACTGGCAACACTGCATCATGACCAAATGTGAGTTGGAAAGGCGTAGTGTTAGTAGCTTCCTTAGGAGATGTTCTACAAGCCCATAATATTTGGTCCAGAGTTTTGTGCCAGTTTCTTGGCTTTTTGCCAATATGATTCTTGATTAATCCTATTATTACTTTATTTGCTGCTTCGACTTGACCGTTTGCTTGAGCATAATATGGCGTTGATGTTAGCAATCTAAACCCCATTTCTTGGGCAAATCCTTGCATCTTTCTACCAGTAAACACAGAGCCTTGGTCTGTAGTTATGCTTTCTGGCAATCCGAACCTATAGATAATGTGCTTTTGTATAAATTCAATAATAGCCTCTTGATCAGCAACTATCAGTGGTATAGCTTCGATCCACTTGGTAAAATAATCTATTCCCACCAAGATGTATTTCTGTCCTTTGGACGAAGCAGAATTTATTTCTCCTATCAAATCCAATGCCCATCCTCTAAATGGCCATGGTTTGATGATCGAATGCAACTCACTTGCAGGGGCATGTTGAATTCCTGCATGTTTCTGACATTCCTCACACCCTTTAGCAAAGTCTATGCAATCTTTGAGCATGCTAGGCCAATACAAGCCGTATCGAAATAACAACCATTTCATTTTATGGCCTGCTTGATGTGCCCCACATGCCCCATTATGGACTTCAGACAATGCTAAATATGCCTCGCTTTCTCCTAGGCATTTTAATAATACACCCTCTTGGGTCTCTTTAAACAATTCGTTCCCCATGAGGAGATATGACAATGCTCTATATTTTGTCTTTCTATCCACATTTAGAGTTGGGTCTGCTAAATAACTCTTCAGTGGACTTCGCCAATCTGCATTTGACAAAGTATTTATGGCTAATATTTCGAATCCCTGTTTCTCAGCATATCCCAATCTCATACTTTCCAGATCCGATGGTGTGAATCTAGTAGCCATAACTCTTCCCCTTAATTCAACCAAATCCTTGAAGTTCTTGGTAGACACTTTATAACCCGAAGCCAACTGCGCTAAGTCATTTGCTTCTTGGTTCTCTATTCTTGGTATGTGTTGAATATCCATGTATTCAAATTTCCTCAATAGCCTATTGACTATGACGAAGTATACCATTAAATTTTCTTTTATGCACTTGTATTCCTTTGTGATTTGTTTGACCACTAATTCAGAGTCTCCTTTAATTTCGACTCTGGTTGCCCCCAATTCCAACAAAGCTTCAAGTCCAACAATGAGCGCTTCATACTCAGCTTCGTTGTTCGAACAATGAGGACCATCTAATTTATACTTGAATTTTGTTGGAATTCCTTCAGGAGAAATCAGAAGGACTCCAACACCACTTCCATTCCTGTGGGTTGAACCATCAAAGTACAATTTCCATGGTTGCATTTCGACGTAACTCATGACAGTCTGCTCAACCAAAGAATGGTCCACAATGAAGTCAGGAATCACTTGACCTTTCATAGCTTTTAAAGGCATGAAAGTCAAAGAATATTCTGTTAAGGCTAAAGCCCACTTGCCAACTCTGCTATGCATTATTGGTTTTGAAAGCATATGTTTAATGACATCGAAATAAGATGAAACATAAACATCAACAGGTTTTATATAATACTTGAGTTTCATACAAGAGAAATATAAGCAGAGACATAGCTTTTCTAAATTTCTATATCTGGTCTCTGCATCATTTAATATGTACAATCTCATGGGCTTCCCCCATGAAGGTGGAGACAAAATAGGAGGCTGAGAAAGGTACTCTTTTATTCTGTCAAACGCCTCCTGGTGAGCTTCGTTCCATTCGAAGGCTTGGCCTTGCTTTAGACGAAGTAACAGAGAGAAAGCTTGGGTTCTTCCGCTTAGGTTCGAAATGAATCTTCTGAGGAAGTTAATTTTCCCTAGTAGAGATTGCAACTCCCTTTTTGACGTAGGTGCTTTCGTCTCCATTATGGCTTTGGTTTTGTTCTGGTTGATTTCAATTCCTTTCTTGTGAACCACAAAACCAAGAAAATCTCCAGCCTGCACGAAAAATGCACATTTAAGGGGATTCATTTTTAAGCCATGTTTTCTCATTCGCTCGAATGATTGGCTTAAATGATGCAAATGTGTTTCTGCAGATATGGATTTGATGACTATATCATCAATATACACCTGCATGAAGGTTTCAATGAAATTGTGAAAAATTGAATTCATTTCCCTTTGATAAGTTGCCCCAGCGTTCTTTAAACCAAAAGTCATCACCACCCATTCGTAGGTGCCTAAGGCTCCTGGGCAACGAAATGCTGTCTTTGCAACATCTTCTTCAACAATGAAAATCTGGTTATACCCAGAGTATCCATCTAACATACTCAAGTATTCGAAACCTGCAGCAGAATCTACTAGCATTTCTGCCACAGGCATGGAATATTCATCTTTAGGGGTTGCAGTGTTTAAATCCCTAAAATCTATGCAAATTCTTAAAGAACCATTTTTCTTAATAACAGGTACTATGTTTGCTAACCATTCGACGTACCTTGTTGTTCTGATGAATTTGCAACGCAGCAACCTTTCGATCTCAGCTTTAATTTTTGTGAGAACCGCTGGTGCGAATCTTCTGGGAGTTTGTTTGATGGGCCTCTTGCCATCTTTGATTGGCAGTCTGTGTTCGACCAACTCCCTCTTTAAACCAGGCATCTCGTCATAATCCCATGCGAAACAATCTTTGTTTTCCTTGAGGACTTCGATCACTTCCTTCTTGAGGCCTGGGCTAAGTTTAGCACTTATGTAGGTTACTCTTTTCGTTTTTTCATCCCCTAAGTTAACTTCTTCGAGTGGATCTTGTGCCAACATTTTGGCACCTGAGTTTATGGGGTCCCTTTCGAAGCCTAAGGGTTCTTTATCATAGATGGCATCCAACCTATGATCCATCTCAAACTCTTCGAAGGGTGAGAATTTCGACCCATCCCCACTTACTTCGTTCATCTTTATAGTTGATTTATTTATTTCAGCCTCTAAGGCCACTTTTGATTCGTTCTCAGCCATATAGGCCGAAATCCTTTCGAAAAAGGTAGACTCAGTCATGGATAAGGTTGTCGAAGTCCCAGCCTGCTGGCCGTTTTTGTATAGTGCTTTCGACTCCCTCTTCTTCACTGATTATTGTTCTATCCCAGTAAAGGCCATCATGGCGAAGGGTCATGTAGTAGTGGGCGTTTCTAGTTTCATTAATCTCATCATTTGGAACACACGGAGCAATCTTTGCCAGATTTTTATCATAATCCCTCTTGTCAACTAAATTGACAGTTGACATAAAGTAACTCTGGTCTGCTTCGATGTTTTCCACGATTCCATCATCTCTCCACAGAACTAGTCGCTGATGCATTGACGAAGGAACTGCCCCCACGCCATGGATCCACTCCCTTCCCAGCAGTAAGTTATAGTTGGCCTTGGCTTCGATCACCATAAACATGGTGGGCCTACAGCTTGAGCCTATTGTCAATTCCAACTGGACCACTCCCAGTGTTTTGCCCACTTTTCCCTCATAATTGGACAGAACCATATTATGGGGCTTGATGTCTCCTTCGCGGATCTCTAATCTTTTTAGCATGAAATGGGGTATCAAATTGACTGCAGCACCCCCATCCACTAGAACTTTGTTCACACCATGGACACCAACTTTCGACCGAATAAAAAGTGGCTTGAGATGGTTCTTCATTGCAGGTTCTGGACGTTCGAAGAACGCATTTTGTTCCTCAACAGCCCCATTGTCCATCACATAGTAGCACACAGGCCTATGTTTCATCAAATCTGTGGTGTCTTCCTCCTCATATTCATTGATTTCGGTTTCCTGCCCAAATTCGCAGGGAAGCACAGACACCACATTACAGTTCAAGTTAAATGAAGACTCCCCCTCCGATTCGAAGTGATCTGTTATCATATCTTCGTCCTCTTCCGGGCCTAGAGTGTATTCCTTTGGTTCATCGCGTTGTTCTTCAGAGAAGAGCCTCCTATTGACTGGAGGTTTGTCTTCAGTTTGATTTTTTGGTTTGTTGGTGCTAGATTCACCTTGGTTTTTCATTGAAGTAACCCCTTTGTTTGCCACAGCTTCTCTCTCAGCCTTTCGAATCCTTTGCTGTCTGCGCCACTGGGATCTTGACATGGGGTTCCTTCCTTTGTAATTTTCTAATCTCACCTCCTCCCTTTTTGTTGTGTTGAATTGCCTCCTGTATGTCACAACATGGCGTGCATTTCGTTCAGCGTTTCTCCATCTATCTTTGCCTTTGTCATTTCTGACCTGTAACCATCTATCGGTTGGCACTTCAGCAGGGAGTTTGAAAGTCACTCTTCGAGCAGCCTTGGGGTGAGGGCTATCAGGCCTTCGCTGTTTGTGTCTGCTGTCGAAACGTGGGCCCATCTGGGCAGTTTCTTGATGGTTCCAGCAAGGGGCAAAGGGAATCGTTTCGAAGGCCCTGGCCATGCTTTGGTCATATACAGCAGAACACCTTGGGCAAATCAAGCACTTGGTTGCCCCTTTGTAGCAGCGAAACACAAATTCCAGCAAACTTTCTCCAGCCTTGGGATAACACCTAAAAAGCTGGTTATCCTGGCGCCAATTGTTTCCAGTTCGAGTCCTCTGTACCCTTTCGAAATTCGCAGCGATTCTTTGATTGCAGAGGATGCTGCACCTAGGGCACAATATCATGCCTGAATCTCCTTTGTGGCATGTCATGAGATAATCTTTGAGACTAGCATCTCCAGTGTGATTATCCCCCATTCTATACTTTTCTTTTTCTAAGTATTTTTCTACTTCCTCCATCTCAGAGCGAGGTCTTTCCATATCCACCATATTTATTTCGACATCTTCTCCCTTAGCTTCATCATCGCCCCATCCTCTGGGCTTTATATCCTTAATCTGAACCTTCGAACTCTCTGGGGCAGAATATTTGACCAAATAGTCAAATTTTCCACTGGGTTCCCCTAGAGTGTCCCATATTTCCTTCTGAGGGGAAATTGGCTGCGTGATTTGGACTTTCTCCAATTCCAGCCTCAAGCCTTCAGTGACTTGTGTTAGTTCTTGGTTTTGATTTCCCTGGCCTTCAGTAGCCTGGGTTTCTCTTGCAACAGCTACAGGTGCGGCAATCGAAGTCTCTGGCGTATTCTGGATGTCTTCAGTGACCTCCTTATTGACTTCGACCATCACCCAGTTTTCAGCTTCAGTACCCTTCTCTCCTGTTAGGGCGTCGCTTTGATCAGTTTCCACCATGTTGACCTCTCCAATGCATGCAGGCTCAGAGTAGTTGGTGTCTGCAACGTCCAAAGGATCTTCGTCCACTTTCATCTTCACCTTATCAGCAAACTTTAGTCTGCCATCTTTGATCGCGTTTTGAATTAGATCCCTGAAAAGAAAACATTGTGAGGTTTTGTGGCCTAGAAAACTATGATATTTGCAAAATCCTCTCTTCTTTCTCTGATCCAAAGGAGGTATTTTGACATTTGATGGCACAATTAGTTGGCCATCTTTGACGAGTAAGTCAAAAATCTCGTCACATTTAGTGACATCGAAGGTATAAACCTTCTTTGGAAATTTGTCACTTTTCTCATTTTCAACAATGTCTTTCCCTTTTGTGGGAACTAACAATTTGCAGGAATAAGGCGGGGCCTGTTTTAATTCAGCGAGGTCGATTTCGACCTCTTCGAATTCGAATTCAGGATATTCTTTTGCTTCCTCAGTCCCAACATAGGAAATCCTTTCTTTCTTGCTATTCTTAAAGACTCTGGCTTTTTCGGCCTTTAGTCTTTCGACCTGTCGAACCCTATCGGCTAACTGAGCCATATCCCTCAAATATTGAGTGTCTAGTTTCTTTCGAATAGAATAATCCAAGCCACCAGCGGCCATTTCGACTAACTCATGTTCAGGCACTACTGTGTAACATCTGGATTTCAAAAGCCTAAATCTATTCAGATAATCATCTATGGGTTCGGTGAACTTTCTCTTAACACTGGCCAATTCCTTCAAACTTATTTTCGATTGTCCCATGTAAAACTGTTCATGGAATAATCTCTCTAAGAGAGCCCAAGTGTCAATGGACCCAGGAGGCAAAGTGGTAAACCATGTGAAGGCGTTTTTTGTCAAGGAACTTGGGAAGTATTTGATCTTGAGATCTTCATTATTGGCTATATCTCCCGCTTCGGTTAGATATCTCGCTATGTGTTCGACTGTTGACTCATTGGTATCCCCAGCGAACTTTGTAAATTTAGGGACTTTATATCCCCTTGGTAGATCAGTATGCATTATGCAATCCAATATAGGAGAAGCATAATTTGGCCTTTTCATTCCTGTGTTGAGGCCATTCTGGGCCATGACTCTCTCTATCATGGTGGTTAGGTTGTTTTCTGCCAAGATGTTATCGTTTCGAACTCTATGAACGACAGCATCGACATCTTGATTTCGACCAACCAAAACAACTCCCCTAGGCTGTTCTTCCCGAAACTCTGGGGCTTCTAGCCTTTCGACCCTTGCCCCTGGTTCCATAATTTCTCTTTGTGGGCCCGGGATTATTGGGGCTTCTAACCTTGGTGCCCTGGCCCCCAAGTTAACTTCTTCTCTGGGTGGTCTATAAATTGGGTCGTTAGCAATTTGTTCTATAACAGGCATGTTTGCTCGAAATCCCGCCCGATTCTGCCTACGCCTTTCTGGGGGAGCAAAGAAATCTGCTATTCGACTCATATTGTCAGCGTTTTCTCTGTCTGTCACAGTCACATTTTGCACTATTGGGGCAAATATCTCCTGCATGGTTTGTGCTAACACCCCTATCATATTATGGTTACTGTCATCCATCAATTGCCTAAAAGCCAACTGGTTGTCTGTGGTTAAGATAAGCATCGTGCTATAACCCACTGACCCTTGGTTATTTGTCATAAAATGATTCACCCCAGACCCAGACCCTAGTTGTGGGGATGAATTCGATGTGGAATTGTGTAAACCTGCCATAAAAGATGTTGGCATTCCATAAGAGGAGTTTCTGGTTCCATTTCCATCGAAACCGGGTGGTCTAGTTAATGGAGTGGCGAAATGGGATTGTGTCCCTGATGGTGGAACGAATCCCCCAGGGTAGCCAATGGTTCTAGTATTTCCTAGGATCGAACTATTAGTTGATATGCCACTTACACCATTGGTGGCTATGTTACTGGTTGAAGATGCCACAGACTGTGCATTCGAAGGGATTACATTAGATGTTCCGATCGAAGTGGACGCATTAGTGCCTGTTGTATGTAGGCCATTTTGGTCCCCTTGTTGATTGTCACAATTAGACATTTTGTCCAAACGTTTTCTTCTGGATGAAGGTTGGTTGCTGTTGGTTATTTTACCACTTCTCAGGTTCATAAAACAACAAACTTCTCAGGTTCCAACGTCTTTATAATGGTTATGTCTCAATAATCTTTATTTCTAATATCCAATTATTGGTCCCACCGGGTGTGCCAATTTGTTTCCAGTGATTTCTGGTAAACAACCGCTAGTCTTCCAAACTATCGAATAATCTTTCTGACTGTTATTCAATTCCTCTGGTAACTCACAGGATCGACTAGATTGATCCTAGGACTCCTTGGATATTAAGGTTACTCTCACGATCGAACATATATTCATGGTTGATGTTGTATATGCGTTTGGCTTATTTCGATTTCTCTCTCTCTAAAAGTCTAAAGATGCAATCAAAATGTGTGTGTGAAACTAAGTTGCATGAATAAATGTTAATTGTAAAGACATGTAAAATTGCATAAAAGTCAATTAAATGGTTTCGAATCATAAAACAGTTAATGTAAAGGATTTCTAGAACGTAAAAGGTTTGAAATATGAAGAAAGCGTTTAATGTAAGAAATCTGTAAATGACTTTAAGTAAAAATATGCGTTCGAAGGATAAGACTTGAAGGTAAAGGTATGGAAAACATGACAGTTTTCTGAAGTATAAAGTGCTTGAAATGTGAAGAAAGCATTAAAATGTAAAACTTTGAAGAAGAGATTTCGAAGTGAAAAGACTGTAAATGAGAAAACTTGTAAATGTTGTTTGACAAAAAGATAAAGGAAAGTGCTGGAAATGGTAAAAGGTTTTCATTAAATCAGAAATACATGGTGCTATCATACGTACATTTCTCTTGCATTCGTTTCCCTTGCCATGTGGTAGTTTGAATGTTACTGAGTATTTTGTATAATAGATATGACACACGAAATCCTAATACTAAGACTTCTATTTATACTAATTCGACCATAACGGTCTTGCTATAGGATTATGCCACGTTCAGAACATGCAGGACAATGCCTCTTTCTTCTTTCCACGTGTCCCCAAATGCACCAGCACATAACTTTCAAACTTCGAAAGTCCCGCTTCCATTTGAATTTCAAATGCTTTGGTACTTCTCCGTTTGGAACGCTCTTCCCAGACACAATCTTGTTGTTATTTCGAGACTTCTTTAGATATGTTCCCATAATTGCCACTCGAAGCTCCAAGCTTTGACATACTTATTCGAAACACTGCTTCTGCTACTTCGAAACATGACGCTTTACCTCATTTCGATCGAAATGTTTAATTCATTTGGCTTCTAATATCATTATCAAAATCTTCAGCCAACACCCACATCAACATTATGAACTCACATGGACCATTTGATCAAGTTTGGATCACAATTCCACAAGAAATTTGATCAGATCACCAAAAGGGCAAAATGGTCATTTTTAAGGTTTTGACTGCACAAAGGTAATTTTTGACTGTTTGACCTAGCCAATGGCAAACCAAGCTCACATATGGACTCAAGGACCCCATGGAATTGTCTTGACATGCTCAACAAGTTCAAAAAATCCCAAATGCACAAGATTGACAGTTGAATTTCCCAGTCAATTGATCAATTTTGACTGTATACTGAAAAGTCAAACTTTGACTTTTTAGTCAAAATCAAGAGTCAAGATTCATTTTTCATAAAAACATGCCAAATCATGAAACTTGTTCATCAAGAAATCCAAAATTGCAAATTAGGGTTTGAAATGAAGATTTTTCATAACTTAGAATTTTTCTAAGTTATGAAAAAACCTAATTTTTTCCTAACTTTGCCCCACTTTCTCACCAAGATTCATTTGGATTCAAGCAAAAGTCAAAACATGAAAGTTGTAGCCTATTGCTAAATCTACAACTTTGGTTCACAAAGTTTTCCCAAAAGAAGCTTGTATCTCAAGTTACAATTTTTGGAATAAGGGTACCAAACCATTCTTAACTTAGTGAAAATTTGACCTATTTTAGGCAAGGTTTTTACCTAACTTCAAGACCATTTTTTACATACTTCCACTTGGAATTTCAATTTTCATTTCAAAGATGGATTGTATTACACATTCCAAGCTTTCCAAAATGTCCAAGAACTCATCAAACAACCTCATGACTTGAGAGAATCGAATTTTGCAATATGGCAACAACTCACTTTTGAATTGGCCAATTTCCATGTTCATAACTTGTGCAATTTTTCAAATCAGCATGCTTCCCTTGATTACAGGCCTCTAAACCATCCAACAATCATAAATTTAATGCAAACTCTTTGTACCAAGACCATGTTCTATGTGTTCAAGCATTGCATGATGGATTAATCCCAAAATGGATAAAGCACTTTAACCATTTTTGCAAAAGTAAGCTTTATGTCCAAATGAAAATCCAAGAAGTACAGATCAAATCCCCTTGGCACAAGTTTACGGACTAATCACACTGATCAATGCCAAGGTTTGCAGCATGTTATGGGGGCCTCTACCTGTCTAAACAAAAACTTGGCTTTTGGTTGCTTAAAGTGTAAGAAATATAGCATATCACAACACAACTTTGATCTCAGCAATAGAACCCTTAAGCAAATACTTTGTACACATTCAAGACATCCTAACTGAGCTAGCACACGACTCCAACACCTCCATTACCCTCTAGAACACAGAACCACCTTCAAACTGCCCAAACAGAGCACCTGCTGCAGTTTGAGTGTCAACTCTCATCCCTTTCATGCTTTCTTGTTAAAAACACATCAAACACATTCCCTAACACCCCTTGAAGCTAATCAAAACCTCAAACACGACCTGTAACTCCTCTAATCAGTTCCACCATTTTCACTTTCTTGTTTTGCAGTTGAAGTTCCACAGCTCGATTCAAAGTGTTTCAAAGCAAAGTAAAACTTGGAATAGCATCCCTGGACATCAAGGAAGCTGTACCAATCATCACCTTGCTCTGAAAGTACCTCCATCATCAGATACAACTTCAACTGAACATGTATCTTCTTGAACTTCTAACTCTTAATGTAGGCATTGTTAGTTCTAGGTTTGTGAATAAAAAGTGTTCTACTCATGCCCCTGAATCTGTACATACTTTTACTTTCTATTTATTTTGCCTGAGCTATGAGAATTTAAGGTCTGAATATGGAAGAAAAACTAGGTCAAGATTTGGGAATGATAAAATTCTCTCTCATTTCTGAGAGTTAGGATGAGTTCTTTACATATTTAGAATCATGGCTTGATGATTAACATTTCTTATGTTGTAAGTTTGTGCTAAAACTCAAGGAATCAGGATGTTTGAATTCATGAATAAGGCGCGTGTTTTTTGAACAAAAGCTGTCTGAAGGTTGAAGAAAGGTCTTCATGGGCTGGGCCTGTTGTGCTATTTCTCTTCACACCCTATTTTTGCTTTCATACCCCCTGAGTCCATTTTGTTTGTTTTAATGTTTTTTTGACTTTTCTTTTTTATTTGTAACTTATTTATTTTTGCTAATAATATTAAAAACATAAAAAACATTTTTTACACCATTTTTATATTTTTTAGGCATTTATTTGTTTATATGGATATTTGTACATAAATAATATATAAACACTATTATTTAGAAAAACTAGAAAAATAATGCAAATATATGTTATTGCTGATTTTTATTTCATTTTCTCTTTTGAAAACATTTTATATCAAAAATACTTTTTTTATAAATATTAAATATTATTATTTTATATATATAATACATATTTAGTAAATAATAAAGATATTTATATATATATTAGTATATTTAGGTAAATAATACAAAATATATATATATATATATATATATATATATATATATATATATATATATATATATATATATATATATATATATATATATATATATATATATATATATATATATATATATATATATATATATATATATATATATATATATATATATATATATATATATATATATATATATATATATATATATATATACTTCATTTTATTTTATTTTATACATTTTTTATTTTATTAATATTTGACATAAAAAATACCTTTTTTATGAATATACTTCATTTTATTTTATTTTTGTATACAATTATTAAATATTATACATATTAAATAGTTAATATATTTACTTAATAAAATTAGGGTTTTGCCCTTAGAACACAAAAACTCCAAAAAATAATACTTTTTTTATTTTGTTTATTTGACATAAAAAACACCCTTTTTTCATACACATAAAAACCCTTTTGCATTTTGCATCTTTATTTTATTTTCCATTTAATTTATGCAATTAATTATCTTGTAAATATTCCAAAATTGATGTAATAGCTAGATTTAAATTCCTTGTCTAAATATCCCCCCATTTGAACATTTGTACCCCCCTTCCCATATTATGTTGTAATAGTTTAGGAAATTTAAATTTCGCACTTTATTGCTTTCTAAATATACCATGCTAGAATTAGGGTTTGTATGCAAATAAAAAGAACAAAATAGTTTGACCTAATTTCAAGATAATCAAGCATGAAAATGGACAACACATATCACACTTGCACCCCTAGGGTATTCCACTTGTTGCCTTAAATAAATGGGCCATATTGCATGTTAGGTTTCTTTGGGCAAAACAAACAATCAAATGATCATAATCCCTCGACGATGCTTTCGAAAAGTTGCCTAAAATGATCAAGTCCCTTTCAAGGAACAATTGCCCAAAGACACTTAGCACCATTGCAATTATGGTCTAAACGATGACCCGCGCCCGTCCCTTTCACCTCCTAACACAAGATTGTCTACCAAATGCAATGGTGGAACAAAATTGTTAAAAGGGTTAAAACATAACAAAAAATCTTTGAGAACTTTAGGGTAGATAGCTCTTAAGTACTTGTCAATTTGCAAACGAAAACACTTGCCTATTTTCAAACCACACTTCACAAACACTTTCAAAACAAACTTTCAAAAAAACTTGAAACATCCTTTCAAAAAGACAAACACCTTTTGTAAAACATTCAAGTAAAGAATTGTTACAAGGGTAGTATAGACAAGGCATCTTTTTTCAAAACATTTTCAAAGCCACACACAAAACACTATTTCAAACAATTGAAAACCAAGGCAAGTTGATCTAACAAGTACCTAAGAGCCCATGGATAACCATGGATAGAAAGTGTGCTAATACCTTCCCTTTCTATAATCTACTCCCCAGACCCAAGAAAAATCTCAAAGGTTTTTGCTGTGCTTTTTAAATCTTTCCTTAGGATAAAATAAAAAGTCGGTGGCGACTCTTGCTCAACCGAAACATTTGCGAAAACAAACGCAAAACCATAGTCAGTTCTCCCACCGTATCACACATAGCCAAAAAACCCGTAAAACGATAAATAAAAGAAAAATCCTAATTAAACTATTACATCCCATGAGCAGTTACATCAATATTGTAAAAATAAAAAAACACGCGCGATGAAACGAGAACGAGAGAAAGTTAGGGTTTTGACCCCGTCTAAACCTAATTGAAAGAAAAATCATTTTTGGTTATTTTTTATTATTTTAAGAAAATAAGGTTTTAATGAATAAATACAAACCTAATTACTAATTAAATTAAATTGAAAAAAATAATTAATTTTGACCTATTTTTATATTTTTGTTATTTTTAAGAAAAGAAAATAAAAATAAAAAAACCTAATTTTCTAATTGGTTTTAATTTATTTACAAAAGAATCAAAGTTACCCTAAAATTAAATTAAACTAATTAACTTAATTTTGGTAAAAAATAAAACCTAAATCTAATTTGATGAAATTGATTTTATGAATTTTTTTGTGAAAAAAAGAATTAATTTTGTGAGAAAATAAATTAAATAAAACAAATAAAAGAAAAAAATATAAAAGAAGAGAAAGAAAATGGGCCTTGTGATCAGCAAACAGGAGGGTGCCCATAGCAGCTCTTGGGCCCAAAAGCAAGGGTCCACGTTGACCTTCATGATCCAACGTTGCAAGTTGACTAGGGAGCATCATGGACCTCCAATAAATGGGCGTGAGATCTGGCCTTCTAGAGATCTGGTGATTGAGCCTTGAGGGCACATGGTGAACCCCTTTACCTGTACACGCGTATGATTATACAAGACAAAATGTTATGAAATAATATGGGGACCTGGGATTCGAACCCAGGCCCTATGGCTTTTCCCTTCGCCTCACAACCAACTGAGTCAGCACGCTTGTTTGTATAAAAGATAAAAAACAATGATTATATTAAAAAAAACACAACATGTTAACTTTCAGCGCGCGAATTTCCAAATGGGCTAATGGGGTGGTGCCACACAGTTCTTCTTCTTCCTCTCTCCGTTGGTAAAAGTCCCAGACTTTTACCTACAGACAAAAGTCTATAGCTATAGCCCCTACAATTTTTCAAAATCTCATACAGGCACAATAAATGAAAACTAATGCTACAGACCAATTCGTCTTGGCCTTGTGAACATCATGGCACCTTTCTTTTGGGCCAATTTTACCTGTACAATAAAATCCCAAAATGAAACAAGAAAACCTAAAGATGGCATATCTCTGTAGGGTTAGCAAAAATGCAATTAATCATTACCAATAGCTTGCAAATGCTTCAAGGATTCAGAATATATAAACCAATCATGCTAACAATGTCAAATTCATGAGATTCAATTTCAAAAAGGGAGGGATGTCGTGAAGCACTTACCTCGCGTTTCTGGGCACAAAAACACTTGCTTTTGATTGGTATAGACTCCTTGTACACCCAGGAAGTGAATGAGATAGCTTGGGAGGCTTGAGAATGCCTGGAAGTATGAAAACAAATTCCAACTTTTCTTGAGTTTTTCCAAGTTTGTTCTTCACTCTACACACCTCCAACCCTTGTTCTTTTGGTCTGCATTTGTTCAATACATATCATTGAGTGAATTAGGTTTACAAGTTTGCTCTAAATCTTTTTCAATTATGGTCATTGATCAAGATTTGATTCTCTTGTAAATCTTTCCAAAATAAGCCAAAAACCAATATTTTTGTGTACAAACATGCCTTTCACAATTTGATTTCATTGCTAGCTGTATAAGAGACCTGAAATATGCACAAAATCTCAAGGTTTAAATGATTTTGATATTTCCATGATTTTATTTTGATTTAATTTGATTTTATTGAAATAAAAATCAAAATAAATGTCAAAAATAAAATAAAGGCAAGAGGGAAGGATCATGGGTCGTGGACCATGTTACAAACTCAAGACAAGTACCCAAAGTTGGGCCCATTTAACAAAAATTGCAATTTGAGGCACTTTTGACTTTTGGCAATTTTGCAAAAAAGGTCAACTTCACCAATGCATAACTCCTTCAATTTTGAATCTATGAAGGTGTTCTTAGACTTTTTAGAAAGATTGAGGTGTCCTCTAAGCAACCCTTTTGGTCTCATCTAAATTGAGTCCTCCATGTTCATGTATGAAGCTTTGACAAAAAGGTGTTTTTGTTGACTTTTCAAAATTACCTATAATGTCCAAATTCATAACTTTTTGTGAGTGCATATCTTGAACTTGGGATATGAAGATGAATTGTAGGTAATTGTATCCTCTTCAAAATGAGCTTTATATGGGTAATTTCTAATAAAGTATGAGAAAGTTATGCTTGGTCAAAGTTGAGTTGACTTTTCCTACAAAACCCTAACTTAGCAACTTTTGGGTTTTGGTGAATTGTGAGCAATCCTTGAGGAATCATGATCAACCCTTGATCAAATGATGAATAATACTTCAAAATGAGGATGTTGACCAAGAATCTTGAAGTTTGACTATATGTGGGCCATAGTTGACTTTTGCCCTAGCACAATCGACTATTAGACCTTTGAGAAATTGACTGAGCACATTTCCTCTGCAAGGCTTGAAATTAGACATGGATGATCTTGAGAACATATTAGGACAATGGTGAAAATTTTGGATCCCTTAGACTCAAGTATCTTGTTGTAACATGAAACCCTAATTTGGGGTAGACTTCCTTAGGAGAGAGTTTGTCTGGTGAACCCTTGGACTTCCTTGAGCAATTTGAAGACCTTACTTGAAATGTATTGAGAAATATGGGAGGGATAATTTTGGGGTACAACATCTGCCCCTGTTCAATCTTCTTAAACCCGAGGATGTAGATTGGCTTGTCTGCCTTTCGTGATCTGAAGGTTGAAGATGATTGAACACTAGAGTGCCCAAGAAATTTGCACTCGCATGAAGTGGTATTGGCCTTGAGATATCTGGAATGGGCTTATAGATGCCATTTGGAGGTCGATGTTGGAAGATGGGCTTGAAGATGCCATCCAAAGAAGTGTCGATCGCATAAGAGATTCCTTTGCGAGAGCTTGCATACCTGTTGTTGAGGAAGATTTCGCTGGGGAATGTTGTTCTATGTCTTGAATTTTAGGAGCTTCAGTCATCCGTTATTCTATTGGGGAATCGTCTCTTGGTCGAAGAGGTGAAACTGAACTACTATCTGGTCGTGATCCAGGCTTCATAGTGATAAGATCGACTACTATCTGGTCGTGCTCCAGGTTTTACAGTGACTTACTGGGGAGATGAGATTAAGCTTGCTATTCGGTCGTAATCCAGGCTTCGCAATTTATCAATTCTTATCTGGTTGTAATCCAGGCTTTAGAAGGAATTCAGTTGTTATCCGGTCGCATCCGGGCTTTAACTTGAATTTAGTGCACACTAATATCCGGTCGCCTCCGGGCTTCTTAGTAGTTGTCCAGGTAAACTGCTATTTGGTCGAAATCCAAGCTTCACAGTGTCCTTTACCGTTATTTGGTCGTAATCTAGGATTCACGATGTTTCATACCATTATCTGGTCGAATCCAGGCTTCATGGTGTCCTGTACTGTTATCTGGTCGATTCCAGGCTTCACAATACCTTGCTTCTTATCTGGTCGAAATCCAGGCTTCAGAAGAAATCAAGTGGTTATCCAGTCGCATCTGGGCTTCCATTTGATTTTTAGGCCTACTAATATCTGGTCGACTCCGGGCTTCATAGTAATTGGCCGGGTAGACTGCTATTTGGTCGAAATCCAAGCTTCGTAGTGCCCCTTACTGTTATCTGGTCGTAATCCAGGCTTCAGTGTCTTTGCCGCTATCTGGTCGTAATCTAGGCTTCACGATGTCTTATACCATTATCTGGTCGAATCCAGGCTTCATGATGTTCGGAGAAATCAAGATATTATTCGGTCGAACCCGGGCTTCACAACTTGCATTAAAGATATACCACTATCTGGTTGACTCTAGGCTTCGTAGTATTCTTGGTTGCTATCTGGTCGTAATCCAGGTTTCACAATGTTTTCTACCATTATCTGGTCGAATCCAGGCTTCATGGTGTCTTGTATTGCTATCTGGTCGTAATCCAGGCTTCATAATAACTTGTTAAGCTGTTATCCGGTCGTTTTCCGGGCTTCACGGCTTGTGTTTATGATATACCACTATCTGGTCGAATATAGGCTTCATGGTGTCTTTGTACCGTTATCTGGTCGTAATCCAGGCTTCATAGTAACTTGCATTGCTATCTGGTTGTAATCCAGGCTTCACAATAACTTGCTGAGGATTAAACTATTATCCGGTCGAATCCGGGATTCATAGCTTAAATTTAAGATAACCACTATCTGGTCGATTCCAGGCTTCGCGGTATTTGATATTGCTATCCGGTCGTCCTCTGGGCTTCACAATATGATGGAGAAATCAAGATACTATCCGATCGGATCCGGGCTTCATAGCTTGAATTTTGTGAGAATTTGATTGTATTTTCTTCTTCTGAAAGGTAAAGAGTTAGTCGTATGTAATGTCATGATGCATGAAATGTATTGGGCAATGAAGTTCTCAAAATAAATGAGACTGTGCTGTATGATGCATATACGCATGTCATGATGCATGGATATGCAATGTTTTTATGATGTTCTCTAGTTGGGGAAAATAAATCCCAGACTGCTGCTGGAGAATATAGAGAGTTTCGCTTGCTGGGGATAACGACCGAAGATGATTTGAGAATAAATTGGCGGGAGAATAACTCTGTTGGAGAATAAACTGGCGTGAGCATGGCTCTGTGGGGAAGAGATACTCTGTCAGGAAATCTGTTGATCTGGAGAAATAAACTCGACTGGGGATGAATTACTGCTGCCGGTGATGACAAACTCTGTCGGGGATTGAATTTCTGCTTGAGGAGGAAATAAACTCCACTGGGGATAATCTTCTAGTGCTGGTGATAGATAAACTCTACTTGGGGAAAATCAATGTTTTTAGATACCTTTTACTCAGCGGGGAGTGAATGTACCTTTAGTCATATTCTCGAGCTGGGTCTATCCCTATACCTGGTGGGTAGAGCAACTGTAAGGCTTGGACATTTCTTGTTTGCCCCTGTTCCTAAAATTACGAGTAATCGTCTTTTGTTTTGTATGTAAATATTTATGAGCAACAATTATTTTCAAATGCATATATCGAAAATGAATCATTGGACGTTCTTGCAAAACAGAACAGAAAAAGAAAAACAATTTTGAAATTTGTTGTAAAATGAATTGTATTAATTTTGAAGTTGGCCTGTAATAGGCGTTTTGTACAAGAGGCTGACGTCCTAGTAAGAGAACGCTGCCGAAAGATAGAAATTATACAATTTGTGAAAAATAAAGAAAAACAGCTGTGTGAACAATCCCACTGGGTTCCAACTCTGCTATTGCCTTTATATCTTCGAGCGTCTCATCACTTTGCTACTTGGTTGAAGGTAGATCATATTGATTGGCGCCGTCCGAGCTTGATAGTCGATACCGAAGTCTGGTTGCAAGGTGATCTAATGATACATAGTGTTACGCTTTGATCCCTAATTTTTTCCTGGACCGCCCTTTCGGGTTTTCAGTCCACCGGGATACCCTTTTTTGCCCAAGCTTCCTTTTCAGGTTTTCGACTTGCCGGGTGTACAAATTTTCTTCATTTTCATCCCTTACTTTTTCCCGAACCCTTTTAGTTTGCCAGGAAGCCCTTATTTTTGCCTAGGCCAGTCAACCTAGCGGGTCTTTAATTATGCGTAGTATTTTTTCACTATGTCTGCATTAACGGGGTGAGGAAGATCGTCACCATCCATGGTGGTCAGAATCATAGCTCCTCCTGAGAAAATGTTCTTAACCACAAATGGCCCTTCGTACGTAGGGGTCCATTTGCCCCTGGGATCACCTTGCGGAAGTATGATGCGCTTGATTACCAGATCCCCGACTTGATACTCTCGTCATCTAACTTTCTTGTTAAATGCCTTGTTCATTCGCTTTTGATACGTCTGACCATGGCAGATAGAAGTAAGTCTCTTTTTGTCGATTAGATTCAGCTGATCAAGCCGGGTCTGGATCCAATCATCCTCGCTCAAACCTTCATCCTTCATAATTCGGAGAGAGGGTATCTGGACTCCAATGGGCAAGACTGCCTCCATGCCATACACCAGAGAGTAGGGTGTTGCCCCTTTTGATGTCCGCGTTGAGGTACGGTACCCATGAAGAGCGAATGGTAACATCTCGTGCCAGTCTTTGTATGTCACCGTCATCTTCTGCACAATCTTCTTGATGTTCTTATTATCCACTTCAACAACCCTATTCATCTTCGGCCGATAAGGAGAAGAGTTGTGATGCTGTATCTTAAACTGTTTGCAGAGCTCGGTAATCATTGTATTGTTGAGATTTGTACCATTGTCCTTAATGATCCTCTCTAGTACACCGTATCGACAGATTAGATTGTGTCGGATGAACCGCGCTACGACATTCTTGGTTACCATAGCAAAGGAAGCCGCTTCAACCCACTTCATGAAATAATCAATAGCCACCAGGATGAAACGATGCCCGTTGGACGCAGTAGGTCTGATCTCGTCGATCATATCGATACTCCACATTGCAAAGGGACAAGGAGATGTCAAGACATTCAGAGGAACTGGAGGTACGTGCACCTTATCAGCATAGACTTGGCACTTATGACAGGTCCGAGAATGCTGATAACAATCGGCTTCCATAGTAAACCAATAATATCCTGCCTGTAGGATTTTCTTTGCCATGGTATGTCCACTGGAATGAGTTCCGAAAGTACCTTCATGTAACTCTGCCATGATCTTTTATGCCTCGTTATTGTCCTCCTCTGTACCTAAATTCACTGATTCCACTGGCTCTTCATGAGGCTGTATGGCCCTCTCTTCCTCTAGTAACATCCTAGTAAGTTCCCCAGGCACCTCACAATCATCCTCACCTTCGTCCTCGGCTTGGTTGATCGGATTTTCGAAGTCATAACTGGCAGTAGCAGAGTCATTATCAATGGGATCCAGAGTGGATGTGGATCTGCATTATGATATGTGAGTGTGTGTAAGACAATAACTGTTTTGATAAAGTGCGAGATAGAAAGGAAAAACAAGGAGCACAAAATTTGTAATGCCAGAAAATGTCCAATGCTTTATTGATGATAAATGAAAATGACAATTAATAAGCCCTCACAAACAAAGCCAAGGTGCCTCGGGCAAGGCACTGAACCATAGAGTTTTAAACTGTCTGTTACAAATCTCAAAACAAAAGTCAATTACTGTGTAATAAAAGAAACGGGCACGAAGTCCTTCGCCGTCCAGTTGTTCAATCCACCGTTGGTAGTCGGGTAAATCCAGCTGTCGATATCTGACTCTTCTTCATCATCCTCAATTGAATTCACTCCCTGATTACTGATATGCAGAGGAGGTCTTCCAATCCGCGTATGCCGAACAACCCTTTGAGCCTCTGCAGTAAAGCCCAAACCAAACTTGTCAGTTTTGTGTGTGAAATCAGGGAGCTGACCTCAATTTGCACACCCACCTTTTTCAATTACAGCCCTGGCATCCTTAAGGGAAGCCATCTTCATCGGAGGTTTTTTAGTAGCAACTTCAGTCGACGCCAAAGTCTGGGGGACCTCTTCAAAGTTCTGACACGGGGTTTCGATGAACTCCCCATCCATCTCCATATAGCGGAAGGAATTTAGATGACTCACCATGTACTCCTCCTCACCCTGTACCGTGATGATCTTCCCCTTTACTGGATATTTCAACATCTGATGGAGTGTATAAGTCACTACCCCAGCCTTAGTACTCCAAGGGCGACCCAACAAGCAAGAATATGATGGTCTGATATCCATCACATATAACGTAGATGAAAAAGTCTAAGAGCCAAATTTAACATGGACGTCCACTTCCCCGTGCACCATCCTTTTTGACCCATCGAAAGCCCTAACCACAATATTGCTCGGCTTCAGAATCAAACCTTCACAGTCCAGACGGTCTAGTTCTTTCTTTGGTAACACATTCAATGAGGACCCGATATCCACCAGTATATGGGCCATAGTAGTGCACCTGCACTCGATCGAGACGTGTAGAGCATCATTTTGATTTCTTCCTTTAGTAGTTAGATCCGCGTCTGAGAAACCCAACCCATTGTCGGCAGTCAAACTAGCTATGCAGTCTTTAAATTGATCGGCATAAGTTTCCTGCGGCACATGCGCAGTTTTGAGGAAAGCAATCAAAGCCTTTGTATGGGATTCAGAACACAATAACAAGGACAACATGTATATTTTTGACGGGGTTTGCCCCAACTGCTCGACTATGTTGTAGTCGCTCTTCTTGATAATCTTCAAAATTTCCTCTATCTCCTGCTTAGAGGTTTCTACAATGATCTTCTTAGGTGCCTCCGTCCGGGCAGGCTTACCTATGATTTCTTTGCCCCGAGTTCCAGATGTCTCGGCGACAAGGGTGATAACTGGAGTAGAAACTGGGACAGTAGTTGATGTACCAGCAGATGGAATAACAACAGGTTTGTGGACAGTCGGAGGGGAAATCTCGGGAGAAAAGATTCTTCCACTTGTGGTGACCTTGCTAGCCCCGACAGTATTGCTGATATCAGCATCAACTTCTTCAATCTTTAAGTCTTGCTTAACTCCATGGTAATACACATCAGCCCCATAGTGTCGAGGGACAGCCTTATCCGAAGTGTATGGGATAGGACCAGAGATAGTAATGATTAAAGGAGCGATTCTTGGAACAGATGTAATCCTAACATGCTTTCTCGAGGAAGCCTTGGAAGGATTGGCGGAAATGGTTATGATGGCAACATCTTCAATCGGAACTAACGGAATCAAAGTCTTCTCGAACAAGATCTCTTTGTTATCCATCAGGCGTTGAACACCTGATTTCAATAAGTGGCAACCAGTAGGAAGAACTGACACAAATGACAACCTTTTCCACAACCCGGAAATAAACCGGCCAACAATAGATTCTTCTTCACTGTCATCAAAGGAGTAGAAATTTCTTCCACGGAGGTCACAAATAAGTCACCGTCCACAACATTTACTCCATGACCATGCTTGGGCATAGGAGCAATTATGACGTTGGGTTTCTCCGGGGCGTCAAACTCAATCTCTTTAGCTTTAATCAAATCTTGCACCTTATTCTTTAAGGCCCATCAATTATTTGTATCATGACCTGGGCTATCAGAGTGATATGCGCAGCAGGCGTTTGGATTATACAGCGGAGATGTGGTGCTTGGATTCTTCGGGGCTTCCCTCAGAGTTACCAGATTGGTCTTCAACAATTGTGGTAGAATTTGAGACAAGGTCATATCAAGCCGAGTGTACTGTCTCTGCGGTCTCTCCATTCTTTGCAAATTGTTGCATTGTGGGGCAACGGTGGGTCTTGATATTACTACCGCATTTACTGCTTGACGGCGTTCAGGTCTGTTTTGGCTCCTCGAGCTATAAACTGCACTAGCTTCTTCCTTACTGGTGAAAGGCTTATTTTCTGCACTTGATGAAGTACCTTTCTGTATCTTACCACTTCGGATACCAGCTTCTACTCTCTCCCCAGTCAAAATCAATTCAGTAAACCCATATGACGAACTGACGATCAGATGGTTGAAAAATGGACTAGACAATGTCCCAAGAAACATATCAACTTGAAGATGTGAAAAACACAAGAAGGGGGGGTTGAATTGAAAACACTTGGATCAAATTAAAATAGCTTAAGGACACAGTATTTTTATCCTGGTTTGTTTGATCTCAAACTACTCCAGTCCACCCGTCAAGGTGATTTCGCCTCTCTCCAACGAGGTCTTAATCCACTATTCTCAAAGGATTACAATAGCTACTTTAACAACTGTTAAAGTCTTCTTGAGTACAACCACAAGCCAGTTAATCTCAAGGAAATCTTTTACAAATAATTGAACAAGAGTGTGTTGTTGTTTTCTAACAAAACAATATATCACAACTGTGATAGTTACACAAGTTAAGCTTGGAATAAAATGAATTTGCTAAAGCTTTAAATATGCGTGGTTTGGAAGGCTTGGCAAATTGTTGTGTGCGTACATACGTGCTTCTTTCACAAGCAGACTTTTTTATGTAGGCAAGCAAGAGACGTTGTCCATAAAGCAAGTTTAATGATAATAACACACTTTCCTTTTGTAGAAGATCTTGTCTGAAGAAAGCCGTTAGCATTTAATTCTGTCTTGAATAACCAGTAACGCTTCAGAGTCTTCTTTGCTGTAACTGCTGATAACGCTTCAGAGTGTTGATGACTTGGTAAAGATGTCTTTATTCAGAGTCAAAGTGTATTTGTTTAGGCGCAGATTCTGGTCATCAACCTTCAGCATAAAGCCTGCTTTGCTTTCAGCGTGTAATGCTTTATTGCCTATCTTCTGATGCTGATCCCATCAGAACTTCTGCATATACAAGACATAATTTTAAGTAGCATATTTGTTCTGTATATATTTCTTTGGAATTATTTATTCTTTGTATTTTGTTATCATCAAAACTCTAATCAAGGGTTGTAGAATCAAACTATGTTCTAACAATCTCCCCCTTTTTGATGATGACAAAAACCAGATTTTTCAATTGGAAATAAAGAATAAAAAGTATAGAATTAAGAAGAAAAACTCCCCCTGAGTTGATTACTTCCCTTAAATTCTTTGAGTCCTTGAGCATCAGAATTTGACTACGTCTTTCATCAGAGTTTTGTACCTGTTCAAGCTTTTCAGAAGAAATAAATTAAGTAGATTAGAATGTTTGAGACTTATGTCTCAGTAATCCGTTATTGAAAATATCTTATTCTTTCTCCCCCTTTTTGTCAGTTATCAAAAAGAACATATAATCAGAGCCAAAAAGGACTTATATTAAAATTAGAAGCAACAATAAGAAGTTCAGAACAACAATAATGTAGAAAATATTACAGATAAACAAATTTTAAAACAAAGGAAAATCTAAGATGGAGGAGGAAGGCGCGTGAACAAAGCTTCCAACAAGCCCTTGATCTGGGTGTTGGTTTCCTCTTGTTTGGTTAACATGCTCTTGATTTCCAAAATTTTATCATCCTGTTTATCCATCCTTTCCTGCATAACAATATCTGCTCTCTTTAGTTCTTCTAGAGTATGCCTTTCATAGGAGGAAGCTTGAGAATCTTCAGTAACTGGATGCTTCTCAGAGCATTCTGCAACGTCATCTTTTTGAACCAGTTCTTCTGCAAGAATCATCTGCTTTGGAGTATCAGTTAGAATGAGACCTTCTGACTCTGGTTGAAGTTTGTCTGCTGGACGATGTTCTGACCAGGGAGCATTGTCCAGAGGGAGAACTTCTTCCTTGATCAGTTGGCTCAGAACTTGGTCTTCAATTACTTTTAGCAGATTACTGAAATTCTGTTGAACTTGTCCGTAGCTCTGTTCTTGCATCTTATGAGTTTCAGAACTTACCAATTTTCTGAAACTTGTCCAAAGGTAATCTGAAGCAGCAGGATTAATCATCTCAAGACTGGCTTGCTTCAGGGAAGTTATCCACTTCTGCATTTCTGTTTCAAACATCAATAAACTAGTACCAACATCTGGTGAGGGTTCAGATGGTTTTGGTTTTGGAATGGCTATTTTGTGGGTTATGGCAGCAAGACATTCAAAAATAGTTAAATCAATGACAGTTTTGGCGTTGTCATCTGGATTGTTCTTTGGTGAGGGAGTGGGAGAGTCTGGAATAATTATTGGACTAGTTGGGGAATTTGGTGGAGTTGATTCTAGTGAAGAGGGAATTTGGGGAATATACAGAATGGTCAGGGGCATACGGATGGCCAGAGGTTCAGTGATTCCAGGAATGGGAATGGTATCAGAATCAACAATTTGGTTGGATTGAACGTTATGAGGTTCTGGTTCACAGGATTCAGAAGGTTGGACCTCAGAAGTTTGAACTTCTGGTTGTGATTGTTCAGGTTGTGGAGAAGGTGGATGAATTTCTGGTTGAGGAGATGGAGGTAGTGGTATTTCTTGTTGTGGAGAGAGGGGAATTTCTGGTTGTGATGCTTCTGTAATGGTTCCAGAGTTTGGATTTTCTGGTGTGGGAGCAGAAATATTCTGGTCAAAAGTTTCAATATCTGACAGAACTTTTGCAAGTTCTGGTTGAGTTGTTTCAATAATTGGATTGATAGGTAGGGAGTGAGATTCTCTAAGAGTTAAAGTTTCTGAGGGGTCAAACCCTATGTCAAAATCATCAAAGGTTTGAGGGGTAGGAATTTCTGAATGGGTAGGTAAGGGGCCAAATGTTGATAAACATACTGAATCTAAAACAGTTACAGAAGAAGGATTACCTCTCTTTTTAGCAGCTTTGGGAGTTCGCTGGGATGATCCTTCTGCTGCTGCCTTCCTTTTCTTGTTCTTCTTCAGCATAACTTCTGGAGCCTTCTGTTGCAAGTCCTGAATATTTAACTCTGGTGCAGTACCATCTGCCTTGCATGCATCCAGATATCTGACGATAATCTCAGGCTTGGAATCAATTTCTGAGAACATAGGAAAGTCATCCAGAGGAATCCTTATGCTGGTGATTGTTGCAAAAGAAGTAACACTGGGATCCTTCTTGATGTTCTCAATAATCTTCATCTTTTTCATATTCTTCGCATTTAAAGGCTTTCCAGCAGTTGCCTCTAGAGAGCTGATTTCTTGTGCTTCTGTTAGATGCTCTATCAGCCTATTCTCTGTCAGAATATCTGATATGAGCCTTCCAAGGGGTATCCAGTCCCTTTTAGTGCGCTCATCTTCTCTAGTCTCCTTAACACTGGTCCTCATATGATTGAACAGCAAATGAGCTAGATTCACCTTAATCTTCTGGGAGATGAAGTAGATCAGAAACTGCTGATCAATGTTGATGTAGTCAGGAGAGCTGGTTGGCTTCCTGTTGTTTATGCATCCCAGAATAATCTTAGCCCATATTTTGTGATGGTCCTTCAGATCCCTTATCTTGCTGGAGGGAAGACCCAGAGTGAAAATTTCTCTAGCAATTGAAGCAACATCAGCACATCTTTCAGCCATGTCTATACACCTTACGCCACCACCACTGTAACCTATCAATCTTGCAATAAGGTCTTCAGTTATGACTATCTTCTTCCCCATTACATACTAAGTGACTTGATGGTTGGAGGATGAAGCATGAATCCAAAATTCCTTCACAAGGATTGGGAATGTTGGACCTAGAAGACGGTCAAAATACCTGTTCCATCCTTGAGCCTTTACCTCTTCAGAAAGATTGAATCCATTTTCTTGAAGACTTTCAAAATTCACAATCAATTCTGAAAGCACTTCTAAGTTGTCAATGGGCGTGAGGAGAGTTCTGAATGGTTCTTCATATTGTTCTATGGATTCAGTTCTCTGAGTACTGGTATTAGGGATGCTTGAGGAAGCCATGTTCACACAGAAAAGTTTGAGAAGAGAATGAAAGGGTTTTTGAGATATGCAAACTGAAAAAAATTAGATTGTAGAGAAAGTGAAAGTGAAAGAGTGTAAAGGGTGAAAAATGCGTTTAAATAGATTTTGAAAACATAAACTGCAAGAGATAGAAATAAATTGTAATGATTATAAGCATTAATGACAACTGATTTTAGGGGATTCAGAAAGATATTGGAACGGTTACCCATGACATGTGTCTCAATGCACCCAATCAGCGCTTTTGACCTTTCAGAAAAGTGAACGCGTGTTCAGCCTCAGAAGGTAGCTGATGAATGGATGACAACTGTTTGCTTACGTAAACAACACACTTCTATCCTTGAAATGAAATGCTCAGATCTTCATGGATAGATTCTGATACAATCTGTACTTCTAAAATTCTGAAGGCAGGTTGATCAGCAGTTCATAGAAAATAACAAAAATTCTGAAGATTAAGATATGTAAATGAAACAGTTTATTATGGGCAAAGCTTCATGCTGAGATGTTTCAGAATGAAGTTAAACCTATCTTAAGAAAGAGGTTTTATTAAGACATCAGCCCATTGATGGTCTGTGTCAATGAATTTTAAATTGAGAATCCCTTTCTAAATATAGTTCCTAATAAAATGATGTTTTATTTCTATATGCTTAGCCCTAGAATGCAAGATAGGATTTCTACTGAGACAAATAGCAGAAGTATTGCCACAGAGGATAGGAATGTTACTCTCAAATATATTGAAGTCCTCAAGTTGGATTTTCATCCAGAGCATTTGCGTGCTACATCCAGCTGCTGCTATGTATTCAGCTTCTGCTGTTGATAGAGCTATTGTGGATTGTCTTTTGCTGGACCATGAGATCAGATTTTCTTCCAGAAACTGGCAGCTTCTAGAAGTGCTTTTACGTTCTACTCTGTCTCCAGCAAAATCAGCATCACAGTATCCTACTAAGCTGTAATCACTTGATTTTCTATAAAACAAACCCAGATTAGCAGTACCTTTCAGATACTTGAAAATTCGCTTAACTGCTGTTAAGTGAGATTCTCTAGGATCTGATTGGAATCTAGCACAAATGCAAACACTGAATAGAATGTCAGGCCTTGAGGCCGTCAGATACAGAAGGGAGCCAATCATACCTCTGTAGACCTTCTGTTCTACCTTTTTACTTACCTCTTCTTTTTCCAGAATGCACATGGGATGCATTGGAATCCTTGATGGCTTACATTCAGAGAGATCAAATTTCTTCAGAAGTTCTCTGACATATTTGCTCTGATGAATGTAAGTTCCTTCAGGAGTTTGATTAATCTGAATGCCCAGAAAGAATTTTAGTTCCCCCATTAGGCTCATTTCAAACTCTGCCTACATACATTTAGCAAACTTTCTTCCCAGAGAGGGTTTAGTGGATCCAAATATGATGTCATCAACATAAATCTAACATACTAAAATGTCATTCTTAACTGTCTTACAAAACAAGGTTGTGTCCACTTTCCCTCTGGTGAATTCCTTTTCTAACAGGAAGTTACTTAGTCTTTCATACCAAGCTCTGGGAGCTTGTTTCAGACCATAGAGTGACTTCTTTAGTTTGAAAACATATTCTGGATTTTTGGAACTTTCAAAACCAGGGGGTTGGTGCACATATACCTCCTCTTCTATATAGCCATTTAAGAATGCACTCTTGACATCCATCTAATACAGAATGATGCCTTTATTAACAGCAAATGAAATTAAAAGTCTGATAGATTCTAACCTGGCGACTGGAGCAAAGGTTTCTGTATAGTCTATCCCCTCTTGCTGACTATAACTGTGATCGGTGGATCTGGAACTGACTGTTTAACGCTGGTTCGCGAAATGTCGCGGAAGCAAGAGTCGCCACCGTCTTTTATTTTCTCCAAATGGAAAGGACAAAAGCACAGAAAAATTCCTTAAAGAGATTGCTCTCGATTCGGGAGGTAGATTATAGAAAGGGAAGGTGTTAGCACCCTTTCTATTCATGGTTATCCATGGGCTCTTAGATACTTGCTCATTTGTGTTTTCAAAAATGGTTTGTTTGCTTTTCAACTGTGGGTTTTAAAAAGTTTCTTTGAAAATTTCAGTTCGACTCTTGTATCGGTCCTCAAGAGTGTTTGAAAAATGCTTTCGAAAGCTTTTTGAAAATGTGTTGGTGTGAAAAGTATTTTTGAATTTTTGTTTGAAATTTAGAGCAAGTATCTATGAGAACCTACCTACCCTAAGGAATTCGTCTGTGTAAATGTCCTTTAAGGTAATGCCATCCCACCATTGAGAGGTAGGTAGCACCACCGTTGGAGGTGTTCGGGTCAATTCGAGTTTAGGGACATGGTGATCACCAGAGCAATGGGAAGACACCTTAGAAGCTACCCTCATGCCAGGTTCCCGGATCATGAGGACTTACTAAGACATCCTCTACTCGACGATCACCTTTCGAAGGCAAGGCAACAGTGAGGCGTACCCTAGGGGTGGTGTGTGATTTGTGTGTCAGATTCAGATATTTTGTCTTTTCATGTCATCGGTGTTCTACGCTTGATTTTATTTTAAGGCCATTCATTCTTGCATGCTTTATTAACAGTTAAAATATTTGCGGAAAAGTAAATTCTAAGCTATTACAAATGGCGCAGGTCCACATCGCCAAAATTAACCAGGACCCGATTTGACAGAAAATAAATAAAGCAAAGAAAATAAAGAATTGAAAAGTGCGAGCAATTATTTACAAGGCTTCGGGAGAGATACATAATTATTTAAATGACATAAAATGAATATGCGAAATTAAATAAAATTAAGAACATGGGCGTTGGACCCTTTTGCAAAATTAATGAGGAATTAAAATTAAAGGAATGCTTGTTTTTGGTATTTTTATGTTTTTAAGATTTAATAAAAGGAATTAATTAAAATTAACTACTAACCCTAATTCTATTTATTTTTAAGTTATTAAGAAAAATGTTGAAGTTTTTAACCTAATTTAAACCTAAGTTATTTATGTACAATTTAATTACAAAAATAAATAAATAAATAATATTATGGTAAAAAGGAAAATTAAAAAGGAATAAAAATTAATTAAACCTAATTCTATATTTTTGTATTTTTTGTTATTAAAAGAATTAAAATTAGAACCCTAATCTAAATTAATTTATTTACATGTAATTTGTTTATGAAAATAATTAAAATAAAATATTTATTATGTTCTTTATCTTTTCTGATTTTTAGGCATTTTTTGTATTTTGTAAAAAAATAATTAATTAAATCAAAACAATAAAATAAATAAAACAATAATTGAAAAAATAAAATATGAAGAAAATTGCAAACCAGGGGGGGGGGGGGTTCAGGCCCCAATTGTGAGGTATGCTTTAGGAATTCAGGCCCAATAAGCTTCAGGTCCATTGACCTTTTTTGAGTAGCGTGTAGTGCGTTGACTAGGGTATACGACGTGCCTTCAATTTTGCACCCTTGGATTGCTTCTGATGGACGCGTGGCTGTTGATCTTTGAGGACGCATGGTGTGTCTTAACGCTGGCGCTGCATAGGAATCATTACTGAAAAATAATATGAAGATTATACAGACCTGGGGTTCGAACCCAGGTCTTGGACATTGCAAAGGTGTACACCTGCCACTGAAGCGCTTTGTTCATTCATAAATTAATATAACAACCAAATATTATAAAAGAAAAGGGTGAGTGGCCTTGGAAACGCGCGCGAGTTTTCAAACTTGCGTATCATTTGTTGACAACACATCATCTTCTTCACCATCCCTGTAAAACAAAGAACAAAAGCAACAGTTTTTGAACCGTTCTATAATGCACCATTAGAAAAAATAACGAATAGGCCATAAGGCCATATAAATTAAGCGCGACTATTGTGTCTTCTTCGTCCAGATGTGCTAAATTGAATGGCGGTGGTTTGGAGTCTTAATTTTTCCTCGTTTCAAAAGCCCTAATCTGAAGCTTGCAAAACCCTAAAATGCAAACATGGTGGAATCGTATATACAGCATAATAATCAAATTAAATGCATTGGTTAGCTTCACAACACCATAATGAACATGAACCAATGAATAAAAATTACAAAAAATGCTTAAATCATGATGCACGATTGTCAATTTTTCTCTGTACAGTTTAGGTTCAATATACCAATTCTTGAGGTTTTGATGGCTGTGCTTGATTGGAACACGTTCAGGGAACCTTGAGGAAGCTATTGGAATGAAAATTATCCTTTGAATCACCCTGTAACAATGATTTCAGAATTGAGTTTTTAGAGAATTTTTCCAAGTTTTCAATGGCCTCTTCTGCGCAGCTTTGTGTCTACTAGCATTAGGTTTTCACTCAGGCTTATGTACTGAATAGATTAGGTTAACAAAATTGATCCAAATATCTTTCATTCATGGATTTGGAGATTTGATTTTTCACCATTATGTTTTCAATCTTTTCCATGTGCTCTTGTATCAATTATGCTCAAATCAAATCAAATCTTCCTATTTTTGAATGTGCACGAAATATTGAGGGCAAAACATGCATGAAAAGATTTATTAGGTCAAGTTATATATTTTTCACATATTTAAATGATTTAAATGAATTAATATAAATAAAAATTCAAATAAATAAATAAAAAATGAGAAAATACTTCCCTTTGGGCCAAGTGGTCGTGCACATGCTTGGAATGATGAATTGTGGAAGGAAAATGGGCCCATTAGCATTTTTAGGTCATTTGAATCAATGTTGACTTTTCAAAATATCCAAAAATTTCCCAACTTCCACAAGGCATAACTTGCTCAATTTTTAATATTTTCTCATGTTCTTGGACATTTTGGAAAGGTCTTTGAGTCCTCTAACCAATGCCTTTGGTCCCATGTCATTTTGATTTACCAATCACAAGTTATGTCCTTTGACTTAAAGTATCTTTTTGTTGACTTTTGAAAATGACCTATAATGTTGGAATTGATAACTTTTTGTGAGAGCATTTCTTGGACTTGAAGTATGAAGATGAGTTGTAGCAAATGTCTTTCTCTTCAAAATGAGCTTTGGATGGAATTTTTCTGATAATCCATGTGAAAGTTATGCCCTGGTCAATTTCAGTTGACTTTTTCAGCTGTCCAAATAAGGAAACTTTTGCATCTTTGATGATTTCGGAGCCAAATTTTGAGAATCATGATCAAGAATTGATCAAATGATGTTTGTGGCTTCAAAATGATATGTTGACCAAAAATTTGAACTTTTGACTGCCAAATGACCATTTTGCCCCTACAGTTGACTGTAGTGCAATTAGGGTTTTGACTGTGCAATTTTGAGCTGAATGCCTTGAAACTTGATATGAGGATACTTGACCATATTTGTAGGCATGTGAGACTTGATTGGAACTTTGAAAACTTCATTTTCCTGATCAGCACACAAACCCTAGTTTTGACTGTATAGGGGGCTCTTGACTGTGCAACCCTTGGGGAATTTTGCAGCTTGGCTTGGCAATTTCTTGAAGAATATGGGAGGGCAAATTTTGGGGTACAACAGTTGCCCCTGTTCAATCTTCTTAGACCTGAGGATGCAGATTGGCTGACGTGCCTTTCGTAATCCGAGGGTAGAAGATGATTGGACACTAGAGTGCCCAGAAATTTGCGCTCACCTAGTGGTAGTGTGGTGGGAATGGCCTTATAGATGCCATTTAGAGGTTGCTGGATAGGGTGATGGGCTTATAGATGCCATCTGGATGTGGACCGCGTAAGAGATTCCTTAGCGAGAACCTGCATACCTGCAAAACAGAAAATGAGTACCTGACACGTTGCAAGAGCTGATTTCAGATGCTTGGTATATATATGTCCTGACTGGTTACAGGAGCTGGGTCTGGAGCTTCAAACGGCGATGAATGAACCAGGGATGGTTACTAACTTGCATGAATGGTAAGAGAACCTTGGGTGATTTTAACTTCAACAACACTCGTTGAGAAAATCTTGGGTGTCTTCTACTGGGATAAGAATCAGGGAGATCTTAGGGTCGATCTGACTGAACCAGAGAAGGCCTTTGACTAGATAAGCATCAGGAAAATCTTAGGGTCGATTTAACTGAACCGGACAAGGTCTTGAAATATCTTCAACTGGATAAGTATCAGGGAGATCTTAGGGTCGATCTGACTGAACCAGAGAAGGCCTTTGACTGGGTAAGCATCAGGAAAATTTTAGGGTCGATTTAACTGAACCGGTCTAGGTCTTGAAATATCTTCAACTGGATAAGCATCAGGGAGATCTTAGGGTCGATCTGACTGAACCAGAGAAGGCCTTTGACTGGATAAGCATCAGGAAAATCTTAGGGTCGATTTAACTGAACCGGTCTAGGTCTTGAAATATCTTCAACTGGATAAGCATCAGGGAGATCTTAGGGTCGATCTGACTGAACCAGAGAAGGCCTTTGACTGGATAAGCATCAGGAAAATCTTAGGGTCGATTTAAATGAACCGGACAAGGTCTTGGAATATCTTCAACTGGATAAGCATCAGGGAGATCTTAGGGTCGATCTGACTGAACCAGAGAAGGCCTTTGACTGGATAAGCATCAGGAAAATCTTGGGGTCGATTTAACTGAACCGGACAAGGTCTTGAAATGTCTTCAACTGGATAAGCATCAGGGAGATCTTGGGGTCGATCTGACTGAACCAGAGAAGGCCTTTGACTGGATAAGCATCAGGAAAATCTTGGGGTCAATTTAACTGAACCGGACAAGGTCTTGAAATGTCTTTAACTGGATAAGCATCAGGGAGATCTTGGGGTCGATCTGACTGAACCAGAGAAGGCCTTTGACTGGATAAGCATCAGAAAAATCTTAGGGTCGATTTAACTGAACCGGTCTAGGTCTTGAAATGTGATTGAGAATTTAAACTGCATCTTTCCTGAAAGGTAGAGGTCAGTCATATGTTATGCATGATATGAATCAAGCAATGATGTTCTCAATATAAATGAGACTTGTATGATATGATGTGTCTATGCATGTTATACTGATGTATGTGATGTTTTATGTATGTTTTTGTCTAGGAAAGTGAATCCTTGACGGGTGCCGGGAAGTCGTATCCTGGGCTGATGTTGAAGAATAAGCTTTTACTTCCGCTGGGGATGATAACTGCAAGAATACCGGTAGGAGAAGGTAACTCCGTTGGGGAATAAACTTGGCAAATGGAAGATTCTGCGGGGAGAAAAAAATACTCTAGCGACCATGCTGGGAAGCAATACTCTGTGGGGATAGAGATGCTTTGCTGAATGTTGATAGTAACTTGCTGAGGATGTCTTGTTGTTGGAAGCGTGAATAGACTTCGCTGGGGATAGGAAAGAACTACGTTGACGACGACCTTTCCGTGGCTTTTGGCTGAGGATAACCCAGTTATATCCTGTTAAGGAAATAACTCTTTAACTCAAGCCGGACGACGCGTTCGTGCTCTGTGAGGGGATAAGCTTCCAGAATCTACTGGGGATAAGCTTATTGCTTGGGGATATGAGTTCCAACTTTCCTGGGGAAACTGGATTGGACTCTTCTGGGGAGTTTTGATACGCTGGGGAAGTGATTCTTTTGAATGTTTGTATACCGCCGGGGAACAATCTTTAGACCAAGACTGCCGGGGATGCTTGTTAAGAATATATGCTGCTGGGGAAGTATTGAGATCTGCTGGAGGATACTCAATTTCCTTGAGATTTGATAATTTTGCTTGGAGAAGAATGTACTGATTGCTGAACCAATCTCTGGGGACTTTAAGATGTACTTGGTCATATTCTTTAGCCGAACCTACCTTGGTACCTTGGAGGATAGAACAATTAGACCGCTCAGACAACTCTTTTATTGCCCCTGTTTCCAGTGTCACCTGTAATTAATCTTTTTGTTTCGTATGCAAATATTTATGAGTTAGCAAATTATTGTCAATGCATATATCACAAATTGAACCTTGGACGTTCTTCGCAAAACAAAACAAAAAGGAAAAAACACTTGGCACGTTTAACTGAAAATATATTTGTATTGATTTTGAATGGCCTGAAAATAGGCATTTTGTGTACAAGAGGCTGATGTCCTAGTAAGAGAACGCCGCCGAACAAAAGAGTTTATACAAGTTTTGTATAAAAGAAAATAAAACAGCTGTGTGAAATATGAATGATCCACTGGATTTCAACTCTGCTATTGCCTTTATAACTCCGAGCGTCTCATCACTTGATGACCTTGGTTGAAGGTGAGGCTGACTGATCCATGCCGTCTGAACTTGATGTAAATACCGGATTCTGGATGCAAAGCGATCCAATGAGACATAGTATTACGCTTTTATCCCTAATTTTTGCCTGGACCACCCTTTCGGGTTTTCAGTCCACCGGGATACCCATTTTTGCCCAAGCCGCCTTTTCAGGTTTTCGACTTGCCGGGTGTACAGATTTTTTTCATTTCATCCCTTCATTTTGCCCGAACCCTTTTGGTTCGCCGGGAAGCCCTAATTTTTGCCTAGGCATGTCAGCCTAGCGGGTCTTTTTTATGCGTAGTATTTTTTAACTATGTCTGCATTGGCGGGGTGAGGAAGGTCGTCACCATCCATGTTGGTTAATGTCATTGCTCCTCCTGAGAACACATGCTTAACCACAAATGGCCCTTCGTACGTAGGGGTCCATTTGCCCCTTGGATCACTCTGAGGAAGGATGATTCTCTTGATTACCAGATCCCCAACTTGATATTCCTGTGGTCTGACCTTTTTGTTAAATGCCCTGATCATCCGTTTTTGGTACGTCTGACCATGACAGATAGCAACAAGTCTCTTTTCATCAATGAGGTTGAGTTGGTCAAGTCGTGTCTGGATCCAATCATCTTCGTTCAGATTTGCATCCTTCATTATCCGGAGAGAGGGTACTTGCACTTCGATCGGCAAGACTGCCTCCATGCCATAAACCAGAGAGAAAGGAGTTGCCCCGGTTGACGTCCTGGCTGAGGTACGGTACCCATGTAGAGCAAACGGTAACATCTCGTGCCAATCTTTGTAAGTCACTGTCATCTTTTGCACGATTTTCTTGATGTTCTTATTTGCTGCTTCAACAGCCCCATTCATCTTCGGTCTGTAAGGAGAAGAATTGTGGTGCTGTATCTTGAACTGTTCGCAGAGCTCAGCGATCATCTTGTTGTTCAGATTGGTACCGTTGTCTGTAATAATCCGCTCAGGGACGCCGTACCGACAGATCAGGTTGTGCCGAATGAACCGTGCCACAACAGTCTTGGTTACCGTAGCATAGGATGCTGCCTCAACCCACTTTGTGAAGTAATCAATCGCCACTAGGATGAAGCGATGTCCATTAGATGCCGTAGGTTTAATCTCTCCGATCATGTCTATGCCCCACATTGCAAACGGCCAAGGCGCAGTCAGAACATTCAGGGGAACCGGAGGAACATGCACCTTGTCTGCATAAATCTGACACTTGTGGCATGTCCTGGAATGTTGGTAGCAGTCAGCTTCCATTGTGGACCAGTAATATCCTGCCCGTAGGATCTTCTTAGCCATAGTATGTCCACTGGAATGCGTACCAAAGGTCCCTTCATGCAGCTCTTCCATGATCCTTTCTGCTTCAGTTTTATCCACACAGCGCAGTAGGGTTGAATCATGGTTTCGCTTGTACAAGATGCTGTTGCTAAGGAAGAATTTGGCTACGAACCTCCTCAGGAATTTCTTATCGTTGACAGATGCACCTTCAGGGTATTCCTGAGTTTCCAGATATCTCTTCACCTCATGGTACCAAGGCTTCTCAGTCACCAATTCAGTTTCGAGATCACAACAGTATGCCGGTTCGTCCAGTTTCCAGATGATGATCCGGGGAGCCTCGTTATCCCATTTGACCTTGAACATAGAAGACATTGTAGCTAACGTGTCCGCCAACTGATTCTCTTCTCTTGGAAAGTGCTCAAAGGTTATCTCTGTGAAGTGGGGGATCAGGGTCAACACACATTCTCTGTAAGGAATCAGGTTTGGATGTTTCGTATCCCACTCCCCTTTGATCTGATTGATCACAAGAGCGGAATCTCCGAAGACACTCAGAAATTTGATCCTTAGGTCGATCGCAGCTTGAAGACCCATGATGCACGCTTCATACTCCGCCATATTGTTGGTACAGTTGAAACACAGCCGGGCAGTGAGTGGAGTATGAGTACCTTGAGGTGATATGATTATGGCGCCGATACCATTTCCCAAAGCATTGGATGCCCCGTCAAAGTGCATAGACCATCGGGATCCTGGTTCAGGTCCTTCATCCGGTCCAGGTACTTCACAGTCAGTTACAATCATGATGCTTTCATCCGGAAACTCGAAGTTCATTGATTGATAATCATCTACAGCTTGATGTGCCAGGTGGTCTGCCAATACACTTCCCTTGATGGCTTTCTGGGTTGTATATTGAATGTCGTATTCCGTCAAGATCATTTGCCATCTTGCAATTCTCCCAGACAGAGCAGGCTTTTCGAATATGTACTTTATAGGATCCATCTTTGAGATCAACAAGGTAGTGTGAGTCAGCATATACTGTCTCAGCCGGCGAGCAGCCCATACCAAAGCGCAGCAAGTTTTCTCAAGCAGTGAGTATCGGGTCTCACAGTCGGTAAACTTTTTGCTAAGGTAATAAATGGCATGCTCTTTTCGGCCAGACCCGTCATGCTGCCCCAGCACACACCCCATTGAATTGTCGAGCACTGTCAGGTATAGTATCAGAGGTCTCCCTTCAACCGGTGGCATAAGGATAGGTGGTTCTTGGAGATACTCTTTGATTTTGTCGAAAGCAGCCTGACATTCATCGTTCCAACGTATTACCTGATCTTTCTTCAGCAGCTTGAAGATTGGCTCACAGGTAGCGGTTAGGTGTGAGATGAATCGAGCGATGTAATTCAGGCGTCCTAAAAAGCCTCTGACTTCCTTCTCCGTCTTAGGAATTGGCATCTCTTGAATAGCTTTGACCTTAGCAGGGTCCACTTGAATTCCTTTATCACTGACCACGAAGCCTAGCAACTTTCCAGATCTTACCCCGAAGGTGCACTTGTTCGGGTTCAATCTCAGCTTGTATAGTTTCAACCGGTCAAACAACTTTTGTAGATGATCTAGGTGCTCTTCGTCAGTCTGGGACCTAGCGATCATGTCGTCCACATACACCTCTATCTCGTGATGGATCATGTCATGAAATAAAGCAACCATGGCGCGTTGGTAGGTTGCCCCAGCGTTCTTCAACCCGAATGGCATGACCTTGTAACAGAAGGTGCCCCACTGTGTAACAAAGGTAGTCTTTTCCATGTCTTCAGGTGCCATCTTGATCTGATTGTAACCTGAAAAGCCATCCATGAAAGAGAATACCTTGTGCTGAGCTGTGTTATCAACAAGGACATCAATGTGAGGTAAGGGGAAGTCATCTTTGGGGCTGGCCCTGTTTAGATCCCTGTAATCGACACACATTCTGACCTTACCGTCCTTCTTAGGTACCGACACCACATTAGCAACCCACTGAGGGTAAGAAGTCACTGCAAGGAACCCAACATCAAACTGCTTCATAACCTCAGCCTTAATCTTCTCAGACATCTCTGGACGCATCCGACGGACCTTTTGCTTAACTGGAGGGCAGTCTTCCTTAGTTGGCAAGTGATGGACCACAATGTCGGTATCCAACCCCGGCATGTCTTCGTAGGACCAGGCAAAGATCTCCATGTAATCATGCAGCATCTTGGTTAACCGTTGCTTCACGCTGAGCTCTAGGTTGGCACCAATCTTTACCTCTTTTCTGTCTGCCTCGGTACCCAGGTTTATGGTTTCCACTGGCTCTTCATGGGGTTGAATTGCCCTCTCTTCCTGAAGCAACAGTCTAGCAAGCTCGCCAGGCACTTCGCAATCATTTTCACCTTCGTCTTCGGCTAAGTTGATCGGATTTTCGAAGTCATAATTGGCAGTAGCAGAGTTGTTATCAGTGAGATCCAGAGTGGATTGAAACCTGTATGAGTGAGTGTGTGTGTAAATACAGCTGTTTTGAAAATTATGTAAAGGAAAAGAAAGACAGAAAAGGAGCACAATATTTGCAATGCGAAAACGTCCAAGATTTTCATTCATGATATATGAAATGACAGTTTGTATGCCCTCACAAATAGAACCACGGTGCCTCGGGTAAGACACCGGGCCATAGAGTTTATCATTGTTTATTACAAAATAACAAAACATAGGAATATATTACTCAGTAACAAGAGAAACAGGGAGATTGTCTTTTGCGCTCCAATTGTTAAGTCCACTGTCGGTTGCCGGGTAGATCCAGCTATCAAACTCAGCATCATCAACTTCCTCTTCATCCCCAATAGCATTAACTCCATGAGCAGGCAGGGGAGCTGTCACCACATTAGGCTTGTCAGATGCCTCAAACTGTACCTCTTGGGCATCAATAAGGTCCTGCAGCTTGTTCTTTAGCGCCCAACAGTCATCAGTAGAATGCCCCGGGCTATCTGAATGGTAAGCACAACGAGCATTCGGGTTGTACTTGGGAGATGCAGTATTGGGGAACTTCGGCGCCTCCCTGACAGTCACCAAGTTAGTGGATAGCAACTGTGGCAGGATCTGTGACAAAGTCATGCTTAAGCGGGTGAACTCTCTTCGGGGTCTTTCAAACTTTTGAGGATGAGTTGGCCGAGGAGCGGCAGCAGGCTTAGCAATCATTACTGCACTGACAGATTGGCAGTGCTCATGTCTCTCTGATTTCCTGGAACCATATACGGCACTAGACTCCTTCTTGAAGGGTTTCTTCTCAGAACTAGATGATGCACCCTTCGGAATTTTTCCAGACTTTAACCCAGCTTCAATTCTCTCCCCAGTCAAGATTAGATCAGTGAACCCTGCAGATGAATTCCCGATGAGATGGTTGAAAAATGGCCCAGATAGGGTCCCCAAGAACATGTCTACCAACTCCCGATCAGTCAATGGTGGCTGCACCCTGCCAGCCAGGTCTCTCCACTTCTGAGCGTACTCCTTAAAACCTTCGCTTGCACCTAACGACATACCCTGGAGTTGGGTATGTGTGGGGGCAAGGTCGGCATTATATTGATACTGCTTGTAGAAAGCAGTAGCCAACTCCTCCCAGTTACGAACCTTGGTCCCATCCAGCTGATAGAACCATTCGAGATGAGTCCCTGAAAGACTCTCCTGGAAGAAGTGGATCCATAAATTCTTATCCGCAGAATACGGTTGCATTTTCCGAACATAGGACCTTAGATGCAGCTTGGGACAAGACGCCCCGTCATACTTAGAGAAGGATGGTGCTTTGAACTTATGCGGGATGATCACACTAGTTGACAAACCCAAATCTCCGAAATCCAGCCCAGGTACCTGTTGAACCTCCATAGCTTTCAACCTGTCCTCCAATTGCTTATATCTATCATCTGCAGGAGGGTACTGTTCTTCATCGAAATCTGTCTCGTTGTCGGAGACTACCGGACTAGGAACCCTTGCTTCCGCCTGAGGAGAATTCTTGTCAACAGAAGAACCAGCCTCTTCCTGTTGCAGAGTATTGTTAAACCTTCGGCCCGAGTTGAACAGAACAGTTCTTCTCTTCTTCTTCTTCTCCTTCTTCAGGAGCATAGCCTTTAGTTCTTCTTGGCCTTTAGCCAGACCCTTGATTAATTCTTGGAATTGTGCATTCTGCACCTGAAGAGCCTTGATTGATGTCTCAGTTGATGCAGAGTCGGTATTCATGATGCTGAAATAAACAGCGAAGAACTGTAAGCAACCTGAAAAGGGGAAAAACCTGCTATGCACATGATGTATGAAATGTGTATGCAATGCATTCAAGGGTTCGAAAGTTCAAATTTGTTGTAGACAAAAAGGAACACACGTTATCATTAAAGAAATCATTGTTTAATACATCAAGGCCCCATGGGCAAAAGTACAAAAATCAAATCAATCCCAAAATACACTGCGCATCCTCTTCGGAGCTATGTAGGTGTTTAGATTCCTCTCCTCATGCAACAGACGAGTGAGCTCCAAGACTTTCTTTTCACTGGCATGTAGACTAGTCTCAAGAGAATTCCTTTCCTCCTTAAGCTGGATCCAGCTCTTCTGCATCTCTTCCCAGGATGTGGGCATGTCAGGGTGCTGAATAGTATGGGATACTTCTCCTTCCAAGACTGGTTCTTTGATTACTGGGAGCATGTGAGGATAAGGCATCACTAACTTCTGAGAGCGGGCGCGTACCCACTTGAGATAAGGTTCCAATGGGATGGAGTTCCTATGCCCCAGTGTCTTGCTGTCTATCCTACTGGGCATCCTCCAAGCTCTGATAAATCTCTGGCGAAGTCCTTGAGTATCGTTGTCGAAGTCAAAAACTATGTCAGGAATTAACATGTCATGAGGACCATCCTTCCGAGCATAACCAAATTGTCTCCAAGCCAGGCATGGGCTATAAGTAATACCTCCTCTGATTCCAAGTAAAGGAACGTTAGGGTACTCCCCGCAACGATCAATGATAGTGACATCTTCTCTGGACCTAGGGCACCAATGTATATCTGCATGTGTAAGAGTCATCAACCGTTGTGACCATCTCAACCCCCGCTCATTCTTCAAGACCGATTGTGGAAGGTGCGAAATAAACCACCTTCCCAGGAGAGGAGTGCAACACATAAGGACACCTCTTTTTCTCATGGTTCGAGTGTAACATGAGTGAAGGATGTCCCCCAGCAACGTAGGTATAGGATTCCTGGACATAAAGATCTGAACAGCACTGATATCAATAAGCTGATCTGGGTTAGGGAACAACACCAAACCATAGACAAGGAGGGCCACAACTTCTTCAAAAGCTTGCAAGTCAAGGGAGTTCCAACATTCAAGGGCCTTTTCAAACAGAAACCTGGCTAAGAACCCTTTGATACCACTTCTAACTTCCCAATGTCCTTTGAGGTCAGATGACTGTAGGTGCAAGGCTTTAGCAATCTCTTCAAGCTTAGGTTCTTTTTCTGTACCGTTGAAGGGTAACTGATCAAGGATAGGGATCTTCAGGAGCCGGGAGAACTCCTCCAATGTAGGTACCAACTGATAGTCCAAGAAGGTGAAACAGTGATGCAGAGGATCAAAGAATTGGAACAGGACCTTTATCATATCTTCCTCAATATTGGTGTTGACCAAGCTGATGAGGCTTCCATGCCTTTCACTGAATGAAGAGTTCTCGGGAATCCTAGATATAAGCTCCTTAAGCTGAGGAGGGATCCTTACAAGACTGATTTGAATTGTCTTTCTACGAACAGTTTCCATGTCCTACAAAACAAGAACAAAGATGAAAATCCGAACCCCTGAAATGGTTAGTCAATGCATATGATGCTGGATGATGTCATGATGCTATGATTAAACACACCACAGATATTTACAAAGACAAACATGTAAGGCACACAAGACAAGCCCTTAAGGTTTAAGGCCAGCATGGGGTCTGGGTAGTATCCTCTTGAAGTTGGTGGGTTCAACCTGCCCTAATCAAAGTAACCGGGTTCTAAGGTTCCCAATATCACGGGATTGCTTTCATTGTTCATCGTTTCGATTTAGCCACTGAACTGGCGGCCGAAATATTCCAGGGAAGCAACCCTCAATTGAGTGTAGTATCGAGTATCAACCAACCTCAGACTGCACCAAAGTCAGTTATCTCACTACCCTAAAGAGGCCAAGATAGTTCAATTAAGGTTCCTAAGGTCTGTTGATGCTTCACGACACCACGCGGAGGCCCCGTACTCTCCTTGACTGAACTCAAGGGTTACCGGTACACACCAAAGTGCCACATCAACGTAGCAGACTGTTTCAACCATGTCGGTATACCCCGCACGGTTCCCTCACAGCCTTGTTGCTACTTTCTAAGAAGGTATCCCCCAGATCCGGGTTAGGATCTATAGAACTCCCAAGCAACCCACAATTTAAAGCACACAAGGAAAGCAATTGAAAACATAGTTATGACCTAGCCCTAAGGTACACCTCACTTTAAGTATTAGTCCCCAGCAGAGTCGCCAGTTCTGTGATCGGTGGATCTGGAACTGACTGTTTAACGCTGGTTCGCGAAATGTCGCGAAAGCAAGAGTCGCCACCGTCTTTTATTTTCTCCAAATGGAAAGGACAAAAGCACAGAAAAATTCCTTAAAGAGATTGCTCTCGGTTCGGGAGGTAGATTATAGAAAGGGAAGGTGTTAGCACCCTTTCTATCCATGGTTATCCATGGGCTCTTAGATACTTGCTCATTTGTGTTTTCAAAAATGGTTTGTTTGCTTTTCAACTGTGGGTTTTAAAAAGTTTCTTTGAAAATTTCAGTTCGACTCTTGTATCGGTCCTCAAGAGTGTTTGAAAAATGCTTTCGAAAGCTTTTTGAAAATGTGTTGGTGTGAAAAGTATTTTTGAATTTTTGTTTGAAATTTAGAGCAAGTATCTATGAGAACCTACCTACCCTAAGGAATTCGTCTGTGTAAATGTCCTTTAAGGTAATGCCATCCCACCATTGAGAGGTAGGTAGCACCACCGTTGGAGGTGTTCGGGTCAATTCGAGTTTAGGGACATGGTGATCACCAGAGCAATGGGAAGACACCTTAGAAGCTACCCTCATGCCAGGTTCCCGGATCATGAGGACTTACTAAGACATCCTCTACTCGACGATCACCTTTCGAAGGCAAGGCAACAGTGAGGCGTACCCTAGGGGTGGTGTGTGATTTGTGTGTCAGATTCAGATATTTTGTCTTTTCATGTCATCGGTGTTCTACGCTTGATTTTATTTTAAGGCCATTCATTCTTGCATGCTTTATTAATAGTTAAAATATTTGCGGAAAAGTAAATTCTAAGCTATTACAAATGGCGCGGGTCCACATCGCCAAAATTAACCAGGACCCGATTTGACAGAAAATAAATAAAGCAAAGAAAATAAAGAATTGAAAAGTGCGAGCACTTATTTACAAGGCTTCGAGAGAGATACATAATTATTTAAATGACATAAAATAAATATGCGAAATTAAATAAAATTAAGAACATGGGCGTTGAACCCTTTTGCAAAATTAATGAGGAATTAAAATTAAAGGAATGCTTGTTTTTGGTATTTTTATGTTTTTAAGATTTAATAAAAGGAATTAATTAAAATTAACTACTAACCCTAATTCTATTTATTTTTAAGTTATTAAGAAAAATGTTGAAGTTTTTAACCTAATTTAAACCTAAGTTATTTATGTACAATTTAATTACAAAAATAAATAAATAAATAATATTATGGTAAAAAGGAAAATTAAAAAGGAATAAAAATTAATTAAACCTAATTCTATATTTTTGTATTTTTTGTTATTAAAAGAATTAAAATTAGAACCCTAATCTAAATTAATTTATTTACATGTAATTTGTTTATGAAAATAATTAAAATAAAATATTTATTATGTTCTTTATCTTTTCTGATTTTTAGGCATTTTTTGTATTTTGTAAAAAAATAATTAATTAAATCAAAACAATAAAATAAATAAAACAATAATTGAAAAAATAAAATATGAAGAAAATTGCAAACCAGGGGGGGGGGGGGGGGGGGGGGTTCAGGCCCCAATTGTGAGGTATGCTTTAGGAATTCAGGCCCAACAAGCTTCAGGTCCATTGACCTTTTTTGAGTAGCTTGTAGTGCGTTGACTAGGGTATATGATGTGCCTTCAATTTTGCACCCTTGGATTGCTTCTGATGGACGCGTGGCTGTTGATCTTTGAGGACGCATGGTGTGTCTTAACGCTGGCGCTGCATAGGAATCATTACTGAAAAATAATATGAAGATTATACAGACCTGGGGTTCGAACCCAGGTCTTGGACATTGCAAAGGTGTACACCTGCCACTGAAGCGCTTTGTTCATTCATAAATTAATATAACAACCAAATATTATAAAAGAAAAGGGTGAGTGGCCTTGGAAACGCGCGCGAGTTTTCAAACTTGCGTATCATTTGTTGACAACACATCATCTTCTTCACCATCCCTGTAAAACAAAGAACAAAAGCAACGGTTTTTGAACCGTTCTATAATGCACCATTAGAAAAAATAACGAATAGGCCATAAGGCCATATAAATTAAGCGCGACTATTGTGTCTTCTTCGTCCAGATGTGCTAAATTGAATGGCGGTGGTTTGGAGTCTTAATTTTTCCTCGTTTCAAAAGCCCTAATCTGAAGCTTGCAAAACCCTAAAATGCAAACATGGTGGAATCGTATATACAGCATAATAATCAAATTAAATGCATTGGTTAGCTTCACAACACCATAATGAACATGAATCAATGAATAAAAATTACAAAAAATGCTTAAATCATGATGCACGATTGTCAATTTTTCTCTGTACAGTTTAGGTTCAATATACCAATTCTTGAGGTTTTGATGGCTGTGCTTGATTGGAACACGTTCAGGGAACCTTGAGGAAGCTATTGGAATGAAAATTATCCTTTGAATCACCCTGTAACAATGATTTCAGAATTGAGTTTTTAGAGAATTTTTCCAAGTTTTCAATGGCCTCTTCTGCGCAGCTTTGTGTCTACTAGCATTAGGTTTTCACTCAGGCTTATGTACTAAATAGATTAGGTTAACAAAATTGATCCAAATATCTTTCATTCATGGATTTGGAGATTTGATTTTTCACCATTATGTTTTCAATCTTTTCCATGTGCTCTTGTATCAATTATGCTCAAATCAAATCAAATCTTCCTATTTTTGAATGTGCACGAAATATTGAGGGCAAAACATGCATGAAAATATTTATTAGGTCAAGTTATATATTTTTCACATATTTAAATGATTTAAATGAATTAATATAAATAAAAATTCAAATAAATAAATAAAAAATGAGAAAATACTTCCCTTTGGGCCAAGTGGTCGTGCACATGCTTGGAATGATGAATTGTGGAAGGAAAATGGGCCCATTAGCATTTTTAGGTCATTTGAATCAATGTTGACTTTTCAAAATATCCAAAAATTTCCCAACTTCCACAAGGCATAACTTGCTCAATTTTTAATCTTTTCTCATGTTCTTGGACATTTTGGAAAGGTCTTTGAGTCCTATAACCAATGCCTTTGGTCCCATGTCATTTTGATTTACCAATCTAAAGTTATGGCCTTTGACTTAAAGTCTCTTTTTGTTGACTTTTGAAAATGACCTATAATGTTGGAATTGATAACTTTTTGTGAGAGCATTTCTTGGACTTGAAGTATGAATATGAGTTGTAGGAAATGTCTTTCTCTTCAAAATGAGCTTTGGATGGAATTTTTCTGATAATCCATGTGAAAGTTATGCCCTGGTCAATTTCAGTTGACTTTTTCAACTGTCCAAATAAGGAAACTTTTGCATCTTTGATGATTTCTCAGCCAAATTTTGAGAATCATGATCAAGCATTGATCAAATGATGTTTGTGGCTTCAAAATGATATGTTGACCAAAAATTTGAACTTTTGACTGCCAAATGACCATTTTGCCCCTACAGTTGACTGTAGTGCAATTAGGGTTTTGACTGTGCAATTTTGAGCTGAATGCCTTGAAACTTGATATGAGGATACTTGACCATATTTGTAGGCATGTGAGACTTGATTGGACCTTTGAAAACTTCATTTTCCTGATCAGCACAAAACCCTAGTTTTGACTGTATAGGGGGCTCTTGACTGTGCAACCCTTGGGGAATTTTGCAGCTTGGCTTGGCAATTTCTTGAAGAATATGGGAGGGCAAATTTTGGGGTACAACAATAACCTTGTGCTACCAGCCGTGCTTTGTTTCTGATGACTTCACCTTGTTCGTTCAGTTTGTTTCTGAACACCCATTTTGTACCAATGACGTTGAATCCTTTTAGTTTGGGAACCATATCCCATACGTCATTTCTTGTTAATTGATTTAGCTCCTCTTGCATTGCCATAATCCAGTCATTGTCCAGAAGTGCTTCATCAATTGTTGTTGGTTCAATCAGAGAAACCAGTCCCATGAGGGATTCTTCAGAGTTTCTGAAGGTAGATCTTGTTCTGATTGGATCTTCCTTCCTTCCTAAGATTGTTTCTTCTGGGTGATCAATGCTGCTTCTAGATGGTCTTTTCTTGAGTTGATCAACAGAAGGTGCTGGGTTGCTTGCAGTGACTCTTTCTGATGTTGAGGGAGTGTCTCTGTTGAGAGCTTCTGATGATTTTTCTTCAGTACCTATGAGTTTAACTTCCATACCTGCAAGGAATTCATTCTGCTTTGACTTTTGAGAGTCAAGCTTATCATCAAACTGAACACTTATTGACTCTTCAACAATCTGTGTTTCTGTATTGTATACTCTGTACCCTCTTGAGCGTTCAGAGTATCCTAACATAATACACTTTTGTGCTTTAGAGTCAAACTTGTTCAAATAATTTTTTGTATTCAAAATAAAACATGTACATCCAAATGGGTGAAAATAAGAAATGTTGGGCTTTCTGTTCTTCCACAATTCATATGGAGTCTTTTCCAGAATAGGTCTTATGGAGATTCTATTCTGAATGTAACATGCTGTGTTTATTGCCTCTGCCCAGAAGATCTTAGCAACGTTAGTCTCGTTGATCATGGTTCTGGCCATTTCTTGCAATGTTCTGTTCTTTCGTTCTACAACTCCATTTTGCTGGGGAGTTCTAGGACAAGAGAAATCATGCAGAATGCCTTTTTCATTAAAGAATAACTCAAAATCTTTATTTTCAAATTCTCCACCATGATCACTTCTGACTTTGACGATTCTAAGATCCTTTTCATTCTGAACTTGATTGCAGAAGGTAACAAACACAAAGTGTGACTCGTCCTTGTGCCTTAAGAATTTACCCATGTCCATCTGCTATAGTCATCTACGATTACTAACCCATACTTCTTGCCACTGACTGAAGCAGTTTTAACTAGTCCAAATAAGTCAATGTGCAGAAGTTCTAATGGCTTAGAGGTGGAAACAACATTTTTGGATTTGAAAGCAGGTTTTGCAAACTTGCCTTTCTGACATGCTTCACACAGAGCATCTGAATTGAACTTCAGGTTAGGAAGTCCTCTGACCAGATTGAGTTTGTTAATCTGAGATATTCTTCTCATACTAACATGTCCCAATCTTCTGTGCCAGATCCATTGCTCGTTGTTAACAGACAGAAGACATTTTACATTCTGACTTTTCAGTTCAGAAAGTTTGATTTTATAAATGTTGTTTTTCCTCTTTCCATTAAATAGGATAGTCCCATCTTTCTGACTAACAACTTTTCATGAATTTTGATTGAAGATAATATCATAACCGTTTTCACTTAATTGACTTATGGATAACAGGTTATGCATTAATCCATCAACTAATAAAACATTACTTATAGAGGGAAGATTTCCATTACCTACTGTTCCAGAGCCAATGATCTTTCCTCTCTGATTGCCTCCAAAGCCTACCTGGCCTCCAGGCTTAAGTTCCACGCTTTGGAACATATGCCTTCTTCCTGTTATGTGTCGTGAGCAGCCAGAGTCCAGGTACCATGATTGGTGTCTTTGCTTTGCTGCTAAAGATATCTGCCACATGTATTATTTTATCCTTAGGTACCCACATTTTCTTGGATCCTGATTTGTTAGTTTTACCAAAACTCTGGTTGAATTTTGGTTTGACAGAGTAATCACTAATTGTATATTTTATGTCATGTGTGTGCCCATACATAAAGTGTGAATCAAGTGGAGTACGTTTTATAACTAAATCCATGGCATTTTTTGGTGTAGGTACCTTACCTTGATATCCTATCCCTTTTCTGCCATTTTTGCTAACTCCATAAATCATTGAAGCCATTTTGCTTCTGTCTATGTTTTTAGCTAGAAACTTCTGAAAGCTGTGATCATACTCTTTGATGATCTCATCAGTATTGCTGGGAGTTTCAGGGATTGTTTCCTTCTGAGAGTTTTGCAATTGGTTTTCTAGTTTTGAAATTTTATCTTTTAACTCAGAATTCTCCAATCTGAGACTCTCAGTCTTATCAGAGTCAGAAGCAAGATTCCTTTTCAGGTTTCTGAATTTGACTCTGATCTGCTGATACCTTTCCAGAATTTCATTAAGGCTTTTAGCTAGTTCAACCTTAGTAAAGTTTATAGTAAAGTCAGGGAATACCTCTTCTGTATCTGATTCTGAGTATGAACCAGAAGCTTCACTATCTTCAGATACGTTTGCCATGAGAGCTATGTTTGCTCTTTCATCATCTGATTCTGAGTCAACTTCAGATGTGTCAGAATTATCCCATGTAGCCATGAGGCTTTTCTTCTTTTCTTTGATAAACTTCTTCTTGGGCTTCTCCTTCTGAAGCTTTGGGCAATCACTTTTGTAGTGCCCTTGCTCGTTACATTCATAGTATATGATGTCTTTGTTGTTTGGCTTTCTATATCCTGAAGAACCTTCAGATCTTCTGTGTCCAGAGGAGGATTCTGACCTTCTATATCTAGAGGAAGATTCATTCTGATTTTTTGATCTTCTGGGATTCCTGAACTTCCTTTTCCTCTGCTTCCACAGTTGGTTCACCCTTCTGGAGAGGAGAGACAGTTCATCTTCTTCTTGCTTTTGAGGTTCATCTGCTTCTAGCTCTATCTCGTGACTTCTGAGGGAGCTGACAAGTTCCTCCAGAGAGATTTTATTGAGATCCTTGGCTAGCTTAAGCGCTGTGACCATTGGCCTCCACTGTTTTGGCAAGCTTCCGATGATCTTCTTAACGTGATCAGCAGTGGAATATCCTTTGTCAAGAACTTTTAGACCAACAACGAGAATTTGGAATCTTGAAAACATAGTTTCTATTGATTCACTATCTTCCATCTTGAATGCCTCATACTTCTAAATGAGCGCAAGGGCTTTGGTTTCTTTGACTTGAATGTTTCCTTCATGCGTCATTCTCAGAGAATCAAACATATTCTTGGCAGTTTATCTGTTTGATATTTTATCATATTCTGAATATGAGATAGCACTGAGAAGAATTGTTTTGGCCTTGTGATGATTTATGAACTCACGCTTTTGCTGTTCAGACATCATTTTCCTATCAATCTTCTGACCACGTCCATCCACTGGGTGCGTATATCCATCAGTCACCATGTCCCACAGATCAGCATCATGGGCCAGAAAGAGACTCTCAATTTTGTCTTTCCAGTAGTCAAAGTTCTCTCCATCAAAGACTGGAGGTTTGCCACTGAATCTGTCCCTTTCTTCATTATTGTCATTGCTGATTTTTTGACTTGGTCCTGCCATTGTGTTTTTCTGACCCTGGATCTTGTACTGACACAATTAAGTGTTTAAGCTCAGAACCAGGCGCTCTGATACCAATTGAAGATGTGAAAAACACAAGAATGGGGGTTGAATTGAAAAAACTTGGATCAAATAAAAACAGCTTAAGGACACAATATTTTTATCCTGGTTCGTTTGATCTCAAACTACTCCAGTCCACCCGTCAAGGTGATTTCGCCTCTCTCCAACAAGGTCTTAATCCATTATTCTCAAAGGATTACAATAGCTACTTTAACAACTGTTAAAGTCTTCTTGAGTACAACCACAAGCCGGTTAATCTCATGGAAATCTTTTACAAATAATTGAACAAGAGTGTGTTGTTGTTTTCTAACAAAACAGTATATCACAATTGTGATAGTTACACAAGTTAAGCTTGGAATAAAATGAATTTGCTAAAGCTTTGAATATGCATGGTTTGGAAGGCTTGGCAAATTGTTGTGTGCGTACATACGTGCTTCTTTCACAAGCAGACTTGTTTATATAGGCAAGCAAGAGACGTTGTCCATAAAGCAAGTTTAATGATAATAACACACTTTCCTTTTGTAGAAGATCTTGTCTGAAGAAAGCCGTTAGCATTTAATTCTGTCTTGAATAACCACTAACGCTTCAGAGTCTTCTTTGCTGTAACTGCTGATAACGCTTCAGAGTGTTGATGACTTGGTAAAGATGTCTTTGTTCAAAGTCAAAGTGTATTTATATAGGCGCAGATTCTGGTCATCAACCTTCAGTGTAAAGCCTGCTTTGCTTTCAGCGTGTAATGCTTTATTGCCTATCTTCTGATGCTGATCCCATCAGAACTTCTGCATATATAAGACATAATTTTAAGTTGCATATTTGTTCTGTATATATATATCTTTGGAATTATTTATTCTTTGTATTTTGTTATCATCAAAACTCTAATCAAGGGTTGTAGAATCAAACTAGGTTCTAACACAACCAACTCCCTATCAGATAAAGGAGGTTGGACTCTTCCAGCCAGATCTCTCCACTTCTGAGCACAGTCCTTAAAACCTTCACTTGCATCCATAGACATACCCTGAAGCTGAGTACGAGTGGGAGCAAGGTCGGCATTATACTGGTACTGCCTGTAGAAAGTAGCGGCAAGGTCCTCCCAGTTTCGGACATTAGCTCCTTCCAATTGATAAAACCATTCAAGCTGAGTCCCTGACAGACTATCTTGAAAGAAATGCACCCATAAATTTCTATCAGCAGTGTAAGGTTGGATTTTTCTGACGTACGATCGGAGATGGAGTTTTGGACAGGATACTCCATCATACTTATCAAAAACAGAAGCTTTAAACTTATGAGGGATCACCACCCCAGATGCTAGTCCCAGATCTCCGAAGTCCAAACTAGGGATCTTCTGAATCTCCATAGCACTCAGACAGTCTTCAAGTTGTTTGTACCTATCCTCAGCAGGAGGATACTGATCATCATCAAAATCAGTATCGTTATTAGAGACCACAGGACTGGGACCCTTTTCTTCCTCTTGGTCCTCCTCTCCTTTGGATGAAAGAGACAGATTAGCTTCCTGTCGCAACCTATTCCCAAATCTGTTACCCATATTCAGAAGGACCACCTTCTTTTTCTTCTTCTTCTTCCCCTTCAGGATGAGAGTTTTCAAATCCTCTTGCCCTTTAGCCAAGTTCAAGAACATCTCTTGGAATTTGGCATTCTGTGCCTGAAGAGCTTTGATGGCTTGATCAGTAGGTATTTCAGAAGACATTTCGTGCTGAAATAAACAGCGAAGGAGATGAGAAACCTGTAATGATGTGCATGATAATGGGATGCGTATGTAATGATTTCAAAGACTTTGGGAGATTTAAATTTGAAAACTAAGAAACAAACAAACTTTATTAGATTAAACTTGTAAAAATGTTTAACAATGCCTTTGAGGCGTTACAAATAAATAAACTGAAAACAAAACTAAACTAGAAAAAACAAGAAAAATCAGAAATCCCATGGACGCTTCCCCTTCGTGCTAACGTAGTCATTGATCGTCCTTTCATTCTCAAGTTGCCTTGTGAGCTTCAAGATCTTCCTCTCTTGATCATGGTACTTCTCTCGGTAGGTATCCCTCTCCTCTTTCAGCTGAATCCAGGATCTCTTCAATGCCCCAAGATCAGTAGGCATGTAGGGATAAATGACTGTATAAGGAATGCCCTCTTTATTGGTAGGCTCCACAATTACTGGAAACACAGCTTCATAAGGCATCCCAAGCTTCTGAGCACGAGCTCGGACCCACTGGAGATAAGGTTGCATAGGGAGAGATGTCTTTGGTCCTAGCTCTTGAGGGTTAGACATGTTCACCATGCCCCAGGCTCGTATAAACCTTCGGCGATGCTCATCAACGTCTCCCTTGTAGTCAAAGACAATATCTGTAAGAAGTAGCTCATGAGGACCGTCTCTCCGCGCACGACCAAACTCTCACAAAGCTAAACAAGGACTGTAGGTTATTCCCCCTCTAATTCCAAGCAACGGGACATTAGGGTATCCCCCACATCGATCAATGACAGCAACGCTTTCCATAGCCTTAGAACTCCAAAGAATGTCTGTATGGGCAAGGGACACTATCCTGTAAGACCATCCTAAACCTTCCTCATTCTTCAACGCGGACTTGGGGAGGTGCGAAATAAACCACCTTGCCAGCAGCGACATGCAATACATGAGAGTCCCTCTTCTTCACACAGTACGCGTGTAGAGGGCATGCAAGATATCACCCAGAAGAGTAGGCGCCGGATTGCGAGACAGGAAGATCTTAACCGCATTCACATCTATAAAGGAATCCGGATTCGGGAAGAGAACCAAACCGTAGATGAGGAGAGCCAGGATATCTTCAAAATCTTGAAAGTCCAAACTATCCCAAAACATCCGAGCTTGATCTATCAGAAACTTGGCTAAGAAACCTTCAACCTCGCTTCGTGTCTCCCAGTTGGATACTACATCAGCCCTTTTTAGATGCAGAGCTGAAGCAATGTCTTCTGGTCTAGGAGTCTCTTCCAAACCTGTGAAGGGCATCTACTCAAGGATGGATATGCCCAATAAGTGAGAAAACTCTTCCATAGTGGGAACTAGCTGTTAATCCGGGAAAGTGAAGCAATGATGCATCGGATCGAAGAACTGGAAAAGCACACTCATCATCTGCTAATCAAACCTTGAGGTAACCAAACTAAGAAGCTGACCATGTCTCCTAATGAATGAAGAAGTATCAGAAACTCTCGAGGCTAAATCTTTGAGTTGAGCAGGTATTTGCATAAAGTTAACTCGGATGGTGTTTCTGCGCATGGAAGCCATAATCTGCAAAACAGAACAAAGATAAATCCCCTCGGTCTTTGAAATGGTTAGTATAATGAAGTATGCATGCTATGTTATGATGCATGATGCCATGATAAAACACATAACAGGTATAACAGATAACAGACATGGTAAAGGCAAACAAATCACACAAGAGCCCTTAAGTTTCAGGCTTGCACGGGGTCTAGGTATTACCCTCTTGAAGTTCAGTTGGTTTCAACCTGTACTAATAATAGTAACCGGGTTCTAGAGGTTCTCAATATCACTGAACATCCTCCATCGGTCATGGTTTCAGCTCACACAATCTTTTCTTGCGGCCGGAACTATCTCGAGAGTATGGTCTCAATGAGTGTAGTATCGAGTATCAACCAGTTCTCAGCTTTATACCGAGGCCGGCTATCTCACTACTTCCTATGGCCAAGTTGGTCAATTATAGGTTCTAAGGTCAGTTGATGCTTAACGATACATATAGCAGCCCCATATTCTCCTCGTTTCTCCACAAAGGATGCCGATACCAACCAATACGCCACATCAACGTAGCTACTGCTTCAACTGTATCGGTCTACGCCGTATAGTTCCCTCACAGTTTATTGCTACTTACCTAAAAGGTGTCCCCAGATCCGGGTTAGGATCTATAGTAACTCCCAATACAAAACCCTCAAAAGTAAATCAATCAAATCAAATAAGAGAAGAAATTCATGATGAACTAATCCTAATGTATACCCCACTTATTACTCCCCAGCAGAGTCGCCAGTTCTGTGATACGGTGGCAGAACCAGACTGTTTTAGGAAAATGCTGGTTTGCGTTTTGCGTTTGTGTTTGAAAAATGTCGCGGTAAGCAAGAGTCGCCACCGACTTTTATTTTATCCAACTAAAAAGGAAAAAAAGCACAGAAAAATTCCTTTTTTGAGATTTTGAGTACGGGGGGTAGATTATAGAAAGGGAAGGTATTAGCACCCTTTCTATCTGTAGTTTTCTACGGGCTCTTAGGTACTTGCTCATCATTTTAAAATTTCTTTTGTGTTTCTGTGTTTTGAAAAGTTTTTTTGTTTTACTTTGTTTTAACCCTTGCTTCTGTCTTCAAGAGTGTTACGAAGTTGTTTTGAAAACTTTGTTTGAAAAAAAGTGTAAGTGTGGAAAAGTTTGATTTTGAGCAAGTACCTACTAGCATCTACCTACTCGAAAAAAGAATGTTTCTGTTCTTGTTTCCTTTAGACAGCGCTATCCCACTATTAGTGAGTAGGTAGCATCGTCGTTGGAGTTGTAAGGGTCAATTCGAAAGGGACGTACGATCACTAAAGCAATGTTAGGACGTCTTAGTAATAACACTAATGTCTTAAGATCATATTCGAGGAAACATTTCCGAGGCAACCTTTCCGAGGCAAAATTTTCGAATGGGACTTTTTATCTTTGTTCAGACAAGAGAGCGACCACTAAAACACCCTATACTTAATGATCGTTTACTGAAGGCAACCGAAGTGAGAGTATACCCTAGGAGTGCACATGTGCAAGTGATTCAATTTCAGTTATTATCTTTGCACATTTAGGGTTTGCTAACCATTTTAAAATTAACATACATTCTTGTCATGCAACCCTATTATCATACATATAACAGTTAATATTTGCAAAAATTAAAATGCGGAAAATAAAGCTACACTATTACAAGGCTTCGGGTAGAGGGATTAATTATATAGCCAAAAAACCCATAAAACGATAAATAAAAGAAAAATCCTAATTAAACTATTACATCCCATGAGCAGTTACATCAATATTGTAAAAATAAATAAACGCGCGCGATGAAACGAGAACGAGAGAAAGTTAGGGTTTTGACCCCGTCTAAACCTAATTGAAAGAAAAATCATTTTTGGTTGTTTTTGATTATTTTAAGAAAATAAGGTTTTAATGAATAAATACAAACCTAATTACTAATTAAATTAAATTGAAAAAAATAATTAATTTTGACCTATTTTTACATTTTTGTTATTTTTAAGAAAAGAAAATAAAAATTAAAAAACCTAATTTTCTAATTGGTTTTTATTTATTTACAAAAGAATTAAAGTTACCCTAAAATTAAATAAAAGTAATTAACTTAATTTTGGTAAAAAATAAAACCTAAATCTAATTTGATGAAATTGATTTTATGAATTTTTTTGTGAAAAAAAGAATTAATTTTGTGAGAAAATAAATTAAATAAAACAAATAAAAGAAAAAATATAAAAGAAGAGAAAGAAAATGGGCCTTGTGATCAGCAAACAGGGGGGTGCCCATAGCAGCTCCTGGGCCCAAAAGCAAGGGTCCACGTTGACCTTCATGATCCAATGTTGCAAGTTGACTAGGGAGCATCATGGACCTCTAATGAATGGGCGTGAGATCTGGCCTTCTGGAGATCTGGTGATTGAGCCTTGAGGGCACATGGTGAACCCCTTTACCTGTACACGCGTATGATTATACAAGACAAAATGTTATGAAATAATATGGGGACCTGGGATTCGAACCCAGGCCCTATGGCTTTTCCCTTCGCCTCACAACCAACTGAGCCAGCGCGCTTGTTTGTATAAAAGATAAAAAACAATGATTATATTAAAAAAAACACAACATGTTAACTTTCAACGTGCGAATTTTCAAATGGGCTAATGGGGTGGTGCCACGCAGTTCTTCTTCTTCCTCTCTCCGTTGGTAAAAGTCATAGACTTTTACCTACAGACAAAAGTCTGTAGCTATAGCCCCTGCAATTTTTCAAAATCTCATACAGGCACAATAAATGAAAATTAATGCTATAAACAAATTCGTTTTGGCCTTGTGAACATCATGGCACCTTTCTTTTGGGCCAATTTTACCTGTACAAGAAAATCCCAAAATGAAACAAGAAAACCTAACAATGGCATATCTCTGTAGGGTTAGCAAAAATGAAACTAATCATTACCAATAGCTTGCAAATGCTTCAAGGATTCAGAATATATAAACCAATCATGCTAACAATGTCAAATTCATGAGATTCAGTTTCAAAAAGGGAGGGATGTCGTGAAGCACTTACCTCGCGTTTTTGGGCACAAAAGCACTTGCTTTTGATTGGTATAGACTCCTTGTACACCTAGGAAGTGAATGAGATAGCTTGGGAGGCTTGAGAATGCCTGGAAGTATGAAAAAAAATTCCTACTTTTCTTGAATTTTTCCAAATTTGTTCTTCACTCTACACGCCTCCAACCCTTATTCTTTTGGTTTGCATTTGTTCAATATATATCATTGAGTGAATTAGGTTTACAAGTTTGCTCTAAATCTTTTTCAATTATGGCCATTGATCAAGATTTTATTCTCTTGTAAATCTTTCTAAAATAAGCCAAAAACCAATCTTTTTGTGTACAAACATGCCTTGTACGATTTGATTTCATTGCTAGCTGTATAAGAGACCTGAAATATGCACAAAATCTCAAGGTTTAAATGATTTTGATATTTCCATGATTTTATTTTGATTTAATTTGATTTAATTGAAATAAAAATCAAAATAAATGTCAAAAAAATAAAATAAAATCAAGAGGGAAGGATCATGGGTCGTGGACCATGTTACAAACTCAAGACAAGTACAAAAAGTTGGGCCCATTTGAAAAATATTGCAATTTGAGGCACTTTTGACTTTTGGCAATTTTGCAAAAAAGGTCAACTTCACCAATGCATAACTCCTTCAATTTTGACTCTATGAAGGTTTTCTTTGACTTTTTAGAAATCTTGATATCTCCTCTAAGCAACCCTTTTGGTCTCATCTCAATTGAGTGCATATTTTGAACTTGGGAGCTGAATATTAATTGTAGGGAATTGAATCCTCTTCAAAATGAGATTTTGATGGGTCATTTCTAATAAAGTATGAGAAAGTTATGCTTGGTCAAAGTTGAGTTGACTTTTCCTACAAAACCCTAACTTAGCAACTTTTGGGTTTTGGTGAATTGTGAGCAATCCTTGAGGAATCATGATCAACCCTTGATCAAATGATAAATAATACTTCAAAATTAGGATGTTGACCAAGAATCTTGAAGTTTGACTGTATGTGGGCCATAGTTGACTTTTTCCCTAGCACAGTCGACTTTCAGACCTTTGAGCAATTGACTGAGCAAATTTCCTCTGCAAGGGTTGAAACTTGACATGGATGATCTTGGGAACATATTAGGACAATGGTGAGCATTTTGGATCCCTTGGACTCAAGTATCTTGTTGCAACATGAAACCCTAATTTGAGGTAGACTGCCTTAGGAGAGAGTTTGTCTGGTGAACCCTTGGACTTCCTTGAGCAATTTGAAGACCTTACTTGAAATGTATTGTGAAATATGGGAGGGAAAATTTTGGGGTACAACAGTAGGCAAACATTGTCTAAAGGAAAGGAGGAAAAGAACGGACCTTTCGAGTAAAGTAGATAGTTCCTAGATGCTATGCTCAAAAATAAACTTTTTACACTTACTCAAAACAATTTTCAAAAACCTTTTCAAAAAACACTTTATCAACACTCTTGAGGACTGATACAAGAGTTATCATAAAGAAAATCTCCGCACTAAGGCATTTCAAAAATACTTTTCAAAACACACAAAACATAAAGCATTTTAAATGAGATAAGCATCTAAGAGGACGTAGATAACTACAGATGGAAAGGGCGCTAACACCATCCCTTTCCATAATCTACCCCCTTACTCAGAAATAATCTCGAAAGGTCTTTTTCTGTTATTTTCACCCTTTCCTTTGTTGGATAAAATAAATGTCGGTTGCGACTCTTGCTTACCGCAACATTTGCAAATACAAACACAAAACCAGTATAACAGTCGGTTCTGCCACCATATCACTCCAACCAACTCAGATTGAGTATTTACATAATTTGCAATTGCAAGTGAACAAAGATTTCCACAATTTATGGGCAGAGAGAAACTCTACAGAAACCCTAATCTCTTTTCTTCTTTAATTTTATGTTATTTTCATTGTCATTGTGTGGTTATAACAATCTTGTTCATCAAGAGTGATAGAAATTCATCTTAAATTATGGTGAATTTCCAACATCTAGTATCAAGAGCTCCAGTTGAGGGATCAAGGGAAAAAGAAAAAAAAATCACAATGGTGATGAATTATACGAATGAGATATTTCCAGCAAGTCTTCCAATTCTAAAAGGTGTAACTATGAAAATTGGTGCAAACAGATGAAGGTTAAATTATGTTTTCAAGGTCTTTGCAATCTTGTGAAACATGTATTAGAACCACTTAAAGAAGACGCTTAAGAAGAAGAACAGGCATAATACAAAGAATCGAAGAATAAGAAGAATTATAAAGCTCTCTTTATAATTCACCAATGTGTTAGTCCAGACAATTTTGAAAAGGGTAGTGATGTAGAATATGCAAAAGAAACCTGAAAAACTCGGGAGATTCTTAAGAAATCGTTTGGTGGTGTAGAAAAGGTGAAAGAGATGAGGTTACAAGCTCACAAAAGAACGTATGAATTACTTCAGATGGAAAATAGTGAGATCATATCTGATTTCTTCACCAAGGTTACGAAACTAGTGAATCAAATCAAAGCTTGTGGAGAGATGTTAGCAACAAGAGCTGTTGTTTCAAAGATCTTGAGATCTTTGGCTCCGATGTTCAACCATATGGTAGTTTTCATAGAAGAGTTGAATAGCATGTAAACTTTGTCGAAGGAAGAGCATCAAAGGATGCTTGAATCTCATGAACAAATAATTGTTGAAAGAGCTGCAAGCAAGTCGAAGAGTGATATGGTTTTGCAAGCACATTCAACAAAAGAAAGTAAAGGCAAAAGAAAGTGGTTCGACAAAGATAAATGTGGCTACAGTAATTTGAATGGTAGAGAAAACCAGCAAGAAGAAATTATGTTGAATCAGAGAAGACCCCAATACCAAGGCAACTAAAGACGTGGTGCTAAGGGTAGAGGAAAAGGTGGTGCTCGAAAATCTGACAAGAATCACATCCAGTGTTACAATTGTCAGAAGTATGGTCATTATTCTAGTGATTGTCCAGAAAAGCGAAAAAATCAAGAAAGTGATGCAAAGTTCGCAAAGTATGAAGAAGAAGAGATGATACTAATGGTCACAACAAGAGATGAAGAGAAACTCAAAGACCAATGATACTTGGATTCAATATGCTCATCACACATGTCTGGAAGGAAATATTGGGTTGTCAACCTAAAACCCTTAAATAAGAACATAGTAAAATTTGCAAATGACAATACTATAGCAGTTAAAGGTATTTGAGATGTTCTGATTATGAGGAAAGATGGTAAAAGATCAGTAATTTCAAACGTATTGTACATACCAGACATAAAGAGAAACTTGCTCAGCATAGGGAAGTTGGTCGAAAAGAATTAAAAAGTTTTGATAGAAGACAAGATGTTGAGAGTAGTCGAAGCAAGAGGAAGATTAATCTTGAAGGCTCCTATGTCTCAGAATAGAATATTCTAGATTGAACTTAATGTGATGGAGTACAAGTGCCTTTCGACTATAGCTAGCAGAGACAGATGGATATGGTACTATCGACTTGACCATCTCAAATTTAGAGACATCAGAGATTTGAAGGGAATAAATATGATTTCAGGATTACCAGAAATCAACATTCCAAACAAGGTATGTGAGGAATGCGTGTAGGAGAAGAAGCACAAGAACATATTCAGCAATGATGCAGGAAGCAAGTCGAAGACTATTCTCGAAATCATATACTCCGATGTATGTGGACCAATCCAGGTGGATTCGAATGGAGTAATGAATACTTTGTCACATTTATAGATGATTTCAGTCAAAAACTGTGGACTTACCCGATTAAGAAGAAAAGTGAAATGATCGAGGTATTTGTCAAGTTTAAATCTATGGTCGAAAGACAAAGTGGTTGAAAGTTCAAAGTTTTGAGAACTGATGGTGATGGAGAATATGTGTCGAAATACTTTGATAGGTTATGTGAAAAATAATGTATTTTTGCATGAGGTGGTGCCACCCTACACTCTATAGCTGAATAGAACTGCAAAAAGAAAGAATCGAACCATCATGAATATGGTGAGAAGTATGTTGAAAGACAAGCATTTACCTAAAGAGTTTTAGGGTGAAGCTGTGTCAACTACAACATACATTTTAAATAGATGTCCGATGAAGAAGCTAGAAGGAATTACTCTAGAAGAATGTTAGTCTGGTGTAAAACCTAGTTTGAGTCATCTGAAAGTATTTGGATCGATAGTACATAGACCTGTGCCATATCAGTTGAGAAGAAAACTTGATGACAAATCGAGTCAGATGATCCTATTAGGATATCATTTGACAGGAGGTTACAATTTGTTCAACTCTGTGAACAAGCAAATTTTGATCAACAGGGACGTGATCATAAATGAGCTTAAAGAATGAGATTGGTCTGAAAATGTCAAGAAAAATTTAGTGAGAATCTTACTTTGAAGAACCAAAAACTTAAGTCGAAAGAGAAGTTAGACAAGAGGAAGTTAGAGATCAACCAAGTATAAGCAGACCTCAGAGAACAAGACATATGTCTGCAAGGTTGCAAGATTGTGTGATTACATCATATGAAGTGGTCGATAATGAAGGTGAGCTGGTATATTATAATTTCTATAAAGATGTCGAACCAGTCAATGCAGATGAAGCATTGAAGGATTTGAAATGGGTGAAAGCAACGAATGAAGAAGTGAATTCCATCGAAGACAATAACACCTGACCACTTGTCGAATTGCCTCCAGGCAAGAAGGAAATCGATGTGAAGTGGGTACACAAGGTGAAGTTGAATCCCAAAGGGTAAGTAACTCGACACAAGGCAAGACTTGTGGCGAAAGGATTTCTTCAGAAGGAAGGAATCGCCTTCGACGGATTTTTTGCACTTATGGATAGAATCAAAACAATCAGGTTGGTTTTTTCTCTAGCAGAAATGAACAGTTGGCATATATGTCAGATGGATGTGAAGTGTGCATTCCTAAATGGCCCCTTAAGCGAATAAGTTTATGTTACACAACTAGTTGGGTTTGTGAAGCATGGAAAAGAGAGAAAGGTGTATAGGCTTCTTAAAGCTTTGTATGGACTCAAACAAGCTCCAAGAGCTTGGAATAAGAAGATCGATAGTTTTCTAAGGGAGAAGGAATTTGTGAAGTGCACAACTGAACATGGAGTATATGTAAGAATAAGTAATAGTGAATTTCTTATACTGTGTGTTGTACCCCAAAATTTTCCCTCCTATATTTCTCAATACATGTCAAGTGAGGTCCTCAAATTGCTCAAGAAAGTCCAAGAGTTGACCAGATAAACTCTCTCCTAAGACAGTCTACTCCAAATTAGGGTTTCATGTTACATCAATATGCTTGAGCCCAAAAGATCCCAAATGCTCACCGTGGTCCTATATGTTCTCAAGATCATCCATGTCAAGTTTCAAGCCTTGCAGAGGAAGTTTGCTCAGTCAATTTGCTCAAATGACTAGAAATCGACTGAGCTAGGGCAAAAGTCAACTATGGCCCACATACAGTCAAACTTCAAAATTTTTGGCCAACATTCTCATTTTGAAGTATTTTTTATCACTTGATCAATGTTTGATCATGATTCCTCAAGGATTTCTCACAATTCATCAAAACCCAAAAGTTGCTAAATTAGGGTTTTGTAGGAAAAGTCAACCCAACTTTGACCAAGCATAACTTTCTCATACTTCATCAAAAATGACCCATCCAAAGCTCATTTTGAAGAGGATGTAATACCCTAAAATTCATCTTCATCTCCCAAGTTCAAGATATGCACTCACAAAAAGATATGAATTTGGACATCATAGGTCATTTTGGAAAGTCAACAAAAACACCTTTTGGGTCAAAGCTTCATACATGAACATGGAAGACTCAATTGAGATGAGACAAAAAGGGTTGCTTAGAGGACATCCTAATATTTATAAAAAGTCAAAGAACACATCTCTAGGGTCAAAATTGAGAGAGTTATGCATTGGCCAAGTTGACCCTTCTTGCAAAAGTCAAATGTGCTCAAATTTGCATTTTTTGCTAAATGGGCCCAACTTTTTATGCTTGCATCTCATTCCTAACATAGTCCACGACCTATGGGACCCTCCATACTTTATTTACTCATTTATCTAATTTATTTTGATTTTTATTCATTTAAATTTTAAATAAAATCAAATAAATCCTAATAAATTATGTATTGCATTTTATGGATAATCTTTTGCATTGAAAAAAGATATTATATGCTGTCAAAAGAGGATCAAATCATGCAAGGCCCATGTGGTTGGAAAAGATTGGATTTGAAAAAATTTGGAAGATTTACATATGCCATTAAAACAAAATCAAATCTCCATAATTGATAAATATACAATACATTTTTATTGACCCAATGCGTTTCACTACATATAGAGAAGAGATCCAATGCACAGCGGGGTTTTGGAGAGGCCGTGAAAGTCAAAAAACAAAAGTGAGTTTTTGCAAAAAAGTGGGTTTCGAATTCTGGTTTAGAGGACGATTCAAGGTAATTTAAAACCAGCAATCTATTCCTGGGCGTGGATTGAAGCCATTCCAATCGCTATCAAGGCAGAAAACCTTCAAAATCTTCAGCTACACCTCAAGGTTTGCACCCTCTGAACTCAAACTTGTTTCTTCAGTTTTACATGTTTTGAATCTAATTCGCTTGCATAGACATGTTCATAATCATGCTGAGAATATTCTTGATAGCCTGGATTTGAGTTTCGATGTAGGAATGGCCACTTGCCATAGTTAGGGTTCGTAAGCTCCAAATTGGGGAACCCTAGCTAGAGGAAAAATTGGGCCAAATTAAAGGCCTTTTCATGTTCAGGGGAGGAAATACAGTTAATCTGCGCCCTTGATTGGAATTTGTTTTGCTTGAATTACGTTTTTAAGATTTGCAGGTTTGTAGCTACAGACAAAAGTCGTCGCTATAGCCTATAGCAACGAATATGACCGTAGGTAAAAGTATCAAGTCAAAAGCAACAGATAAACGAAGGAGACACTGGCGTGGCTGAAGGGAGCTTGCTGATTGGTTCATTCAAATTCCCAGGGACCCACTTAGGGCGCGCGCGTGACAGTTGGGCATAGGCCTGATTCACTATCATATTATTTTTGTTGTATTATATTAACGATTGAGTAATTTGGCCCAGTGGCAAGAGTGAGGGAAGTTAAGGCGCTACAGTGTGCAAGGGCAGGGGTTCGATCCCTGCCTCTTGCATTTTCCATTTTTTCTAAGGATTTCTTGCAGAATTCTGTACCCCCATAAGACCCAATGTCCACCAAGCAACTCAAGATCTGGCCGTCCCATCCATCAACGCCCCAGATCCAAGGCTATCCCTTGAAGGTCCACCATGCGCCTGAGTCAAGCATGCACACAGGATGGGGAGAAGTCAACAAGGCCTGTACTTGTTGGGCTCAGAATTGCAAACAACACCCCCCCTTTTGCTAATGCTATCAGACCCATTCCTTTCTTTTCTCTATTTTTTTCTTTTATTTAAATTAATTTGCTTAATTATTTTTTTAACAAAATTAATCTCCTTTTCACAAAAATCATAAAATCAAGAGTTTCACAAAAATTAGAATTAAGTTTTTTTTTATCAAATTTAATTTAATTTAAGTTGGTTTAATTTAGTTTAGGTAAATTCTAACCTTTTTATTTATAATTAAAACCAATTAGAAAAATTAGGGTTAGACTTTGGATTTAATGTTTATTTCTTTCTCAAAATAAAAATACAAAAAATAGGTTAATTTAATTATTTTTCTTAATTAAAATTAATTAGTAATTAGGTTTTTTTTGTTATTCAATTGAGCTTTATTTTCTCAAATAACACAAAAACGAAAAAAATGATTTTCCCTTTAAATTACAATTAGGCTTAGTTGGGGTCAAAATCCTAATTATTTTGCATTCGATTCATCGCGCGTGTTTATTATTTTTTGCAATATTGATGTAACTGTCTACGGTATGTAATAGTTTAATATAGGATTTTCTTTTATTTATCGTCTTTTGCGGTTTTTTTTGGCTATGTAATTAATCACTACCCCAAATCCTTCTATTGGCGTAGGTTTATTTTCTCGCATTTTAATTCTCGCAAATATTAACTGTTTAGATGTATGTTAATAGGATTGTATGATAATTTAAAACGACTAGAAAACCCTAATGTGCAAAGATAATAACTGAAATCAAATCACTCGCACATGTGCACTCCTAGGGTATACTCTCACTTAGGTTGCCTTCGGTAAACGATCATTAAGTATAGGGTGTCTTAGTGGTTGCCCTCCTGTCTAACAAAGATCAAAAGCCCCGTTCGGAAATGTCACCTCAGAAACTTCGCCTCGGAAATGTTGCCTCGAATATGATCTTAAGACTTTAGGGTTATTACTAAGGTATCCTAACATTGCTTTAGTGATCATACGTCCCTTTCGAATTGACCCTTACAACTCCAACGACGGTGCTACCTACTTCTCAATAGTAGGATAGCACTGTCTAAAGGAACAAGAATAGAAACGATCTTTTTTCGAGTAGGTAGATGCTAGTAGGCACTTGCTCAAAAACCAAACTTTTCACACTTACACATTTCAAAACAATTTTCAAAACAACTTCGTCAAACCTTTGAGGACTGATACAAGGGTTATCACGAAGTTAAAACTCTTTTAAAAAACAAAGCACATACACAAGCAATTTTTAAAGATGAGCAAGTACCTAAGAGCCCATGGAAAACCATGGATAGAAAGGGTGCTAATACCTTCCCTTTCTATAATCTACCCCCCGTACTCAAAATCTCGAAAAAGGATTTTTCTGTACTTTTTTCCTTTCCGATTGGATGAAATAAAAGTTGGTGGTGACTCTTGCTTACCGCGACATTTTGCGAACAAAAAACGCAAAACGCAAACCAGCATTTTCAAAACAGTCGGTTTTGCCACCGTATCACAGAACTGGCGACTCTGTTGGGGAATTAATAAGTGGGGTATACCTTAGGATCTAGTTCATCATAATTGCTTCTCTTGATTGTTTTGATTGCTTTACTTTTAAGGGTTTTGTTTGGGAGTTACTATAGATCCTAACCCGGATCTGGGGACACCTTTTAGGTAAGTAGCAATAAACTGTGAGGAAACTGTACGGCGTAGACCGATACGGTTGAAGCAGTAGCTACATTGATGTGGCACATTGGTTGGTACCGGTATCCCTTGTGGAGAAACGAGGAGAATACAGGGCCGCTGCATGGTGTTGTTAAGCATCAAATGACCTTAGAACCTTTAATCGACCAACTTGGCCATTAGAAAGTAGTGAGATAGCCGACCTCGGTGTAAAGCTGAGAACTGGTTGATACTCGATGCTACACTCATTGAGACCATACTCTCGAGATAGTTCCGGCTTCAAGAAAAGATTGCGTGAGCTGAAACCATGACCGATGAAGGATGGTCAGTGATATTGAGATCCTCTAGAACCTAGTTACTTTTGCTAGGACAGGTTGAAACCAACTGAACTTCAAGAGGGTACTACCTTTGACCTCATGCAAGCCTTAAACTTAAGGGCTTTGTGTTACTTGTTTGCCTTTGCCATGCCTGTTATCTGCTATACCTTTTGTTTTTTTATCATGACATCATGCATCATAACATGGCATTTATACTTCATTATACTAACCATTTCAAAGACCAAGGGAATTTATCTTTATTCTGTTTTGCAGATTATGGCTTCTGTGCGCAGAAATACCATCCGAGTTAACTTTGTGCAAATACCTGCTCAACTTAAATAGCTAGTCTCAAGAGTTTTCGAGACTTCTATGTTCATTAAGAGACATGGTCAGCTTCTCATCCTGGTCACTTCAAATCTTGATGAGCAGATAATGAGTGTACTTTTCCAGTTCTTCGATCCTGTGCATCATTGCTTCACCTCTTTAGACTACCAGTTGGTTCCCACCTTGGAAGAGTTCTCTCACCTATTGGGCATATCCATCCTCTAACAGGTACCCTTCACAGGTATGGAAGAGGTTCCTAGACCAGAAGACATTGCCTCAACTTTGCATTTGAAACGAGCTGATGTAGTATCCAATTGGGAAACACGAAGTAGGGTCGAAGGTTTTCTAGCCAAATTTTTAATAGACCAGGCCCAGCTATTCTGGGATAATTTAGATTTTCAGGCCTTCGAAGATATCTTGGCTCTCCTTATCTATGGTTTGGTTCTCTTTCCGAATCTGGATTCCTTTATAGATGTGAACGCGATCAAGATTTTCCTTTCTTGCAATCCTGTGCCTACTCTGCTGGGTGATATCTTGCATGCCCTCTACACTCGTAGTGTACAAAGAAGAGGGACTCTTATGTGTTTCATGCCATTACTTTCGAGGTGGTTTATTTCGCACCTCCCTAAGTCTGTGCCGAAGAACGAAGAAGGTTTGGGATGGTCCTACAGAACAATGTCACTTGCCCACACAGACATTCTTTGGTGTTCCCGGACTATGGAAGACACTGCTGTTATTGACCGTTGTGGGGGATACCCTAATGTCCCATTGCTTGGAATCAGAGGGGGTATAACCTACAATCCTTGTCTAGCTTTGCGACAATTAGGTCGTTCTCGGAGAGATGGTCCCCACGAGCTACTTCTTGAGGATATTGCATTTGACTACAAGGAGGACGTTGAGGAGGATCACCGAAGGTTTATACGCGCTTGGGGCATGGTGAAAAGATCTGACCCCCAAGAGCTGGGACCAAGGACTTCCCTTCCTATGCAGCCTTACCTCCAACGGGTCCGAGCTCGTGCCCAGAAACTTGGGATGCCCTATGAAGCCGTATTGCCAATGATTGTGGAACCCACTAATGAAGAAGGCGTTCCTTACACAGTTCTTTATCCTTACATGCCCACTGATCCTGGGGCGTTGTAGAGGTCTTGGATTCATATGAAAGAGGAAAGGGATACTTACCAGGAGAAGTTCCATGAGCAAGAAAGGAAGATTTTGAAGCTTACCAGGCAACTCGAGGGAGAAAGAGTAATCAATGACTACATCGGCACAAAGAGGAAGCGTCCATGGGACTTTTTATTTTTCTTTTCTAGTTTTAGATTTGTTTTCCATTTATTTCTTTGTAACGCCTTAAAGGCATTGTTGAACCTTTCAAAGTTAAAGCTAATAAAGTTTTGTTTATTTTTGGTTTACAAATTTAAATCTCCCAAAGTCTTTGAAAACATTACATACATCCCATTATCATGCACACCATTACAGGTACCATCACAGGTTTCTCATCTTCTTCACTGTTTATTTCAAGCAGAAATGTCTTCCGATCAAGCTATCAAAGATCTTCAGGCACAGAACGCCCAATTCCAACAGATGTTCTTAAGTCTGGCTAAAGGGCAAGAGGATATGAAGACCCTGATTCTGAAAGAGAGGAAGAAGAAGAAGGTTGTATTCTGAACATGGGTAGAAGATTCAGAGAAAGGATAAGACAATCAGCTGATCTGACCTCCTCATCCCAAGATGGGGAGAACCAAGAAAGGACAAAGGACCCTAGTTCAACAGTTTCTGATAACGATACGGATTACGATGATGAGCAATATCCTCCTACTGAGGATAGGTACAAGCAGCTAGAAGACCGTCTGAGTGCTATGGAGATTCAGAGAGCTGGGACTGGTATCGGGAGTGGTGATCCCTCATAAGTTCAAAGCTCCGGTTTTTGCCAAGTACGATGGAGTATCCTGTCCAAAACTCCATCTCCGCTCGTATGTAAGGAAAATCCAACTTCACACTGCTGATAGAAATTTGTGGGTACACTTCTTTCAAGATAGTCTGTCAGGGACTCAGCTTGAATGGTTTTATTAGTTGGAAGGAGCCAGTGTCTGAAATTGGGAAGACCTTGCTGCTGCTTTTTACAGGCAGTACCAGTATAACACCGACCTTGCTCCCACTCGTACTCAGCTTCAGGGTATGTCTATGGGTGCAAATGAAGGTTTTAAGGACTATGCTCAAAAGTGGAGAGACTTGGCTAGAATAGTCCAACCCCCTTTGTCTGATAGGGAGTTGGTTGACATGTTTCTAGGGACGCTATCTGGTCCATTTTTCAATCATCTGATCAACAGTTCGTCGTCTGGGTTTACTGAGTTGATTTTGACTGGAGAGCAAGTAGAAGCTGGCATTCGAAGTGGTAAGATACAAAAGGATGATTCATCAAGTGCAGTAAAGAAGCCTTTCACCGGTAAGAAGGAAGTTAGTGCAGTCTATGGCCCGAGGAGCCAAAGCAGATCTGAACACCTTCAAGCGGTAAATGTTGTCGTAATATCAAGACCAATAGTTTCTCCACAATGCAACAATCAGCAAAGGGTAGAAAGACCACAACAGAAGTTTACCCGCATCAAAATGACTTTGGCTGAAGTTCTGCCTCATCTGTTAAAATCCAACTTGGAAATCTTGAAAGAGACTCCCAAGAATCCCAACACTGCTTCTCCCAGATACAATCCCAATGCCCGTTGCACCTATCACTCCGAAAGTCCAGGTCATGATACAAACGACTGCTGGGCTCTTAGGAATAAAGTGCATGATTTGCTGGAAGCTAAGGAGATTGAGTTTGATGCTCCGAAAAAGCCCAACGTTATAACTGCTCCTATGCCTAAGCATGGTCGAGGAGTCAATGCTGTGGACACCGATTTGTTTGTAACCTCTGTGGAAGAGATCTCTACTCCTTTGATGACGGTTAAGAAGAATTTGTTGTTGGCCGGTTTATTTCCAGGTTGTGGCGAAGGTTGCCACATGTGTTCAATTCTGCCTTCCGGTTGCTGTTTATTGAAATCAGGTGTTCAGCGCCTGATGGATAATAAGGAAATTTTGTTTGAGAAGACTATGATTCCGTTTGAAGATGTTACCATTATCACCATTTCCGCCAACCCTTCCAAGGTTTCCTCGAGAAAACCTGTTAGGGTTACACCCGTTCCAAGAATTGCTCCGTTAATAATCACCGCTCCGGGTCCCATCCCATATACCTCAGATAAAGCTATCCCATGGTATTACGGTGCTGATGTATATTACCATGGTGTTAAACAAGATTTGAGGGCTGAAGAAGCCGATATGGATATCAGTAATATTGTTGGGACAAGTAAGGTCACCAGAAGTGGAAGACTCTTTTCTCCCGAGATCTCCCCTCCGACTGTTCACAAACCTGTTGTCATTCCGTCTGCTAGTACACTAACTAATGTCCGAATTCCTACTCCAGTTATCACCCCTGTCGCCGAGCCATCTGGGACTCAGGGCAAAGAAATCATAGGTGAGCCTGCCCGGACGGAGGCACCTAAGAAGATCATTGTAGAAACCTCGAAACACGAGATAGAGGAAATTTTGAAAATAATCAAGAAAAGCGACTACAACGTAGTCGAGCAGCTGGGGTAGACCCCGTCAAAAATCTCCATGTTGTCCTTGTTGTTGTATTCTGAAGCCCATGCAAAGGCTCTAATTGCATTCCTCAAAACTGCGCATGTGCCGCAAGAAACTTCAGCCGATCAATTTAAAGATTGCGTAGCTAGCCTGACTGCCGATAATGGGTTGGGTTTCTCAGATGCAGATCTGACCGCTAAGGGGAGAAATCATAATGATGCTCTGCACGTCTCGATCGAGTGCAGGGGCACTACTATGGCCCATGTACTGGTGGATACCGGGTCCTCATTGAATGTTTTGCCAAAGAAAGCGTTGGACGGTCTGGATTGTGAAGGTTTGATTCTAAAGCCGAGCAATATTGTGGTCAGGGCTTTCGACGAGTCAAAGAGAATGGTGCACGGGGAGGTGGACATCCTTGTCAAGGTGGGTTCTCAGACCTTTGGGTCCACTTTCTACGTTATGGATATTAGACCATCGTATTCTTGCTTGCTGGGTCGTCCTTGGATTCATAAGGCTGGGGTAGTGACTTCCACGCTGCATCAAATGCTGAAATATCCGGTAAAGGGAAAGATTGTCATGGTACAAGGTGAAGAGGAGTATATGGTGAGTCATCTCAATTCCTTTTGCTATGTGTAGATGGATGGGGAATTCATCGAAACGCCTTGTCATAACTTTGAAGAGGTCCCTCAGACTTTACCGTCAACTGAAGTTGCTTCCAACAGACCTCCGCTAAAGATGGTTTCTATCAAGGATGCCAGGGTTGTAATTGAAGAAGGGGCTCAAAAGGCTGTTAGGCGCGTACAGATCGGAAGACCTCCTCTGTACATCAGCAATCGGGGAGTTAATGCAATTGAAGATGGTGAAGAAGATTCAGACATCGACAGCTGGATCTACCCAACAACCAATAGTGGACTAAACAACTGGACGACGAGGGACTTCATACCTGTTTCTTTTATTCCACACTAATTGACTTTTTATTTTAAGATTTGTAATAAACAGTTTGAAACTTTATGGCCCGGTGCCTTGCCCGAGGCACCTCGGCTTTGCTTGCGAGGGCTTATTATTTGTCATTTCATATATCATTAATAAAGCATTGGATGTTTCTTGCATTACAAATTTTGCGCTCCTTGTTTTTCTTTTCTATCTCCCACTCTATCAAAACAGCTATTCTCTTACACACACTCATGTATCATAATGCAGATCCATATCCACTCTGGATCCCATTGATAACAACTCTGCTACTGCTGGTTATGACTTCGAAAATACGATAAACCAAGCTGAGGATGAAGGTGAGGATGATTGTGAGGTGCCTGGAGAGCTTGCTAGACTGTTACTGCAGGAAGAAAAGGCCATACATCCTCATGAAGAGCCAGTTGAGTCAGTGAATTTGGGTATAGAGGAAGACAGGAAAGAAGTTAAGATAGATGCGAATCTGGAGCCTAGTGTCAAACAACGGTTGATACATATGCTACACGACTATGTTGAAATCTTCGCCTGGTCCTATGAAGACATGCATGGTTTGGACACTGATATTATGGTACACCGCCTGCCGACTAAAGAAGACTATTCTCCGGTAAAGCAGAATGTTTGCCGTATGCGCCCTGAGATGTCTGAGAAAATCAAAGATGAGGTCATGAAACAGTTCGACGCGGGATTTTTAGTTGTCACTTCTTATCCGCAGTGGGTTGCCAACGTTGTTCCGGTGCCTAAGAAGGATGGTAAGGTACAAATGTGTGTGGACTACAGAGATCTGAACAGGGCAAGCCCCAAGGATGATTTCCCACTTCCTCACATCGATTTTCTGGTTGACAACACTGTACAACACAAGATCTTCTCCTTCATGGATGGTTTTTCTGGCTACAACCAGATCAAGATAGCTCCTGAAGACATGGAGAAGACAACCTTCATTACACAGTGGGGCACCTTCTGTTACAAGGTAATGCCTTTCGGGTTGAAGAATGCTGGGGCAACTTATCAGCGCACCATGGTTGCTTTGTTCCACGACATGATTCACCATGAGATCGAGGTTTATGTTGATGATATGATAGCCAGGTCCTAGACTGAGGAAGAGCACCTAGATCATCTCCAGAAATTATTTGACAGGTTAAAGATGTATAAGCTGAGGTTAAACCCGAACAAGTGCACCTTCGGGGTAAGATCCGGTAAGTTGTTGGGTTTCGTCGTCAGTGATAAGGGTATCCAGGTGGACCCTGCCAAGGTAAAATCCATACAAGAGATGCCGACTCCCCACACAGAAAAAGAAGTCAGAGGTTTCTTGGGATGTCTAAATTACATCGCCAGGTTCATTTCACACCTGACCGCTACTTGTGAGCCAATCTTCAAGCTGCTGAAGAAAGATCAGGTGGTAAAATGGAATGATGAATGTTAGACCGCTTTCGAAAGAATCAAGGAATACCTCCAAGAGCCACCAATTCTGATGCCTCCAGTTGAAGGAAGACCTTTGATCTTATACTTGATAGTACTGGATATTTCAATGGGGTGTGTGCTGGGGCAGCATGACGAGTCTGGCCGAAAAGAGCACGTTATTTACTACCTTAGAAAAAAGTTTACTGACTGTGAGACCCGATACTCATTTCTCGAGAAAACTTGATGCGCTTTGGCATGGGCTGCTTGCCGACTGAGACAGTATATGCTGACTCACACTACCTTATTGATATCAAAAATGGATCCAATCAAATATATCTTCGAGAAGCCTGCTCTCTTTGGAAGGATAGCGAGATGGCAGATGATCCTAACCGAGTACAACATCCAATACACAACCCAAAAAGCAATCAAGGGAAGTGAATTGGCGGATCATTTGGCGCATCAGGCCATGGATGACTACCAATCCATGAATTTCGAGTTCCCAGATGAGAATATTATGTTGGTGACTGTGATCGGTGGATCTGGAATTGACTGTTTAACGCTGGTTCGCGAAATGTCGCGGAAGCAAGAGTCGCCACCGTCTTTTATTTTCTCCAACATGGACAGGACAAAATCACAACAAAATTCCTTATTGAGAATGTCTCTCGGTTCGGGAGGTAGATTTATAGAAAGGGAAGGTGTTAGCACCCTTTCTATCCATGGTTATCCATGGGCTCTTAGATACTTGCTCATTGTGTTTTCAAAATGTTTGTTTGCTTTTCAATTGTGAGTGAGTTTGAAAAAGTTTTGTTTAAAGTTTCAGATCGACTCTTGTATCAGTCCTCAAGAGTGTTTGAAAAATTGTTTTGGAAAGCTTTTCTGAAAGTGTCGGTGTGAAAAGAAGTTTTGATTTGTATTAGAGAAAGTATCTATGAGTCATCCACCTACCCTAAGGAATTAGGCTGTGTAAATGTCCTTTAGGTAGTGCCATCCCACCATTGAGAGATAGGTAGCACCACCGTTGGAGGTGTTCGGGTCAATTCGTTTGTTAGGGACAGTGTGGTCACCAGAGCAACAGTAGGACACCTTAGAAGCTACCCTCATGCCATGTTCATGGACATGAGGACTTACTAAAACGTCCTCTACTCGACGACCACTTTTCGAGGGGCAAGGCAACAGTGGGACGTACCCTAGGGGTGGTGTGTGATTTGTGTGTGATTTTCAGTTATATTTGTCTTGTTCATGCATTGTGATCTACGTTTTGTTTTTATTTTTGGCATTCATTCTTTCATGCAAGTTATTAACAGTTAAAAGATGCGAGAAGGTAAAAGTCATACGCTATTACAAAGGCGCAGGTCTACATCGCCAAATTAATCCAAGACCCAATTTGAAATAAATAAAATACGGAAAATAAATGTCCTAATTAATCTATTACAAGGCTTTGGGGAAAGTACATGAAATTTAAAAAAAGAAATAAAAGTAAACGTGCGAAAAGAAATAAAATCGGGAATGCGAGGGCGTTGAACCCTTTAAGGAAATTAAATTGGAATTAATGATTAAATTATTAAATGAGAAAAAGAAATTATTTTTGGAGTTTTTGTATTTATTAAATTTAATGAGAAAATTAAATGGGATTAAAAAGTTGCATAAAACCCTAATTCTACACTATTTTTAATTTATTAAAAAAATGTTTAAGTTTGACCTAGTTTTAACCTAATTATTTAATTACCAATTTATTTACAAAAAACAATTAATTATTGATAATAATAAGAATAAATTTTAATTATTGAAAAAAAGGACAAAAAGCTAGAAACCCTAATTTTTATGTTTTTTAATTTATTAAAAAAACATTGAATTAAATCTAGAATTAACACTAAATTAGTTAACAAAATTTATTTACAAAAACTATTAAATAAAATATATTTTTATTTTTTGACTTTATGAATTTTTTTGGTATTTTTATATTATTTAAAATTAATTTAAGGAATTAAAATAAAACAATTAAATTGAAACAAAAAAAAAAGAAAAGGGATAGAGATACAAACAAGAGGGGTGGTAGACCCAATTTTGGAGGTATGCTCAGCAGGAATTTGGCCCATTGAAGCTTGGCCTGGTTGACTTTTGATGGTCACGTGTGCATGGTTGACTGAGATGTATGATGGACCTTTCATCCTGGCCCTTAGATTCATCGCCTGGGACATTTGTCAAGCTATGGCATTGAGTGTATGGTGGACTTCTGGACATGCTGGGTACCTAATCACGTTATGAGAAAAAATAGAAAGAAATATGGGGGACCTGGGAATCGAACCCAGGTCCCAAGGCTTACCAACAAGGTTCCCAACCACCACACCATTCAACGCATTCGTATATATCATGCAAAACAAATATAATAAATAATAAGTCACGCTAATGATAAAAACGCGCTAAAAATTTAAACGATCCAACCAAGAGAGGACACGCAGGCTTCGTCCTCGTTGTGCCTGTAAACAGAAAAGAGATAGCGGGGGTTTTAAACCCCCACTAAATGTACCCTGCGAAAAATAGCGATTAGAGCATCGTTGCTCATAAATTGGGCGCGATATGATGATTGGATTCGCCTGAAGGTCACGAGTTTAATGGTATAGGCCTTGCTGTCCAATTTTTCCATATGAACAAATCCCCAATTTTAAGCTTAGGAAAACCTAGAAGACATTCATGGTATCTTTCGCTACAGGCATGATTAGTTCAATTAACATACATCAAAAGCTTCAGTGAATCCATATTAGTACAAATCAGCATTTAAAATGTATGAAATATGCGTATAAATCAAAGCATGAGTATGAAAAAAGTCAAGAACAGGGCGACTTCGTGCTACCGTTTCTTGAGGTTAGAGGCTATGGTTTTGATTCAGAAAGCCTCCTTGATGCCCTGGCAAGCTATTGGAATGATTATTTTGCTTTGAATTGCACTGGAACTGTGTTTTCAGTTTTGAAGTTTTTCACAAAAAATGCAAAGTTTGTCTATGGTTTGAGGCGCAGCCCCTTGGTTCTGAGCATTAGGTTTAGGTTTATACTTATGTGAGGAATGAATTAGGGTAGAAATTTCAACCAAAAACCTTTGCATTCAATGTTTTTGAGATTTGATTTCCATGGATCTTTTTCAATCTTTTCCATGCCCTTTTGATATCAATCATGGCCAAATCTTTCCAAATTGAGTGTGCACGAAATCTTGGAGTTATGATAGGCCTATTAGCTGCATAAAAAGATTTAAAATGCATGCTTGAGTATTTTTGTCATATTTTATTTAATTAAATGAATTAATGGTGATAAAAATTCAAATAAATAATAAAAAATGATGAAATAAACCCCCTTTGGGTCAAATGGTCGTGCATAGCTCTTGGATGATGATTCTTGGAAGAAAATGTGGCCCATTAGCAATTTTGAGGCATTTGAAGTAAAGTTGACTTTTCAAAATTCCCAAAAATTTCCCATCTTCCACAAGGCATATCTTGCTCAATTTTTAAGCTTTGATCATGTTCTTGGACATTTTGGAAAGGTATTGAAGTCCTCTAACCAATTCCTTTTGTCCCATGTCATTTTGATTTACCAATCTCAGGTTATGGTCTTTGACTTAAAGTGCCTTTTTGTTGACTTTTGAAAATGACCTATAATGTTGAGATTGATAACTTTTTGTGAGAGCATTTCTTGGACTTGAAGTGTGAAGAGGAGTTGTAGGAAATGTCATTCTCTTCAAAATGAGCTTTGGATGGAATTTTTCTGATGAACCATGTGGAAGTTATGCCCTGGTCAAGTTACAGTTGACTTTTTCAACTGTCCAAATATGGAAACTTTTGCATCTTGAGACTTTTTGAGCCATGCCTTGAAAGTCATGATCAAGAATTGATCAAATGATGTTTGTGGCTTCAAAATAAGATGTTGACCAAAAATTTGGACTTTTGACTGTCAAATGACCATTTTGCCCCTACAGTTGACTGTTGAGCAATTAGGGTTTTTGACTGTGCAATTTTGTGCTGTAAGTCTTGAAACTTGACATGAGGATGATTGACAATGTTTATAGGCATGTGGGTCTTGATTGGACCCTTGAAAACTTCAATTTCTTTGTCAGAACCAAAACCCTAGTTTTTGACTGTTAGGAGGCCCTTGAACTGTGCAACCTTTGGGGAGATTTTGAAGCATGTTCTTTGCAAATCTTGAAGAATATGGGAGGGCAAATTTTGGGGTACAACAGTTGCCCCTGTTCAATCTTCTTAGACATGAGGATGCAGATTGGCTGACGTGCCTTTCGTAATCCGAAGGTGGAAGATGATTGAACACTAGAGTGCCCAGAAATTTGCGCTCACATGTTAGCAGTGTGATGATTGGAATGGGCTTACAGATTCCATTTGGAGATTTGATGGATGGGAAGATGGGCTTATAGATACCATGTTGGGAGGTGATGGAAGGTGGATGGGCTTATAGATGCCATCTGGGTGTCAACCGCGTAAGAGATTCCTTAGCGAGAACTTGCGTACCTGAAAATGAAAATGATTACCTGGCCTGTTACAGGAGCTGGTCTTCAAACTCTTCATGTAGACGCATTCTGTCTGGTTACAGGAATTAAATCTGGGGCTTCAAAAGGTAATGAATGAACCAGGGATGGCTACTATCTCAACGGGACGGTGAGAGAACCTTGGACGATTACTACCTCAACAAGAATGCTGAGAGAACCTTGGGGCGATTACTATCTCAACAGGAACGCTGAGAGAATCTTGGGCGATTACTACCTCAACAGGAACGCCGAGAGAATCTTGGATGTCTTCTACTGGGATAAGAATCAGGGAGATCTTAGGGTCGATCTGACTGAACCAGAGAAGGCCTTTGACTGGATAAGAATCAGGAAAATCTTAGGGTCGATTTGACTGAACCGGGCAAGGTCTTGGAATATCTTCAACTGGATAAGAATCAGGGAGATCTTAGGGTCGATCTGACTGAACCAGAGAAGGCCTTTGACTGGATAAGAATCAGGAAAATCTTAGGGTCGATTTAACTGAACCGGACAAGGTCTTGTAATCTTCAACTGGATAAGAATCAGGGAGATCTTAGGGTCGATCTGACTGAACCAGAGAAGGCCTTTGACTGGATAAGAATCAGGAAAATCTTAGGGTCGATTTAACTGAACCGGACAAGGTCTTGGAATCTTCAACTGGATAAGAATCAGGGAGATCTTAGGGTCGATCTGACTGAACCAGAGAAGGCCTTTGACTGGATAAGAATCAAGAAAATCTTAGGGTCGATTTAACTGAACCGGGCAAGGTCTTGGAATATCTTCAACTGGATAAGAATCAGGGAGATCTTAGGGTCGATCTGACTGAACCAGAGAAGGCCTTTGACTGGATAAGAATCAGGAAAATCTTAGAATCGATTTAACTGAACCAGACTAAAGTCTTGAAATATAGCTGAGAACTTAACTGGATCTTTCCTGAAAGGTAAAGGTCAGTCATATGTAATACATGATATGGATCAAGTAATAATGTTCTCAACATAAATGAGATTTGTAAGATATGATGCGTATATGCATGCTATGATGTATGAAAATGCGATGTTTATGAATGTATGTTTTTTCGTCTAGGAAAGTAAACCCTTGACGGGTGCCGGGAAGTCACATCCTGGGCTAATGTTGGAGAATAGCGCTTTGTTGTTTCCGCTGGGGAAGATAGTTGCAAGAATACTGGTGGGAGAAGATAACTCCGTTGGGGAATAAACTTTGCGAATGGATTACTCTGGGGGAGAAAAGTACTCTAGTGATCTTGCTGGGGAACAATACTCTGTGGGGAGAGAGGTACTTTGCTGGAATGTTTGATGGTAACTTCGCTGGGGATACCATTGTTATGTTGGAAGTGTTAATGGACTCCGCTGGGGATAAGAAGACTTCGTCGGGGGACGATCTTTCCATGGCTTTTGGCTGAGGATAACCCAGTTATATCCTGGTAGGGAAATAACCTTTGAATAAAGCCGGGGGACGCGTTCGTGCTCTGTAGGGGATAAGCTTCCAGAATCTACTGGGGATAAGCTTACCGCTGGGGGGGATGATTCCAACTTTCCTGGGGAAATCTTGATTGGACTCTCCTGGGGAAATTTTGAACTGTATCAGGGGAAGTGACTCCCTTGAATGTCTGGTAGACTGCCGGGGAACAATCTTTAGGTCAAGACTGCCGGGGATGCTTGTCTAAGAATATCTGTATATTGTGCTAGGGAATGTTGAGATCTGCTGGAGGATACCCAACTTTCTTAAGGCTGTTTGGATAACTTTGCCTGGGGAGAGTGTAATGACTTGCTGGCTCACTCTCTGGGGAATTAAGATGTACTGGTTATGTTCTTCAGCTGAACCTACCCTATACCTTGGCGGATTGAGCAATTAGATCGCTTAGACAACTCTTTATTGCCCCTGTTTCTAATGTTACCTGTAATTAATCCTTTGTTTCGTATGCAAATATTCATGAGTTAGCAAATTATTGTCAATGCATATATCACAAATTGAACCTTGGACGTTCTTCGCAAAACAAAACAGAAAAGGAAAAACAATTGGCAATTTTAACTGAAAAGTGATTTTTGTATTGATTTTTGAATTTGCCTATAAAATAGGCGTTTATGTACAAGAGGCTGACGTCCTAGTAAGAGAACGCCGCTGAACAAAAGAGTTTATACAAATTTGTGCAAAGGAAAATAAAACAGCTGTGTGAATAGAATGATCCCACTGGGTTCCAACTCTGCTATCGCCTTTATATCTTCGAGCGTCTCATCACTTGATGACCTAGTTGACGATGAAGCTGATTGATCGATGCCTTCTGAAATCGCTGTAGATACCGGATTCTGGATGCAAGGTGATCCAATGAGACATAGTATTACGCTTTACCCCTAACTTTTGCCTGGACTGCCCTTTCGGGTTTTCAGTCCACCGGGATACCCATTTTTGCCCAAGCCGCCTTTTCAGGTTTTCGACTTGCCGGGTGTACAAATTTTTTTATATTTCATCCCTTCATTTTGCCCGAACCCTTTTGGTTCGCCGGGAAGCCCTAATTTTTGCCTAGGTATGTCAACCTAGCGGGTCTTTTTTTCATGCGTAGTATCTTTTTACTATGTCTGCATTGGCGGAGTGAGGAAGGTCGTCACCATCCATGTTGGTTAGAATAATGGCTCCTCCTGAGAACACATGTTTAACCATAAATGGCCCTTCGTACGTAGGGGTCCATTTGCCCCTTGGATCACTCTGAGGAAGGATGATACGTTTGATTACCAGATCCCCAACTTGATATTCTTGTGGTCTGACCTTTTTGTTAAATGCCCTGATCATCCGCTTTTGATACGTCTGACCATGACAGATAGCATTGAGTCTCTTTTCGTCAATTAAGTTTAGCTGATCAAGTCGTGTCTGGATCCAATCATCTTCGCTAAGATCTGCATCCTTCATTATCCGGAGAAAGGGTATCTGCACTTTGATCGGTAAGACTGCCTCCATGCCATAGACCAAGGAGAAAGGAGTTGTCCCGGTTGACGTCCTGGCTGAGGTACGGTACCCATGTAGAGCGAACGGTAACATCTCGTGCCAATCTTTATAAGTCACTGTCATCTTCTGCACAATTTTCTTAATGTTCTTATTCGCTGCTTCTACAGCCCCATTCATCTTCGGCCGGTAAGGAGAAGAATTGTGGTGCTGTATTTTGAATTGCTCGCAGAGCTCAGTGATCATCTTGTTATTCAGATTGGTACCATTATCTGTAATGATTCTTTCAGGGACCCCGTAGCGGCAGATCAGGTTATGCCGAATGAACCGTGCCACAACGTTCTTGGTTACTGTAGCGTAGGAAGCTGCTTCAACCCACTTCGTAAAGTAATCAATCGCTACCAGTATGAAGCGATGCCCGTTGGATGCCGTAGGTTTAATCTCACTGATCATATCTATGCCCCACATTGCAAAAGGTCAAGGCGCAGTCAGGACATTCAGAGGAACCGGAGGAATATGCACCTTGTCTGCATAAATCTGGCATTTATGGCATGTCCGAGAGTATTGGTAGCAGTCGGCTTCCATTGTGGACCAGAAATACCCTGCCCGAAGGATCTTCTTCGCCATAGTGTATCCACTGGAATGTGTTCCGAAGGTCCCTTCATGTAGCTCTTCCATGATCCTTTCTGCTTCAGTCTTATCCACACAACGCAGTAAGGTCGAATCATGGTTTCGCTTGTATAGGATGCCGTTGCTAAGGAAGAATTTTGCTGCGAACCTTCTCAGAAACTTCTTATCGTTGACAGATGCACCTTCAGGGTATTCCTGAGCTTCCAAGTATCTATTCACCTCATGGTACCAAGGCTTCTCAGTCACCAATTCAGTCTCGAGATCACAACAGTATGCCGGTTCATCCAGTTTCCAGATGATGATCCGGGGAGCCTCATTGTCCCATTTGACTTTGAACATAGAAGACATCGTAGCTAACGCGTCCGCTAACTGATTCTCCTCTCTTGGGAAATGTTCAAAAGTTATCTCTGTGAAGTGGGGGATCAATATCAATACACATTCTCTGTAAGGAATAAGATTCGGATGTTTCGTATCCCACTCTCCTTTGATCTGATTGATCACGAGAGCGAAATCTCCGAAGACACTCAGAAACTTGATTCTTAAGTCGATCGCAGCTTGGAGACCCATGATGCACGCCTCATACTCCGCCATGTTGTTGGTACAGTTGAAACACAGCCGGGCAGTGAGTGGAGTATGAGTGCCTTGAGGGGATATGATTACAGCGCCGATACCGTTACCCAAAGCATTGGAGGCTCCGTCAAAATGCATAGACCATCAGGATCCTTCCTCAGGTCCTTCATCCGGTCCAGGTACTTCACAATCAGTCACTATCATGATGCTCTCGTCCGGAAACTCGAAGTTCATTGACTGATAGTCGTCTACTGCCTGATGTGCCAAGTGGTCTGCCAATACACTTCCCTTGATGGCTTTCTGGGTCGTGTACTGGATGTCGTATTCTGTCAAGATCATTTGCCATCTTGCTATTCTCCCAGACAGAGCAGGCTTTTCAAATATGTACTTTATAGGATCCATCTTTGAGATCAACAAGGTAGTGTGAGTCAGCATATACTGTCTCAGCCGGCGAGCAGCCCATACCAAAGCGCAGCAAGTTTTCTCAAGCAGTGAGTATCGGGTCTCACAGTCGGTAAACTTTTTGCTAAGGTAATAAATGGCATTCTCTTTTCGGCCAGACTCGTCATGCTGCCCCAGCACACACCCCATTGAGTTGTCAAGTACTGTCAGGTATAGTATCAGAGGTCTCCCTTCAACCGGTGGCATAAGAATGGGTGGTTCTTGGAGATACTCTTTGATTCTGTCAAAAGCGGCCTGACATTCATCATTCCAATGTACTACCTGATCTTTCTTCAGCAGCTTGAAGATTGGTTCACAAGTAGCAGTTAGATGCGAGATGAATCGAGCAATGTAATTCAGGCGTCCTAAAAAGCCTCTGACCTCTTTCTCTGTCTTAGGAACTGGCATCTCTTGAATGGCTTTAACCTTGGCAGGGTTCACTTGAATACCCTTGTCACTTACAACGAAGCCTAGCAACTTTCCAGACCTTACCCCGAAGGTGCACTTGTTCGGGTTCAACCTCAGCTTGTACAACTTCAGACGGTCAAACAATTTCTGCAGATGATCAAGGTGTTCTTCCTCAGTCTGGGACCTTGCGATCATGTCGTCAACATACACTTCTATCTCATGATGGATCATGTCATGAAATAAAGCAACCATGGCACGTTGGTAGGTTGCCCCAGCATTTTTCAGTCCAAAAGGCATGACCTTGTAGCAGAAGGTGCCCCACTGAGTAACAAAGGTAGTCTTTTCCATGTCTTCCGGAGCCATCTTGATCTGATTATACCCTGAAAAACCATCCATGAAAGAGAACACCTTATGCTGAGCCGTATTGTCAACAAGGACATCAATGTGAGGTAGGGGGAAGTCATCCTTGGGGATGGCCCTGTTCAGATCCCTGTAGTCAACACACATTCTGACCTTTCCATCTTTCTTTGGTACCGACACCACATTAGCAACCCACTGAGGGTAAGAAGTCACTGCAAGGAACCCAGCATCAAACTGCTTCATAACCTCAGCCTTAATCTTCTCAGACATCTCTGGACGCATCCGACGGACCTTTTGCTTAACTGGAGGGCAGTCTTCCTTAGTTGGCAAGTGATGGACCACAATGTCGGTATCCAACCCCGGCATGTCTTCGTAGGACCAGGCAAAGATCTCCATGTAATCATGCAGCATCTTGGTTAACCGTTGCTTCACGCTGAGCTCTAGGTTGGCACCAATCTTTACCTCTTTTCTGTCTGCCTCGGTACCCAGGTTTATGGTTTCCACTGGCTCTTCATGGGGTTGAATTGCCCTCTCTTCCTGAAGCAATAGTCTAGCAAGCTCGCCAGGCACTTCGCAATCATTTTCACCTTCGTCTTCGGCTAAGTTGATCGGATTTTCGAAGTCATAATTGGCAGTAGCAGAGTTGTTATCAGTGAGATCCAGAGTGGATTGAAACCTGTATGAGTGAGTGTGTGTGTAAATGCAGCTGTTTTGAAAATTATGTAAAGGAAAAGAAAGACAGAAAAGGAGCACAATATTTGCAATGCGAAAACGTCCAAGATTTTCATTCATGATATATGAAATGACAGTTTGTATGCCCTCACAAATAGAACCACGGTGCCTCGGGTAAGACACCGGGCCATAGAGTTTATCATTGTTTATTACAAAATAACAAAACATAGGAATATATTACTCAGTAACAAGAGAAACAGGGAGATTGTCTTTTGCGCTCCAATTGTTAAGTCCACTGTCGGTTGCCGGGTAGATCCAGCTATCAAACTCAGCATCATCAACTTCCTCTTCATCCCCAATAGCATTAACTCCATGAGCAGGCAGGGGAGCCGTCACCACATTAGGCTTGTCAGATGCCTCAAACTGTACCTCTTGGGCATCAATAAGGTCCTGCAGCTTGTTCTTTAGCGCCCAACAGTCATCAGTAGAATGCCTCGGGCTATCTGAATGGTAAGCACAACGAGCATTCGGGTTGTACTTGGGAGATGCAGTATTGGGGAACTTCGGCGCCTCCCTGACAGTCACCAAGTTAGTGGATAGCAACTGTGGCAGGATCTGTGACAAAGTCATGCTTAAGCGGGTGAACTCTCTTCGGGGTCTTTCAAACTTTTGAGGATGAGTTGGCCGAGGAGCGGCAGCAGGCTTAGCAATCATTACTGCACTGACAGATTGGCGGTGCTCATGTCTCTCTGATTTCCTGGAACCATATACGGCACTAGACTCCTTCTTGAAGGGTTTCTTCTCAGAACTAGATGATGCACCCTTCGGAATTTTTCCAGACTTTAACCCAGCTTCAATTCTCTCCCCAGTCAAGATTAGATCAGTGAACCCTGCAGATGAATTCCCGATGAGATGGTTGAAAAATGGCCCAGATAGGGTCCCCAAGAACATGTCTACCAACTCCCGATCAGTCAATGGTGGCTGCACCCTGCCAGCCAGGTCTCTCCACTTCTGAGCGTACTCCTTAAAACCTTCGCTTGCACCTAACGACATACCATGGAGTTGGGTACGTGTGGGGGCAAGGTCGGCATTATATTGATACTGCTTGTAGAAAGCAGTAGCCAACTCCTCCCAGTTACGAACCTTGGTCCCATCCAGCTGATAGAACCATTCGAGATGAGTCCCTGAAAGACTCTCCTGGAAGAAGTGGATCCATAAATTCTTATCCGCAGAATACGGTTGCATTTTCCGAACATAGGACCTTAGATGCAGCTTGGGACAAGACGCCCCGTCATACTTAGAGAAGGATGGTGCTTTGAACTTATGCGGGATGATCACACTAGTTGACAAACCCAAATCTCCGAAATCCAGCCCAGGTACCTGTTGAACCTCCATAGCTTTCAACCTGTCCTCCAATTGCTTATATCTATCATCTGCAGGAGGGTACTGTTCTTCATCGAAATCTGTCTCGTTGTCGGAGACTACCGGACTAGGAACCCTTGCTTCCGCCTGAGGAGAATTCTTGTCAACAGAAGAACCAGCCTCTTCCTGTTGCAGAGTATTGTTAAACCTTCGGCCCGAGTTAAACAGAACAGTTCTTCTCTTCTTCTTCTTCTCCTTCTTCAGGAGCATAGCCTTTAGTTCTTCTTGGCCTTTAGCCAGACCCTTGATTAATTCTTGGAATTGTGCATTCTGCACCTGAAGAGCCTTGATTGATGTCTCAGTTGATGCAGAGTCGGTATTCATGATGCTGAAATAAACAGCGAAGAACTGTAAGCAACCTGAAAAGGGGAAAAACCTGCTATGCACATGATGTATGAAATGTGTATGCAATGCATTCAAGGGTTCGAAAGTTCAAATTTGTTGTAGACAAAAAGGAACACACATTATCATTAAAGAAATCATTGTTTAATACATCAAGGCCCCATGGGCAAAAGTACAAAAATCAAATCAATCCCAAAATACACTGCGCATCCTCTTCGGAGCTATGTAGGTGTTTAGATTCCTCTCCTCATGCAACAGACGAGTGAGCTCCAAGACTTTCTTTTCACTGGCATGTAGACTAGTCTCAAGAGAATTCCTTTCCTCCTTAAGCTGGATCCAGCTCTTCTGCATCTCTTCCCAGGATGTGGGCATGTCAGGGTGCTGAATAGTATGGGATACTTCTCCTTCCAAGACTGGTTCTTTGATTACTGGGAGCATGTGAGGATAAGGCATCACTAACTTCTGAGAGCGGGCGCGTACCCACTTGAGATAAGGTTCCAATGGGATGGAGTTCCTATGCCCCAGTGTCTTGCTGTCTATCCTACTGGGCATCCTCCAAGCTCTGATAAATCTCTGGCGAAGTCCTTGAGTATCGTTGTCGAAGTCAAAAACTATGTCAGGAATTAACATGTCATGAGGACCATCCTTCCGAGCATAACCAAATTGTCTCCAAGCCAGGCATGGGCTATAAGTAATACCTCCTCTGATTCCAAGTAAACGAACGTTAGGGTACTCCCCGCAACGATCAATGATAGTGACATCTTCTCTGGACCTAGGGCACCAATGTATATCTGCATGTGTAAGAGTCATCAACCGTTGTGACCATCTCAAACCCCGCTCATTCTTCAAGATCGATTGTGGAAGGTGCGAAATAAACCACCTTCCCAGGAGAGGAGTGCAACACATAAGGACACCTCTTTTTCTCATGGTTCGAGTGTAACATGAGTGAAGGATGTCCCCCAGCAACGTAGGTATAGGATTCCTGGACATAAAGATCTGAACAACACTGATATCAATAAGCTGATCTGGGTTAGGGAACAACACCAAACCATAGACAAGGAGGGCCACAACTTCTTCAAAAGCTTGCAAGTCAAGGGAGTTCCAACATTCAAGGGCCTTTTCAAACAGAAACCTGGCTAAGAACCCTTTGATACCACTTCTAACTTCCCAATGTCCTTTGAGGTCAGATGACTGTAGGTGCAAGGCTTTAGCAATCTCTTCAAGCTTAGGTTCTTTTTCTGTACCGTTGAAGGGTAACTGATCAAGGATAGGGATCTTCAGGAGCCGGGAGAACTCCTCCAATGTAGGTACCAACTGATAGTCCAAGAAGGTGAAACAGTGATGCAGAGGATCAAAGAATTGGAGCAGGACCTTTATCATATCTTCCTCAATATTGGTGTTGACCAAGCTGATGAGGCTTCCATGCCTTTCACTGAATGAAGAGTTCTCAGGAATCCTAGATATAAGCTCCTTAAGCTGAGGAGGGATCCTTACAAGACTGATTTGAATTGTCTTTCTACGAACAGTTTCCATGTCCTACAAAACAAGAACAAAGATGAAAATCCGAACCCCTGAAATGGTTAGTCAATGCATATGATGCTGGATGATGTCATGATGCTATGATTAAACACACCACAGATATTTACAAAGACAAACATGTAAGGCACACAAGGCACACAAGACAAGCCCTTAAGGTTTAAGGCCATCATGGGGTCTGGGTAGTATCCTCTTGAAGTTGGTGGGTTCAACCTGCCCTAATCAAAGTAACCGGGTTCTAAGGTTCCCAATATCACGGGATTGCTTTCATTGTTCATCGTTTCGATTTAGCCACTGAACTGGCGGCCGAAATATTCCAGGGAAGCAACCCTCAATTGAGTGTAGTATCGAGTATCAACCAACCTCGGATTGCACCAAAGTCAGTTATCTCACTACCCTAAAGAGGCCAAGATAGTTCAATTAAGGTTCCTAAGGTCTGTTGATGCTTCACGACACCACGCGGAGGCCCCGTACTCTCCTTGACTGAACTCAAGGGTTACCGGTACACACCAAAGTGCCACATCAACGTAGCAGACTGTTTCAACCATGTCGGTATACCCCGCACGGTTCCCTCACAGCCTTGTTGCTACTTTCTAAGAAGGTATCCCCCAGATCCGGGTTAGGATCTATAGAACTCCCAAGCAACCCACAATTTAAAGCACACAAGGAAAGCAATTGAAAACATAGTTATGACCTAGCCCTAAGGTACACCTCACTTTAAGTATTAGTCCCCAGCAGAGTCGCCAGTTCTGTGATCGGTGGATCTGGAACTGACTGTTTAACACTGGTTCGCGAAATGTCGCGGAAGCAAGAGTCGCCACCGTCTTTTATTTTCTCCAAATGGAAAGGACAAAAGCACAGAAAAATTCCTTAAAGAGATTGCTCTCGGTTCGGGAGGTAGATTATAGAAAGGGAAGGTGTTAGCACCCTTTCTATCCATGGTTATCCATGGGCTCTTAGATACTTGCTCATTTGTGTTTTCAAAAATGGTTTGTTTGCTTTTCAACTGTGGGTTTTAAAAAGTTTCTTTGAAAATTTCAGTTCGACTCTTGTATCGGTCCTCAAGAGTGTTTGAAAAATGCTTTCGAAAGCTTTTTGAAAATGTGTTGGTGTGAAAAGTATTTTTGAATTTTTGTTTGAAATTTAGAGCAAGTATCTATGAGAACCTACCTACCCTAAGGAATTCGTCTGTGTAAATGTCCTTTAAGGTAATGCCATCCCACCATTGAGAGGTAGGTAGCACCACCGTTGGAGGTGTTCGGGTCAATTCGAGTTTAGGGACATGGTGATCACCAGAGCAATGGGAAGACACCTTAGAAGCTACCCTCATGCCAGGTTCCCGGATCATGAGGACTTACTAAGACATCCTCTACTCGACGATCACCTTTCGAAGGCAAGGCAACAGTGAGGCGTACCCTAGGGGTGGTGTGTGATTTGTGTGTCAGATTCAGATATTTTGTCTTTTCATGTCATCAGTGTTCTACGCTTGATTTTATTTTAAGGCCATTCATTCTTGCATGCTTTATTAACAGTTAAAATATTTGCGGAAAAGTAAATTCTAAGCTATTACAAATGGCGCGGGTCCACATCGCCAAAATTAACCAGGACCCGATTTGACAGAAAATAAATAAAGCAAAGAAAATAAAGAATTGAAAAGTGCGAGCAATTATTTACAAGGCTTCGGGAGAGATACATAATTATTTAAATGACATAAAATAAATATGCGAAATTAAATAAAATTAAGAACATGGGCGTTGGACCCTTTTGCAAAATTAATGAGGAATTAAAATTAAAGGAATGCTTGTTTTTGGTATTTTTATGTTTTTAAGATTTAATAAAAGGAATTAATTAAAATTAACTACTAACCCTAATTCTATTTATTTTTAAGTTATTAAGAAAAATGTTGAAGTTTTTAACCTAATTTAAACCTAAGTTATTTATGTACAATTTAATTACAAAAATAAATAAATAAATAATATTATGGTAAAAAGGAAAATTAAAAAGGAATAAAAATTAATTAAACCTAATTCTATATTTTTGTATTTTTTGTTATTAAAAGAATTAAAATTAGAACCCTAATCTAAATTAATTTATTTACATGTAATTTGTTTATGAAAATAATTAAAATAAAATATTTATTATGTTCTTTATCTTTTCTGATTTTTAGGCATTTTTTGTATTTTGTAAAAAAATAATTAATTAAATCAAAACAATAAAATAAATAAAACAATAATTGAAAAAATAAAATATGAAGAAAATTGCAAACCAGGGGGGGGGGGTTCAGGCCCCAATTGTGAGGTATGCTTTAGGAATTCAGGCCCAACAAGCTTCAGGTCCATTGACCTTTTTTGAGTAGCTTGTAGTGCGTTGACTAGGGTATATGATGTGCCTTCAATTTTTCACCCTTGGATTGCTTCTGATGGACGCGTGGCTGTTGATCTTTGAGGACGCATGGTGTGTCTTAACGCTGGCGCTGCATAGGAATCATTACTGAAAAATAATATGAAGATTATACAGACCTGGGGTTCGAACCCAGGTCTTGGACATTGCAAAGGTGTACACCTGCCACTGAAGCGCTTTGTTCATTCATAAATTAATATAACAACCAAATATTATAAAAGAAAAGGGTGAGTGGCCTTGGAAACGCGCGCGAGTTTTCAAACTTGCGTATCATTTGTTGACAACACATCATCTTCTTCACCATCCCTGTAAAACAAAGAACAAAAGCAACGGTTTTTGAACCGTTCTATAATGCACCATTAGAAAAAATAACGAATAGGCCATAAGGCCATATAAATTAAGCGCGACTATTGTGTCTTCTTCGTCCAGATGTGCTAAATTGAATGGCGGTGGTTTGGAGTCTTAATTTTTCCTCGTTTCAAAAGCCCTAATCTGAAGCTTGCAAAACCCTAAAATGCAAACATGGTGGAATCGTATATACAGCATAATAATCAAATTAAATGCATTGGTTAGCTTCACAACACCATAATGAACATGAATCAATGAATAAAAATTACAAAAAATGCTTAAATCATGATGCACAATTGTCAATTTTTCTCTGTACAGTTTAGGTTCAATATACCAATTCTTGAGGTTTTGATGGCTGTGCTTGATTGGAACACGTTCAGGGAACCTTGAGGAAGCTATTGGAATGAAAATTATCCTTTGAATCACCCTGTAACAATGATTTCAGAATTGAGTTTTTAGAGAATTTTTCCAAGTTTTCAATGGCCTCTTCTGCGCAGCTTTGTGTCTACTAGCATTAGGTTTTCACTCAGGCTTATGTACTGAATAGATTAGGTTAACAAAATTGATCCAAATATCTTTCATTCATGGATTTGGAGATTTGATTTTTCACCATTATGTTTTCAATCTTTTCCATGTGCTCTTGTATCAATTATGCTCAAATCAAATCAAATCTTCCTATTTTTGAATGTGCACGAAATATTGAGGGCAAAACATGCATGAAAAGATTTATTAGGTCAAGTTATATATTTTTCACATATTTAAATGATTTAAATGAATTAATATAAATAAAAATTCAAATAAATAAATAAAAAATGAGAAAATACTTCCCTTTGGGCCAAGTGGTCGTGCACATGCTTGGAATGATGAATTGTGGAAGGAAAATGGGCCCATTAGCATTTTTAGGTCATTTGAATCAATGTTGACTTTTCAAAATATCCAAAAATTTCCCAACTTCCACAAGGCATAACTTGCTCAATTTTTAATCTTTTCTCATGTTCTTGGACATTTTGGAAATGTCTTTGAGTCCTCTAACCAATGCCTTTGGTCCCATGTCATTTTGATTTACCAATCTAAAGTTATGGCCTTTGACTTAAAGTCTCTTTTTGTTGACGTTTGAAAATGACCTATAATGTTGGAATTGATAACTTTTTGTGAGAGCATTTCTTGGACTTGAAGTATGAAGATGAGTTGTAGGAAATGTCTTTCTCTTCAAAATGAGCTTTGGATGGAATTTTTCTGATAATTCATGTGAAAGTTATGCCCTGGTCAATTTCAGTTGACTTTTTCAGCTGTCCAAATAAGGAAACTTTTGCATCTTTGATGATTTCTGAGCCAAATTTTGAGAATCATGATCAAGAATTGATCAAATGATGTTTGTGGCTTCAAAATGATATGTTGACCAAAAATTTGAACTTTTGACTGCCAAATGACCATTTTGCCCCTACAGTTGACTGTAGTGCAATTAGGGTTTTGACTGTGCAATTTTGAGCTGAATGCCTTGAAACTTGATATGAGGATACTTGACCATATTTGTAGGCATGTGAGACTTGATTGGACCTTTGAAAACTTCATTTTCCTGATCAGCACACAAACCCTAGTTTTGACTGTATAGGGGGCTCTTGACTGTGCAACCCTTGGGGAATTTTGCAGCTTGGCTTGGCAATTTCTTGAAGAATATGGGAGGGCAAATTTTGGGGTACAACAATAACCTTGTGCTACCAGCCGTGCTTTGTTTCTGATGACTTCACCTTGTTCGTTCAGTTTGTTTCTGAACACCCATTTTGTACCAATGACGTTGAATCCTTTTAGTTTGGGAACCATATCCCATACGTCATTTCTTGTGAATTGATTTAGCTCCTCTTGCATTGCCATAATCCAGTCATTGTCCAGAAGTGCTTCATCAATTGTTGTTGGTTCAATCAGAGAAACCAGTCCCATGAGGGATTCTTCAGAGTTTCTGAAGGTAGATCTTGTTCTGATTGGATCTTCCTTCCTTCCTAAGATTGTTTCTTCTGGGTGATCAATGCTGCTTCTAGATGGTCTTTTCTTGAGTTGATCAACAGAAGGTGCTGGGTTGCTTGCAGTGACTCTTTCTGATGTTGAGGGAGTGTCTCTGTTGAGAGCTTCTGATGATTTTTCTTCAGTACCTATGAGTTTAACTTCCATACCTGCAAGGAATTCATTCTGCTTTGACTTTTGAGAGTCAAGCTTATCATCAAACTGAACACTTATTGACTCTTCAACAATCTGTGTTTCTGTATTGTATACTCTGTACCCTCTTGAGCGTTCAGAGTATCCTAACATAATACACTTTTGTGCTTTAGAGTCAAACTTGTTCAAATAATTTTTTGTATTCAAAATAAAACAAGTACATCCAAATGGGTGAAAATAAGAAATGTTGGGCTTTCTGTTCTTCCACAATTCATATGGAGTCTTTTCCAGAATAGGTCTTATGGAGATTCTATTCTGAATGTAACACGCTGTGTTTATTGCCTCTGCCCAGAAGATCTTAGCAACGTTAGTCTCGTTGATCATGGTTCTGGCCATTTCTTGCAATGTTCTGTTCTTTCGTTCTACAACTCCATTTTGCTGGGGAGTTCTAGGACAAGAGAAATCATGCAGAATGCCTTTTTCATTAAAGAATAACTCAAAATCTTTATTTTCAAATTCTCCACCATGATCACTTCTGACTTTGACGATTCTAAGATCCTTTTCATTATGAACTTGATTGCAGAAGGTAACAAACACAGAGTGTGACTCGTCCTTGTGCCTTAAGAATTTACCCATGTCCATCTGCTATAGTCATCTACGATTACTAACCCATACTTCTTGCCACTGACTGAAGCAGTTTTAACTAGTCCAAATAAGTCAATGTGCAGAAGTTCTAATGGCTTAGAGGTGGAAACAACATTTTTGGATTTGAAAGCAGGTTTTGCAAACTTGCCTTTCTGACATGCTTCACACAGAGCATCTGAATTGAACTTCAGGTTAGGAAGTCCTCTGACCAGATTGAGTTTGTTAATCTGAGATATTCTTCTCATACTAACATGTCCCAATCTTCTGTGCCAGATCCATTGCTCGTTGTTAACAGACAGAAGACATTTTACATTCTGACTTTTCAGTTCAGAAAGTTTGATTTTATAAATGTTGTTTTTCCTCTTTCCATTAAATAGGATAGTCCCATCTTTCTGACTAACAACTTTTCATGAATTTTGATTGAAGATAATATCATAACCGTTTTCACTTAATTGACTTATGGATAACAGGTTATGCATTAATCCATCAACTAATAAAACATTACTTATAGAGGGAAGATTTCCATTACCTACTGTTCCAGAGCCAATGATCTTTCCTCTCTGATTGCCTCCAAAGCCTACCTGGCCTCCAGGCTTAAGTTCCACGCTTTGGAACATATGCCTTCTTCCTGTTATGTGTCGTGAGCAGCCAGAGTCCAGGTACCATGATTGGTGTCTTTGCTTTGCTGCTAAAGATATCTGCCACATGTATTATTTTATCCTTAGGTACCCACATTTTCTTGGATCCTGATTTGTTAGTTTTACCAAAACTCTGGTTGAATTTTGGTTTGACAGAGTAATCACTACTTGTATATTTTATGTCATGTGTGTGCCCATACATAAAGTGTGAATCAAGTGGAGTACGTTTTATAACTAAATCCATGGCATTTTTTGGTGTAGGTACCTTACCTTGATATCCTATCCCTTTTCTGCCATTTTTGCTAACTCCATAAATCATTGAAGCCATTTTGCTTCTGTCTATGTTTTTAGCTAGAAACTTCTGAAAGCTGTGATCATACTCTTTGATGATCTCATCAGTATTGCTGGGAGTTTCAGGGATTGTTTCCTTCTGAGAGTTTTGCAATTGGTTTTCTAGTTTTGAAATTTTATCTTTTAACTCAGAATTCTCCAATCTGAGACTCTCAGTCTTATCAGAGTCAGAAGCAAGATTCCTTTTCAGGTTTCTGAATTTGACTCTGATCTGCTGATACCTTTCCAGAATTTCATTAAGGATTTTAGCTAGTTCAACCTTAGTAAAGTTTATAGTAAAGTCAGGGAATACCTCTTCTGTATCTCATTCTGAGTATGAACCAGAAGCTTCACTATCTTCAGATACGTTTTCCATGAGAGCTATGTTTGCTCTTTCATCATCTGATTCTGAGTCAACTTCAGATGTGTCAGAATTATCCCATGTAGCCATGAGGCTTTTCTTCTTTTCTTTGATAAACTTCTTCTTGGGCTTCTCCTTCTGAAGCTTTGGGCAATCACTTTTGTAGTGCCCTTGCTCGTTACATTCATAGTATATGATGTCTTTGTTATTTGGCTTTCTATATCCTGAAGAACCTTCAGATCTTCTGTGTCCAGAGGAGGATTCTGACCTTCTATATCTAGAGGAAGATTCATTCTGATTTTTTGATCTTCTGGGATTCCTGAACTTCCTTTTCCTCTGCTTCCACAGTTGGTTCACCCTTCTGGAGAGGAGAGACAATTCATCTTCTTCTTGCTTTTGAGGTTCATCTGCTTCTAGCTCTATCTCGTGACTTCTGAGGGAGCTGACAAGTTCCTCCAGAGAGATTTTATTGAGATCCTTGGCTAGCTTAAGCGCTGTGACCATTGGCCTCCACTGTTTTGGCAAGCTTCCGATGATCTTCTTAACGTGATCAGCAGTGGAATATCCTTTGTCAAGAACTTTTAGACCAACAACGAGAATTTGGAATCTTGAAAACATAGTTTCTATTGATTCACTATCTTCCATCTTGAATGCCTCATACTTCTAAATGAGCGCAAGGGCTTTGGTTTCTTTGACTTGAATGTTTCCTTCATGCGTCATTCTCAGAGAATCAAACATATTCTTGGCAGTTTATCTGTTTGATATTTTATCATATTCTGAATATGAGATAGCACTGAGAAGAATTGTTTTGGCCTTGTGATGATTTATGAACTCACGCTTTTGCTGTTCAGACATCATTTTCCTATCAATCTTCTGACCACGTCCATCCACTGGGTGCGTATATCCATCAGTCACCATGTCCCACAGATCAGCATCATGGGCCAGAAAGAGACTCTCAATTTTGTCTTTCCAGTAGTCAAAGTTCTCTCCATCAAAGACTGGAGGTTTGCCACTGAATCTGTCCCTTTCTTCATTATTGTCATTGCTGATTTTTTGACTTGGTCCTGCCATTGTGTTTTTCTGACCCTGGATCTTGTACTGACACAATTAAGTGTTTAAGCTCAGAACCAGGCGCTCTGATACCAATTGAAGATGTGAAAAACACAAGAATGGGGGTTGAATTGAAAAAACTTGGATCAAATAAAAACAGCTTAAGGACACAGTATTTTTATCCTGGTTCGTTTGATCTCAAACTACTCCAGTCCACCCGTCAAGGTGATTTCGCCTCTCTCCAACAAGGTCTTAATCCATTATTCTCAAAGGATTACAATAGCTACTTTAACAACTGTTAAAGTCTTCTTGAGTACAACCACAAGCCGGTTAATCTCATGGAAATCTTTTACAAATAATTGAACAAGAGTGTGTTGTTGTTTTCTAACAAAACAGTATATCACAATTGTGATAGTTACACAAGTTAAGCTTGGAATAAAATGAATTTGCTAAAGCTTTGAATATGCATGGTTTGGAAGGCTTGGCAAATTGTTGTGTGCGTACATACGTGCTTCTTTCACAAGCAGACTTGTTTATATAGGCAAGCAAGAGACGTTGTCCATAAAGCAAGTTTAATGATAATAACACACTTTCCTTTTGTAGAAGATCTTGTCTGAAGAAAGCCGTTAGCATTTAATTCTGTCTTGAATAACCAGTAACGCTTCAGAGTCTTCTTTGCTGTAACTGCTGATAACGCTTCAGAGTGTTGATGACTTGGTAAAGATGTCTTTGTTCAAAGTCAGAGTGTATTTATATAGGCGCAGATTCTGGTCATCAACCTTCAGCGTAAAGCCTGCTTTGCTTTCAGCGTGTAATGCTTTATTGCCTATCTTCTGATGCTGATCCCATCAGAACTTCTGCATATATAAGACATAATTTTAAGTTGCATATTTGTTCTGTATATATATATCTTTGGAATTATTTATTCTTTGTATTTTGTTATCATCAAAACTCTAATCAAGGGTTGTAGAATCAAACTAGGTTCTAACACAACCAACTCCCTATCAGATAAAGGAGGTTGGACTCTTCCAGCCAGATCTCTCCACTTCTGAGCACAGTCCTTAAAACCTTCACTTGCATCCATAGACATACCCTGAAGCTGAGTACGAGTGGGAGCAAGGTCGGCATTATACTGGTACTGCCTGTAGAAAGTAGCGGCAAGGTCCTCCCAGTTTCGGACATTAGCTCCTTCCAATTGATAAAACCATTCAAGCTGAGTCCCTGACAGACTATCTTGAAAGAAATGCACCCATAAATTTCTATCAGCAGTGTAAGGTTGGATTTTTCTGACGTACGATCGGAGATGGAGTTTTGGACAGGATACTCCATCATACTTATCAAAAACAGGAGCTTTAAACTTATGAGGGATCACCACCCCAGATGCTAGTCCCAGATCTCCGAAGTCCAAACTAGGGATCTTTTGAATCTCCATAGCACTCAGACAGTCTTCAAGTTGTTTGTACCTATCCTCAGCAGGAGGATACTGATCATCATCAAAATCAGTATCGTTATTAGAGACCACAGGACTGGGACCCTTTTCTTCCTCTTGGTCCTCCTCTCCTTTGGATGAAAGAGACAGATTAGCTTCCTGTCGCAACCTATTCCCAAATCTGTTACCCATATTCAGAAGGACCACCTTCTTTTTCTTCTTCTTCTTCCCCTTCAGGATGAGAGTTTTCAAATCCTCTTGCCCTTTAGCCAAGTTCAAGAACATATCTTGGAATTTGGCATTCTGTGCCTGAAGAGCTTTGATGGCTTGATCAGTAGGTATTTCAGAAGACATTTCGTGCTGAAATAAACAGCGAAGGAGATGAGAAACCTGTAATGATGTGCATGATAATGGGATGCGTATGTAATGATTTCAAAGACTTTGGGAGATTTAAATTTGAAAACTAAGAAACAAACAAACTTTATTAGATTAAACTTGTAAAAATGTTTAACAATGCCTTTGAGGCGTTACAAATAAATAAACTGAAAACAAAACAAAACTAGAAAAAACAAGAAAAATCAGAAATCCCATGGACGCTTCCCCTTCGTGCTAACGTAGTCATTGATCGTCCTTTCATTCTCAAGTTGCCTTGTGAGCTTCAAGATCTTCCTCTCTTGATCATGGTACTTCTCTCGGTAGGTATCCCTCTCCTCTTTCAGCTGAATCTAGGATCTCTTCAATGCCCCAAGATCAGTAGGCATGTAGGGATAAATGACTGTATAAGGAATGCCCTCTTTATTGGTAGGCTCCACAATTACTGGAAACACAGCTTCATAAGGCATCCCAAGCTTCTGAGCACGAGCTCGGACCCACTGGAGATAAGGTTGCATAGGGAGAGATGTCTTTGGTCCTAGCTCTTGAGGGTTAGACATGTTCACCATGCCCCAGGCTCGTATAAACCTTCGGCGATGCTCATCAACGTCTCCCTTGTAGTCAAAGACAATATCTGTAAGAAGTAGCTCATGAGGACCGTCTCTCCGCGCACGACCAAACTCTCACAAAGCTAAACAAGGACTGTAGGTTATTCCCCCTCTAATTCCAAGCAACGGGACATTAGGGTATCCCCCACATCGATCAATGACAGCAACGCTTTCCATAGCCTTAGAACTCCAAAGAATGTCTGTATGGGCAAGGGACACTATCCTGTAAGACCATCCTAAACCTTCCTCATTCTTCAACGCGGACTTGGGGAGGTGCGAAATAAACCACCTTGCCAGCAGCGACATGCAATACATGAGAGTCCCTCTTCTTCACACAGTACGCGTGTAGAGGGCATGCAAGATATCACCCAGAAGAGTAGGCGCCGGATTGTGAGACAGGAAGATCTTAACCGCATTCACATCTATAAAGGAATCCGGATTCGGGAAGAGAACCAAACCGTAGATGAGGAGAGCCAGGATATCTTCAAAATCTTGAAAGTCCAAACTATCCCAAAACATCCGAGCTTGATCTATCAGAAACTTGGATAAGAAACCTTCAACCTCGCTTCGTGTCTCCCAGTTGGATACTACATCAGCCCTTTTTAGATGCAGAGCTGAAGCAATGTCTTCTGGTCTAGGAGTCTCTTCCAAACCTGTGAAGGGAATCTACTCAAGGATGGATATGCCCAATAAGTGAGAAAACTCTTCCATAGTGGGAACTAGCTGTTAATCCGGGAAAGTGAAGCAATGATGCATCGGATCGAAGAACTGGAAAAGCACACTCATCATCTGCTAATCAAACCTTGAGGTAACCAAACTAAGAAGTTGAACATGTCTCCTAATGAATGAAGAAGTATCAGAAACTCTCGAGGCTAAATCTTTGAGTTGAGCAGGTATTTGCATAAAGTTAACTCGGATGGTGTTTCTGCGCATGGAAGCCATAATCTGCAAAACAGAACAAAGATAAATCCCCTCGGTCTTTGAAATGGTTAGTATAATGAAGTATGCATGCTATGTTATGATGCATGATGCCATGATAAAACACATAACAGGTATAACAGATAACAGACATGGTAAAGGCAAACAAATCACACAAGAGCCCTTAAGTTTCAGGCTTGCACGGGGTCTAGGTATTACCCTCTTGAAGTTCAGTTGGTTTCAACCTGTACTAATAATAGTAACCGGGTTCTAGAGGTTCTCAATATCACTGAACATCCTCCATCGGTCATGGTTTCAGCTCACACAATCTTTTCTTGCGGCCGGAACTATCTCGAGAGTATGGTCTCAATGAGTGTAGTATCGAGTATCAACCAGTTCTCAGCTTTATACCGAGGCCGGCTATCTCACTACTTCCTATGGCCAAGTTGGTCAATTATAGGTTCTAAGGTCGGTTGATGCTTAACGATACATATAGCAGCCCCATATTCTCCTCGTTTCTCCACAAGGGATGCCGGTACCAACCAATACGCCACATCAACGTAGCTACTGCTTCAACTGTATCGGTCTACGCCGTATAGTTCCCTCACAGTTTATTGCTACTTACCTAAAAGGTGTCCCCAGATCCGGGTTAGGATCTATAGTAACTCCCAATACAAAACCCTCAAAAGTAAATCAATCAAATCAAATAAGAGAAGAAATTCATGATGAACTAATCCTAAGGTATACCCCACTTATTACTCCCCAGCAGAGTCGCCAGTTCTGTGATACGGTGGCAGAACCAGACTGTTTTAGGAAAATGCTGGTTTGCGTTTTGCGTTTGTGTTTGAAAAATGTCGCGGTAAGCAAGAGTCGCCACCGACTTTTATTTTATCCAACTAAAAAGGAAAAAAAGCACAGAAAAATTCCTTTTTTGAGATTTTGAGTACGGGGGGTAGATTATAGAAAGGGAAGGTATTAGCACCCTTTCTATCTGTAGTTTTCTACGGGCTCTTAGGTACTTGCTCATCATTTTAAAATTGCTTTTGTGTTTCTGTGTTTTGAAAAGTTTTTTTGTTTTACTTTGTTTTAACCCTTGCTTCTGTCTTCAAGAGTGTTACGAAGTTGTTTTGAAAACTTTGTTTGAAAAAAAGTGTAAGTGTGGAAAAGTTTGATTTTGAGCAAGTACCTACTAGCATCTACCTACTCGAAAAAAGAATGTTTCTGTTCTTGTTTCCTTTAGACAGCGCTATCCCACTATTAGTGAGTAGGTAGCATCGTCGTTGGAGTTGTAAGGGTCAATTCGAAAGGGACGTACGATCACTAAAGCAATGTTAGGACGTCTTAGTAATAACACTAATGTCTTAAGATCATATTCGAGGAAACATTTCCGAGGCAACCTTTCCGAGGCAAAATTTCCGAATGGGACTTTTTATCTTTGTTCAGACAAGAGAGCGACCACTAAAACACCCTATACTTAATGATCGTTTACTGAAGGCAACCGAAGTGAGAGTATACCCTAGGAGTGCACATGTGCAAGTGATTCAATTTCAGTTATTATCTTTGCACATTTAGGGTTTGCTAACCATTTTAAAATTAACATACATTCTTGTCATGCAACCCTATTATCATACATATAACAGTTAATATTTGCAAAAATTAAAATGCGGAAAATAAAGCTACACTATTACAAGGCTTCGGGTAGAGGGATTAATTATATAGCCAAAAAACCCATAAAACGATAAATAAAAGAAAAATCCTAATTAAACTATTACATCCCATGAGCAGTTACATCAATATTGTAAAAATAAATAAACGCGCGCGATGAAACGAGAACGAGAGAAAGTTAGGGTTTTGACCCCGTCTAAACCTAATTGAAAGAAAAATCATTTTTGGTTGTTTTTGATTATTTTAAGAAAATAAGGTTTTAATGAATAAATACAAACCTAATTACTAATTAAATTAAATTGAAAAAAATAATTAATTTTGACCTATTTTTATATTTTTGTTATTTTTAAGAAAAGAAAATAAAAATTAAAAAACCTAATTTTCTAATTGGTTTTTATTTATTTACAAAAGAATTAAAGTTACCCTAAAATTAAATAAAAGTAATTAACTTAATTTTGGTAAAAAATAAAACCTAAATCTAATTTGATGAAATTGATTTTATGAATTTTTTTGTGAGAAAAAGAATTAATTTTGTGAGAAAATAAATTAAATAAAACAAATAAAAGAAAAAATATAAAAGAAGAGAAAGAAAATGGGCCTTGTGATCAGCAAACAGGGGGGTGCCCATAGCAGCTCCTGGGCCCAAAAGCAAGGGTCCACGTTGACCTTCATGATCCAATGTTGCAAGTTGACTAGGGAGCATCATGGACCTCTAATGAATGGGCGTGAGATCTGGCCTTCTGGAGATCTGGTGATTGAGCCTTGAGGGCACATGGTGAACCCCTTTACCTGTACACGCGTATGATTATACAAGACAAAATGTTATGAAATAATATGGGGACCTGGGATTCGAACCCAGGCCCTATGGCTTTTCCCTTCGCCTCACAACCAACTGAGCCAGCGCGCTTGTTTGTATAAAAGATAAAAAACAATGATTATATTAAAAAAAACACAACATGTTAACTTTCAACGTGCGAATTTTCAAATGGGCTAATGGGGTGGTGCCACGCAGTTCTTCTTCTTCCTCTCTCCGTTGGTAAAAGTCATAGACTTTTACCTACAGACAAAAGTCTGTAGCTATAGCCCCTGCAATTTTTCAAAATCTCATACAGGTACAATAAATGAAAATTAATGCTATAAACAAATTCGTTTTGGCCTTGTGAACATCATGGCACCTTTCTTTTGGGCCAATTTTACCTGTACAAGAAAATCCCAAAATGAAACAAGAAAACCTAACAATGGCATATCTCTGTAGGGTTAGCAAAAATGAAACTAATCATTACCAATAGCTTGCAAATGCTTCAAGGATTCAGAATATATAAACCAATCATGCTAACAATGTCAAATTCATGAGATTCAGTTTCAAAAAGGGAGGGATGTCGTGAAGCACTTACCTCGCGTTTTTGGGCACAAAAGCACTTGCTTTTGATTGGTATAGACTCCTTGTACACCTAGGAAGTGAATGAGATAGCTTGGGAGGCTTGAGAATGCCTGGAAGTATGAAAAAAAATTCCTACTTTTCTTGAATTTTTCCAAATTTGTTCTTCACTCTACACGCCTCCAACCCTTATTCTTTTGGTTTGCATTTGTTCAATATATATCATTGAGTGAATTAGGTTTACAAGTTTGCTCTAAATCTTTTTCAATTATGGCCATTGATCAAGATTTTATTCTCTTGTAAATCTTTCTAAAATAAGCCAAAAACCAATATTTTTGTGTACAAACATGCCTTGTACGATTTGATTTCATTGCTAGCTGTATAAGAGACCTGAAATATGCACAAAATCTCAAGGTTTAAATGATTTTGATATTTCCATGATTTTATTTTGATTTAATTTTATTTAATTGAAATAAAAATCAAAATAAATGTCAAAAAAATAAAATAAAATCAAGAGGGAAGGATCATGGGTCGTGGACCATGTTACAAACTCAAGACAAGTACAAAAAGTTGGGCCCATTTGAAAAATATTGCAATTTGAGGCACTTTTGACTTTTGGAAATTTTGCAAAAAAGGTCAACTTCACCAATGCATAACTCCTTCAATTTTGACTCTATGAAGGTTTTCTTTGACTTTTTAGAAATCTTGATATCTCCTCTAAGCAACCCTTTTGGTCTCATCTCAATTGAGTGCATATTTTGAACTTGGGAGATGAATATTAATTGTAGGGAATTGAATCCTCTTCAAAATGAGATTTTGATGGGTCATTTCTAATAAAGTATGAGAAAGTTATGCTTGGTCAAAGTTGAGTTGACTTTTCCTACAAAACCCTAACTTAGCAACTTTTGGGTTTTGGTGAATTGTGAGCAATCCTTGAGGAATCATGATCAACCCTTGATCAAATGATAAATAATACTTCAAAATTAGGATGTTGACCAAGAATCTTGAAGTTTGACTGTATGTGGGCCATAGTTGACTTTTTCCCTAGCACAGTCGACTTTCAGACCTTTGAGCAATTGACTGAGCAAATTTCCTCTGCAAGGGTTGAAACTTGACATGGATGATCTTGGGAACATATTAGGACAATGGTGAGCATTTTGGATCCCTTGGACTCAAGTATCTTGTTGCAACATGAAACCCTAATTTGAGGTAGACTGCCTTAGGAGAGAGTTTGTCTGGTGAACCCTTGGACTTCCTTGAGCAATTTGAAGACCTTACTTGAAATGTATTGTGAAATATGGGAGGGAAAATTTTGGGGTACAACAGTAGGCAAACATTGTCTAAAGGAAAGGAGGAAAAGAACGGACCTTTCGAGTAAAGTAGATAGTTCCTAGATGCTATGCTCAAAAATAAACTTTTTACACTTACTCAAAACAATTTTCAAAAACCTTTTCAAAAAACACTTTATCAACACTCTTGAGGACTGATACAAGAGTTATCATAAAGAAAATCTCCGCACTAAGGCATTTCAAAAATACTTTTCAAAACACACAAAACATAAAGCATTTTAAATGAGATAAGCATCTAAGAGGACGTAGATAACTACAGATGGAAAGGGCGCTAACACCATCCCTTTCCATAATCTACCCCCTTACTCAGAAATAATCTCGAAAGGTCTTTTTCTGTTATTTTCACCCTTTCCTTTGTTGGATAAAATAAATGTCGGTTGCGACTCTTGCTTACCGCAACATTTGCAAACACAAACACAAAACCAGTATAACAGTCGGTTCTGCCACCATATCACTCCAACCAACTCAGATTGAGTATTTACATAATTTGCAATTGCAAGTGAACAAAGATTTCCACAATTTATGGGCAGAGAGAAACTCTACAGAAACCCTAATCTCTTTTCTTCTTTAATTTTATTTTATTTTCATTGTCATTGTGTGGTTATAACAATCTTGTTCATCAAGAGTGATAGAAATTCATCTTAAATTATGGTGAATTTCCAACATCTAGTATCAAGAGCTCCAGTTGAGGGATCAAGGGAAAAAGAAAAAAAAATCACAATGGCGATGAATTATACGAATGAGATATTTCCAGCAAGTCTTCCAATTCTAAAAGGTGTAACTATGAAAATTGGTGCAAACAGATGAAGGTTAAATTATGTTTTCAAGGTCTTTGCAATCTTGTGAAACATGTATTAGAACCACTTAAAGAAGACGCTTAAGAAGAAGAACAGGCATAATACAAAGAATCGAAGAATAAGAAGAATTATAAAGCTCTCTTTATAATTCACCAATGTGTTAGTCCAGACAATTTTGAAAAGGGTAGTGATGTAGAATATGCAAAAGAAACCTGAAAAACTCGGGAGATTCTTAAGAAATCATTTGGTGGTGTAGAAAAGGTGAAAGAGATGAGGTTACAAGCTCACAAAAGAACGTATGAATTACTTCAGATGGAAAATAGTGAGATCATATCTGATTTCTTCACCAAGGTTACGAAACTAGTGAATCAAATCAAAGCTTGTGGAGAGATGTTAGCAACAAGAGCTGTTGTTTCAAAGATCTTGAGATCTTTGGCTCCGATGTTCAACCATATGGTAGTTGTCATAGAAGAGTTGAATAGCATGTAAACTTTGTCGAAGGAAGAGCATCAAAGGATGCTTGAATCTCATGAACAAATAATTGTTGAAAGAGCTGCAAGCAAGTCGAAGAGTGATATGGTTTTGCAAGCACATTCAACAAAAGAAAGTAAAGGCAAAAGAAAGTGGTTCGACAAAGATAAATGTGGCTACAGTAATTTGAATGGTAGAGAAAACCAGCAAGAAGAAATTATGTTGAATCAGAGAAGACCCCAATACCAAGGCAACTAAAGACGTGGTGCTAAGGGTAGAGGAAAAGGTGGCGCTCGAAAATCTGACAAGAATCACATCCAGTGTTACAATTGTCAGAAGTATGGTCATTATTCTAGTGATTGTCCAGAAAAGCGAAAAAATCAAGAAAGTGATGCAAAGTTCGCAAAGTATGAAGAAGAAGAGATGATACTAATGGTCACAACAAGAGATGAAGAGAAACTCAAAGACCAATGATACTTGGATTCAATATGCTCATCACACATGTCTGGAAGGAAATATTGGGTTGTCAACCTAAAACCCTTAAATAAGAACATAGTAAAATTTGCAAATGACAATACTATAGCAGTTAAAGGTATTTGAGATGTTCTGATTATGAGGAAAGATGGTAAAAGATCAGTAATTTCAAACGTATTGTACATACCAGACATAAAGAGAAACTTGCTCAGCATAGGGAAGTTGGTCGAAAAGAATTAAAAAGTTTTGATAGAAGACAAGATGTTGAGAGTAGTCGAAGCAAGAGGAAGATTAATCTTGAAGGCTCCTATGTCTCAGAATAGAATATTCTAGATTGAACTTAATGTGATGGAGTACAAGTGCCTTTCGACTATAGCTAGCAGAGACAGATGGATATGGTACTATCGACTTGACCATCTCAAATTTAGAGACATCAGAGATTTGAAGGGAATAAATATGATTTCAGGATTACCAGAAATCAACATTCCAAACAAGGTATGTGAGGAATGCGTGTAGGAGAAGAAGCACAAGAACATATTCAGCAATGATGCAGGAAGCAAGTCGAAGACTATTCTCGAAATCATATACTCCGATGTATGTGGACCAATCCAGGTGGATTCGAATGGAGTAATGAATACTTTGTCACATTTATAGATGATTTCAGTCAAAAACTGTGGACTTACCCGATTAAGAAGAAAAGTGAAATGATCGAGGTATTTGTCAAGTTTAAATCTATGGTCGAAAGACAAAGTGGTTGAAAGTTCAAAGTTTTGAGAACTGATGGTGATGGAGAATATGTGTCGAAATACTTTGATAGGTTATGTGAAAAATAATGTATTTTTGCATGAGGTGGTGCCACCCTACACTCTATAGCTGAATAGAACTGCAAAAAGAAAGAATCGAACCATCATGAATATGGTGAGAAGTATGTTGAAAGACAAGCATTTACCTAAAGAGTTTTAGGGTGAAGCTGTGTCAACTACAACATACATTTTAAATAGATGTCCGATGAAGAAGCTAGAAGGAATTACTCTAGAAGAATGTTAGTCTGGTGTAAAACCTAGTTTGAGTCATCTGAAAGTATTTGGATCGATAGTACATAGACCTGTGCCATATCAGTTGAGAAGAAAACTTGATGACAAATCGAGTCAGATGATCCTATTAGGATATCATTTGACAGGAGGTTACAATTTGTTCAACTCTGTGAACAAGCAAATTTTGATCAACAGGGACGTGATCATAAATGAGCTTAAAGAATGAGATTGGTCTGAAAATGTCAAGAAAAATTTAGTGAGAATCTTACTTTGAAGAACCAAAAACTTAAGTCGAAAGAGAAGTTAGACAAGAGGAAGTTAGAGATCAACCAAGTATAAGCAGACCTCAGAGAACAAGACATATGTCTGCAAGGTTGCAAGATTGTGTGATTACATCATATGAAGTGGTCGATAATGAAGGTGAGCTGGTATATTATAATTTCTATAAAGATGTCGAACCAGTCAATGCAGATGAAGCATTGAAGGATTTGAAATGGGTGAAAGCAACGAATGAAGAAGTGAATTCCATCAAAGACAATAACACCTGACCACTTGTCGAATTGCCTCCAGGCAAGAAGGAAATCGATGTGAAGTGGGTACACAAGGTGAAGTTGAATCCCAAAGGGTAAGTAACTCGACACAAGGCAAGACTTGTGGCGAAAGGATTTCTTCAGAAGGAAGGAATCGCCTTCGACGGATTTTTTGCACTTATGGATAGAATCAAAACAATCAGGTTGGTTTTTTCTCTAGCAGAAATGAACAGTTGGCATATATGTCAGATGGATGTGAAGTGTGCATTCCTAAATGGCCCCTTAAGCGAATAAGTTTATGTTACACAACTAGTTGGGTTTGTGAAGCATGGAAAAGAGAGAAAGGTGTATAGGCTTCTTAAAGCTTTGTATGGACTCAAACAAGCTCCAAGAGCTTGGAATAAGAAGATCGATAGTTTTCTAAGGGAGAAGGAATTTGTGAAGTGCACAACTGAACATGGAGTATATGTAAGAATAAGTAATAGTGAATTTCTTATACTGTGTGTTGTACCCCAAAATTTTCCCTCCTATATTTCTCAATACATGTCAAGTGAGGTCCTCAAATTGCTCAAGAAAGTCCAAGAGTTGACCAGATAAACTCTCTCCTAAGACAGTCTACTCCAAATTAGGGTTTCATGTTACATCAATATGCTTGAGCCCAAAAGATCCCAAATGCTCACCGTGGTCCTATATGTTCTCAAGATCATCCATGTCAAGTTTCAAGCCTTGCAGAGGAAGTTTGCTCAGTCAATTTGCTCAAATGACTAGAAATCGACTGAGCTAGGGCAAAAGTCAACTATGGCCCACATACAGTCAAACTTCAAAATTTTTGGCCAACATTCTCATTTTGAAGTATTTTTTATCACTTGATCAATGTTTGATCATGATTCCTCAAGGATTTCTCACAATTCATCAAAACCCAAAAGTTGCTAAATTAGGGTTTTGTAGGAAAAGTCAACCCAACTTTGACCAAGCATAACTTTCTCATACTTCATCAAAAATGACCCATCCAAAGCTCATTTTGAAGAGGATGTAATACCCTAAAATTCATCTTCATCTCCCAAGTTCAAGATATGCACTCACAAAAAGATATGAATTTGGACATCATAGGTCATTTTGGAAAGTCAACAAAAACACCTTTTGGGTCAAAGCTTCATACATGAACATGGAAGACTCAATTGAGATGAGACAAAAAGGGTTGCTTAGAGGACATCCTAATATTTATAAAAAGTCAAAGAACACATCTCTAGGGTCAAAATTGAGAGAGTTATGCATTGGCCAAGTTGACCCTTCTTGCAAAAGTCAAATGTGCTCAAATTTGCATTTTTTGCTAAATGGGCCCAACTTTTTATGCTTGCATCTCATTCCTAACATAGTCCACGACCTATGGGACCCTCCATACTTTATTTACTCATTTATCTAATTTATTTTGATTTTTATTCATTTAAATTTCAAATAAAATCAAATAAATCCTAATAAATTATGTATTGCATTTTATGGATAATCTTTTGCATTGAAAAAAGATATTATATGCTGTCAAAAGAGGATCAAATCATGCAAGGCCCATGTGGTTGGAAAAGATTGGATTTGAGCAAATTTGGAAGATTTACATATGCCATTAAAACAAAATCAAATCTCCATAATTGATAAATATACAATACATTTTTATTGACCCAATGCGTTTCACTACATATAGAGAAGAGATCCAATGCACAGGGGGGTTTTGGAGAGGCCGTGAAAGTCAAAAAACAAAAGTGAGTTTTTGCAAAAAAGTGGGTTTCGAATTCTGGTTTAGAGGACGATTCAAGGTAATTTAAAGCCAGCAATCTATTCCTGGGCGTGGATTGAAGCCATTCCAATCGCTATCAAGGCAGAAAACCTTCAAAATCTTCAGCTACACCTCAAGGTTTGCACCCTCTGAACTCAAACTTGTTTCTTCAGTTTTACATGTTTTGAATCTAATTCGCTTGCATAGACATGTTCATAATCATGCTGAGAATATTCTTGATAGCCTGGATTTGAGTTTCGATGTAGGAATGGCCACTTGCCATAATTAGGGTTCGTAAGCTCCAAATTGGGGAACCCTAGCTAGAGGAAAAATTGGGCCAAATTAAAGGCCTTTTCATGTTCAGGGGAGGAAATACAGTTAATCTGCGCCCTTGATTGGAATTTGTTTTGCTTGAATTACGTTTTAAAGATTTGCAGGTTTGTAGCTACAGACAAAAGTCGTCGCTATAGCCTATAGCAACGAATATGACCGTAGGTAAAAGTATCAAGTCAAAAGCAACAGATAAACGAAGGAGACACTGGCGTGGCTGAAGGGAGCTTGCTGATTGGTTCATTCAAATTCCCAGGGACCCACTTGGGGCGCGCGCGTGACAGTTGGGCATAGGCCTGATTCACTATCATATTATTTTTGTTGTATTATATTAACGATTGAGTAATTTGGCCCAGTGGCAAGAGTGAGGGAAGTTAAGGCGCTACAGTGTGCAAGGGCAGGGGTTCGATCCCTGCCTCTTGCATTTTCCATTTTTTCTAAGGATTTCTTGGAGAATTCTGTACCCCCATAAGACCCAATGTCCACCAAGCAACTCAAGATCTGGCCGTCCCATCCATCAACGCCCCAGATCCAAGGCTATCCCTTGAAGGTCCACCATGCGCCTGAGTCAAGCATGCACACAGGATGGGGAGAAGTCAACAAGGCCTGTACTTGTTGGGCTCAGAATTGCAAACAACACCCCCCCTTTTGCTAATGCTATCAGACCCATTCCTTTCTTTTCTTTATTTTTTTCTTTTATTTAAATTAATTTGCTTAATTATTTTTTTAACAAAATTAATCTCCTTTTCACAAATATCATAAAATCAAGAGTTTCACAAAAATTAGAATTAAGTTTTTTTTTATCAAATTTAATTTAATTTAAGTTGGTTTAATTTAGTTTAGGTAAATTCTAACTTTTTTATTTATAATTAAAACCAATTAGAAAAATTAGGGTTAGACTTTGGATTTAATGTTTATTTCTTTCTCAAAATAAAAATACAAAAAATAGGTTAATTTAATTATTTTTCTTAATTAAAATTAATTAGTAATTAGGTTTTTTTTGTTATTCAATTGAGCTTTATTTTCTCAAATAACACAAAAACGAAAAAAATGATTTTCCCTTTAAATTACAATTAGGCTTAGTTGGGGTCAAAATCCTAATTATTTTGCATTCGATTCATCGCGCGTGTTTATTATTTTTTGCAATATTGATGTAACTGTCTACGGTATGTAATAGTTTAATATAGGATTTTCTTTTATTTATCGTCTTTTGCGGTTTTTTTTGGCTATGTAATTAATCACTACCCCAAATCCTTCTATTGGCGTAGGTTTATTTTCTCGCATTTTAATTCTCGCAAATATTAACTATTTAGATGTATGTTAATAGGATTGTATGAAAAGATTGTATGATAATTTAAAACGACTAGAAAACCCTAATATGCAAAGATAATAACTGAAATCAAATCACTCGCACATGTGCACTCCTAGGGTATACTCTCACTTAGGTTGCCTTCGGTAAACGATCATTAAGTATAGGGTGTCTTAGTGGTTGCCCTCCTGTCTAACAAAGATCAAAAGCCCCGTTCAGAAATGTCACCTCTGAAACTTCGCCTCGGAAATGTTGCCTCGAATATGATCTTAAGACTTTAGGGTTATTACTAAGGTATCCTAACATTGCTTTAGTGATCATACGTCCCTTTCGAATTGACCCTTACAACTCCAACGACAGTGCTACCTACTTCTCAATAGTAGGATAGCACTGTCTAAAGGAACAAGAATAGAAACGATCTTTTTTCGAGTAGGTAGATGCTAGTAGGCACTTGCTCAAAACCAAACTTTTCACACTTACACATTTCAAAACAATTTTCAAAACAACTTCGTCAAACCTTTGAGGACTGATACAAGGGTTATCACGAAGTTAAAACTCTTTTCAAAAACAAAGCACATACACAAGCAATTTTTAAAGATGAGCAAGTACCTAAGAGCCCATGGAAAACCATGGATAGAAAGGGTGCTAATACCTTCCCTTTCTATAATCTACCCCCCGTACTCAAAATCTCGAAAAAGGATTTTTTCTGTACTTTTTTCCTTTCCGATTGGATGAAATAAAAGTTGGTGGTGACTCTTGCTTACCGCGACATTTTGCGAACAAAAAACGCAAAACGCAAACCAGCATTTTCAAAATAGTCGGTTTTGCCACCGTATCACAGAACTGGCGACTCTGTTGGGGAATTAATAAGTGGGGTATACCTTAGGATCTAGTTCATCATAATTGCTTCTCTTGATTGTTTTGATTGCTTTACTTTTAAGGGTTTTGTTTGGGAGTTACTATAGATCCTAACCCGGATCTGGGGACACCTTTTAGGTAAGTAGCAATAAACTGTGAGGAAACTGTACGGCGTAGACCGATACGGTTGAAGCAGTAGCTACATTGATGTGGCACATTGGTTGGTACCGGTATCCCTTGTGGAGAAACGAGGAGAATACAGGGCCGCTGCATGGTGTCGTTAAGCATCAAATGACCTTAGAACCTTTAATCGACCAACTTGGCCATTAGAAAGTAGTGAGATAGCCGACCTCGGTGTAAAGCTGAGAACTGGTTGATACTCGATGCTACACTCATTGAGACCATACTCTCGAGATAGTTCCGGCTTCAAGAAAATATTGCGTGAGCTGAAACCATGACCGATGAAGGATGGTCAGTGATATTGAGATCCTCTAGAACCCAGTTACTTTTGCTAGGACAGGTTGAAACCAACTGAACTTCAAGAGGGTACTACCTTTGACCTCATGCAAGCCTTAAACTTAAGGGCTTTGTGTTACTTGTTTGCCTTTGCCATGCCTGTTATCTGCTATACCTTTTGTTTTTTTATCATGACATCATGCATCATAACATGGCATTCATACTTCATTATACTAACCATTTCAAAGACCAAGGGAATTTATCTTTATTCTGTTTTGCAGATTATGGCTTCCGTGCGCAGAAATACCATCCGAGTTAACTTTGTGCAAATACCTGCTCAACTTAAATAGCTAGTCTCAAGAGTTTTCGAGACTTCTATGTTCATTAAGAGACATGGTCAGCTTCTCATCCTGGTCACTTCAAATCTTGATGAGCAGATGATGAGTGTACTTTTCCAGTTCTTCGATCCTGTGCATCATTGCTTCACCTCTTCAGACTACCAGTTGGTTCCCACCTTGGAAGAGTTCTCTCACCTATTGGGCATATCCATCCTCTAACAGGTACCCTTCACAGGTATGGAAGAGGTTCCTAGACCAGAAGACATTGCCTCAACTTTGCATTTGAAACGAGCTGATGTAGTATCCAATTGGGAAACACGAAGCAGGGTCGAAGGTTTTCTAGCCAAATTTTTAATAGACCAGGCCCAGCTATTCTGGGATAATTTAAATTTTCAGGCCTTCGAAGATATCTTGGCTCTCCTTATCTATGGTTTGGTTCTCTTTCCGAATCTGGATTCCTTTATAGATGTCGACGCGATCAAGATTTTCCTTTCTTGCAATCCTGTGCCTACTCTGCTGGGTGATATCTTGCATGCCCTCTACACTCGTAGTGTACAAAGAAGAGGGACTCTTATGTGTTTCATGCCATTACTGTCGAGGTGGTTTATTTCGCACCTCCCTAAGTCTGTGCCGAAGAACGAAGAAGGTTTGGGATGGTCCTACAGAACAATGTCACTTGCCCACACAGACATTCTTTGGTGTTCCCGGACTATGGAAGACACTGCTGTTATTGACCGTTGTGGGGGATACCCTAATGTCCCATTGCTTGGAATCAGAGGGGGTATAACCTACAATCCTTGTCTAGCTTTGCGACAATTGGGTCGTTCTCGGAGAGATGGTCTCCACGAGCTACTTCTTGAGGATATTGCATTTGACTACAAGGAGGACGTTGAGGAGGATCGCCGAAGGTTTATACGCGCTTGGGGCATGGTGAAAAGATCTGACCCCCAAGAGCTGGGACCAAGGACTTCCCTTCCTATGCAGCCTTACCTCCAACGGGTCCGAGCTCGTGCCCAGAAACTTGGGATGCCCTATGAAGCCGTATTGCCAATGATTGTGGAACCCACTAATGAAGAAGGCGTTCCTTACACAGTTCTTTATCCTTACATGCCCACTGATCCTGGGGCGTTGTAGAGGTCTTGGATTCATATGAAAGAGGAAAGGGATACTTACCGGGAGAAGTTCCATGAGAAAGAAAGGAAGATTTTGAAGCTTACCAGGCAACTCGAGGGAGAAAGAGTAATCAATGACTACATCGGCACAAAGAGGAAGCGTCCATGGGACTTTTGATTTTTCTTTTCTAGTTTTAGATTTGTTTTCCATTTATTTCTTTGTAACGCCTTAAAGGCATTGTTGAACCTTTCAAAGTTAAAGCTAATAAAGTTTTGTTTATTTTTGGTTTACAAATTTAAATCTCCCAAAGTCTTTGAAAACATTACATACATCCCATTATCATGCACACCATTACAGGTACCATCACAGGTTTCTCATCTTCTTCACTGTTTATTTCAAGCAGAAATGTCTTCCGATCAAGCTATCAAAGATCTTCAGGCACAAAACGCCCAATTCCAACAGATGTTCTTAAGTCTGGCTAAAGGGCAAGAGGATATGAAGACCCTGATTCTGAAAGAGAGGAAGAAGAAGAAGGTTGTATTCTGAACATGGGTAGAAGATTCAGAGAAAGGATAAGACAATCAGTTGATCTGACCTCCTCATCCCAAGATGGGGAGAACCAAGAAAGGACAAAGGACCCTAGTTCAACAGTTTCTGATAACGATACGGATTACGATGATGAGCAATATCCTCCTACTGAGGATAGGTACAAGCAGCTAGAAGACCGTCTGAGTGCTATGGAGATTCAGAGAGCTGGGACTGGTATCGGGAGTGGTGATCCCTCATAAGTTCAAAGCTCCGGTTTTTGCCAAGTACGATGGAGTATCCTGTCCAAAACTCCATCTCCGCTCGTATGTAAGGAAAATCCAACTTCACACTGCTGATAGAAATTTGTGGGTACACTTCTTTCAAGATAGTCTGTCAGGGACTCAGCTTGAATGGTTTTATTAGTTGGAAGGAGCCAGTGTCTGAAACTGGGAAGACCTTGCTGCTGCTTTTTACAGGCAGTACCAGTATAACACCGACCTTGCTCCCACTCGTACTCAGCTTCAGGGTATGTCTATGGGTGCAAATGAAGGTTTTAAGGACTATGCTCAAAAGTGGAGAGACTTGGCTAGAATAGTCCAACCCCCTTTGTCTGATAGGGAGTTGGTTGACATGTTTCTAGGGACGCTATCTGGTCCATTTTTCAATCATCTGATCAACAGTTCGTCGTCTGGGTTTACTGAGTTGATTTTGACTGGAGAGCAAGTAGAAGCTGGCATTTGAAGTGGTAAGATACAAAAGGATGATTCATCAAGTGCAGTAAAGAAGCCTTTCACCGGTAAGAAGGAAGTTAGTGCAGTCTATGGCCCGAGGAGCCAAAGCAGATCTGAACACCTTCAAGCGGTAAATGTTGTCGTAATATCAAGACCAATAGTTTCTCCATAATGCAACAATCAGCAAAGGGTAGAAAGACCACAACGGAAGTTTACCCGCATCAAAATGACTTTGGCTGAAGTTCTGCCTCATCTGTTAAAATCCAACTTGGAAATCTTGAAAGAGACTCCCAAGAATCCCAACACTGCTTCTCCCAGATACAATCCCAATGCCCGTTGCACCTATCACTCCGAAAGTCCAGGTCATGATACAAACGACTGATGGGCTCTTAGGAATAAAGTGCATGATTTGCTGGAAGCTAAGGAGATTGAGTTTGATGCTCCGAAAAAGCCCAACGTTATAACTGCTCCTATGCCTAAGCATGGTCGAGGAGTCAATGCTGTGGACACCGATTTGTTTGTAACCTCTGTGGAAGAGATCTCTACTCCTTTGATGACGGTTAAGAAGAATTTGTTGTTGGCCGGTTTATTTCCAGGTTGTGGCGAAGGTTGCCACATGTGTTCAATTCTGCCTTCCGGTTGCTGTTTATTGAAATCAGGTGTTCAGCGCCTGATGGATAATAAGGAAATTTTGTTTGAGAAGACTATGATTCCGTTTGAAGATGTTACCATTATCACCATTTCCGCCAACCCTTCCAAGGTTTCCTCGAGAAAACCTGTTAGGGTTACACCCGTTCCAAGAATTGCTCCGTTAATAATCACCGCTCCGGGTCCCATCCCATATACCTCAGATAAAGCTATCCCATGGTATTACGGTGCTGATGTATATTACCATGGTGTTAAACAAGATTTGAGGGCTGAAGAAGCCGATATGGATATCAGTAATATTGTTGGGACAAGTAAGGTCACCAGAAGTGGAAGACTCTTTTCTCCCGAGATCTCCCCTCCGACTGTTCACAAACCTGTTGTCATTCCGTCTGCTAGTACACTAACTAATGTCCGAATTCCTACTCCAGTTATCACCCCTATCGCCGAGCCATCTGGGACTCGGGGCAAAGAAATCATAGGTGAGCCTGCCCGGACGGAGGCACCTAAGAAGATCATTGTAGAAACCTCGAAACACGAGATAGAGGAAATTTTGAAAATAATCAAGAAAAGCGACTACAACGTAGTCGAGCAGCTGGGGTAGACCCCGTCAAAAATCTCCATGTTGTCCTTGTTGTTGTATTCTGAAGCCCATGCAAAGGCTCTAATTGCATTCCTCAAAACTGCGCATGTGCCGCAAGAAACTTCAGCCGATCAATTTAAAGATTGCGTAGCTAGCCTGACTGCCGATAATGGGTTGGGTTTCTCAGATGCAGATCTGACCGCTAAGGGGAGAAATCATAATGATGCTCTGCACGTCTCGATCGAGTGCAGGGGCACTACTATGGCCCATGTACTGGTGGATACCGGGTCCTCATTGAATGTTTTGCCAAAGAAAGCGTTGGACGGTCTGGATTGTGAAGGTTTGATTCTAAAGCCGAGCAATATTATGGTCAGGGCTTTCGACGAGTCAAAGAGAATGGTGCACGGGGAGGTGGACATCCTTGTCAAGGTGGGTTCTCAGACCTTTGGGTCCACTTTCTACGTTATGGATATTAGACCATCGTATTCTTGCTTGCTGGGTCGTCCTTGGATTCATAAGGCTGGGGTAGTGACTTCCACGCTGCATCAAATGCTGAAATATCCGGTAAAGGGAAAGATTGTCATGGTACAAGGTGAAGAGGAGTATATGGTGAGTCATCTCAATTCCTTTTGCTATGTGTAGATGGATGGGGAATTCATCGAAACGCCTTGTCATAACTTTGAAGAGGTCCCTCAGACTTTACCGTCAACTGAAGTTGCTTCCAACAGACCTCCGCTAAAGATGGTTTCTATCAAGGATGCCAGGGTTGTAATTGAAGAAGGGGATCAAAAGGCTGTTAGGCGCGTACAGATCGGAAGACCTCCTCTGTACATCAGCAATCGGGGAGTTAATGCAATTGAAGATGGTGAAGAAGATTCAGACATCGACAGCTGGATCTACCCAACAACCAATAGTGGACTAAACAACTGGACGACGAGGGACTTCATACCTGTTTCTTTTATTCCACACTAATTGACTTTTTATTTTAAGATTTGTAATAAACAGTTTGAAACTTTATGGCCCGGTGCCTTGCCCGAGGCACCTCGGCTTTGCTTGCGAGGGCTTATTATTTGTCATTTCATATATCATTAATAAAGCATTGGATGTTTCTTGCATTACAAATTTTGCGCTCCTTGTTTTTCTTTTCTATCTCCCACTCTATCAAAACAGCTATTCTCTTACACACACTCATGTATCATAATGCAGATCCATATCCACTCTGGATCCCATTGATAACAACTCTGCTACTGCTGGTTATGACTTCGAAAATACGATAAACCAAGCTGAGGATGAAGGTGAGGATGATTGTGAGGTGCCTGGAGAGCTTGCTAGACTGTTACTGCAGGAAGAAAAGGCCATACATCCTCATGAAGAGCCAGTTGAGTCAGTGAATTTGGGTATAGAGGAAGACAGGAAAGAAGTTAAGATAGATGCGAATCTGGAGCCTAGTGTCAAACAACGGTTGATACATATGCTACACGACTATGTTGAAATCTTCGCCTGGTCCTATGAAGACATGCATGGTTTGGACACTGATATTATGGTACACCGCCTGCCGACTAAAGAAGACTATTCTCCGGTAAAGCAGAATGTTTACCGTATGCGCCCTGAGATGTCTGAGAAAATCAAAGATGAGGTCATGAAACAGTTCGACGCGGGATTTTTAGTTGTCACTTCTTATCCGCAGTGGGTTGCCAACGTTGTTCCGGTGCCTAAGAAGGATGGTAAGGTACAAATGTGTGTGGACTACAGAGATCTGAACAGGGCAAGCCCCAAGGATGATTTCCCACTTCCTCACATCGATTTTCTGGTTGACAACACTGTACAACACAAGATCTTCTCCTTCATGGATGGTTTTTCTGGCTACAACCAGATCAAGATAGCTCCTGAAGACATGGAGAAGACAACCTTCGTTACACAGTGGGGCACCTTCTGTTACAAGGTAATGCCTTTCGGGTTGAAGAATGCTGGGGCAACTTATCAGCGCACCATGGTTGCTTTGTTCCACGACATGATTCACCATGAGATCGAGGTTTATGTTGATGATATGATAGCCAGGTCCTAGATTGAGGAAGAGCACCTAGATCATCTCCAGAAATTATTTGACAGGTTGAAGATGTATAAGCTGAGGTTAAACCCGAACAAGTGCACCTTCGGGGTAAGATCCGGTAAGTTGTTGGGTTTCGTCGTCAGTGATAAGGGTATCCAGGTGGACCCTGCCAAGGTAAAATCCATACAAGAGATGCCGACTCCCCACACAGAAAAAGAAGTCAGAGGTTTCTTGGGATGTCTAAATTACATCGCCAGGTTCATTTCACACCTGACCGCTACTTGTGAGCCAATCTTCAAGCTGCTGAAGAAAGATCAGGTGGTAAAATGGAATGATGAATGTCAGACCGCTTTCGAAAGAATCAAGGAATACCTCCAAGAGCCACCAATTCTGATGCCTCCAGTTGAAGGAAGACCTTTGATCTTATACTTGATAGTACTGGATATTTCAATGGGGTGTGTGCTGGGGCAGCATGACGAGTCTGGCCGAAAAGAGCACGTTATTTACTACCTTAGCAAAAAGTTTACTGACTGTGAGACCCGATACTCATTTCTCGAGAAAACTTGATGCGCTTTGGCATGGGCTGCTTGCCGACTGAGACAGTATATGCTGACTCACACTACCTTATTGATATCAAAAATGGATCCAATCAAATATATCTTGGAGAAGCCTGCTCTCTTTGGAAGGATAGCAAGATGGCAGATGATCCTAACCGAGTACAACATCCAATACACAACCCAAAAAGCAATCAAGGGAAGTGAATTGGCGGATCATTTGGCGCATCAGGCCATGGATGACTACCAATCCATGAATTTCGAGTTCCCAGATGAGAATATTATGTTGGTGACTGTGATCGGTGGATCTGGAACTGACTGTTTAACGCTGGTTCGCGAAATGTCGCGGAAGCAAGAGTCGCCACCGTCTTTTATTTTCTCCAACATGGACAGGACAAAATCACAACAAAATTCCTTATTGAGAATGTCTCTCGGTTCGGGAGGTAGATTTATAGAAAGGGAAGGTGTTAGCACCCTTTCTATCCATGGTTATCCATGGGCTCTTAGATACTTGCTCATTGTGTTTTCAAAATGTTTGTTTGCTTTTCAATTGTGAGTGAGTTTGAAAAAGTTTTGTTTAAAGTTTCAGATCGACTCTTGTATCAGTCCTCAAGAGTGTTTGAAAAATTGTTTTGGAAAGCTTTTCTGAAAGTGTCGGTGTGAAAAGAAGTTTTGATTTGTATTAGAGAAAGTATCTATGAGTCATCCACCTACCCTAAGGAATTAGGCTGTGTAAATGTCCTTTAGGTAGTGCCATCCCACCATTGAGAGATAGGTAGCACCACCGTTGGAGGTGTTCGGGTCAATTCGTTTGTTAGGGACAGTGTGGTCACCAGAGCAACAGTAGGACACCTTAGAAGCTACCCTCATGCCATGTTCATGGACATGAGGACTTACTAAAACGTCCTCTACTCGACGACCACTTTTCGAGGGGCAAGGCAACAGTGGGACGTACCCTAGGGGTGGTGTGTGATTTGTGTGTGATTTTCAGTTATATTTGTCTTGTTCATGCATTGTGATCTACGTTTTGTTTTTATTTTTGGCATTCATTCTTTCATGCAAGTTATTAACAGTTAAAAGATGCGAGAAGGTAAAAGTCCTACGCTATTACAAAGGCGCAGGTCTACATCGCCAAATTAATCCAAGACCCAATTTGAAATAAATAAAATACGGAAAATAAATGTCCTAATTAATCTATTACAAGGCTTTGGGGAAAGTACATGAAATTTAAAAAAAGAAATAAAAGTAAACGTGCGAAAAGAAATAAAATCGGGAATGCGAGGGCGTTGAACCCTTTAAGGAAATTAAATTGGAATTAATGATTAAATTATTAAATGAGAAAAAGAAATTATTTTTGGAGTTTTTGTATTTATTAAATTTAATGAGAAAATTAAATGGGATTAAAAAGTTGCATAAAACCCTAATTCTACACTATTTTTAATTTATTAAAAAAATGTTTAAGTTTGACCTAGTTTTAACCTAATTATTTAATTACCAATTTATTTACAAAAAACAATTAATTATTGATAATAATAAGAATAAATTTTAATTATTGAAAAAAAGGACAAAAAGCTAGAAACCCTAATTTTTATGTTTTTTAATTTATTAAAAAAACATTGAATTAAATCTAGAATTAACACTAAATTAGTTAACAAAATTTATTTACAAAAACTATTAAATAAAATATATTTTTATTTTTTGACTTTATGAATTTTTTTGGTATTTTTATATTATTTAAAATTAATTTAAGGAATTAAAATAAAACAATTAAATTGAAACAAAAAAAAAAGAAAAGGGATAGAGATACAAACAAGAGGGGTGGTAGACCCAATTTTGGAGGTATGCTCAGCAGGAATTTGGCCCATTGAAGCTTGGCCTGGTTGACTTTTGATGGTCACGTGTGCATGGTTGACTGAGATGTATGATGGACCTTTCATCCTGGCCCTTAGATTCATCGCCTGGGACATTTGTCAAGCTATGGCATTGAGTGTATGGTGGACTTCTGGACATGCTGGGTACCTAATCACGTTATGAGAAAAAATAGAAAGAAATATGGGGGACCTGGGAATCGAACCCAGGTCCCAAGGCTTACCAACAAGGTTCCCAACCACCACACCATTCAACGCATTCGTATATATCATGCAAAACAAATATAATAAATAATAAGTCACGCTAATGATAAAAACGCGCTAAAAATTTAAACGATCCAACCAAGAGAGGACACGCAGGCTTCGTCCTCGTTGTGCCTGTAAACAGAAAAGAGATAGCGGGGGTTTTAAACCCCCACTAAATGTACCCTGCGAAAAATAGCGATTAGAGCATCGTTGCTCATAAATTGGGCGCGATATGATGATTGGATTCGCCTGAAGGTCACGAGTTTAATGGTATAGGCCTTGCTGTCCAATTTTTCCATATGAACAAATCCCCAATTTTAAGCTTAGGAAAGCCTAGAAGACATTCATGGTATCTTTCGCTACAGGCATGATTAGTTCAATTAACATACATCAAAAGCTTCAGTGAATCCACATTAGTACAAATCAGCATTTAAAATGTATGAAATATGCGTATAAATCAAAGCATGAGTATGAAAAAAGTCAAGAACAGGGCGACTTCGTGCTACCGTTTCTTGAGGTTAGAGGCTATGGTTTTGATTCAGAAAGCCTCCTTGATGCCCTGGCAAGCTATTGGAATGATTATTTTGCTTTGAATTGCACTGGAACTGTGTTTTCAGTTTTGAAGTTTTTCACAAAAAATGCAAAGTTTGTCTATGGTTTGAGGCGCAGCCCCTTGGTTCTGAGCATTAGGTTTAGGTTTATACTTATGTGAGGAATGAATTAGGGTAGAAATTTCAACCAAAAACCTTTGCATTCAATGTTTTTGAGATTTGATTTCCATGGATCTTTTTCAATCTTTTCCATGGCCTTTTGATATCAATCATGGCCAAATCTTTCCAAATTGAGTGTGCACGAAATCTTGGAGTTATGATAGGCCTATTAGCTGCATAAAAAGATTTAAAATGCATGCTTGAGTATTTTTGTCATATTTTATTTAATTAAATGAATTAATGGTGATAAAAATTCAAATAAATAATAAAAAATGATGAAATAAACCCCCTTTGGGTCAAATGGTCGTGCATAGCTCTTGGATGATGATTCTTGGAAGAAAATGTGGCCCATTAGCAATTTTGAGGCATTTGAAGTAAAGTTGACTTTTCAAAATTCCCAAAAATTTCCCATCTTCCACAAGGCATATCTTGCTCAATTTTTAAGCTTTGATCATGTTCTTGGACATTTTGGAAAGGTATTGAAGTCCTCTAACCAATTACTTTTGTCCCATGTCATTTTGATTTACCAATCTCAGGTTATGGTCTTTGACTTAAAGTGCCTTTTTGTTGACTTTTGAAAATGACCTATAATGTTGAGATTGATAACTTTTTGTGAGAGCATTTCTTGGACTTGAAGTGTGAAGAGGAGTTGTAGGAAATGTCATTCTCTTCAAAATGAGCTTTGGATGGAATTTTTCTGATGAACCATGTGGAAGTTATGCCCTGGTCAAGTTACAGTTGACTTTTTCAACTGTCCAAATATGGAAACTTTTGCATCTTGAGACTTTTTGAGCCATGCCTTGAAAGTCATGATCAAGAATTGATCAAATGATGTTTGTGGCTTCAAAATAAGATGTTGACCAAAAATTTGGACTTTTGACTGTCAAATGACCATTTTGCCCCTACAGTTGACTGTTGAGCAATTAGGGTTTTTGACTGTGCAATTTTGTGCTGTAAGTCTTGAAACTTGACATGAGGATGATTGACAATGTTTATAGGAATGTGGGACTTGATTGGACCCTTGAAAACTTCAATTTCTTTGTCAGAACCAAAACCCTAGTTTTTGACTGTTAGGAGGCCCTTGAACTGTGCAACCTTTGGGGAGATTTTGAAGCATCTTCTTTGCAAATCTTGAAGAATATGGGAGGGCAAATTTTGGGGTACAACAGTTGCCCCTGTTCAATCTTCTTAGACCTGAGGATGCAGATTGGCTGACGTGCCTTTCGTAATCCGAAGGTGGAAGATGATTGAACACTAGAGTGCCCAGAAATTTGCGCTCACATGTTAGCAGTGTGATGATGGGAATGGGCTTACAGATTCCATTTGGAGATTTGATGGATGGGAAGATGGGCTTATAGATACCATGTTGGGAGGTGATGGAAGGTGGATGGGCTTATAGATGCCATCTGGGTGTCAACCGCGTAAGAGATTCCTTAGCGAGAACTTGCGTACCTGAAAATGAAAATGATTACCTGGCCTGTTACAGGAGCTGGTCTTCAAACTCTTCATGTAGACGCATTCTGTCTGGTTACAGGAATTAAATCTGGGGCTTCAAAAGGTAATGAATGAACCAGGGATGGCTACTATCTCAACGGGACGGTGAGAGAACCTTGGACGATTACTACCTCAACAAGAATGCTGAGAGAACCTTGGGGCGATTACTATCTCAACAGGAACGCTGAGAGAATCTTGGGCGATTACTACCTCAACAGGAACGCCGAGAGAATCTTGGATGTCTTCTACTGGGATAAGAATCAGGGAGATCTTAGGGTCGATCTGACTGAACCAGAGAAGGCCTTTGACTGGATAAGAATCAGGAAAATCTTAGGGTCGATTTGACTGAACCGGGCAAGGTCTTGGAATATCTTCAACTGGATAATAATCAGGGAGATCTTAGGGTCGATCTGACTGAACCAGAGAAGGCCTTTGACTGGATAAGAATCAGGAAAATCTTAGGGTCGATTTAACTGAACCGGACAAGGTCTTGTAATCTTCAACTGGATAAGAATCAGGGAGATCTTAGGGTCGATCTGACTGAACCAGAGAAGGCCTTTGACTGGATAAGAATCAGGAAAATCTTAGGGTCGATTTAACTGAACCGGACAAGGTCTTGGAATCTTCAACTGGATAAGAATCAGGGAGATCTTAGGGTCGATCTGACTGAACCAGAGAAGGCCTTTGACTGGATAAGAATCAGGAAAATCTTAGGGTCGATTTAACTGAACCGGGCAAGGTCTTGGAATATCTTCAACTGGATAAGAATCAGGGAGATCTTAGGGTCGATCTGACTGAACCAGAGAAGGCCTTTGACTGGATAAGAATCAGGAAAATCTTAGAATCGATTTAACTGAACCAGACTAAAGTCTTGAAATATAGCTGAGAACTTAACTGGATCTTTCCTGAAAGGTAAAGGTCAGTCATATGTAATACATGATATGGATCAAGTAATGATGTTCTCAACATAAATGAGATTTGTAAGATATGATGCGTATATGCATGCTATGATGTATGAAAATGCGATGTTTATGAATGTATGTTTTTTCGTCTAGGAAAGTAAACCCTTGACGGGTGCCGGGAAGTCACATCCTGGGCTGATGTTGGAGAATAGCGCTTTGTTGTTTCCGCTGGGGAAGATAGTTGCAAGAATACTGGTGGGAGAAGATAACTCCGTTGGGGAATAAACTTTGCGAATGGATTACTCTGGGGGAGAAAAGTACTCTAGTGATCTTGCTGGGGAACAATACTCTGTGGGGAGAGAGGTACTTTGCTGGAATGTTTGATGGTAACTTCGCTGGGGATACCATTGTTATGTTGGAAGTGTTAATGGACTCCGCTGGGGATAAGAAGACTTCGTCGGGGGACGATCTTTCCATGGCTTTTGGCTGAGGATAACCCAGTTATATCCTGGTAGGGAAATAACCTTTGAATAAAGCCGGGGGACGCGTTCGTGCTCTGTAGGGGATAAGCTTCCAGAATCTACTGGGGATAAGCTTACCGCTGGGGGGGATGATTCCAACTTTCCTGGGGAAATCTTGATTGGACTCTCCTGGGGAAATTTTGAACTGTATCAGGGGAAGTGACTCCCTTGAATGTCTGGTAGACTGCCGGGGAACAATCTTTAGGTCAAGACTGCCGGGGATGCTTGTCTAAGAATATCTGTATATTGTGCTAGGGAATGTTGAGATCTGCTGGAGGATACCCAACTTTCTTAAGGCTGTTTGGATAACTTTGCCTGGGGAGAGTGTAATGACTTGCTGGCTCACTCTCTGGGGAATTAAGATGTACTGGTTATGTTCTTCAGCTGAACCTACCTTATACCTTGGCGGATTGAGCAATTAGATCGCTTAGACAACTCTTTATTGCCCCTGTTTCTAATGTTACCTGTAATTAATCCTTTGTTTCGTATGCAAATATTCATGAGTTAGCAAATTATTGTCAATGCATATATCACAAATTGAACCTTGGACGTTCTTCGCAAAACAAAACAGAAAAGGAAAAACAATTGGCAATTTTAACTGAAAAGTGATTTTTGTATTGATTTTTGAATTTGCCTATAAAATAGGCGTTTATGTACAAGAGGCTGACGTCCTAGTAAGAGAACGCCGCCGAACAAAAGAGTTTATACAAATTTGTGCAAAGGAAAATAAAACAGCTGTGTGAATAGAATGATCCCACTGGGTTCCAACTCTGCTATCGCCTTTATATCTTCGAGCGTCTCATCACTTGATGACCTAGTTGACGATGAAGCTGATTGATCGATGCCTTCTGAAATCGCTGTAGATACCGGATTCTGGATGCAAGGTGATCCAATGAGACATAGTATTACGCTTTACCCCTAACTTTTGCCTGGACTGCCCTTTCGGGTTTTCAGTCCACCGGGATACCCATTTTTGCCCAAGCCGCCTTTTCAGGTTTTCGACTTGCCGGGTGTACAGATTTTTTTATATTTCATCCCTTCATTTTGCCCGAACCCTTTTGGTTCGCCGGGAAGCCCTAATTTTTGCCTAGGTATGTCAACCTAGCGGGTCTTTTTTTCATGCATAGTATCTTTTTACTATGTCTGCATTGGCGGAGTGAGGAAGGTCGTCACCATCCATGTTGGTTAGAATAATGGCTCCTCCTGAGAACACATGTTTAACCATAAATGGCCCTTCGTACGTAGGGGTCCATTTGCCCCTTGGATCACTCTGAGGAAGGATGATACGTTTGATTACCAGATCCCCAACTTGATATTCTTGTGGTCTGACCTTTTTGTTAAATGCCCTGATCATCCGCTTTTGATACGTCTGACCATGACAGATAACATTGAGTCTCTTTTCGTCAATTAAGTTTAGCTGATCAAGTCGTGTCTGGATCCAATCATCTTCGCTCAGATCTGCATCCTTCATTATCCGGAGAAAGGGTATCTGCACTTTGATCGGTAAGACTGCCTCCATGCCATAGACGAAGGAGAAAGTGGTTGCCCCGGTTGACGTCCTGGCTGAGGTACGGTACCCATGTAGAGCGAACGGTAACATCTCGTGCCAATCTTTATAAGTCACTGTCATCTTCTGCACAATTTTCTTAATGTTCTTATTCGCTGCTTCTACAGCCCCATTCATCTTCGGCCGGTAAGGAGAAGAATTGTGGTGCTGTATTTTGAATTGCTCGCAGAGCTCAGTGATCATCTTGTTATTCAGATTGGTACCATTATCTGTAATGATTCTTTCAGGGACCCCGTAGCGACAGATCAGGTTATGCCGAATGAACCGTGCCACAACGTTCTTGGTTACTGTAGCGTAGGAAGCTGCTTCAACCCACTTCGTAAAGTAATCAATCGCTACCAGTATGAAGCGATGCCCGTTGGATGCCGTAGGTTTAATCTCACTGATCATATCTATGCCCCACATTGCAAAAGGTCAAGGCGCAGTCAGGACATTCAGAGGAACCGGAGGAATATGCACCTTGTCTGCATAAATCTGGCATTTATGGCATGTCCGAGAGTATTGGTAGCAGTCGGCTTCCATTGTGGACCAGAAATACCCTGCCCGAAGGATCTTCTTCGCCATAGTGTGTCCACTGGAATGTGTTCCGAAGGTCCCTTCATGTAGCTCTTCCATGATCCTTTCTGCTTCAGTCTTATCCACACAACGCAGTAAGGTCGAATCATGGTTTCGCTTGTATAGGATGCCGTTGCTAAGGAAGAATTTTGCTGCGAACCTTCTCAGAAACTTCTTATCGTTGACAGATGCACCTTCAGGGTATTCCTGAGCTTCCAAGTATCTATCCACCTCATGGTACCAAGGCTTCTCAGTCACCAATTCAGTCTCGAGATCACAACAGTATGCCGGTTCATCCAGTTTCCAGATGATGATCCGGGGAGCCTCATTGTCCCATTTGACTTTGAACATAGAAGACATCGTAGCTAACGCGTCCGCTAACTGATTCTCCTCTCTTGGGAAATGTTCAAAAGTTATCTCTGTGAAGTGGGGGATCAATATCAATACACATTCTCTGTAAGGAATAAGATTCGGATGTTTCGTATCCCACTCTCCTTTGATCTGATTGATCACGAGAGCGAAATCTCCGAAGACACTCAGAAACTTGATTCTTAAGTCGATCGCAGCTTGGAGACCCATGATGCACGCCTCATACTCCGCCATGTTGTTGGTACAGTTGAAACATAGCCGGGCAGTGAGTGGAGTATGAGTGCCTTGAGGGGATATGATTACAGCGCCGATACCGTTACCCAAAGCATTGGAGGCTCCGTCAAAATGCATAGACCATCAGGATCCTTCCTCAGGTCCTTCATCCGGTCCAGGTACTTCACAATCAGTCACTATCATGATGCTCTCGTCCGGAAACTCGAAGTTCATTGACTGATAGTCGTCTACTGCCTGATGTGCCAAGTGGTCTGCCAATACACTTCCCTTGATGGCTTTCTGGGTCGTGTACTGGATGTCGTATTCTGTCAAGATCATTTGCCATCTTGCTATTCTCCCAGACAGAGCAGGCTTTTCAAATATGTACTTTATAGGATCCATCTTTGAGATCAACAAGGTAGTGTGAGTCAGCATATACTGTCTCAGCCGGCGAGCAGCCCATACCAAAGCGCAGCAAGTTTTCTCAAGCAGTGAGTATCGGGTCTCACAGTCGGTAAACTTTTTGCTAAGGTAATAAATGGCATTCTCTTTTCGGCCAGACTCGTCATGCTGCCCCAGCACACACCCCATTGAGTTGTCAAGTACTGTCAGGTATAGTATCAGAGGTCTCCCTTCAACCGGTGGCATAAGAATGGGTGGTTCTTGGAGATACTCTTTGATTCTGTCAAAAGCGGCCTGACATTCATCATTCCAATGTACTACCTGATCTTTCTTCAGCAGCTTGAAGATTGGTTCACAAGTAGCAGTTAGATGCGAGATGAATCGAGCAATGTAATTCAGGCGTCCTAAAAAGCCTCTGACCTCTTTCTCTGTCTTAGGAACTGGCATCTCTTGAATGGCTTTAACCTTGGCAGGGTTCACTTGAATACCCTTGTCACTTACAACGAAGCCTAGCAACTTTCCAGACCTTACCCCGAAGGTGCACTTGTTCGGGTTCAACCTCAGCTTGTACAACTTCAGACGGTCAAACAATTTCTGCAGATGATCAAGGTGTTCTTCCTCAGTCTGGGACCTTGCGATCATGTCGTCAACATACACTTCTATCTCATGATGGATCATGTCATGAAATAAAGCAACCATGGCACGTTGGTAGGTTGCCCCAGCATTTTTCAGTCCAAAAGGCATGACCTTGTAGCAGAAGGTGCCCCACTGAGTAACAAAGGTAGTCTTTTCCATGTCTTCCGGAGCCATCTTGATCTGATTATACCCTGAAAAACCATCCATGAAAGAGAACACCTTATGCTGAGCCGTATTGTCAACAAGGACATCAATGTGAGGTAGGGGGAAGTCATCCTTGGGGATGGCCCTGTTCAGATCCCTGTAGTCAACACACATTCTGACCTTTCCATCTTTCTTTGGTACCGACACCACATTAGCAACCCACTGAGGGTAAGAGGTCACTGCAAGAAACCCGGCATCGAACTGTTTCATAACCTCGGCTTTGATCTTCTCAGACATCTCTGGACGCATACGGCGGACCTTTTTCTTAACTGGAGGGCAATCTTCCTTGGTAGGCAAATGATGGACCACAATGTCAGTGTCCAACCCGGGCATGTCTTCATAAGACTAGGCAAAGATCTCCACATAATCATGTAGCATCTGAGTCAACCGTTGCTTCACGCTGAGCTCTAGGTTGGCACCAATCTTAACTTCCTTTCTGTCCGTCTCGGTACCCAGATTTATCGTTTCCACCGGCTCTTCGTGTGGTTGAATTGCCCTCTCTTCCTGAAGTAACAGTCTTGCAAGTTCTCCAGGCACTTCACAATCATCTTCACCTTCGTCTTCGGCTAAGTTGATCGGATTTTCGAAGTCATAACTGGCAGTAGCAGAGTCGTTACCAGTGAGATCCAGAGTGGATTGAAACCTGTATGAGTGAGTGTGTGTAAATACAGCTGTTTTGCAATATATAAAGAAAGGAAAGAAAGAAAAGGAGCATATGATTTGAAATGCGAGAAAACGTCCAAGATCTTTATTCATGATATATTAAATGACAATTGATATACCCTCACAAATGAAGCCACGGTGCCCCGGGTAAGACACCGGGCCATAGAGTTTCAAATCATTGTTTATTACAGATAACAAAACAAAGGAGTTTATTACTGCGTCACAAAAGTAACAGGAGTATGATCTTTAGCAGTCCAATTGGTCAATCCACCATCAGTCGTCGGGTAGATCCAGCTATCAAACTCTGACTCTTCCACTTCATCTTCGTCCCCAACAACATTCACTCCTGGATTAGTGATGAGCACAGGAGGTCTTCTGGTTCTAGCTTTGTGCACGGCCTTCTGAGCCTCTGCAGTAAAACCCAGTCCAAACTTGTCAGTTTTAGGTGTAAAATCAGGGAGCCTGCCCCAGTTAGCACATTCACCTTTCTTGATCACGGCCCGGGCATCCTTCAAGGAAGCCATCTTCAAAGGAACATCCTCTTCAACCACTGTTTCTGTTGCTGCCAAAGTTGGAGGTACCTCTTCAAAATGCTGAAAGGGGGTTTCAATAAACTCCCCGTCCATCTCAATATACCTGAAGGAATTCAAATGGCTCACCATATACTCCTCCTCTCCCTGCACAGTGACAATCTTCCCTCTGACGGGGTACTTGAGCTTTTGGTGCAGGGTAGAGGTCACTGCCCCAGCTTTGTGGATCCAAGGTCGACCCAGTAGACAAGAATACGATGGACGGATATCCATCACATAGAAAGTTGAATCGAATACTTGAGAACCCACACGGATAGGAATGTCTACCTCTCCATGAACCATCCTCTTAGAACCGTCAAAGGCTCTGACAATGATATTGCTAGGTTTCAGCTCCAGGCCTTCACAATCCAAACGGTCTAAGGCCTTCTTGGGTAGCACATTCAGGGAAGAACCAGTGTCCACCAACACGTGCGCAAGAGTAGTGCCCCTGCATTCAATAGAGACATGCAGGGCATCATTGTGGTCCTTTCCCTTAGCAGTAAGGTCAGCATCCGAGAAACCCAAACCATTGTCGGCTGTCAAATTGGCTACGCAATCAGTAAACTGGACTGCAGATGTCTCCTGTGGCACGTGAGCCGTCTTGAGAAATGAAATCAAGGCCTTAGCATGGGCCTCTGAGCACAGTAGCAAGGAGAGCATTGAGATCTTGGAGGGGGTATGCCCCAGCTGCTCAACAACATTAAAGTCACTCTTCTTGATTATTTTAAGAATTTCCTCCATCTCTTGTTGGGAGGCCTCAGCATTCATAGATTTTGGTGCCTCCATCCGGGCAGGCTCATCTTCAATCCCTTTGCCCCGAGCATTAGATGACTCGGCAGCAGGGGGAGCAACTTGATCAGAAACGGGAACAGGTACACTTGTAGGTGTTATAGTGAGGGGTCTTTGAATAGCGGGTGGCGCAATGTCAGGCGAGAAGAGCCTGCCACTGCGGGTTACTTTGGCTGGACCAGTGATATTGCTGATGCTGGTGCCAGTGTTGAACTCTTGCTTTATTCCATGTACATATACATCCGCCCCATAGTGCCATGGGACAGCCTTATCGGATTCATAGGGGAGAGGCCCCAAAACAGTAATCGCAATGGGTGCGACAGTCATGATTTTAACCGGCTTCCTTGGGAGAGCCTTGATCGGATTATTGAAAATGGTAACAACAGATACTTCTTCCACCGGAACAAACTGAACAGCAGTCTTCTTGAACATAATCTCTTTGCTGTCCATCAGGCTTTGGATGCCCAACTTCAGCAAAGGACAACCAGAAAGGGAAACAACACAGAAAAGGAAACCTTCACTACAACCCGGAAATAAACCGGCCAGCAGTAGGTTCCTCTTAACAGTCATCAGAGGAGTAGCTACATCATTTACAGAAACGGCATACACATCTTCATCAACGGCATTCACTCCATGCTGGGGCATAGGAGAAGTCACCACATTTGGCCTCTCAGGCGCTTCAAATTGTATCTCCTTTGCGTCAATAAGGTCTTGCACCTTATTCCTTAAGGCCCAACAGTCATCAGTGGAATGCCCCGGGCTATCGGAGTGATAAGCACAACGGGCATTTGGATTGTACTTGGGAGAGGCCGTATTCACAACCTTCGGGGCCTCTCTAACAGTCACCAAATTGGTGGATAGCAACTGCGGCAAGATTTGCGATAGGGTCATACTCAGACGGGTAAACTCTCTTTTGGGTCTCTCACCCCTTTATGGATTGGTTTGCCAAGGAGCGGCAACAGGCTTGGCAATCATTACCGCGTTGACAGATTGGCGGCGCTCTGGTTTCTCTTGCCTTCTAGGCCCATATACAGCACCGACCTCCTTCTTAAAGGACTTCTTCTCAGAACTTGACGATGCACCCTTCTGGATTTTTCCGGACTTCATTCCAGCCTCTATTCTCTCTCCAGTCAGAATAAGATCAGTGAACCCTGCAGACGAGTTACCGATAAGATGATTGAAAAATGGCCCAGATAGGGTCCCCAAGAACATATCCACCAGCTCACAGTCTGTTAACGGAGGCTGCACCCTGCCAGCCAGATCCCTCCATTTCTGTGCATACTCTTTGAAACCTTCGCTTGATCCTAGCGACATACCCTGGAGTTGGGTACGTGTAGGAGCAAGGTCGGCATTATATTGATACTGCTTATAAAAAGCAGTAGCCAACTCCTCCCAGTTACGAACCTTGGTCCCATCCAGCTGATAGAACCATTCGAGATGAGTCCCTGAAAGACTCTCCTGGAAGAAGTGGATCCACAAGTTCTTGTCCACTGTGTACGGTTGAATCTTCCGCACATAAGATCTGAGGTGTAGCTTGGGACAGGATGCCCCGTCATACTTGGTGAAAGATGGTGCCTTAAACTTGTGAGGAATAATCACGCCAGTAGATAAGCCCAAGTCTCCGAAATCCAACCCAGACACTTGTTGGATCTCCATGGCATTCAGTCTGTCTTCCAACTGCTTGTACCGGTCTTCAGCAGGAGGATACTGTTCCTCATTAAAGTCAGTCTCGTTGTCAGAGACTACTGGACTTGAAGCCTTTCCCCCCTGGTGACTGCCTTTGCCTACAGAAGAACCAGCTTCTTCATTCTGCAGAGTGTTGCCAAACCTCCGGCCCGAGTTGAAAAGAACAGTTCTCTTCTTCTTCTTCTTCTTCTTCTCCTTCTTCAGGAGTAAAGCCTTCAGCTCTTCTTGGCCTTGAGCCAAACCCATGATCAGCTCCTGAAATTGCGCGTTCTGCGCCTGAAGGGCCTTGATAGACATTTCGGTTGATGATGAGTCAGGGTTCATGATGCTGAAATAAACAGCGAAGAATAGTAAGCAACCTGAAAAGAAGAAAACCTGCTATGCACATGATGAATGGAATGCGTATGTTTTATGTTTTCAAAGACAATCGGGAATCAACTTTGTAAACAAAAAGGAACACACTTCATTAGATTCAACTTTGAAATTTAAATTGTTCAACAGATTGCCCTTAGGCATTACATAAAAGGGAAATACTGAAAAGGGAAATAAAACTGTAAAAGAACATCCAGAGCTCCTTATTGATCCCATGGTCTCCTCTTCTCAGTATGGATGTAGTCATTCAGAGCTCGCTCATTCTCCAACTGCTTTGTCAGCTTCTGGATCTTCAATTCCTGCTCGTTGAATTTTTCCCGATACGAATCCCGTTCTTCTCGGAGTTGCGACCAAGACCTCTTTAATGTCTCATAATCAGTAGGTATCTGAGGAGGGAGGACAGTTGGAGGAGCCCCATCTTTGTCAGGATACTCAAGAATGACGGGTCTGACAGCTTCGTATGGCATACCTAACTTCTGAGCACGGATGCGAACCCATTTGTAGTAGGCTTCCATAGGTAAAGAAGTCTTTGGCCACTCTTGTGGGTCAGCTTTATGAACTCTGTCCCAAGCCTTGATGAACCTACGACGCAGCTCGTAACTATCCACCTGAAACGCAAAACTGATGTGAGGCACCAACATCTCATGAGGCCCTGCTCTTCAGGCCCTTCCAAACTGACGGAGCGCTAGACATGGATTGTAAGAGATTACTCCTTGAGTACCAATCAAAGGAACATTAGGGTATTCTCCGCAACGATCAATAACAGCTATCTCATCCAAACCTCTGAAAGTCCAAATGATGTCCTTATCAGTGAGAGACATTAACCTATGAGCCCAACCTCTTCCTTCTTGGTTCTTCAGCACGAACTTAGGGAGGTGCGAAATAAACCACCTCACCAACAAAGGGATACAACACCACAGGGTTCCTCGTCTTCGGGCAGTACGAGCATAAAGTTGTTGCAGGATGTCACCCAAGAGAGTGGGCACAGGATTCTGAGACATAAAGATCCTTATGGCAGTGACATTGATGAAGTTGTCAGGATTAGGAAACAAGACTAGCCCATAGATTAAGAGAGCCAAGATGTCTTCATATGCCCTAAAGTCCAAGTCATTCCAGAAAATGTTAGCTTTACCAATCAGAAACTTGGCCAAGAAACCCTTAACTTCGCTTCTAGTCACCCAATTGTCCATTACTTCTTGATGTGTCAAGGGAAGAGCTGCAGCAACCTCCTCAAGCCTGAGAGTCTTTTCCCAACCAGTGTAAGGAGTCTGATCCAAGATAGGGATACCAAGCAAATCAGAGAACTCTTCCAGGGTAGGGACCAGCTGGAAGTCTTGAAAGGTGAAGCACTGGTACAGAGGGTCATAGAACTGAGTCAGGACACTCATCAACTGTTGATCCCGCTTTGCAGTGACTAAACTGAGAAGATAACCATGCCTCTGGATGAAGGAAGTGGTATTTGGAATCCTGCTAACCAAATCTTCAAGCAACTCAGGTGAGTGAACAAAGTTGAACCGAATAGTATTCCTTCGCATAGGCATCATGATATCCTACAAAACAGAGCAAAGGTGAAACCCTCTTGTCTTTGAAATGGTCAGTCCTGATGCAGGATGCATGCAATGCTCATGATGTTATGATGTTATGATAAAGCACACCACAAATATTTACAAAGGCAAACATGGTAAGGCACACAAGTCACACAAGACAAACCCTTAAAGTTTAGGCCTGCATGAGGTCTAGGTATTACCCTCTTTCAGTTTGTTGGTTTATACCTGTCCTATCAAAAGTAACCAGGTTCTTAGAGGATCCCAATATCATTGACTACCCTCAATCGGTCATAACTCCAGCATCGCAATCTTTTCTTGCGGCCAGAACCATCACGAGAGTTTAGCCTCAATGGGCGTAGCATACTGCTACTGTTCTAATGGCTAAGTTGTGTCATTTAAGGTTCTAAGGTCTGTTGGTGCTTAATGACTCCTCAGAAGACCCATATTCTCCTCGTTGCGACACAAGGGATATCGGTACAGACCAAGGTGCCACACCAACGTAGCCACTGCTTCACCCATGTCGGTCTACGCCGGACAGGTCCCTCACAGCTTATGCTACCTAAACAGGGTATCCCCAGATCCGGGTTAGGATCTATGTAACTCCCATGCAACCCACAATTTAAAGCAAATAAGTCAAAGCAATTGAAAACACAGTGATCTTAGTCCTAAGGTACACCTCACTTTATAATTATCCCCAGCAGAGTCGCCAGTTCTGTGATCAGTGGATCTGGAACTGACTGTTTAACGCTGGTTCGCGAAATGTCGCGGAAGCAAGAGTCGCCACCGTCTTTTATTTTCTCCAACATGGACAGGACAAAAGCACAGCAAAATTCCTTATTGAGAATGTCTCTCGGTTCGGGAGGTAGATTTATAGAAAGGGAAGGTGTTAGCACCCTTTCTATCCATGGTTATCCATTGGCTCTTAGATACTTGCTCATTGTGTTTTCAAAATGTTTGTTTGCTTTTCAATTGTGAGTGAGTTTGAAAAAGTTTTGTTTAAAGTTTTAGATCGACTCTTGTATCAGTCCTCAAGAGTGTTTGAAAAATTGTTTTGGAAAGCTTTTCTGAAAGTGTCGGTGTGAAAAGAAGTTTTGATTTGTATTAGAGCAAGTATCTATGAGTCATCCACCTACCCTAAGGAATTAGGCTGTGTAAATGTCCTTTAGGTAGTGCCATCCCACCATTGAGAGATAGGTAGCACCACCGTTGGAGGTGTTCGGGTCAATTCGTTTGTTAGGGACAATGTGGTCACCAGAGCAACAGTAGGACACCTTAGAAGCTACCCTCATGCCATGTTCATGGACATGAGGACTTACTAAAACGTCCTCTACTCGACGACCACTTTTCGAGGGGCAAGGCAACAGTGGGACGTACCCTAGGGGTGGTGTGTGATTTGTGTGTCATTTTCAGTTATATTTGTCTTGTTCATGCATTGTGATCTACGTTTTGTTTTTATTTTTGGCATTCATTCTTTCATGCAAGTTATTAACAGTTAAAAGATGCGAGAAGGTAAAAGTCCTACGCTATTACAAAGGCGCGGGTCTACATCGCCAAATTAATCCAAGACCCGATTTGAAATAAATAAAATGCGGAAAATAAATGTCCTAATTAATCTATTACAAGGCTTTGGGGAAAGCACATGAAATTTAAAAAAAGAAATAAAAGTAAACGTGCGAAAAGAAATAAAATCGGGAATGCGAGGGCGTTGAACCCTTTAAGGAAATTAAATTGGAATTAATGATTAAATTATTAAATGAGAAAAAGAAATTATTTTTGGAGTTTTTGTATTTATTAAATTTAATGAGAAAATTAAATGGGATTAAAAAGTTGCATAAAACCCTAATTCTACACTATTTTTAATTTATTAAAAAAATGTTTAAATTTGACCTAGTTTTAACCTAATTATTTAATTACCAATTTATTTACAAAAAACAATTAATTATTGATAATAATAAGAATAAATTTTAATTATTGAAAAAAAGGACAAAAAGCTAGAAACCCTAATTTTTATGTTTTTTAATTTATTAAAAAAACATTGAATTAAATCTAGAATTAACACTAAATTAGTTAACAAAATTTATTTACAAAAACTATTAAATAAAATATATTTTTATTTTTTGACTTTCTGAATTTTTTTGGTATTTTTATATTATTTAAAATTAATTTAAGGAATTAAAATAAAACAATTAAATTGAAACAAAAAAAAAAAGAAAAGGGATAGAGATACAAACAAGAGGGGTGGTAGACCCAATTTTGGAGGTATGCTCAGCAGGAATTTGGCCCATTGAAGCTTGGCCTGGTTGACTTTTGATGGTCACGTGTGCATGGTTGACTGAGATGTATGATGGACCTTTCATCATGGCCCTTAGATTCATCGCCTGAGACATTTGTCAAGCTATGGCATTGAGTGTATGGTGGACTTCTGGACATGCTGGGTACCTAATCACGTTATGAGAAAAAATAGAAAGAAATATGGGGGACCTGGGAATCGAACCCAGGTCCCAAGGCTTACCAACAAGGTTCCCAACCACCACACCATTCAACGCATTCGTATATATCATGCAAAACAAATATAATAAATAATAAGTCACGCTAATGATAAAAACACGCTAAAAATTTAAACGATCCAACCAAGAGAGGACACGCAGGCTTCGTCCTCGTTGTGCCTGTAAACAGAAAAGAGATAGCGGGGGTTTTAAACCCCCACTAAATGTACCCTGCGAAAAATAGCGATTAGAGCATCGTTGCTCATAAATTGGGCGCGATATGATGATTGGATTCGCCTGAAGGTCACGAGTTTAATGGTATAGGCCTTGCTGTCCAATTTTTCCATATGAACAAATCCCCAATTTTAAGCTTAGGAAAACCTAGAAGACATTCATGGTATCTTTCGCTACAGGCATGATTAGTTCAATTAACATACATCAAAAGCTTCAGTGAATCCACATTAGTACAAATCAACATTTAAAATGTATGAAATATGCGTATAAATCAAAGCATGAGTATGAAAAAAGTCAAGAACAGGGCGACTTCGTGCTACCGTTTCTTGAGGTTAGAGGCTATGGTTTTGATTCAGAAAGCCTCCTTGATGCCCTGGCAAGCTATTGGAATGATTATTTTGCTTTGAATTGCGCTGGAACTGTGTTTTCAGTTTTAAAGTTTTTCACAAAAAATGCAAAGTTTGTCTATGGTTTGAGGCGCAGCCCCTTGGTTCTGAGCATTAGGTTTAGGTTTATACTTATGTGAGGAATGAATTAGGGTAGAAATTTTAACCAAAAACCTTTGCATTCAATGTTTTTGAGATTTGATTTCCATGGATCTTTTTCAATCTTTTCCATGACCTTTTGATATCAATCATGGCCAAATATTTCCAAATTGAGTGTGCACGAAATCTTGGAGTTATGATAGGCCTATTAGCTGCATAAAAAGATTTAAAATGCATGCTTGAGTATTTTTGTCATATTTTATTTAATTAAATGAATTAATGGTGATAAAAATTCAAATAAATAATAAAAAATGATGAAATAAACCCCCTTTGGGTCAAATGGTCGTGCATAGCTCTTGGATGATGATTCTTGGAAGAAAATGTGGCCCATTAGCAATTTTGAGGCATTTGAAGCAAAGTTGACTTTTCAAAATTCCCAAAAATTTCCCAACTTCCACAAGGCATATCTTGCTCAATTTTTAAGCTTTGATCATGTTCTTGGACATTTTGGAAAGGTCTTGAAGTCCTCTAACCAATGCCTTTTGTCCCATGTCATTTTGATTTACCAATCTAAAGTTATGGTCTTTGACTTAAAGTGCCTTTTTGTTGACTTTTGAAAATGACCTATAATGTTGAGATTGATAACTTTTTGTGAGAGCATTTCTTGGACTTGAAGTGTGAAGAGGAGTTGTAGGAAATGTCATTATCTTCAAAATGAGCTTTGGATGGAATTTTTCTGATGAACCATGTGGAAGTTATGCCCTGGTCAAGTTACAGTTGACGTTTTCAACTGTCCAAATATGGAAACTTTTGCATCTTGAGACTTTTTGAGCCATGCCTTGAAAGTCATGATCAAGAATTGATCAAATGATGTTTGTGGATTCAAAATAATATGTTGACCAAAAATTTGGACTTTTGACTGTCAAATGACCATTTTGCCCCTACAGTTGACTGTTGAGCAATTAGGGTTTTTGACTGTGCAATTTTGTGCTGTAAGTCTTGAAATTTGACATGAGGATGCTTGATAATGTTTATAGGCATGTGGGACTTGATTGGACCCTTGAAAACTTCAATTTCTTTGTCAGAACCAAAACCCTAGTTTTTGACTGTTAGGAGGCCCTTGAACTGTGCAACCTTTGGGGAGATTTTGAAGCATGTTCTTTGCAAATCTTGAAGAATATGGGAGGGAAAATTTTGGGGTACAACAGTGACCGACTGTGAGGAACCTGGACCGGATGAAGGACCTGAGGAAGGATCCCGATGGTCTATGTATTTTGATGGAGCCTAGAACGTGTTAGGTAATGGCATTGGCGCTGTAATTATATCTCCTGAGGGCTGTCATACTCCGTTCAACGCCCGATTATGTTTTAACTGCACCAACAATATGGCAGAGTATGAAGCGTGCATCATGGGTCTTCGAGCTTCTATTAAACTGAGGATTAAGTTCTTGAGTGTATTTGGAGATTCTGCTCTAGTGATCAGTAAGATCAAAGGCGAATGGGATACAAAGCATCCAAGTCTTATTCCTTACAAAGAGTATGTACTGACATTGCTCCCACACTTTGAGGAGATAACCTTTGAACACTTCCCAAAAAAGGAGAACTAGTTGGAGGACGCGCTAGCTACCATGTCTTCTATTTTCAAAGTTAGGTGGGACAATGAAGCTCCCCAAATTACTATTGAGAGGTTAGACGAACCCGCACATTACTGTGACATTGAGACTGAAGAGGTAGCAGATAAACCCTGGTTTCACGAGGTAAAGAGGTATCTTGATGCTCAAGAATACCCCGAGGGGGGCATCTGTTAATGATAAGAAGTTTCTGAGAAGGTTCGCTGTGAAATTCTTCATCAGTAATGGTATCCTCTATAAGCATAACCATGATTCGACCTTACTGTGGTGCATGGACAAGAGCGAGGCAGAAAGGATCATGGCAGAGTTACATGAAGGAACCTTCATAACTCATTCCAGTAGACATACCATGGCAAAGAAAATCCTACGGGCAGGATATTATTGGTCCACTATGGAAACCGATTGTTAACAGCACTCTCGGACCTGTCATAAGTGCCAAGTCTATGCTGATAAGGTGCATGTACCTCCAGTTCCTCTGAATGTTTTGACAGCTCCTTGGCCTTTCGCAATGTGGGGCATCAATATGATCGGCGAGATCAAACCTACCGTGTCCAATGGGCATCACTTCATTCTGGTAGCGATTGATTATTTCATGAAGTGGATCGAGGCAGCTTCCTTTGCTACAGTAACCAAGAACGTCGTGGCACGATTTGTCCGACACAATTTGATCTGTCGATATGGTGTACCAGAGAGAATCATTAAAGACAATGGTACAAATCTCAACAATACAATGATCACTGAGCTCTGCAAATAGTTCAAGATACAACATCATAACTCTTCTCCTACCGGCCGAAGATGAATGGGGCTCTTGAAGCAGCTAACAAGAACATCAAGAAGATTGTGCAGAAGATGACGGTGACTGTTGTACCCCAAAATTTTCCCTCTCATATTCCTCAAAACATTGCAAGAAAAATCTCCAAGTTGCTCAAGTTTGCTCAAGAGTTGGACAGACAAGCTATCTCCTAAGACAGTCAACCCCAAATTAGGGTTTTGTGTTGCATCAAGATCTTTGAATCCAAATGACCTCAAGTTCTCCCCAATGTCTTAATATGTTCTCAAGATCATCCATGTCAAATTTCAAGCCTTGCAGAGGAAGTTTGCTCAGTCAATTGCTCAAAGGTCCAAAAATCGACTGTGCTAGGGCAAAAGTCAACTGTGACCTATATACAGTCAAACTTCAAGATTTTTGGTCAAAATTCCCATTTTGAAGTATATTTCATCATTTTATCAAGGGTTGATCATGATTCATCAAGGATTGCTCAAAATGCATCAAGATTTAAAAGTTGCTAAATTAGGGTTTTGTAGGAAAAGTCAACTCAACTTTGACCAAGCATAACTTTCTCATACTTTATGATAAATGACCCATCCAAAGCTCATTTTGAAGAGGATGAAATTTTATACAATCCATCTTCATACCCAAAGATCAAAAAATTCACTCACAGGAGGTTATGAATTTGGACATTATAGGTCATTTTTGAAAGTCAACAAAACACCTTTTTTGTCAAAGCTTATAACTTGAGCATGGAATATCAAAATGATATGAGACCAAAAGGGTTGGTTAGAGGACATCTCAAGCTTCCTAAAAAGTCAGAGAACACTTCCAAAAGTTCAAAATTGAAGAAGTTATGCATTGTTGAAGTTGGACTTTTTTGCAAAATTTCCAAAAGTCAACTATCCCCAAAACTTCAAATTTTGTCAAATGGGCCCATTCTTTTCCACTTGATTTGAGTTTGCATCATTGCCCACGTGCCCTAGCTTCAGCCATGTGTCCACATCACATTTTTATTATTTAATTTGATTTTTTATTTGAATTAATTTATTTTAAATCAAATAAAATCATGTAAAATCCAAAAAATTAATAACTCATGATTTTTTGATTGTTTTAGGCTTTGTTCACAGCTAGCATCACCATCAAATTCGTATCAAGCCAAATGATGTGCAAAACGATCCAAATCAAATCAAATTTTGAAGGTTTTCAATGGAGATCAAATCATATTCATGTGCATTGATATGGAGGGATTTGGTCCATGATTCTTACCCTAATGCAAAGCACATTACATAAGCAAGCAAAAGCATACGAAATAGGGGTTGGAAACTGCAGAGAGAGGCAGAACAGGAACTGAGAAATTCACAAAAAAGTGAGAGACCAAAGTCCAAGTTAGAGGCAGTTTTAGGCCATGAGACTTGTTCCAAACGCTTCCTGGGCACTCACACAAGCTACCTGAATAAAAAACAAGCATTTTCAGACGCCCTAACGCACTGTAAGTCGCGTGATAGTCACCCCTGTTCTTGGTTTCGATTTGAATTATTCTTGCACCATTTGAGAAAACCAATGACATATTTGTGATCACAAGAGCATTTCCAAGCTTTTCATATTATTCAATTGCATTTATCTGACTTATATGAAGAACCACCATTGTTAGGGTTCAGTTCTTGTTTTTGGGCGTTTCTATTCCAAGTACAATTGAAGCACATAATGGACATGGTTGTGACCGAGAAGGTGAGACGAACACAACCATGCCCTTGGAATCCATTTTTGTGGCCTGAGAAGGATTTTTGAGACGAGCAAGCTTGTAGCTATGGACTCCTGTCCGTTGGTATAGGTGGTGAGACTTTTGGCCACGGTTGGGAGGTCAGGGATGATGCGTGGCATCCATACACTGGCCAATTCAAATATAGCGTGCATTTTATTTTTTTCTGACCAATAACTCTCGTTTTATTATATTATTATTAATTTGTATTAATATAACAAATAAGTCAATATGGTGTAGTGGCAAAGCAAGCGTGCAAACTCCTTCAGGACCTGGGTTCGAATCCCAGGTCCTCCACTTTCTCAATAATTTTGCTTTTCAGATATTCCCATGCAGGCGCCTATATGCTGTCCATCATACTCCCTCATGCATCCAAGAGCCAGATGGCCATTGGCCAGATCTGATGTCCAGGGTCTGAAGGTCCATAAAAGCGTGGGTCAATGCACATGTACCAGATCAGAGAAAGTCAAAAAAAGGCCCGCAATATTGGGCTTAAGAAATTGCTACTCACACCTCTAAACAGGCCCAATTCCTCATTCCCTTTATATTTTATTTAGTTATTTTATTAACTTTATTTTATCTTATTTAATTTCTAACCAATCACAAAATTCCTTTTATTAAATAAAATCACAAAAAATATTTTTTATTTCAAATCAAATTTTAATCTTTTATTTTTCTTAATAAATTTATTAATTAATTAGGTTTTAATTAGAGAACTTTAATTCCTTTTGAAAAAAATAAATAAAATTAATTAGACTTAACTAGTTTTAAACCATTAATTTAATTATTCTAATTTCTTTCCTAAATAATCAAAAACTCCAAAAATAATTTATTTTTAATTTAATTAATTTATTAATTTAATTTAGTAATTAATTTAGGTTTAATTTCTTTCTTAATTTAAAAACAACAAAAAAATCAAAAAGACTTGTTTTTTAACCAAAAAGGCCAAAACCCTAAAAAATTCCGCACTCGATTTAATTTCCCGCGCGCGTTACTTATTTTTATCCAATAATGTACCTGCTTCCGGATTGTAATGGTTAAATAGGACACTTAATTATTTTTATTGCTTTATTTTATTTTTCAAAGGGTTTGTCTTTGGCGATGTAAATACCCGACGTCTTGTAATTTAAATTCCGCATTTTAATTTCTGCAAATTATAACTGCTAGATGTTTGATAATAGGGCTTGCATGACAAGACTGAATGTTAATCTTAAACTCAAATTAGATCACCTTTCATATGTACAAAGATAAAAATAAACTGAAAACAATACACTCGCACATGCGCACTCTTAGGGTACACCCCACTTGGTTGCCTTCGTACACAGTCATTGAGTATAGGTCGTTTTAGAGGTCGCCCTCTTGTCTAAAAGATCATAGTATCCTTGAAATGGTTGCCTCGGATATAATTGCCTCAAACAAATGATCTAAGACATTAGGGTTACCGCTAAGGCGTCCTAACATTGCTTTAGTGACCGTAAGTCCCTCATTCGAATTGACCCTCAAACTCCAACGACGGTGCTACCTACTCACTAATAGTAGGATAACATTGTCTAAAGGAAATTAGCATAGAACGATTCCTTTTTTGAGTAGGTAGATGGTTCTTAGATACTTGCTCTTTCAAAAAACAAAAAAAAACTTTTCACACTTACACCTTTCGAACAAAGTTTTTTCAAAACACTTCATACGCTCTTGAGGACAGAAGCAAGAGTTAAATCGAAGTTTTCAAACAAAAACTTTTTCAAACCCACAAGCACAAAGAAAGCAAGTTTGAAAACAAATGAGCAAGTACCTAAGAGCCCGTAGATAACTACGGATAGAAAGGGTGCTAATATCTTCCCTTTCTATAATTTACCCCCCGAACCCGAGAAATATCTCGAAAAAGGAATTTTTCTGTGCTTTTTTCCTTTCCTTGTTGGATAAAATAAAAGTCGGTGGCGACTCTTGCTTACCGCGACACTTTGCAAACACAAACACAAAATCCAAACCATCATTCCAAAAAAAACAGTCAGTTCTTCCTACCGTATCACAGAACTGGCGACTCTGCTGGGGAAATTATAAGTGGGGTGTACCTTAGGAATAGTTCATAATGTTTTCAATTGCTTGACTTGTATGCTTTATCTTTGTGGGTTTGAATCAGAGTTACTATAGATCCTAACCCGAATCTGGGGATACCCTTTAGGTAAGTAGCAATAAACTGTGAGGGAACTATACGGCGTAGACCGATACGGTTGAAGCAGTAGCTACGTTGGTGTGGCACTTTAGTTTGTACCAATATCCCTTGTGGCGCAATGAGGAGAATATGGGTCTTCTAAGGGGTCATTAAGCACCAATTGACCTTAGAACCTTTAAATTGACCAACTTGGCCATAGAACAGTAGTAGTATGCTACACTCATTGAGACCAAACTCTCGCGATGATTCCGGCCGCAAGAAAAGGTTGCTAAACTGGAATTATGACCGATTGAGGGTGGTCAGTGATATTGAGATCCTCTAGAACCCGGTTACTATTTCTAGGACAGGTTTGAACTAACTGAACTGAAAGAGGGTAGTACCTAAGCTCCTTACCAGCCTGAAGTCTAAGGGCTATCTGTGTGACTTGTGTGCCCTTACCATGTTTGCTATTTGTGGATACTTGTGGTGTGTTTTCTATCATGACATCATGACATTGCATGCATCTTGCATTGGACTAACCTATTTCAAAGACAGGAGGGATTCATCTTTGTTCTGTTTTGTAGGTCATGGCACCCATGCGTAGAAACACTATTCAGATCAACTTTGTCCAGATTCCCACTCAGCTTAAGGAGTTGGTTGCAAAGATTTCAGATACTTCCTCCTTTATCAGAAGACATGGGCACCTCCTTGGTTTGGTCACCTCCAAGATGGATGAACAGATGATGAGTGTCTTAGTCCAGTTTTTTGATCCACTGTACCATTGCTTTACTTTTCCGAACTACCAGCTGGTCCCTACCTTGGAAGAGTTCTCTGATATACTTAGTATCTCTATTCTGGAGCAGACCCCGTTCACAGGTTGGGAGAAAGTCCTTAGGCCGGAAGAGATTTCTTCAGCCCTCCATCTGACAAAGGCTGAGGTAATGTCTACTTGGGAAACTCGTAGTGGAACAAAGGGCTTCTTGACTAAATTCTTGGTTGGTAAGGCTAATCAGTTCTGGGACAGTCTAGACTTCCAGGCATTTGAAGACATTCTGGCTCTTCTCATATATGGTTTGGTGTTGTTTCCTAACTCGGATTCTTTCGTCGACGTGAATGCAGTGAATATTTTCATGTCCAGTAATCCTGTGCCCACTCTCTTGGGTGACATTCTTCACTCTCTTTATGCCCGTACTGCTCGGAAGCGGGGAACCCTTATGTGCTGTGCGCCATTGCTGGCAACGTGGTTTATTTCTCACCTCCCTAAATCAGTTTTGAAGAACAAGGAAGGCATGGGATGGGCCTACAGGATTATGTCCCTCTCTCACATGGACATCATTTGGACTATTAAGGGCATGGAAGATGTGGCTATTATTGATCGCTATGGGGAATACCCTAATGTCCCACTTCTAGAAACCAATGGAGGGATCACTTATAATCCGTGCTTGGCCTTACGTCAATTTGGGCGAGCTAGGAGAGAAGGACCTCATGAGTTGCTAATACCAAGTATTGTCTTTGATTTCCAAGGGGATAGTGACGAGCAACGCCGCAGGTTCATACGAGCTTGGGATAGAGTACACAGGTCTGATCCGCACGAGTTGGGTGCGAAGACTTCTCTTCTGATGGAGCCATATCTCCGATGGGTTCGAATCCGTGCCCAAAAGCTGGGAATGTCGTACGAAGCCGTCTTGCCTATAATTTTTGATGTTGTTGATGAAGAAGGGGTTCCTCCTACCATCCTCCATCCATACATGCCTACTGACATTGGGGCATTAAAGAGATCGTGGACGCAGCTGAGAGAAGAGTGGGATACTTACAGAGAAAAGTATCATGAGTAAGAGCAGAAGATTCAAAAGATGACAAGGCAATTGGAGAACGAGTGGATCCTCAACGACTATGTCCGCACCAACAGGAAACGACCATGGGAGCACTGATTGTCTTTTGATTATTTCTAGTCTTGATTTACTTTTCAGTTTTTCTTTCTTGTAACGCCTTAAAGGCATTTGTTGAACAATTGAATTCAAAGTTTATCTAATAAAAGTGTGTTTCATTTTTGTTTACGAATTTGAATCCCTAAAGGTCTTTGAAATCATATCATGCGCATATCATTTCCATGCACCTCATAACAGGTACCCTTACAGGTTTTTCTCATCTTCTTCGCTGTTTATTTCAGCATCATGTCTTCTGAAACATCAACTGAACAAGCAATCAAGACTCTGCAAGCCCAAAACGCCCAGTTCCAGGAACTGTTCATGAGTTTGGCTAAGGGTCAGCAAGATCTGAAGACCCTTATCTTGAAAGAGAAGAAGAATAAGAAGAAGATGGTCCTACTAAATATGGGTCGCAGGTTCGGAAATAATTTGCGAGAAGAGGTTGATTTGACCCACTCATCTGGAGGGGGAGATAATCAGGAAGAAAGGAGGGCTCCTAGCCCTGTGGTTTCAGACAACGAGACTGACTTTGACGAAGACCAGTATCCTCCGGCTGAGGATATGTATAAATAGCTTGAAGACCGGTTAAGTGCGATGGAGATCCAGAAGGTACCATGATTGGACTTTAGTGATTTGGGTTTGTCATCTGGGGTGGTAATTCCCCCACTAGTTTAAAGCACCGATCTTTGCTAAATACGACGGGGTTTCTTGCCCAAAGCTGCACCTCCGTTCGTATGTTAGGAAGATTCAACCATATACCGCTGACAAGAACCTCTGGATCCACTTCTTTCAAGACAGTTTCTCAGGGACTCAGCTTGAATGGTTTTACCAGCTGGAAGGAGCTAGTATCCGTAATTGGGAAGATTTGGCTGCTACTTTCTACAAGCAGTACCAATACAATGCCGACCTTACTCCCACGCGTACCCAACTCCAGGGTATGTCTATGGGTGCGAGCGAAGGTTTCAAAGACTACGCTCAGAAATGGAGGGACCTCGCTGGAAGAGTGCAACCACCCTTGGCTGATAAGGAGCTAGTGGATATGTTTCTGGGGACCTTGTATGGTCCGTATTTCAACCATCTGATTGGAAGTTCATCCTCCGGGTTTACAAAGCTGATTATGACCGGGGAAAGGATTGAGGCCGGTATCAAATCCGGTAAAATACAGAAGGGTGCTTCATCAGGCACCGAGAAGAAGCCTTTTAAGAAGGAGTCAAGCACAGTTTATAGCGTGAAGAGCCATAATAGACCTGAACGCCACCAAGCAGTCAATGCGGTGGTTATATCAAGACCTGCTGTTGCTCCTCAGCGCAACAATCAGCCAAGGGCCGAGAGGCCACGAAGACAATTCACTCAGCTCAACATGACTCTATCCCAGATTCTGCCACAGTTATTGAAGACCAACTTGGTAATTCCGAAAGAGGCCCCGAAGAGCCCTAATACAACATCACCGATGTACGATCCGAATGCCCGCTGTGATTTTCACTCTGATAGCCCGGGGCATGACACGGATAACTGTTGGGTCTTGAAGAATAAGGTACAGGACCTGATTGATGCTAAAGAGATTGAATTCGAAACGCCTGAGAGGCCTAATGTTATGACTGCTCCTATGCCCAAGCATGGGGTGAACGCTATAAATGAAGACTCGTTTGTGGTTTCTGTGAAAGACATCATTACTCCATTGATGACTGTAAAGAAGAACCTTCTGTTAGCCGGTTTATTTCCGGGCTGTGACGAAGGTTGTCGTATGTGTGTCGTCCTACCTATCGGTTTCCATCTTTTGAAGTCAGGTGTCCAACGCCTGATGGATAATAAAGAAATTCTGTTTGAGAAGACTGTTGTCCCTTTGGTTCCTACTGAAGAAGTTGCTATAATCACCATTTTCGACAATTCTTCCAAGGCTTCCTCGAGAAAGCCTGTTAGAATTACATCTGTTCCGAGAATTGCACCCTTGATCATCACAGTTCCTGGGCCTATCCCCTATACGTCAGATAAAGCAGTCCCTTGGCACTACGGGGCTGACGTATACTATCACGGAGTTAAACAAGACTTGAGTGCTGAAGAGGCTGATACTGCCGTCAGCAATATTGTTGGACCTGCCAAAGTCACCCGTAGCGGAAGGCTTTTCTCCCATGAGATCACTCCACCGGTTGTTCGGAAACCTGTTGTTATTACACCTGCCAGTGCACCTGCTATTACTCCTGTTCAAGTTCCCATTCTTACCCCTGTTGCCGAGTCATCAGACGTTCGGGGCAAAGGGACCACTGATGAGCCTTCCTGGACGGGGGCACCGAAGACAATTACCATTGAAGCCTCTAGACAAGAGATGGAGGAAATTTTGAAGATCATCAAAAAGAGCGACTATAATGTAGTCGAGCAGCTGGGGCAAACCCCGTCCAAAATTTCTATGTTGTCTCTGTTGCTTTGCTCAGAAGCCCATGCCAAAGCTCTGATTGCTTTCCTGAAGACCGCACACGTGCCGCAGGAAACATCAACTGATCAGTTTAAAGATTGTGTGGCTAGTCTGACAGCGGATAATGGGTTGGGTTTCTCCGACGCAGACTTGCCTGCTAAGGGGATGAATCACAATGACGCCCTGCATGTCTCCATTGAATGCAGGGGCACTACTCTAGCTCATGTATTGGTGGATACAGGGTCTTCGTTGAACGTTTTGCCTAAGAAAGCTTTGGACCGGTTAGACTGTGAGGGGTTGGAGCTGAAGCCAAGTAACATTGTTGTTAGGGCCTTTGATGGGTCAAAGAGAATGGTACATGGAGAAGTGGATATTCCAGTGAAGGTTGGTTCTCAGATCTTTGCGTCTACTTTTTATGTGATGGACATTCGGCCATCCTATTCTTGTTTGCTGGGTCGCCCATGGATCCATAAAGTTGGGGCAGTGACCTCTACGTTGCACCAGATGCTGAAATACTCGGTCAAGGGAAAATTGTGATAGTACAAGGAGAAGAGGAATACATGGTGAGCCACCTCAACTCTTTCCGGTATATGGAGATGGACGGGGAGTTCATTGAGACCCCGTTTCAACATTTTGAAGAAGTTCCCCAGACGTTGGCATCAACTGAAACAGTTATTGAATATCCTCCCATGAAGATGGCTTCCTTCAAGGATTCCCGGGCTGTTGTTGAGAAAGGTGGGTGTGCGAATTGGGGCCAACTCCCTGATTTTACACATAAGACTAACAAGTTTGGTTTGGTTTCATTGCAGAAGCTCAAAGGGTTGTTCGGAGTGCAAAGACTGGAAGACCTCCCCTGTTTATCAGCAATTCAGGAGTGAATGCCATTGAAGACGATGTTGAAGAATTTGAGTTCCACAGTTGGATCTATCCTACTACTGATGGTGGACTAAGAAATTGGACAGCAAAGGACTTCATCCCAATTTCTTTTGTTACCCAGTAATGAGACTTTTGTTTTGTATTTGTAATAGACAATGTTTTAAACTTTATGGCCCGATGTCTTACCCAGGGCGCTGTGGTTTTATTTGTGAGGGCTTTATGTGTGTCATCTACATATATCATTAATAAAAGCATTGGACGTTTCTTGCATTTCAAATTTTGCGCTCCTTGTTTTTCTTTTATATTGCAAAACAGCTATTTTACACACACTCACATATACATGTCTACATCCACTCTGGATCCCACTGATAATGACTCTGCTACTGCCAGTTATGACTTCGAACGTCCGACCAACTTAGCCGAAGACGAAGGTGAAGATGATTGCGAAGTGCCTGGTGAACTTGCTAGACTATTACTTCAGGAAGAGAAGGCCATACAGCCGCATGAGGAGCCTGTGGAAACGGTAAATCTGGGTACAGAGGTAGACAAGAAAGAGGTCAAGATCGGTGCAAATCTGGAAGCTAGTGTTAAATAACGGCTGATTCAGATGTTGCATGTCTACGTTGAGATCTTTGCCTGGTCTTATGAAGATATGCATGGGTTGGATACCGATATTGTGGTTCACCGTTTGCCTACCAAGGAAGACTGTCCTCCAGTGAAACAGAAGGTTCGCCGAATGCGCCCAGAGATGTCCGAGAAAATTAAGGCTGAAGTTATGAAACAGTTTGACGCCGGTTTTCCAGCAGTTACTTCTTACCCACAGTGGGTAGCCAATGTGGTTCCTGTGCCGAAGAAAGATGGTAAGGTTCGAATATGTGTTGATTATAGGGATCTGAACAGGGCAAGCCCCAAAGATGATTTCCCTCTACCTCATATCGACGTTCTGGTTGACAACACCGCTCAACATAAGGTCTTCTCCTTTATGGATGGTTTCTCCGGTTATAATCAGATTAAAATGGCTCCCGAAGACATGGAGAAGACAACTTTTGTACTCAATGGGGTACCTTTTGCTACAAGTTCATGCCGTTCGGATTGAAGAATGTTGGGGAAACGTATCAGCGCGCCATGGTCGCTTTGTTCCATGACATGATCCATCATGAGATTGAGGTATACGTTGACGACATGATTGCAAGGTCCCAGACTGAGGAAGAACATCTGGACCACCTTCAGAAGTTATTTAACAGGTTGAAGTTGTACAAGCTGGGGTTAAACCCGAACAAGTGCACCTTCGGGGTGAGATCTGGTAAGCTGCTGGGTTTCATCGTAAGCGATAAAGGTATTCAAGTGGATCCTACAAAGGTGAAGGCTATACAGGAAATGCCAGCTCCCCGAACAGAAAAAGAAGTCAGAGGCTTTCTGGGATGTCTGAACTATATCACCCGATTCATCTCACACCTGACTGCTACTTGTGAGCTAATCTTCAAATTACTGAAGAAAGATCAAGTAGTAAGATGGAACGATGAATGTCAGGCCGCTTTCGAAAGGATCAAATAGTATCTCCAAGAGCCTCCTATTTTGATGCCTCCAGTTGAAGGGAGACCTCTGATCTTATACTTGACAGTACTCGACAACTCAATGGGGTGTGTGCTGGGGCAGCATGACGAGTCTGGCCGAAAAGAGCATGCTATTTATTACCTTAGCAAAAAGTTTACCGACTGCGAGACCCGATACTCGTTGCTCGAGAAAACTTGTTGCGCTTTAGCATGGGCTGCTCGCCGGCTGAGACAGTATATGCTGACTCACACTACTCTATTGATATCAAAGATGGATCCAATCAAGTATATCTTCGAAAAACCTGCCTTGTCCGGAAGAATAGCAAGATGGAAGATGATCTTGATTGAGTATGACATCCAATATATGACCCAGAAGGCAATCAAGGGAAGTGTGTTGGCAGATCATTTGGCGCATCAGGCAGTGGACGATTACCAGTCTATGAACTTCGAATTTCCGGATGAGAATATCATGATAGTAACCGACTGTGAAGAACCTGGACCAGATGAAGGACCTAAGGAAGGATCCCGATGGTCTATGTACTTTGATGGAGCTTCAAACGCTTTGGGTAATGGCATTGGCGCCGTGATCATATCTCCTAAAGGCTCTCATACTCCGTTTATTTCCCGACTATTTTTCAACTGCACCAACAATATGGCGGAGTACGAAGCGTGCATAATGGGTCTTCGAGCAGCTATTAACCTAAGGATTAAGTTTCTAAGTGTTTTCGGAGATTCTGCTCTCGTAATCAGCCAGATCAAATGCGAGTGGGATACGAAACACCCAAATCTTATTCCTTACAAGGAGTATGTATTGACATTGCTTCCCCATTTCGAGGAGGTAACCTTTGAACACTTCCCTAGAGAGGAGAATTAGTTGGCGGACGCGCTAGCTACAATGTCTTCTATGTTCAAAGTCAATTGGGACAACGAAGCTCCCCGAATTATCATTGAAAGGTTGGATGAACCTGCACATTGCTGTGACATTGAGACTAAAGAGGTAATAGATAAACCCTGGTTCCATGAGGTGAAGAGGTATCTTGAGGCTCAGGAATACCCAGAGGGTGCATCTGTTAATGATAAGAAGTTTCTAAGGAGGTTCACGGAGAAATTCTTCATCAGCAATGGTATTCTTTAGAAGCGTAACCATGATTCAACCCTACTGCGATGTGTGGATAAGAACGAGGCAGAAAGGATTATGGAAGAGTTGCATGAAGGTACTTTCGGAACTCATTCCAGCGGACACACCATGGCAAAGAAAATCCTTCGGGCAGGATATTTTTGGTCCACAATGGAAGCCGACTGTTATCAGCATTCTCGGACCTGTCACAAGTGCCAAGTCTATGCTGATAAGGTGCACATACCTCCAGTTCCTCTAAACGTCTTGACAGCTCCTTGGCCTTTTGCGATGTGGGGCATTGATATGATCGGCGAGATTAGACCTACAACGTCCATCAGGCATCGTTTCATCCTGGTAGCTATTGATTACTTTACGAAGTGGGTTGAAGCAGCTTCCTTTGCTACTGTAACCAAGAACGTCGTGGCACGGTTCATTCGACATAATATGATCTGTCGATATGGTGTACCAGAGAGGATCATTATGGAAAATGGTACTCATCTCAATAACAAGATGATCACCAAGCTCTGCAAACAGTTCAAGATACAACATCACAACTCTTCTCCCTACCGGCCAAAGATGAATGGGGCTGTAGAAGCGGCTAATAAAAATATCAAGAAGATTGTACAGAAGATGACAGTGACATATAAAGACTGGCACGAAATGTTACCATTTGCTCTTCATGGGTACCGTACCTCAGCGCGAATGTCAACAGGGGCAACACCCTATTCCTTGGTATATGGTATGGAGGCAGTCTTGCCCATTGAAGTTCAAATACCCTCTCTTCGGATTATGAAGGACGCAGGTTTGAGCGAAGATGACTGGATTCAGACCCGACTTGATCAGCTAAACTTAATCGACGAGAAAAGACTTACTGCTATTTGTCATGGTCAAGCGTATCAAAAATGGATGATCAAGGCATTTAACAAGAAAGTTAGACGACAAGAGTATCAAGTCGGGGATCTGGTAATCAAGCGCATCATCTTACCTCAAGGTGATCCCAAGGGCAAATGGACCCCTACTTACGAAGGGCCATTTGTGGTTAAGAACATTTTCTCAGGAGGAGCTATGATTCTAACCACCATGGATGGTGACGACCTTCCTCACCCCGTCAATGCAGACATAGTGAAAAGATACTATGAATAATCAAAGACCCGCTAGGTTGACTGGCCTAGGCAAAAATAAGGGCTTCCCGGCGAACCAAAAGGGTTCGGGCAAAAATAAGGGATGAAAATAAAAAATCTGTACAACCCGGCAAGTCGAAAACCTGAAAAGGCGGCTTGGGAAAAAAAGGGTATCCCGGTGGACTGAAAACCCGAAAGGGCGGTCCAGGCAAAAATTAGGGATCAAAGCGCAACACTATGTCTCATTGGATCACCTTGCAATCAGACTTCGGTATCGACTATCAAGCTCGGACGACACTAATCAATCTAATCTAGCTTCAACCAGCAGCAAAGTGATGAGATGCTCGAGGACATAAAGGCAATAGCAGAGTTGGAACCCAATAGGATTATTCATATAGCTGTTTTGTTTAGTTTTTCACAAATTGTGTAAATTTTATTATTCAGCGGTGTTCTCTTACTAGGACGTCAGCCTCTTGTACAAAAACCGCTATTTACAGGCCAAACTTCAAAATCAATACAATTCATTTTTAGAGAAATTTCAAACTGTTTTTTCCTTTTTCTGTTTTGTTTTGCAAAGAACGTCCAATGTTCATTTTTGATATATGCATTTGACATTAATTCCTACTCATAAATATTTACATGCGAAATAAAAGACCATTACTTGTAATATCAGAAACAGGGGCAAATAAGAATTGTCCAAACTGTACAGTTGCTCTGTCCACCAGGTACAAAGGTAGATTCAGCTGAAGAATATGGTTAAGGTGCTTTCACTCCCCGCATAGTAAGACAATAATGATAGCTCTCCCCAGCTGAGACTTGCAACTATAGATCGGTAATATTCTCCCCAAATAATGTTTATTTACCATCAGCACTGAAAGGTCTTAATATTCCCCAGAGGAGTATAAGAATATTCCCCGGCAAAATACAAAATATCCCCAGTGGAGTTTGAAATTTTCCCAGCGCAGTCTGAAAAAGCTTCCCCAGTGGAATTTGGAGAGTCATCCCCAGTAGACTTTGGAAGATTGCCCCCAGCAGAACTCAAAGGATTATCCCCATTAGAGTCTAAAAAGTTATCCCCAGTGAAGTCGCAATTGAAAGATTATCCCCCACCGGAGTCCCTTCCCTTCCCAAATAAGAAGTCAATCCCCAACAGGATTCAGTATCACCAGAAACGGTAATTCATCCCCAGCGGAATTTATCGGCGGAATCCTCGGCAGAGCATCTCTTCCCCACAGAGTAATATCCTCATCAGTTTATTCCCCAACGGAGTTATCCTCTCCCGCAGGTTTATTCTCGCAATCATCTTCGTTCGCCATCCCCGACGGAAACGAAGAACTCAACTCTTTTCTCCAGTAGGTATGCGGGATTTATTTTCCCCAGCTAAAACATTACATTTCCATACATCATGATACATGCATATACGCATCATACGACATAATCTCATTTATTTTGAGAACATCATTGTTTGATACATATCATGCATTCCATACAGCTAACCTTTACTTTTCAGGAAGGATGCAATTAAGTTCTCAGCTATGAAGCTTTTACCCAAGTCGAAGTACTGACCGGTTCTTAAATCTCAACCAAATTATCCTCGATTGAATTACAAATAAGGTTCTAAATCTTTACAAGTTCCTCCGTCGAATTACTGACAGTTCTTAAATCTCAACAAAATTATCCTCCGTTGAATTACAGACAAGTCCTAAATCTCGATGAAGATGTTTCCCTCAGTCGAAGTACTGACCGGTTCTTAAATCTCAACTGAATTATCCTCAGTTGAATTATAGATAAGGTTCTAAATCTCAACAAGTTCCTCCGTCGAATTACTGACAGTTCTTAAATCTCAACAGAATTATCCTCGGTTGAATTACAGACAAGTCCTAAATCTCGATGAATATGTTTCCCTTAGTCGAACTACTGACCGGTTCTTAAATCTCAACAGAATTATCCTCAGTTGAATTACAGATAAGGTTCTAAATCTCGACAATTCTCCTCTGTCGAATTACTGACAATTCTTAAATCTCAACAGAATTATCCTCGGTTGAATTACAGACAAGTCCTAAATCTCGATGAAGATGTTTCCCTCAGTCGAACTACTGACCGGTTCTAAAATATCAACAGAAATATCCTCAGTTGAATTACTAATAAGGTTCTAAATCTCGACAATTCTCCTCCGTCGAAGTACAGACAATTCCTAAATCTCAGCAGAGTTTTCTCAGTTGAATTACGGGCGAGTTCTTAAATCTCGATGAAGATGTTTCCACCCAGTTGAATTACTGACAAGTTCTTAAAACTCAGCAGAGATGTTCTCTCAGTTGAGGTACAAATAAGTCCCTAAATCTCAGCAAAGATTAGGCTCCCCCAGCGGAATCTTCTACAACAACAGGTATACAAGTTCTCGCTAAGGAATCTCGTATGCGATCGACACTCCTGCAGATGGCATCTTTAAGCCCATCCTCCCACCAGCAATCTCCAAATGGCATCTGCAAGCCCATTCCCGACAACACAAGGCTGATACCACTTCACGCGAGTGCAAATTTCTGGGCACTCTAGTGCTCAATCATCTTCCACCTTCGGATCACGAAAGGCTTAAAAGATAATCTACATCCTCAAGTTTAAGAAGATTGAACAGGGGCAGCTGTTGTACCCCAAAATTTTCCCTCTCATATTCCTCAAAACATTGCAATAAAAATCTCCAAGTTGCTCAAGTTTGCTCAAGAGTTGGACAGACAAGCTATCTCCTAAGGCAATCAACCCCAAATTAGGGTTTTGTGTTGCATCAAGATCTTTGAATCCAAATGACCTCAAGTGCTCCCCAATGTCCTAATATTTTCTCAAGATCATCCATGTCAAATTTCAAGCCTTTCAGAGGAAGTTTGCTCAGTCAATTGCTCAAAGGTCCAAAAATCGACTGTGCTAGGGCAAAAGTCAACTGTGACCTATATACAGTCAAAATTCAAGATTTTTGGTCAAAATTCTCATTTTGAAGTATATTTCATCATTTTATCAAGGGTTGATCATGATTCATCAAGGATTACTCAAAATTCATCAAGATTAAAAAGTTGCTAAATTAGGGTTTTGTAGGAAAAGTCAACTCAACTTTGACCAAGCATAACGTTCTCATACTTTGTGAGAAATGACCCATCCAAAGCTCATTTTGAAGAGGATACAATTTCCTACAATCCATATTCATACCCCAAGATCAAAAAATGCACTCACAAGAAGTTATGAATTTGGACATTATAGGTCATTTTTGAAAGTCAACAAAACACCTTTTTTGTCAAAGCTTATAACTTGAGCATGGTGTATCAAACTGAGATGATACCAAAATGGTTGGTTAGAGGACATCTCAAGCTTCCTAAAAAGTCCAAGAACACTTCAAAAAGTTCATAATTGAAGAAGTTATGCATTGTTGAAGTTGGACTTTTTTGCAAAATTGCCAAACGTCAACTATCCCCAAAAGTTCAAATTTTGTCAAATGGGCCCATTCTTTTCCACTTGATTTGAGTTTGCATCATTTCCCACGTGCCCTAGCTTCAGCCATGTGTCCACATCACATTTGTATTATTTAATTTGATTTTTATTTGAATTAATTTATTTTAAATCAAATAAAATCATGTAAAATCCAAAAAATTAATAACTCATGATTTTCTGATTGTTTTAGGCTTTGTTCACAGCTAGCATCACCATCAAATTCGTATCAAGCCAAATCATGTGCAAAAAGATCCAAATCAAATCAAATTTGGAAGGTTTTCAATGGAGATCAAATCACATTCATATGCATCAATATGGAGGGATTTGGTCCATGATTCTTACCCAAATGCAAAGCACATTACATAACCAAGCAAAAGCATACAAAATCAGGGTTGGAAACTGCAGAGAGAGGCAGAACAAGAACTGAAAAATTCACAAAAAAGTGAGAGACCAAAGTCCATGTTAGAGGTAGTTTCAGGCCACGAGACTTGTTCCAAACGCTTCCTGGGCACTCACACAAGCTACCTGGATCAAAACCAAGCATTTCCAGACGCCCTAACTGAAGGAAAATTGCGATCAAAAGCGCAGCGAAATTTAAAATTTTCCTTTAGCGATCCTTACGAATGAGCATGGTCAGTGATAGAAATATTTACCTCTTGTGGCGATTCAGACCTTTGATGTTGTGATCACGAGCGTTGATGAAGAACAACGCCTCTACTCAGTCCACACGAACAAATCGCTTCCGGTCACAGTGCTAGCTGATCACGAACGGAAACCTTGAGTGAGAGAGAGAATCAAAAATCAAATTGCATCAAATGAAATTGCTTCATCACAAGGGATCTATTTATAGAATCACTCGTGTGGGCTACAAGCTAAAAGCCCAATTAAGGCTATAAGCTAAAAGCCCAATTAAGCTTATGGACATCATACCTTATGATGTACCATATATCACTTATCCACGTGGTACCTTACCACTTTCCGTATTACACTTAAGTGCACCGTACCTTACGGTGTATCTTATTTATTCTATCTCTCATCAACCTGTCCTTATGTGTGTGACCCTGTAGGTTTTCGCGACGTTGGCAATTATATTAAATCACACATTTAATATAATAAACAGTGAGCGGTATCTAGAAACACATCACTGTTACCCAAGTCACGAAAATGTCATGTGATCTGACCAAACCTTTTTTGTGATAATATTTGTGTTGTACAATTACCCTTTTGCCCTCATGTCTATATTGAACACAAGGCATACACTGTGTCACCCTTGTCCAGTTCAATATTGGGCCCTTAGACATTTATCCTGTTATGCAGGATGAGCAAATTCCATCTAGGTCACTCATGTCCCTTAGCATGCTTTGTGAAGTACCCATCAACCGTCTTTATAGTCATCCAGTTACGGATGACGTTTGATCAGCAATAAAGTACTTGACTCTACATCTAGGGTCCATAGTGGTTTCAGGTCGAAGGGTGGTATACACCATTATCATCATGAGAATAACTTATGACACTTTGCATAACATTCTATGTAGTATTCTCATAGCGGGTCAATCCAGTATAAATATTACTCCTAATATTCATGCCTATGTCAAGACTTGATAACTCCTTATCTATGATCCATGAGATGTGATCATCAATCTATCTTCATAATAATCTTAATGCTTTAATGTTATCCCACTTCACATTAAAGCTTGACTACGGATACTTTAAGAATAATGTCTTATGTTTAATGGGATCTCATGATTAAGTCACACTTAACATTTCATTAAACAAATAAACCATTCTAGGGACTTTATTATTTTGGAAAGCAAACATAATAAAGAAATGCCTTTTATTATTAATAAATAATTCGATACAAGTACCAAAAGTATTGGCCTCTAGGGCTTACACCAACAATCTCCCACTAGCACTAGAGCCAATCAGGCATACCCCATAATACCCATAGATCTAGTATGTCCATCATGCTTCAGCTGCGCAAGAGGCTTTGTTAATGGGTCAGCAACATTGTCAAGTGTAGGTACTCTGCATATTTTCATATCTCCCCGATCTATTATCTCTCGAATGAGATGATAACGCCTAAGTATGTGTTTGGATCGTTGGTGAGATCTAGGCTCCTTAGCTTGTGCGATAGCACCATTGTTATCACAATAGAGATCAATGGGATCCACAATGCTATGGACTATGCCAAGTTCACTAATGAACTTATTGATCCAAACAGCTTCCTTTGCTGCAGTTGAGGCAGCAATATACTCAGCCTCGGTTGTAGAATCAGCAACTGTATCTTGCTTTGAACTTTTCCAGCTCACAGCGCCACCATTTAAACAAAACACATAACCAGATTGCGATCTAAAGTCATCCTTATCTGTCTGGAAGCAAGCATCAGTGTATCCAATTACAACAAGCTCTTCCTGACCTCCATATATCAAGAATGAGTCCTTAGTCCTTCTCAAGTACTTAAGGATATTCTTGATAGCTACCCAATGAGCATCACCGGGATTAGACTGGTACCTACTCGTTGCACTTAAAGAATACGAGACATCTGGCCGAGTACATAGCATGGCATACATGATAGATCCTATTGCAGATGCATATGGAATCTTATCCATGCGATCCATTTCTTCCTTACTTGAAGGGGATTGTGTTTTTGACAAACACATGCCATGTTGCATAGGTATGAATCCTTTCTTGGAATCATGCATATTAAAGCGTCTCAACACTTTTTCTATGTATGTACTTTGACTTAGGCCAAGCAGTTTTTGTGACCTATCTCTATAGATCCTGATTCCTAATATATAGGCTGCTTCACCTAGGTCCTTCATTGAAAAGCATTTCCCTAACCAAGTCTTCACTTGTTGCAAGGTAGGGACATCGTTTCCAATGAGTAATATGTCATCTACATATAATACCAAGAATGCGATCATGCTCCCACTAACCTTCTTGTAGACACAAGGCTCATCTTCATTCTTGATGAATCCATATTGTTTTACTTTTTGGATGGAACCCGGTTAAGTGTGTAAGCTGCAGTCAATAGTGCATGTCCCCAAAAGGAGTTCGGAAGATCGGCGTGACTCGTCATGGATCGGACCATGTCTAACAAGGTTCGATTTCTTCTCTCAGATACACCATTCCATTGTGGTGTTCCGGGAGGAGTAAGTTGGGATAAAATTCCACATTTCTTTAGATGGTCATCAAACTTTAGGCTTAAATATTCACCGCCTCAATCTGATCGAAGAACTTTAATATTCTTACCTAGTTGGTTTTGTACTTCATTCTTGAATTCCTTGAATTTTTCAAAGGTTTCAGATTTGTGTTTCATTAAATACACATAACCATATCTACTGAAATCATCAGTATATGTGATGAAGTATTGAAAACCTCCTCTGACTGGTATGTTCAGTGGTCCACATACATCAGTATGTATGAGGGCCAAAAGATCATTAGCCCTTTCACCTTTTCTTGTGAATGGGGACTTTGTCATCTTTCCAATTAAACAAGATCTGCATGTCTCATATGATTCATAATCAAAAGAGTCCAAGAGTCCATCTTTATGGAGTTTGGAAATGCGTTTCTCATTTATGTGGCCTAAGCGACAGTGCCAAAGGTAGCTTGGATTTAACTCATTAGGTTTAATCCGTTTAGTATTAATGTTATAAATTGGCATTTCAAGATCAAGGACATATAGTCCATTGTTCATTTGTGCAGAAGCATAGAATATATCATTCAAATAAATAGAGCAATAATTGTTCTTTATTATAAATGAAAAACCAAACTTGTCCAAACAAGAAACGAAAATAATATTCCTACTAATTGCAGGTACATAATAACAGTTCTCTAACTGAATTATTAAACCACTAGGTAAAGTCAAAACATAAGTTCCTACGGCTAAAGCAGCAACCTTTGCTCCATTTCCAACTCGTAGGTCAACTTCACCTTTTGCCAAATCTCTACTCCTTTTTAGCCCCTGCACATTAGTACAAATGTGAGAACCGCATCCAGTATCTAATACCCATGATGCATAAGTAGATACATTAATTTCAATAACAAAAATACCTGAATTTGAAGTCCCTACTCCATTGTTCATATCTTCCAGGTACTTTGGGCAGTTTCTCTTCCAATGTCCGGTCTTACCGCAATGGAAGCAAGTGCCCTCCTTTGCTATGCCTCCACTAGGCTTCAAAACAGGAATAGTAGGTTTAGGCTTGGCAACTTCCTTGCCTTTCCCTTTACCAACTTGCTTGGTAGGCCTCTTGTTCAGCTTCTTTCCATTACTGACCATCAGAATGGACTTCCCTTTTGTCTTCATATTCTGCTCAGCAGTTTTCAACATGCTTAGCAATTCTGGAAGACTCTTATCCATGTCATTCATGTTGAAATTCATGACAAACTGATTAAAGCTATCTGGCAACGATTGCAAGATAAAATCAATTGCAAGTTCCTTTCCAAGCGGAAACCCTAACCTTTCAAGGTTCTCCACATACCCAATCATTTTGAGTACACGGGGACCTACAGGGTTTCCCTCAGATAACTTGCTGTTAAAAAGGGCCTTTGAAACCTGAAACCTCTCATTTCTTGCCTGCTCTTGATAGAGCATTTTCAGATGTCCGATCATATCGAACGCTGACATGTTCTCGTGTTGCTTTTGCAACTCCGATTTCATAGTAGCTAGCATGAGACAAGCGGCTTCGTTAGCATCATCAAAATTCTTCTTATAAGCATCTCCTTCTGCCTTAGGTGCTGAACTAGGCGGTTCCTCTTCAGGAACAGGTGTCTCCAAGACATACAGATTCTTATCGTGCTTGAGGGCAATCCTCAGATTTCGGTGCCAATCCAGGAAATTTATCCCAGACAATTTTTCCTTATCTAGGATTGATCGCAAAATATGGTTGTTTGTTGTCATGGTAATCTACAAAAAATTGAAAATATAAGTATCATTAAAACAACATATTTAATTAGGCCTTTAATCAAATATGCTCCCACTATTTTACTCAAACCAAATGACCCTCATCATTTGATTCGGAAAATCCCGTTGGAAGACTTTCTAGTGGGTCGAGATCCACATTTCACTTCGTTCTAAGTCAGCGTTAGGCTGATTACACAAAACTAGGTTATTTAGGTAGGAACTCCTTCCAATTGTATCTCATACAACTCTCGAATATTTTCAGTTGGGTGAATAACTCCTTATTCTAATTCATCATATGAATCATTCCCAACTCTTGCTTCTAAACATGTATAATCTTATTATAATGTGTTTAGTTAAGTTTGACCCATTGTTATAGCAGTTGGATATTACAATTATCCCATCGCACCTTACTAATATAGAACATTCACCTCGCGTAGGCGAAACCGACATTGTTCGATACTAGTCTTGATGAGTGCTAAAACTTGGAAAGCATGAACTTAATATTTAACTTGAGGGATTTTGTTATTAGTTTGATCTCACCGGCTTAACATGCAATTCGACTCTCTCATGCATCAACATACAAACACATGCATCAATATACATAAAAGGATACAGTTATGACCCCTAGCGCAATTGTTCTCCCAAGCCAATGAGAGAACCTAAGCTAACCTAATAATGATCTAAACTTCTCCAAGCAAGATCTCCAAGGTTATCCTCCTTTGATATTATATTCTTCTCTTTCTTCATAACATTACATTACATAAAAGAAACTCGTTTTACATACGAGGGAGTGAGATGAGAAAATAAGTTACATCAAGAATTTTAGAGAGAGGCACGACACGCAGACCATATTTTACAATCCCAAAACAAAATAAAGGGAAAAAAAAACTAAGTCCATAACTGATCACCACAAGACAATAATAATAAACACACTTTTATTATTAGTTTAAATTTTGTTAATTAAAAAAAGGCAAATTAAATTTCGATGATTGATCACACTACGCAAAATTTTAATGAACAATTCATTTGAAATCAGCGTCATTTTCGCACAACTCTTGTGAATTCACAACCCTAATCGCATAACTCTGCAACAACACAACCCTTGTTCCGTCATGAACCCTAATGCAACAATTTCATGCTGTCAAACACACTTCGATTGATAATTCAGTATGATTAATCACATGCCATTGCTTCACCATACTAATGTCGGATTCCGAAGCATATGAACAGTGATCGGTCAAAGGAATAACAATCATCAAATGTTTGAATGAACGAAACAGAAACAGTATATCCCATATACCATCGTTGCATCAGATTTACTTATATCATATATAAAAGTGATCGATCTTATTTGGGTAACCTATGGACGATCGATGTATCGCTGCTTCACCATACTAATGTCGGATTCCGAAGCATAGTCAACATCAATCATCCAAATCGTACACAACAAATGCCAAATTTAATTACTCGTTTATTATTCAATTCATTCTGGTTTTAATCGAATCAAAATAGAAAATATAGAACATAAACAACTATCAGATCCATGGTTTCGTAAGTGGCTCTGATACCACTGAAGGAAAATTGCGATCAAAAGCACAGCGGAATTTAAAATTTTCCTTTAGTGATCCTTACGAATGAGCATGGTTAGTGATAGATATATTTACCTCTTGTGGCGATTCAGACCTTTGATGTTGTGATCACGAGCGTTGATGAAGAACAACGCCTCTACTCAGTCCACACGAACATATCGCTTCCGGTCACAGTGCTAGCTGATCACGAACAGAAACCTTGAGTGAAAGAGAGAATCAAAAATGAAATTGCTTCATCACAAGGGATCTATTTATAGAATCACTCGTGTGGGCTACAAGCTAAAAGCCCAATTAAGGCTATAAGCTAAAAGCCCAATTAAGCTTATGGACATCATACCTTATGATGTACCATATATCACTTATCCACGTGGTACCTTACCACTTTTCGTATTACACTTAAGTGCACCGTACCTTACGGTGTTCCTTATTTATTCTATCTCTCATCAACCTGTCCTTATGTGTGTGACCCTGTAGGTTTTCGCGACGTTGACAATTATATTAAATCGCACATTTAATATAATAAACAGTGAGCGGTATCTAGCAACACATCATTGTTACCCAAGTCACGAAAATGTCATGTGATCTGACCAAACCTTTTCTGTGATAATATTTGTGTTGTACAATTACCCTTTTGCCCTCATGTCTATATTGAACACAAGGCATATACTGTGTGTGATCGGTGGATCTGGAACTGACTGTTTAATGCTGGTTCGCGAAATGTCGCGGTAAGCAAGAGTCGCCACCGTCTTTTATTTTCTCCAATATGGACAGGACAAAAGCACAGCAAAATTCCTTATGAGATTGTTTCTCGGTTCAGGAGGTAGAGTTATAGAAAGGGAAGGTGTTTACACCCTTTCTATCCATGGTTATCCATGGGCTCTTAGATACTTGCTCATTTGTGTTTTCAAAATGTTTGTTTGCTTTTCAACTGTGTGTGGGTTTGAAAAAAGTTTCTTTGAAAGTTTCAGATCGACTATTGTATCAGTCCTCAAGAGTGTTAGAAAAGTTATTTTTGAAAGCTTTTTGCAAAGTGTCGGTGTGAAAAGAAGTTTTTGATTTTTTTTGAATTAGAGCAAGTATCTACGAGTCATCTACCTACCCTAAGGAATTCTGCTGTGTAAGTGTCCTTTAGGTAGTGCCATCCCACCATTGAGGGGTAGGTAGCACCACCGTTGGAGGTGTTTGGGTCAATTCGAGTTTAGGGACAGTGTGATCACCGAACAACAGTAAGACACCTTAGAAGCTACCCTTATGCCATTGATCTTTTTATTCCGAGGCAACTTATTCCGAGGCGACTTGTTTTGAGGCAACCGTTTCGAGGCAACTAGATCAATGGAACATAAGGACTCACTAAGACGTCCTACAGTCGACGACCACATTTCGAGGGGCAAGGCAACAGTGTGGTCACCAGAGCAATAGTAGGACACCTTAGAAGCTACCCTTATGCCATGTTCATGGACATAAGGACTTACTAAAATGTCCTATACTCGACGACCACGATTCGAAGGGCAAGGCAACAGTGAGGCGTACCCTAAGAGTGGTGTATGGATTGTGTGTCATTTTCAGTTATATTTTATCTTGATCATGCTTTTGGTGATCTACGCTTTGATTTTATTTGGGCATACATTCTTTCATGTGATAGTTAGCAATTAAAAGGTGCGGAAATTAAAATACGGAAAATAAAGGTCCTACGCTATTACAAGGCGCGGGTCTACATTGCCAAATTAAACCAAGACCCGATTTGAATAAAAGTGCGGAAAGTAAATGTCCTACTTATCTATTACAAGGCTTTAGGGGAAAATACATTATATTTAAAATGAAAAATAAAGACAAACACGCGAAAGGAAATTGGAATCGAGAGTACGAGGGCGTTGGACCCTTTAAAGAAATTAAATATTGAAATTGAAAATTAATTAATGATTTAATAAGAAAAGAAGTTATTTTTTTTGATGTTTTCGTATTTAATGGACATAAAGAAAATTAATTGGATTTTGAAATTAAAATAAAAACCTAGTTCTAAGTTTGTTTTTAATTATTAAAGAAAATATTTAAGTTTAAACCTAATTTACTAATTGTTTAATTACGAGAGTATTTACAAATTTAATTAATGGTTAATAATAATTATAATAAGAAAAATTTTATTTATTGAAAAAAAGAATGAAAATGCTAAACCTAATTTTTATGTATTTTATTAGCTATTTAAAAAGAATTAAAATTTAAACCCTAAATTAAAACTAAATTGATTATTAAATTTTTATTTACAAAAATTGATAGAAATTAATTTTTAATAAACATATTTTTTATTTTTGTAATTTTCTAATTTTTTTGTATTTTTATATTATGGAAATTATTTTGTGAACTAAAAGAAACAATTAAAATATTTAAAATAAGTAAAAGAAAAGAATAAAAGAGAGAGAGAGAAAATGCAAACATAGGGGGTGTTGGCCTTTTTTGGAGGTTAATTTGCAGTATTTTGGCCCAAGAACTTAGGCCTTTTGGGACTTTATGGAATTGCATAGGGCATGGTTGACTAACGTGCATGATAGCCAGCACATTCTGGCCTTTGGATGGATCCCTGGGGACACTTGGCAGGCAAGCAGGCGAGGCGTTTGGTGGACCACTGGATGAAAGCTGCATAGAAGCATGTTAATAGAAAAAGTATGAAATATATAGGGGGACCTGGGAATCGAACCCAGGTCCCAGCACTCACCAAACGTACACCCAACCACTGAACCACTCAAACGCTTTTGTTATAATATAGGCAAACAAATAATATAAAAGAAACAAGCGCTATTGGTATAGATTAAACGAAAACGCGCCAACTTTTGAACGTTCCAACCACAGGATGACACTTATGCTTCTTCTTCCTTTTCCTGCAAAAACATGAATTAGATAGCGGGGGTTCTTAACCCCCACTAAGTGACATGACGAATAATAGCGATTAGAAGAGGAAGCCACATAAATTGAGCGCGAATGGTTGGTTGAATCCTTTGGAAGGTTCTGAATCCAGTAGTACAGGTCTCGTGGCCTAATTTTTCCAGATGAGGAAAGCCCCAAATTCAAACCTCTGAAAACCTAGAAAGCGTCAATGGCATATTTCGCTACAGGCATGGTTAGGACAATTAAATGGTATCATGAGCTCCAGAAGGTTCATATTAATATAAATCAACCTTTAAAATGTATGAAACATGCATATATATTGAGATACGATTATGAAAAAGTTTGAGAAAAGTGTGACTTCAATATACCACTTCCTTGCGTGTGGAGGGTTGATTTTGATTGGAATGGCTTCCTGGATGAGTCAGGAGTGTAATGGAATGATTCTTTTGCTTTGAAACATGCTCTATGTGGGAAAACAATTTTCAGAATTTTGTGAAAAAATGCAAGTTTTTCTTCTGAGTTTGGGCGCAGCTTAGGTCCTGTTTTTGCTTGTGTTAGCTTGTATACATATTATGCAATGTGTTTTGATAAGAATTATGGCCAATAATGCCTTGCATTCATGCTTAAGATTTTCCATAAACCTCCATTGAAACACTTTCCATCTTTGTACCAAAATTTGAATTCTTGCTTGATTAGGCCTTGGTACGAATTTGGGATGTTGTATAATGGTGATTCAAAGCTAATCAAAGCCAAATATGTCCCTTAATTAACCTTTTTGATTTTTATTTGATTTTAAAGGATTTAAAATGAATTAAATCCAATAAAATCAAATAAAAATGAAAAAATTAATTTTAAATTTTGAAATAAAATGTGGGACACGTGGGAAGCATGGCCAAGCTGATTCAAGTGGAAAAAGTGGGCCCCTTTTGTCAAAAAATGAAATTTCAAGGATAAATGATTTTGGCCATTTCACAAAAATTTCCCAACTTCTCCAATGCATATCTTGCTCAATTTTGAAGTTATGAACATGTTCTTGGACATTTTGGAAAGGTCTTGAAGTCCTCTAACCAATGTCTTTGGTCCCATGTCATTTTGATTTACCAATCCCAAGTTATGGTCTTTGACTTAAATTCCCTTTTTGTTGACTTTTGAAAATGACCTATAATGTTGAAATTGATAACTTTTTGTGAGAGCATTTCTTGGACTTGTAATGTGAAGATGAGTTGTAGGAAATGTCCTCCCCTTCAAGATGAGCATTGGATGGGATTTTTCTGATGAACCATGAAAAAGTTATGCCTTGGTCAAGTTACAGTTGACTTTTCAATTATCCAAAAATAGAAACTTTTGACACCTTGATGATTTTTGAGCCATTCTTGTGAAATTATGGTCAAGACTTGACCAAATGATGATTGTGGCTTCAAAATAAGATGTTGACCAAAAATTTTTGACTTTTGACTGCCAAATGACCATTTTGCCCCTACAGTTGACTGTTGAGTAATTAGGGTTTTTGACTGTGCAACTTGACCTTGTGAGCCTTGAAACTTGACATGTAGGTGCTTGACAATGTGTATGAGCATAGGAGACTTGATTGAGCCCTTGAAAACTTCAACTTCCTTGGAAGAACCAAAACCCTAGTTTGACTGGCTTAGGAGGATGGTTGACTGTGTAGCCCTTGAGTAGACTTGAGCCATTTGAGGTGATGCTTGGCAAAACTTTGAAGATTATGGGAGGGAAAATTTTGGGGTACAACAATTGCCCCTGTTCAATCTTCTTAGACCTGAGGATGTAGATTGGATGGCGTGCCTTTCGTAATCCGAAGGTGGAAGATGATTGAACACTAGAGTGCCCAGAAATTTGCGCTCACATGTAGAGTATGATGGTGGGAATGGGCTTACAGATTCCATGTTGAGAGGTGATGGATGGGTGGATGGGCTTATAGATGCCATCTGGAGGTGAGAGTCGCGTAAGAGTTTCCTTAGCGAGAACTTGCGTACCTAGAAAAAGAAAGATGATTACCTCGCCTGTTACAGGAGTTGGTCTTCAAACTCTTTGTGTAGATGCGCTCTGGCTGGATGCAGGTATCGAATCTTTAAACTCTTCAGACATGCCCTGGCGAGATACAGGAATCGAGTCTGGAGCTTCAAAAGGTGATGAATGAAACAGGGATGGTTACTACCTCAACAGTAACGATGAGAGAACCTTGGATGATTACTACCTCAACAATAACGATGAGAGAATCTGGGGCGATTACTACCTCAACAGTAACGATGAGAGAATCTGGGGCGATTACTACCTCAACAGTAACGATGAGAGAATCTGGGGCGATTACTACCTCAACAGTAACGATGAGAGAATCTGGGGCGATTACTACCTCAACAGTAACGATGAGAGAATCTGGGGCGATTACTACCTCAACAGTAACGATGAGAGAATCTGGGGCGATTACTACCTCAACAGTAACGATGAGAGAATCTGGGGCGATTACTACCTCAACAGTAACGATGAGAGAATCTGGGGCGATCACTACCTCAACAGTAACGATGAGAGAATCTGGGGCGATCACTACCTCAACAGTAACGATGAGAGAATCTGGGGCGATTACTACCTCAACAGTAACGATGAGAGAATCTGGGGCGATTACTACCTCAACAGTAACGATGAGAGAATCTGGGGCGATTACTACCTCAACAGTAACGATGAGAGAATCTAGGGCGATTACTACCTCAACAGTAACAATGAGAGAATCTGGGGCGATTACTACCTCAACAGTAACGATGAGAGAATCTGGGGCGATTACTACCTCAACAGTAACGATGAGAGAATCTGGGGCGATTACTACCTCAACAGTAACGATGAGAGAATCTGGGGCGATTACTACCTCAACAGTAATGATGAGAGAATCTGGGGCGATTACTACCTCAACAGTAACGATGAGAGAATCTGGGGCGATTACTACCTCAACAGTAACGATGAGAGAATCTGGGGCGATTACTACCTCAACAGTAACGATGAGAGAATCTGGGGCGATTACTACCTCAACAGTAACGATGAGAGAATCTGGGGCGATTACTACCTCAACAGTAACGATGAGAGAATCTGGGGCGATTACTACCTCAACAGTAACGATGAGAGAATCTGGGGCGATTACTACCTCAACAGTAACGATGAGAGAATCTGGGGCGATTACTACCTCAACAGTAACGATGAGAGAATCTGGGGCGATTACTACCTCAACAGTAACGATGAGAGAATCTGGGGCGATTACGACCTCAACAGTAACGATGAGAGAATCTGGGGCGATTACGACCTCAACAGTAACGATGAGAGAATCTGGGGCGATTACGACCTCAACAGTAACGATGAGAGAATCTGGGGCGATGACTACCTCAACAGAAACGATGAGAGAATCTGGGGCGATCACTACCTCAACAGTAACGATGAGAGAATCTGGGGCGATTACTACCTCAACAGTAACGATGAGAGAATCTGGGGCGATTACTACCTCAACAGTAACGATGAGAGAATCTGGGGCGATTACTACCTCAACAGTAACGATGAGAGAATCTGGGGCGATTACTACCTCAACAGTAACGATGAGAGAATCTGGGGCGATTACTACCTCAACAGTAATGATGAGAGAATCTGGGGCGATTACTACCTCAACAGTAACGATGAGAAAATCTGGGGCGATTACTACCTCAACAGTAACGATGAGAGAATCTGGGGCGATTACTACCTCAACAGTAACGATGAGAGAATCCGGGGCGATTACTACCTCAACAGTAACGATGAGAGAATCTGGGGCGATTACTACCTCAACAGTAACGATGAGAGAATCTGGGGCGATTACTACCTCAACAGTAACGATGAGAGAATCTGGGGCGATTACTACCTCAACAGTAACGATGAGAGAATCTGGGGCGATGACTACCTCAACAGTAACGATGAGAGAATCTGGGGCGATGACTACCTCAACAGAAACGATGAGAGAATCTGGGGCGATCACTACCTCAACAGTAACGATGAGAGAATCTGGGGCGATTACTACCTCAACAGTAACGATGAGAGAATCTGGGGCGATTACTACCTCAACAGTAACGATGAGAGAATCTGGGGCGATTACTACCTCAACAGTAACGATGAGAGAATCTGGGGCGATTACTACCTCAACAGTAACGATGAGAGAATCTGGGGCGATTACTACCTCAACAGTAACGATGAGAGAATCTGGGGCGATTACTACCTCAACAGTAACGATGAGAGAATCTGGGGCGATTACTACCTCAACAGTAACGATGAGAGAATCTGGGGCGATTACTACCTCAACAGTAACGATGAGAGAATCTGGGGCGATTACTACCTCAACAGTAACGATGAGAGAATCTGGGGCGATTACTACCTCAACAGTAACGATGGTAGAATCTGGGGCGATTACTACCTCAACAGTAACGATGAGAGAATCTGGGGCGATTACTACCTCAACAGTAACTATGAGAGAATCTGGGGCGATTACTACCTCAACAGTAACGATGAGAGAATCTGGGGCGATTACTACCTCAACAGTAACGATGAGAGAATCTGGGGCGATTACTACCTCAACAGTAACGATGAGAGAATCCGGGGCTATTACTACCTCAACAGTAACGATGAGAGAATCTGGGATGTCTTCTACTGAGTCTTCATCAGGAAAATCTTTAGGAATCGATTTAACTGGACTAGAGAAGGCCTTTGACTGGTATCGGCATCAGAAAAATATTTAGGAGTCGATTTAACTGAACCAGGCAAGGTCTTGGAATCTTCAACTGGAATAAGAATCAGGGAGATCTTAGCGTCGATCTGACTGAACCAGAGAAGGTCTTGGATTAACTTTGGCTGGATAAGAATCAGAAAAATCTTAGGGTCGATTTAACTGAACCAGGCAAGGTCTTGGATTAACTTTGGCTGGATAAGAATCAGGGAGACCTTAGCGTCGATCTGACTGAACCAGAGAAGGCCTTTGACTGGATCGACATAAGAAAAATCTTTAGGAGTTGATTTAACTGAACCAGACAAGGTCTTGAAATAACTCCAACTGGATCGGCATCAGAAAAATCTTTAGGAATCGATTTAACTGAACCAGAGGAGGTCTTGGACATAGTTGAGAACTTAACTGGATCTTTCCTGAAAGGTAAAGGTCAGTCATATGCAATGCATGATATGGATCAAGCAATGATGTTCTCAACGTAAATGAGATTGTAAGATATGATGCGTTTATGCATGTATCATGATGTATGGCAATGTGATGTTTTTGAATGTATGTTTTTGTCTAGGAAAGTAAATCCTTGACGGGTGCCGGGAAGTCACATCCTGGGCTGATGTTGGAGAATAGTGCTTTGTTGTTTCCGCTGGGGATGATAGTTGCAAGAATACCGGTAGGAGAAGATAACTCCGTTGGGGAATAAACTTGGCGAATGGATTACTCTGCGGGGATAAAATTATTCTAGCGATCTTGCTGGAGAACAATACTCTGTGGGAAGAGAGGTACGTTGTTGAGATGTTGATGGTAACTTCGCTGGGGATAGCGTTGTTATGTTGGAAGTTTTAGTAGACTTCGCTGGGGATAAGAAGACTTTGTCGACGACGATCTTCCCGTGGCTTTTGGCTGAGGATAACCCAATTATATCCTGGTGGGGGAATAACCTTTGAATAAAGCCGGGAGACGCGTTCGTGCTCTGTAGGGGATAAGCTTCCAGAACCTACTGGGGATAAGCTTCCTGCTGGGGAGATGATTCAAACTTTCTTGGGGAAATCTTGATTGGACTCTCCTGGGGAAATTTTGAGATATATTAGGGAAGTGGCTCCGCTGGATGTCTGGTATACCGCCGGGGAACAATCTTAGATCAAGACTGCCGGGGATGCTTGTTAAGAATATTCGTGTATTGTGCTGGGAAATGTTGAGATCTGCTGGAGAATACCCAACTTCCTCAAGGCTGACAGTATAGCCTTGCTTGGGGAGAGTGCATTGACTTGCTGGCTCACTCTCTGGGGAGTCTAGAGATCTTGGTTGCGTCCTTCAGCCGAACCTATCTTGGTACCTTGGTGGACAAAGCAATTAGATCGCTAAGACGACTCATTATTGCCCCTGTTTCAGTGGGAGAAGGCACCTGTGGGGGTAGTTCACAAATCTTTTGGTAGACAGGTGACTAGATGCCGGGACATAGTCGTATGCTTAAATCCCTAATTTTTTCCTGGACCGCCTTTTCGGGTTTTCAGTCCACCGGGATACCCATTTTTGCCCAAGCCGCCTTTTCAGGTTTTCGACTTGGCGGGTGTACAGATTTTTCTTTTTCATCCCTTATTTTGCCCGAACCCTTTTGGTTCGCCGGGAAGCCCTTATTTCTGCCCAGGTGTGTCAACCTAGCGGGTCTTTGATTATGCGTAGTATTTTTTCGACTATGCTCTCAGAATGTAGGGAGTTGCCCCTGTTAGAAGTGTTTTGTCATGCCCCAGAAGATGTTTAATCAGGCAAGATTCGTTGCTGGAGTGCCCAAGTGACTCAGGAGGAGATTTGCCCCAGGCTGTTTGGCCTTTTGAGAGATTCTACGAATCTTGACTTAACTGCCCCAGATGATGGACAATGATCATGCCATGCCCCTTGATTGGAAGTGCTTTTGTTCATTAGGCATTCGTCGTGCGAGTTTCTATGTTGTTCAAACAAAAAGTCATATGCAAACAAAGTTATGTTAAAAATGCAAAGCTTATGTCTGTCTTGAAGATTTTGAAAATGCATTCTTTTTCATAAAACAAGTGAATGTTTGTAAAACGTGATGTCAACTCCGTGTTTACCGTAGGCCTTAAGGAGTCAGAATACCTTTTGTAACAGTATTCTTTCGAACTAACCCATGCTTCAGCTAGGACTTTTAAGGGTTATAACGTGGCCTGGTTCATGGTTTAAGAAACAAAGGATAAAGGCTCAAATTATTTGTACCCACCCACTCTTCGTGACGTTCTTCAAACCTAAGCTCAGTTGATCGTGCGTTAGACCTTGTTTGAGTCTTTGTCCTGACGTTCCAATGATGGTTCAGATATTGATAGTTTATTTTGAATAGGCAGTCATTTTTGTTTTTGTTAAGGGTTTGTATGACCTCTTTCTTTTTGATTTTGTTGTCCCTAAATTTTGCCTGAACTGTTTCTTTTGTGATTACAGTCAGCGGGATGCCCCAGTTTTGTAAGTCTCCTTCATAGGTTTTGACTTATTGGGTTTTTATTTTTGAGATATAATGACTGCCTATCCTTATGATTATTCGGAATCATCACTGTCTTTTTTTTTTGTAAGGACCTCTTTGGTGCCATTTGTTGTGCACTTGGATCGACTGAGAGAACTACCCTGCCCCAGGTTATGATAAAGGGTTTTAATTTTCGAAAAGAAAAACTCCTACTTCTTTGGCTCAGAGGGGTTGACGAGGGATTATCTTCCTTATAACTCCAGTGTTTAGGGATTGAAACAATGCCTGTACCTCATCAGCGGGGTCTATTCAAAAGCATACTATAAATGTCATGATATCGTTTTCGTCATCCTCCCTCAAGAGGCTTAGAATTATTAATCGAGCGTTGATCATCAGAAAAAATATGAAAATAATTTGCATATAGTGAATACGAATATATTGCTTCAAAACAGACATATGCGATGCATTAATGAAATAACAACGTTTAACATGAGTAAATGTTTGAACAAAAGAAAATTACAACTTGAAAATCCTAATGAACAAAAGTCTTTTCATCTTTAGGGCTTGTTACTTCAACTGGTGAATCTTGTAGGGATGGCAGGAGCATTCAGCCTGGCCCATCTGGGTGAAATCCACAGCTCTTTCATTAATCAGATCTTGGATCTTATTCTTCAGAGCCCAGCAGTCGTCGGTGTCATGTCCTGGACTGTCAGAGTGGTATGCACATCTTTCCTCAGGATTGTACTTTAGGGAGGTTGTGTTGAGATTCTTAGGAGGGTCCCTTAACGTCACCAGATTCAACCTCAACAATTATTGTAAAGCTTGAGACGGTGACACGTTGAGCTTGGTGAACTGCCTTTTAGGCTTGTCCGGCTTGCTCTGATCAGCCCGTTGTTCTTGGAGAGGTCGTTGTTGGACCTGTGAAGTAGTAGCAGCTTGGAGAGGCCCGTCCATTAAACCAAACCTTTGTCCTCTCGGAAGCTGTTCAATGACCTGGTCCCTGACTTGGGCTGGTTGCTTCCTGTCTTGATGAAGCTGACTGATCATGGCCCTCGGCTCTCCTTGCTCCCGAGATAAACCTTGGATGAGAGCCCTTTGCCCCAACATCTGGATTTTCATCGTATCTACCTCAGCTTGCAGACGTTTCAGCTGCTCGTCCTTATCATCTTCGGGACTTTTGCTGGCCAAATTCCCCATAAGGAGTGTCCTCAACTCTTCTTGCCCCTTGGATAGGCTTAGGAAGATCTCCCTGAATTGAATCTCTTGAGCATGAGGTCCCTGGTTATCTTGTTAGGAAGCCATTGCTGAAATAAACAACGGAGAAGGTAAGTGTCCTGTAACAGGGGTACCTGTTATGCAATGATGTGTATGCATGCAATGTTTTCAAGGACCTCGCGGGGTAAACAAGAAGATTGTTAGAATTGGAAACCGGTAGCTTGATTGAAGGAACTTCATGTTGTTGAGAGTCCTTCTTCAAGGGTCAAGGCTCACCATATCGAGTGGGTCATAGCCCCAGACAACCTTGGCTAGAGGAAAATAAATCCCCTTTTCCCCCTGCTAGACATTTTGTTCTTCATGACCTGCATCACAAGCCCTTGAGATCCTTGAAATGGGTTAGTCCTTATGCGGGATGCATGCAATGGTATGATGTTATGCTATGTATGGGGTAATGTAGGTAAACCCTGTTATGAGTCCCAATTAAGGACTATAAACAAAACCTGCAAGAAACTCAGTAAACCCTGTTATGAGCCCCAATTAAGGACTATAAACAAAACCTGCAAGAAACTCAGTAAACCCTGTTATGAGCCCCAATTAAGGACTATAAACAAAACCTGCAAGAAAACTCAAGTGTCAGATAACAAGCATGCAAATAGTCAAGTTGGAAGGCACATAAGTCACACAAGAGAAGCCCTTAGAGTTTAGGCCAGCATGGGGTCTGGGTATTACCCTCTTGAAGTTGGTGGGCTCAACCTGTCCTATTAGAAGTAACCGGGTTCTAAGGGTCCCAATATCACTGGATTGCTTTCATTGTTCATCGTTTTGATTTAGCCACTGAACTGGCGACCGAAATATTCCAGAAAAGCAACCCTCAATTGAGTGTAGTATCGAGTATCAACCAACCTCGGACTGCACCAAAGTCAGTTATCTCACTACCCTAAAGAGGCCAAGATAGTTCATTTAAGGTTCCTAAGGTCAGTTGATGCTTCACGACACCACATGGAGGCCCCGTACTCTCCTTGATTGAACTCAAGGGTTACCGGTACACACTAAAGTGCCACATCAACGTAGCAGACCGTTTCAACCATGTCGGTATACCCCGCACAGTTCCCTCACAGCCTTGTTGCTACTTTCTAAGAAGGTATCCCCAGATCCGGGTTAGGATATATAGAACTCCCAAGACAGTCCCACAATTTAAAGCAAACAAGTCAAAGCAATTGAAAACACAGTTATGAACTATCCTAAGGTACACCTCACTTTATAAGAATATATCCCCAGCAGAGTCGCCAGTTCTGGCAATCGGTGGATCTGGAACTGACTGTTTAACGCTGGTTCGCGAAATGTCGCGGTAAGCAAGAGTCGCCACCGTCTTTTATTTTCTCCAATATGGACAGGACAAAAGCACATCAAAATTCCTTATGAGATTGTTTCTCGGTTCGGGAGGTAGAGTTATAGAAAGGGAAGGTGTTAGCACCCTTTCTATCCATGGTTATCCATGAGCTCTTAGATACTTGCTCATTTGTGTTTTCAAAATGTTTGTTTGCTTTTCAACTGTGTGTGGGTTTGAAAAAAGTTTCTTTGAAAGTTTCAGATCGACTCTTGTATCGGTCCTCAAGAGTGTTTGAAAAGTTGTTTTTGAAAGCTTTTTGCAAAGTGTCGGTGTGAAAAGAAGTTTTTGATTTGTTTTGAATTAGAGCAAGTATCTACGAGTCATCTACCTACCCTAAGGAATTCTGCTGTGTAAGTGTCCTTTAGGTAGTGCCATCCCACCATTGAGGGGTAGGTAGCACCACTGTTGGAGGTGTTTGGGTCAATTCGAGTTTAGGGACAGTGTGATCACCGAGCAACAGTAAGACACCTTAGAAGCTACCCTTATGCCATTGATCTTTTTATTCCGAGGCAACTTATTCCGAGGTGACTTGTTTTGAGGCAACCGTTTCGAGGCAACTAGATCAATGGAACATAAGGACTCACTAAGACGTCCTACAGTCGACGACCATGTTTCGAGGGGCAAGGCAACAGTGTGGTCACCAGAGCAATAGTAGGACACCTTAGAAGCTACCCTTATGCCATGTTCATGGACATAAGGACTTACTAAAACGTCCTATACTCGACGACCACGATTCGAAGGGCAAGGCAACAGTGAGGCGTACCCTAAGAGTGGTGTGTGGATTGTGTGTCATTTTCAATTATATTTTATCTTGATCATGCTTTTGGTGATCTACGCTTTGATTTTATTTGGGCATACATTCTTTCATGTGATAGTTAGCAATTAAAAGGTGCGGAAATTAAAATACGGAAAATAAAGGTCCAACGCTATTACAAGGCGCGGGTCTACATCGCCAAATTAAACCAAGACCCGATTTGAATAAAAGTGCGGAAAGTAAATGTCCTACTTATCTATTACAAGGCTTTAGGGGTAAATACATTATATTTAAAATGAAAAATAAAGACAAACACGCGAAAGGAAATTGGAATCGAAAGTACGAGGGCGTTTGACCCTTTAAAGAAATTAAATATTGAAATTGAAAATTAATTAATAATTTAATAAGAAAAGAAGTTATTTTTTTTTATGTTTTCGTATTTAATGGACATAAAGAAAATTAATTGGATTTTGAAATTAAAATAAAAACCTAGTTCTAAGTTTGTTTTTAATTATTAAAGAAAATATTTAAGTTTAAACCTAATTTACTAATTGTTTAATTACGAGAGTATTTACAAATTTAATTAATGGTTAATAATAATTATAATAAGAAAAATTTTATTTATTGAAAAAAAGAATGAAAATGCTAAACCTAATTTTTATGTATTTTATTAGCTATTTAAAAAGAATTAAAATTTAAACCCTAAATTAAAACTAAATTGATTATTAAATTTTTATTTACAAAAATTGATAGAAATTAATTTTTAATAAACATATTTTTTATTTTTGTAATTTTCTGATTTTTTTTGTATTTTTATATTATGGAAATTATTTTGTGAACTAAAAGAAACAATTAAAATATTTAAAATAAGTAAAAGAAAAGAATAAAAGAGAGAGAGAAAATGCAAACATAGGGGGTGTTGGCCTTTTTTGGAGGTTAATTTGCAGTATTTTGGCCCAAGAACTTAGGCCTTTTGGGACTTTCTGGAATTGCATAGGGCATGGTTGACTAACGTGCATGATAGCCAGCACATTCTGGCCTTTGGATGGATCCCTGGGGACACTTGGCAGGCAAGCAGGCGAGGCGTTTGGTGGACCACTGGATGAAAGCTGCATAGAAGCATGTTAATAGAAAAAGTATGAAATATATAGGGGGACCTGGGAATCGAACCCAGGTCCCAGCACTCACCAAACGTACACCCAACCACTGAACCACTCAAACGCTTTTGTTATAATATAGGCAAACAAATAATATAAAAGAAACAAGCGCTATTGGTATAGATTAAACGAAAACGCGCCAACTTTTGAACGTTCCAACCACAGGATGACACCTATGCTTCTTCTTCCTTTTCTTGCAAAAACATGAATTAGATAGCAGGGGTTTTTAACCCCCACTAAGTGACATGACGAATAATAGCGATTAGAAGAGGAAGCCACATAAATTGAGCGTGAATGGTTGGTTGAATCCTTTGGAAGGTTCTGAATCCAGTAGTACAGGTCTCGTGGCCTAATTTTTCCAGATGAGGAAAGCCCCAAATTCAAACCTCTGAAAACCTAGAAAGCGTCAATGGCATATTTCGCTACAGGCATGGTTAGGACAATTAAATGGTATCATGAGCTCCAGAAGGTTCATATTAATATAAATCAACCTTTAAAATGTATGAAACATGCATATATATTGAGATACGATTATGAAAAAGTTTGAGAAAAGTGTGACTTCAATATACCACTTCCTTGCGTGTGGAGGGTTGATTTTGATTGGAATGGCTTCCTGGATGAGTCAGGAGTGTAATGGAATGATTCTTTTGCTTTGAAACGTGCTCTATGTGGGAAAACAGTTTTCAGAATTTTGTGAAAAAATGCAAGTTTTTCTTCTGAGTTTGGGCGCAGCTTAGGTCCTATTTTTGCTTGTGTTAGCTTGTATACATATTATGCAATGTGTTGTGATAAGAATTATGGCCAATAATGCCTTGCATTCATGCTTAAGATTTTCCATAAACCTCCATTGAAACACTTTCCATCTTTGTACCAAAATTTGAATTTTTGCTTGATTAGGCCTTGGTACGAATTTGGGATGTTGTATAATGGTGATTCAAAGCTAATCAAAGCCAAATATGTCCCTTAATTAACCTTTTTGATTTTTATTTGATTTTAAAGGATTTAAAATGAATTAAATCCAATAAAATCAAATAAAAATGAAAAAATTAATTTTAAATTTTGAAATAAAATGTGGGACACGTGGGAAGCATGGCCAAGCTGATTCAAGTGGAAAAAGTGGGCCCCTTTTGTCAAAAAATGAAATTTCAAGGATAAATGATTTTGGCCATTTCACAAAAATTTCCCAACTTCTCAAATGCATATCTTGCTCAATTTGGAAGTTATGAACATGTTCTTGGACATTTTGGAAAGGTCTTGAAGTCCTCTAACCAATGTCTTTGGTCCCATGTCATTTTGATTTACCAATCTCAAGTTATGGTCTTTGACTTAAAGTCCCTTTTTGTTGACTTTTGAAAATGACCTATAATGTTGAAATTGATAACTTTTTGTGAGAGCATTTCTTGGACTTGGAATGTGAAGATGAGTTGTAGGAAATGTCCTCCCCTTCAAGATGAGAATTGGATGGGATTTTTCTGATGAACCATGAAAAAGTTATGCCTTGGTCAAGTTACAGTTGACTTTTCAGTTGTCCAAAAATAGAAACTTTTGACACCTTGATGATTTTTGAGCCATTCTTGTGAAATTATGGTCAAGACTTGACCAAATTATGATTGTGGCTTCAAAATAAGATGTTGACCAAAATTTTTGACTTTTGACTGCCAAATGACCATTTTGCCCCTACAGTTGACTGTTGAGCAATTAAGGTTTTTGACTGTGCAACTTGACCTTGTGAGCCTTGAAACTATACATGTAGGTGCTTGACAATGTGTATGAGCATAGGAGACTTGATTGAGCCCTTGAAAACTTCAACTTCCTTGCAAGAACCAAAACCCTAGTTTGACTGGCTTAGGAGGATGGTTGACTGTGTAGCCCTTGAGTAGACTTGAGCCATTTAAGGTGATGCTTGGAAAAACTTTGAAGATTATGGGAGGGAAAATTTTGGGGTACAACACTGTGTCACCCTTGTCCAGTTCAATATTGGGCCCTTAGACATTTATCCTGTTATGCAGGATGAGCAAATTCCATCTAGGTCACTCATGTCCCTTAGCATGCTTTGTGAAGTACCCATCAACCGTCTTTATAGTCATCCAGTTACGGATGACGTTTGATCAGCAATAAAGTACTTGACTCTACATCTAGGGTCCATAGTGGTTTCAGGTCGAAGGGTGGTATACACCATTATCATCATGAGAATAACTTATGACACTTTGCATAACATTCTATGTAGTATTCTCATAGCGGGTCAATCCAGTATAAATATTACTCCTAATATTCATACATATGTCAAGACTTGATAACTCCTTATCTATGATCCATGAGATGTGATCATCAATCTATCTTCATAATAATCTTAATGCTTTAATGTTATCCCACTTCACATTAAAGCTTGACTACAGATACTTTAAGAATAGTGTCTTATGTTTAATGGGATCTCATGATTAAGTCACACTTAACATTTCATTAAACAAATAAACCATTCTAGGGACTTTATTATTTTGGAAAGCAAACATAATAAAGAAATGCCTTTTATTATTAATAAATAATTTGATACAAGTACCAAAAGTATTGGCCTCTAGGGCTTACACCAACACTAACACACTGTAAGTCGCGCGATAGTCACCCCTGTTCTTGGTTTCAATTTGAATTATTCTTGCACCATTTGAGAAAACCAATGACATATTTGTGATCACAAGAGCATTTCCAAGCTTTTCATAATATTCAATTGCATTTATCTGGCTTATATGAAGAACCACCATTGTTAGGGTTCAGTTCTTGTTTTTGGGTATTTCTATTCTAGGTACAATTGAAGCACATAATGGACATGGTTGTGACCGGGAAGGTGAGACGAACACAACCATGCCCTTGGAATTCATTTTTGTAGCCTGAGAAGGATTTTTGAGACGAGCAAGCTTGTAGCTACGGACTCCAGTCCGTTGGTATAGGTGGTGAGACTTTTGGCCACGGTTGGGAGGTCAGGGATGATGCGTGGCATCCATCCACTGGTCAATTCAAATATAACGCGCATTTTATTTTTTTCTGACCAGTAACTCTCGTTTTATTATATTATTATTAATTTGTATTAATATAACAAATAAGTCAATATGGTGTAGTGGCAAAGCAAGCGTGCAAACTCCTTCAGGACCTGGATTCGAATCCCAGGTCCTCCACTTTCTCAATAATTTTGCTTTTCAGATATTCCCATGCAGGCGCCTATATGCTGTCCATCATACTCCCTCGTGCATCCAAGAGCCAGATGGCCATTGTCCAGATCTGATGGCCAGGGTTTGAAGGTCCATAAAAGCGTGGGTCAATGCACATGTACCAGATCAGAGAAAGTCAAAAAAAGGCCAGCAATATTGGGCTTAAGAAATTGCTACTCACACCTCTAAACAGGCCCAATTCCTCATTCCCTTTATATTTTATTTAGTTATTTTATTTACTTTATTTTATCTTATTTAATTTCTAACCAATCACAAAATTCCTTTTATTAAATAAAATCACAAAAAATATTTTTTATTTCAAATCAAATTTTAATCTTTTATTTTTCTTAATAAATTTATTAATTAATTAGGTTTTAATTAGAGAATTTTAATTCCTTTTGAAAAAAATAAATAAAATTAATTAGACTTAACTAGTTTTTAACCATTAATTTAATTATTATAATTTCTTTCCTAAATAATCAAAAACTCCAAAAATAATTTATTTTAATTTAATTAATTTATTAATTTAATTTAGTAATTAATTTAGGTTTAATTTCTTTCTTAATTTAAAAACAACAAAAAAATCAAAAAGCCTTGTTTTTTACCCAAAAAGGCCAAAACCCTAAAAAATTTCGCACTTGATTTAATTTCTCGCGCGCGTTACTTATTTTTATCCAATAATGTACCTGCTTCCGGATTGTAATAGTTAAATAGGAAACTTAATTATTTTTATTGCTTTATTTTATTTTTCAAAGGGTTTGTCTTTGGCGATGTAAATACCCGACGCCTTGTAATTTAAATTCCGCATTTTAATTTCTGCAAATTATAACTGCTAGATGTTTGATAATAGGGCTTGCATGACAAGACTGAATGTTAATCTTAAACTCAAATTAGATCACCTTTCACATGTACAAAGATAAAAATAAACTGAAAACAATACACTCGCACATGCGCACTCTTAGGGTACACCCCACTTGGTTGCCTTCGTACACGGTCATTGAGTATAAGTCATTTTAGAGGTCGCCCTCTTGTCTAAAAGATCATAGTCTCCTCGAAATGGTTGCCTCAGATATAATTTCCTCAAACAAATGATCTAAGACATTAGGGTTATCGCTAAGGCGTCCTAACATTGCTTTAGTGACCGTAAGTCCCTCATTCGAATTGACCCTCAAACTCCAACGACGGTGCTACCTACTCACTAATAGTAGGATAGCATTGTCTAAAGGAAATTAGCATAGAACGATTCCTTTTTTGAGTAGGTAGATGGTTCTTAGATACTTGCTCTTTCAAAAAACAAAAAAAAACTTTTCACACTTACACCTTTCGAACAAAGTTTTTTCAAAACACTTCATACGCTCTTGAGGACAGAAGCAAGAGTTAAATCGAAGTTTTCAAACAAAAACTTTTTCAAACCCACAAGCACAAAGAAAGCAAGTTTGAAAACAAATGAGCAAGTACCTAAGAGCCCGTAGATAAATACGGATAGAAAGGGTGCTAATATCTTCCCTTTCTATAATTTACCCCCTGAACCCGAGAAATATCTCGAAAAAGGAATTTTTCTGTGCTTTTTTCCTTTCCTTGTTGGATAAAATAAAAGTCGGTGGTGACTCTTGCTTACCGCGACACTTTGCGAACACAAATGCAAAACACAAACCAGCATTCCAAAAAAAAAAACAGTCAGTTCTTCCCACCGTATCACAGTGACCTATAAAGACTGGCATGAGATGTTACCATTCACTCTTCATGGATACCGTACCTCAGCACGAACGTCAACACAGGCAACACCCTACTCTCTGGTGTATGGAATGGAGGCAGTCCTACCCAACGAGGTCTAGATACCCTCTCTCAGGATTATGAAGGATGCGAGTTTGAACGAAGACGACTGGATCCAAACATGACTTGATCAACTGAATCTAATTGATGAAAATAGACTTACTGCTATCTGTCATGGTCAGACGTATCAAAAGCGAATGATCAAGACTTTTAACAAGAAAGTCAGACGTCAGGAATATCAAGTCGGGGATTTGGTGATCAAACGCATCATACTTCCGCAAGGTGATCCCAGGGGAAAATGGACCCCCACATACGAAGGGCCATTTGTGGTTAAGAACATTTTCTCGAGAGGAGCTATGATTCTAACCACCATGGATGGTGACGACCTTCCTTACCTCGTCAATGCAGACATAGTGAAAAAAATACTACGCATAATCAATGACCCGCTAGGTCGACTGGCCTAGGAAAAAATAAGGGCTTCCCGGCGAACCAAAAGGGTTCAGGCAAAAGTAAGGGATGAAAATAAAAAAAAACTGTACACCCGGCAATTCGAAAACCTGAAAGGGAGACTTGGGCAAAAAAGGGTATCTCGGTGGGCCGAAAACCCGAAAGGGCGGTCCAAGCAAAAATTAGGGATCGAAGCGTAACACTATGTGTCGTTGGATCATCTAGAGGATATAAAGGTAATAGCAGAGTCGGAACCCAATGGGATTGTTTCACATAGCTGTTTTTCTTTCTTTTACACAAATTGTATAATTCCTATCTTTCGGCGGCGTCCTCTTACTAGGGCGTCGACCTCTTTGTACAAAATGCCTATTATGGGCCAACTTCGAAATCAATACAATTCATTTTACAAGAAGTTTCGATTTGTTTTTCTTTTTCTGTTTTGTTTTGCAAAGAACGTCCAATGATTCATTATTGATATATGCATTTGAGAATAATTGCTGCTCATAAATGTTTACATGAAAAAACAAAAGACAATTACTCGTAATTCCAGGAACAGGGAAAACAAGAAGTTCCCAAACCTTACAGTTACTCTGCCCATCAGGTACCGGGATAGAGCCAGCTTGAGAATGTAAGAAGCGGTACATACACTCCCCACAAAGTAGAGAGTACCCAAAGACAGTGATGTCAGCTTCCCCAAGCAGGACGTGATTCTCCCCAGCCAAGGTTCACAATCGTGAATAAGTCACTAAGTTTTTCCCCAAGCGAAAGTTCAATCTCCAACAGAATTCATTATCACCAGCAATGGAAATTTATCCCCAGCTGAGTTTATTTCTCCTAATCAGTATGATCCATCAACAGAGCATCTTCTATCCAACAAAGTTATTCCCCGCAGAGTCATACTTAGACCGAGTCTCGTCTGGTAGAATATTCGCCAGCCAAGGGGCAAAACCCCAGCACGGTCATTTCTGTTCACCATCCCCAACAGAGGTGGAGGAACTATGGTTTTCATGGAAATCAGGGATTTTTTTCCCTGATTCCGATTATCACGTCAGCATTTCATATTCATACATCATGACATATGCATACACTGCATATAACATGGTCTCATTTATTTTGAGAACGTCAACACATAATGCATCTCATGCATCACATATGACTAACCCTGTATTTATTTCAGGAAAGACATTATTATCAACAATTTCTAGCAAGCCCATAATTGACACTCGAAGCTAAACAGAGTAATCATCGGCGCAGAAAGAGCAGCCCTACTATCCAGGCTCTCATCTCGAAGAAACCCTACTATCCAGGTTCCTTCTCACAGCCCTACTACCCAGGCTATCATATTGAAGAAACCCTACTATCTAGGTTCCTTATCACAACCCTACTACCCAGGCTATCATATCAAAGAAACCCTACTATCCAGGTTCCTTCTCACAACCCTACTACCCAGGCTATCATATCGAAGAAACCCTACTATCCAGGTTCTTTCTCACAACCCTACTACCCAGGCTATCATATCGAAGAAACCCTACTATCCAGGTTCCTTCTCAAGCCCTATCATCCAGGCTTTCATATCGAAGTAACCCTACTATCCAGGTTCCTTCTCACAGCCCTACTATCTAGGCTCGCATATTGAAGTAACCCTACTACCCAGGTTCCTTCTCACAACCCTACTATCCAGGATTTCATATCGAAGTAACCCTACTATCCAGGTTCCTTCTCATAACCTTGTTATATAGGGTCTTCCTCTCTTATCCCCAGACAGCAGTCCACAACACTGTAAGACCGGGACCCGAGTTGATTTCACATTCCCCCAGAAAGTCACGGTGCAACATATACCTCGACCAAATACACATTTCACTTACAGAGACCAACATTCCCCAGCGAAGTCCTCCTCAACAACAGGTACACAGGTTCTCGTAAAGGAATCTCTTATGCGATCGACACTTCTTCGGATGGTATCTTTAAGCCCATATTCCGTCATTGACTGCTAAATGGAATCTGTTAGCCCATTCCCGATATCGCAAGACAAGTATCACTTCATACGAGTGCAAATTTCTGGACACTCTAGTGTTCAATCATCTTCCACCTTCAGATCACGAAAGGCGGACAAGCCAATCTACATCCTCAGGTTTAAGAAGATTGAACAGGGGAAGCTATTGTACCCCAAAATTTTCCCTTCCATATTTCTCAATACATGTCAAGTGAGGTCCTCAAATTGCTCAAGAAAGTCCAAGAGTTGACCAGACAAACTCTCTCCTAAGACAGTCTACTCCAAATTAGGGTTTCATGTTACATCAAGATGCTTGAGTCTAAAAGATCCCAAATGCTCACCGTGGTCATAATATGTTCTCAAGATCATCCATGTCAAGTTTCAAGCCTTGCAGAGGAAGTTTGCTCAGTTAATTTGCTCAAATGACTAGAAATCGACTGTGCTAGGGCAAAAGTCAATTGTGGCCCACATACAGTCAAACTTCAAATTTTTTTGCCAACATTCTCATTTTGAAGTATTTTTTATCATTTGATCAAGGGTTGATCATGATTCCTCAAGGATTGCTCACAATTCATCAAAACACAAAAGTTGCTAAATTAGGGTTTTGCAGGAAAAGTCAACCCAACTTTGACCAAGCATAACTTTCTCATACTTCATAAAAAATGACCCATCTAAAGCTCATTTTTAAGAGGATGTAACCCCCTACAATTCATCTTCAGCTCCAAAGTTCAATATATGCACTCACAAAAAGATATGAATTTGGACATCATAGGTCATTTTGGAAAGTCAACAAAAACACCTTTTGGGTTAAAGCTTCATACATGAATATGGAAGACTCAATTGAGATGATACCAAAAGTGTTTCTTAGAGGACATCCTAAGCTTTCTAAAAAGTCCATGAACACATCTCTAGGGACAAAATTGAGAGAGTTATGCATTGGTCAAGTTGACCCTTTTTGCAAAGTTGCCAAAAGTCAAATGTGCTCAAATTTGCATTTTTTGCTAAATGGGCTCAACTTTTTATGCTTGCATCTCATTCCTAACATAGTACACGACCTATGGGACCCTCAATAATTTATTTACTCATTTATCTAATTTATTTTGATTTTTATTCATTTAAATTTCAAATAAAATCAAATAATTCCTAATAAATTATGTATTGCCTTTTAGGGATAATCTTTTGCATTGAAAGAAGATATTATATGCTGTCAAAAGAGGATCAAATCGTGCAAGGCCAATGTGGTTGGAAAAGATTGGATTTGAGAAAATTTGGAAGATTTACATATGCCATGAAAACAAAATCAAATCTCCATAATTGATAAAGATACAATGCATTTTATTGACCTAATGCGTTTCACTACATATAGAGAAGAGATCCAATGCACAGGGGGGTTTTGGAGAGGCCGTGAAAGTCAAAAAACAAAAGTGAGTTTTTGCAAAAAATTGGGTTACGAATTCTGGTTTAGAGGACGATTCAAGGCAATTTAAAGCCAGCAATCTATTCCTGGGCGTGGATTGAAGCCATTCCAATCGCTATCAAGGTAGAAAACCTTTAAAATCGTCAGGTACACCTCAAGGTTTGCACCCTCTGAACTCAAACTTGTTTCTTCAGTTTTACATGTTTCGAATCTAATTCGCTTGCATAGACATGTTCATAATCATGCTGAGAATATTCTTGATAGCCTGGATTTGAGTTTCGATGCAGGAATGGCCACTTGCCATAGTTAGGGTTCGTAAGCTCCAAATTGGGGAACCCTAGCTAGAGGCAAAATTGGGCCAAATTAAAGGCCTTTTCATGTACAGGGGAGGAAATACAGTTGATCTGTGCCCTTGATTGGAATTTGTTTTGCTTGAATTGCGTTTTAAAGATTTGCAGGTTTGTAGCTACAGACAAAAGCCGTCGCTATAGCCTATAGTGAAGAATATGACCGTAGGTAAAAGTATCAAGTCAAAAGCAACGGATCAACGAAGGAGACGCTGGCGTGGATGAAGGGAGGTTACTGACTGGTTCATTCAAATTCCCAGGGACCCACTTGGGGTGTGCATGTGACAGTTGGGCATAGGCCTGATTCACTATCATATTATTTTTGTTGTGTTATATTAACGATTGAGTAATTTGGCCCAGTGGCAAGAGTGAGGGAAGTTAAGGCGCTACAGTGTGCAAGGGCAGGGGTTCGATCCATGCCTCTTGCATTTTCCATTTTTTCTAAGGCTTTCTTGCAGGATTCTGTACCCCCATAAGACCAAATGTCCACCAAGCAACTCAAGATCTGGCCGTCCCATCCATCAACGCCCCAGATCCAAGGCTATCCCTTGAAGGTCCACCATGCGCCTGAGTCAAGCATGCACACAGGATGGGGAGAAGTCAACAAGGCTTGGACTTGTTGGGCTCAAAATTGCAAACAACACCCCCCTTTTGCTAATGCTATCAGGCCCATTCCTTTCTTTTCTCTATTTTTTTTCTTTTATTTAAATTAATTTGCTTAATTATTTTTTTAACAAAATTAATCTCCATTTCACAAAAATCATAAAATCAAGAGTTTCACAAAAATTAGAATTAAGTTTTTTCTATCAAATTTAATTTAATTTAATTTAAGTTGGTTTAATTTAGTTTAGGGAAATTATAACTTTTTTTTTATAATTAAAACCAATTAGAAAAATTAGGGTTAGACTTTGGATTTAATGTTTATTTCTTTCTCAAAATAAAAATACAAAAATTAGGTTAATTTAATTATTTTTCTTAATTAAAATTAATTAGTAATTAGGTTGTTTTATTATTCAATTGAGCTTTATTTTCTCAAATAACACAAAAACGACAAAAAATGATTTTCCCTTTAAATTACAATTAGGCTTAGTTGGGGTCAAAACCCTAATTATTTTGCATTCAATTCATCGCGCGTGTTTATTATGTTTTGCAATATTGATGTAACTGTCTACGGTATGTAATAGTTTAATCTAGGATTTTCTTTTATTTATCGTCTTTTGCAGTTTTTTTGGCTATGTAATTAATCCCTACCCCGAAGCCTTGTAATAGCGTAGGTTTATTTTCTCGCATTTTAATTCTCGCAAACATTAACTATTTAGATGTATGTTAATAGGATTGTATGACAAGATTGCATGATAATTTAAAACGACTAGAAAACCCTAATGTGCAAAGATAATAACTGAAATCAAATCACTCGCACATGTGCGCTCCTAGGGTATACTCTCGTTCGGAAATGTCGCATCGAAAACGTCGCCTTGGAAATGTTGCCTCGAATATGATCTTAAGACTTTAGGGTTATTACTAAGGTGTCCTAACATTGCTTTAGTGATCGTACGTCCCTTTCGAATTGACCCTTACAACTCCAACGACGGTGCTACCTACTTCTCAATAGTAGGATAGCGCTGTCTAAAGGAACAAGAATAGAAACGATCTTTTTTTGAGTAGGTAGATGCTAGTAGGCACTTGCTCAAAACCAAACTTTTCACACTTACACATTTCAAAACAATTTTCAAAACAACTTCGTCACACCTTTGAGGACTGATACAAGGGTTATCACGAAGTTAAAAATCTTTTAAAAAACAAAGCACATACACAAGCAATTTTTAAAGATGAGCAAGTACCTAAGAGCCCATGGAAAACCTTGGATAGAAAGGGTGCTAATACCTTCCCTTTCTATAATCTACCCCCCGTACTCAAAATCTCAAAAAAGGATTTTTTCTGTACTTTTTTCCTTTCCGATTGGATGAAATAAAAGTCGGTGGCGGCTCTTGCTTACCGCGACATTTTGCAAACAATAAACACAAAATGCAAACCAGAATTTTCAAAACAGTCTGTTCTGCCATCGTATCACACTATGTTTCTATGTCGATGACTTGTTAATAACAGGTAGCTGCAAGAAGGAGATCAGAGACTGCAAAGGTGATCTCAGCAAGAAATTAGAAATGTCTGATCTAGGTGACATTTCATATTTCCTTGGCATAGAATTCTACAAGAGTAGTAGAGGTTTGATGATGCATCAAATAAGATATGTAGGAGAAATTCTCAAGAGATTTATGATGGAAGAACGTAACTCGACTTCGACACCTGCAGAACCAAGAATGCAATTGTCAAAAGATGAAGATAAAGATGATATCGATCCAAATCAATATAGAAGACTTATTGGATCATTAAGATACCCTTTTCACATAAGGCCTGAATTAGCATACAATGTAGATATGGTAAGTATATTCATACAGAATCCAAAGTATCACACCTAGGAGCGACGAAGAGGATACTGAGGTATCTAAAAGGAACTCTTGACTATGGCATTTCATTTTTTGCAGTTGTGTTCGCCTCTGGTTTTGGCAAACAATACTGGTCTCAAAAAAATTTTACTAGCGAAATTGACCAGGGAATCTCAGTACCGGGCTTCAGTTTTTGAGTGTTTTCACAAAGTATGTTCAAAAAATATCCGTTCGACTAGTGCCAAACGAGTTTTTAAGCAATAAAGCAAGACTTGTAAAATAAAACAAAATACGTTTTAAATTGTAAATATAAATGACATAACATCAAAATAGTTGAAAATAGGTTGTTTCAAACCACATTGCCCTAGCTTGACTCATTTTGCTCGTTCGCTTGGGTACTCTGAGTGACTAGCGTATATGAATGTGAGAGTTTAACCCTTTACACTATGCACTAAGTTATTTATTTATAATACATGAAAATTAACTACTTTCTGACAGACTTCGCTTCCTTTTACGCCACATGTATTTGGTAAATTCTCTCCATTATCCCACGTTCTCCATTCATAACACTTTGCTTTGCTAGTTATGCACTCTTTGGGCTTTTTAACGTTCCTGGGCCCAATCCATTCCTCATGAGGCCTCTTTCTGGTCAACTGTGTCCACAAGCCCAATTGACTGCTTATGAAATCTCTCCCAGTCATCTGCTTCTATGGTCGACTTCTCATAATTCAAAGTTCTCAAAGCACCTTTTTGGATTTTGGTTGGATTTTAATCTGTGTGAAAAACCCTAGCCAAAAAATTTCCCCCCAAAATGTCCTTTTCGACTAAAAGAATAGAAACATACATTTTAATCATCTCCTCTTAGTGTGAAGTGACGTCATCATAATCACGACCTTTTCCTTCAAACGTTACGTTTGTGATCACACAACCACTTCCATACTTTTTAGCTTCAACTTCCTAGGATAAATGTGGCACCTAACTCACCAACTTCTCCAATCAATCACCACCTTCCTGACACGTGCCTGGTCATGTACCCACATTTTCCCCACTTTCTTCCTAAACGTTTGGTTCTCTTGATGGTATAATACCCCTTTCATCTTTTCATTTTCCTTTTTATGTTCTTTTTTCATACTCAGGCTCTCTGTTAAGAAGTTCTTACTTTCATTTTTACCCAGAAAAACTTTCAACCATCTCCATGTCCACTTCAAGCTAACTCTCTAAACACATTCCAACCCCCCAGGAAATTGAACTAGTTTATAATATGAGTGAGTACTTCGTTCATAATCAAAATACCTTCGTCTTGGATCCAACACTGACACGGAATCTCCAAACCTTTTGTTCCCAATTGTTTCTCCCCTTCATCCGCAACCAAATTACTTACGCTCTACTGGGACATATTCCTGATGAGATCAGAGCACCCAAACAGTTGGAAAGTTGTTTCCCCACTCACAAAACTACAAAACCTTCTATCAACAGAGATTTCCCCGTAGATTTTTCACACATTTACCGGACATCTAAAGTCTTCTGTTATGCTCCTACTGTCAACCAAAATTACATTGCGTGGTTGAATAAAGTAGAGAAAGTTAAAGGGGACGTTTGGAAGGCCCAAGGCATCTTTAACTTGATCCAGCTCTCTAGGGTTGGCCCTAACTATTTCCATTACATGCTGATTTCTGCACTTTACTTTTGGGAAGGCTTCACAAACACCTTCCATTTTGCAATTGGTATGCTTACTCCCACCTTGTTCGACATTGCGTCCATCATTGGTATCCTCCCCACAGGTGAAGTTTTCCTTCTTACTGAAGCCGATGAAAATGTCATCCCTTTTGAGAAGGACATTGCTGGCTTCACCAAATATATGGAGCACTTTCATGCTAAAGATGTCGACACTATGTCTGACGAAGAGCATATTTCCTTCTTTGCCTTGTGGCTTTCCAATTAATGTCTTTTGTAGTCGATCTTTGAAGGTATCTAAACTATTTGTTGCATTAGCTCACTACCTTCATTTGGGTTGAGACATATGCCTGAACGAAATTATTTTGGGGTTGCTTTATGAATCACTTAGCGTCGGGGTCGACCATATGACCTCACTCTCTCCTACTGCTAGCTATCTGCTTGCTGGGCCTTTCTGACTGCTTCAATTATGGTTAAACGCCACTTTTGTGAGCCAGCTTAAACTGTGACTTTCTTCAGCACAAGAGACTACATTTGCCCAGCGTGCCAACAAAAGCCTCCTTATTGTTGCGATAACACTTTCCAACAATGCCATGACTCGAGAGGATTCACTTGAAAATACCTGGAATTTTTCTTTAGGTGAACTTCTTTTCAGCCAAGCATGGCTCCCTTTGCTTCCAGAAAACATGGTCCTGGGTGGTTTACTCGACCATTTCTCCCGTTGATCCTACACAAATCCCTGAATCCAAAGCCATATGGAAAGCCTTTTTAACCCCTAGGATCATAGAATCTAGGGTAGGAGCTAATGATGGTTAACACTCTTGTGTTATCAGCCTAATCTGGTGGCTAGGTAGTTTAGCTTGTGCCAACCTTTTCCTCGTAGCTTTTATAAGTCAGCAGATGAACTGTGTCCTTGGCCGACTAGCTATAGTGAGGAAAAATGTGCTCAACGTCTTCAACATTTTTCTATTTATATCCCCACTATGACTCTTGTCACCTTTGAACCTCTGTTCTATACCACCAAGGAGTTCTATGATTGGTGGACTGTGCAATTCGTGCAAAGTAATAGGACTCTCAAATATTTCAAGGCTCAACTGACGCATGCCTTTAATGATATGTAGCAAAAGTTCAAAAAAGTTACGTTTAAAATGTCGATCGACCTCCTGTTCATTTTATGCTTTTGGCTTTTTACTGCTTTGTCTTACTGTTACCACCTTATCCAGTTGTTGAACACAAAAAGCAGACTAGGGGAGCCACCAGTGGTGCAACTGTCTCTCCCTCTACTAATGAAACCCTTGGAACTTCTTCTCAGGTAATCTACTAACTTAATATTTACTAACTGATTGTGTTCCTTTTGTAATACACTGATTGTGCTAACCCATTCGTAAGCCCTGAAGACAACATTGTCGTCCTGCCTGAACCATCCCCAAAGAGACAAAAACACTTTTCTAGTAAAGAGAAACAAGCTGATGACGCGTCTTCACCTACCAATTCCAAAAAATCTCAGTCAACTTGCTCTGAGGTTGCCTAAAAAAACCACTTCTGCCACTGCGCCTACTTCGATGGTGGCAAAAGAACGAGTTTTACAGCCTACAACTCGACCAAAGAGCACTAACTCTATTCCTGAAGGGGGCCATTAGGTACCTTCTTCTTCCAAAGACTCTTTATCTTATGTATTTTTTGTTCCTTTTATGATTTTGTTCTTACTTGCTTTTATTATTTCAACGAATGGCAGTTAAACCTAAAAAACGCCCCACCAAGATTGTCTTGAAATCTTCCAAGACCAAAAAGAAACCAATTATGGTATTGACTAATACTGAGCCTTCTGGGAGCGACCTCAACTCTCCTGTCACTGAGGATACTTCTGAATATTCTCCCATTAGTGAAGACTCCTCAGGCAACTGCCTCTTTCGGCACCATTTCAACCCCCAACGTGATTCCTGCAACCACCACCATGTCGCCCTAACAAGTTGCTTCTCTAAGGAAAAACAACCCCTTTGATTACTTGAAATTTTTGGTGAATGCTAGGAACCGTTCGACTGACGGAGGCTCAAAAACTTCTACTGCATCTGGAGGCGTATCTTCTCTTGGGACTTAAGAAGAAGTTCTTAATCGTCTGAAAACCATGCTCTTCCATGTTGATTTAATCACCCATTTGGAGGCGTACCCTTCTGATGGTGCCAAGATTAAAGAGATGTTGAAGAAAGTTAATGTCCAGGTTGCTTCTCCTTTGGTCCTCAAATTTGTGGTTGAGGCGTCTACCTTCCTTAACCAGCTTTTAGTCGACTTGGCCGAAAAGAAAGAGATCCAGAAAAAACATCTTCCTAAGGAGAAAGAACGCAATTTTGAATTGGATTTCGTGAACTCTTCTATGGTTGCTAGTGAATAATTGAAGAAAACTCTTGATAAAGAAAAAGCAGACTTCAACACTAGGGCCAACAATATCTCCCAATGGCAACATCAGATCGTGGTGTTGAAGCACCAAATTGAAGGGCTGGAGAAGCAAATTAATGAGGCAGAGACTTTGCAAGATATTGGGTTTTGCACAACTGAACAAGCATTGAATAACGAAGCTCTTGTTGGGGTCGTTCACCTAGAGCATGTTGGCGCATTAGATATCGAACTGGTCGACCTTGACACATCTATTTTGTTAACCAATGCTCATCTGACACTTGCTCGAGAATGCTATATAACCCTCAAGAATAACGTGCCTTTTTAGCTGTTTTGATTTAACATGTACTCTGGATTTAGTCTTTCCATAGTTTTTTGTAATGCTTAATTTACATTCCAGGCCTCTTGGTGGCCCCTTCATTATGCAATGAATTTTGTCATTCATTTATTATAATTTCTTGCAACATAGGCCTATAACTCTTTAAGTATTTTCCATTTACTCGTAGTATTCGACCTTCTGGTGTGAGCTCCCAAATCTCATAATCATTGTTGGAAAAATCTTGCACTACTCAAAACGGTCCTTCCCAATTTGGTGACCATTTTCCCATGACTCTATCCCTTATATCCATAGGCAGGATCACTTTCCAAACCATATCTCCAAGGATGAACACCTTTGCATTCACCCTTTTATTATAGGCCCTTGATACTTGTTCTTTCTTCCTAAACAAAGTATCTAATGTTGCTAACTGTTGTACCCCAAAATTTTCCCTCCCATTTTTCATTCATGATACTATCCTAGGATTTCTCGAATACTCAATTTGGCTCAAACGTTGATCAGACAGACTCTCTTCCCAGGCAGTGAGTCAACAATTAAGGTTTAGTATTTTTCAAGCAGAAATGAGTTTTCAAAGTTTTAAATGGTCTCCATGGTTCCTCATGTATTCTCAAGGATGCTTATGCCAAGTTTCAATCCTCGCATCACAAGTTTGCTCAGTCAATGATACAAATGATTGAAAATGAACCGCATTGACCTAAAAGTTGACCTTTTCAAGATCAAGTTCAAACGGTTGTAAATTCTTCACTGTTTTGATATTCTTGAGTGTTTATTTTTACGTATGACTCTCCTTGACATCATTTCCAACTTCTCTTTATAAGTCAAGAGCTGATTACATGCGAAAGATCATAGGAAATTCGAATACTTTAGAGGTCACTTTCTGGTTTTAACCTAATTTTAGATAATTGTTGCCTGACTTCCAAGAGTCGTAATGTCCTCAATTTTCAAGATCTCGAGATGACTATTTTTGTGCATTGTCATAAGAGATGTCATCAACAGGTCCTCTTCAAGAAAAATGACCTATTAATGCTTCGCTAAATTTTAAGGTGCCGAGTTCTCGACACAACAACTTTTATCTTGAAGCCCACTTGTATTGATCATTCAAGGCCTTTTAGGTTTGGCTCGACTTATGATGCAAGATGAGTTGATTTGTGAGTGTTTGGTGCAAGGCATGCTCTTTAAGTATTCAAAGTGGGTTTGCAAATTTTCATATTTGAAAACTCTTTGAGAAGAAAGGTGAATTTCATGGTGTGATTAAATTTAGTCCATTTCGAAAGAGGAATCTATCAATAACTCTTGGAGTTTTTATCCTTCAAAAATTCAAAGGTTAAATTTAAAGGTTTTTATCCTTTAAAAACTCTTTCAAAGTTTTTATCCTTTCGAAAGAGGCATAGTTTCTTTATTCATAGAATTTTACTTAAGGCATTCACCATCATTCAAGATGTCAAGTTCTTATTCCATTAAAGAATTGGATTAAAACTTCAAGATACAAGTTTATCAATGCTAATTCAAGGAAATTCAAGGCATGTATCATTATTCATTCATCATTCGAAGGTCCACTACCATTCAATTTCATTCATTTTCATTCAAGCTTCAAGAAGAAAAGTTATATGGATTTCAATTCTAAAGCTTTGAATAATTTTATTATTCAAGTGTACAAAAACACAAATCCAATTCATTTTCTTTTCTTCTTCCAAGTTTCAAATTACAAATCACAAAAAATTACACAAGTGTACATAATTAAAAAAAATCAAATCCTAAATCCTAAAGCTACTAAGATTCAAACTTTGCTTCATGCCAAGTTATTTCCCAATATCATGCTGCTACTGCCCCTACATAAATCAGCCCATAAAACTGTCAAAACAGTCTTGCTACCTTGCTCAATTGTTGTCCTACAAAACCTTATGCTATGCTACACCACAAACCTGTCACAAAACTTATATATGCTATCCTATAAAGTCCAAAACCTATCTAGAAAACCAGTCCAAAATGCTCTATGCAGTCTGCTCCAAGCTGCATCATAACAACCACAAAATTGCACCAAAATGGCAAAAGAAAATTGTGTGAAAAAAGTATCAAAGAAGTAGGAAAAAACAGTTCAAAATAACTTATTTTGTTTCCCTCCTAAACCTCAGTCAAGGGACTACAAAAAGGGTTGTTTCATAAGACATAAAAAGGGATTTTTTTGAGAAAAAAGGGAGAGAAGCAAAAAAAAAACTTTTGTTAAACTCTGCTCATTCATAAAACCCAACTCATTCATAAAACCCAGTTCAACCATAAAAACTCTGTTCATCTTCAACTCTGTTTCAACTCACAAAAACAGAAAAGATCCTCAACCCACTATTGTACAACCTTGTAAACTCTCCCATAAACCTTCTAAACACTTTATATCACATAAATATTGTTCAAGCACAAGAATAGTTTCTGTAGTGCCATTATCCTCAACTTCTAAACCAAAGACAGTACTACACAAATTTGACTGTTTGGAGTTGGTTCAACAACCTTCAACACAAAGGGGAGTCTAGCAGCTTCCTATTGTTTCATTAAGGTCCACGCAGCAACTTGAAGGGTTTCAGACTCAAAACCTAAAGTGCAGTTGTAAGGTAAGTCATCTTAACCTTGAATTTCCCACACATCATTTTTGGTTTATTTTTGAAGATAAGATGAAGTACTCACTACTCTTGAAGTTAATCCTTTCCTTGCTCTTCATTTTTATCATTTATATGTTGAAAACTGACTGATACATGCAAAATAATAGTGATAGAGGCAAAAAAATGTAACATGAGTCGACACATACCCATATGGGTCAACTCATTCTAAGTGAAAAAGCAGGGTATGAGTCGACACATGGTCTTATGCATCGACTCATACTGCTATCCAGTGCCCAAAACAGAAAGATGGAAGGTGCACGAGTCAACACAAAACGCGTATGTATCGACACAATTAGGAAATGAGTCGACACATCCCATTATGCGTCGACTCATACTGAGTTGATTTAGTTTGGCAGGGGCAAGGAAAATTATGTGTCGATGCATAACTGCGTGTGTCGACACATAATAGTTTAAAATGCAGTTTTTCCTGCTTTTTACACTATTTTTGCATTATATATATATATATATATATATATATATATATATATATATATATATATATATATATATATATATATATATATATATATATATATATATATACTCCATTACTGTCCACTTATTCGATATGGTTGTAATAATTAGACACATTTTTCATCCCCATTTGCAAATTGTATCCCCATCCTCCTAAAGATGTAATAGCGTAGGATTTTAATTTCCACAAGTTTACCGCTTTTCATATAATTGCTAGTAAGATAGAGTATGTATGGTAAGATAAAAATAACAAGTAGACAATCCCTAATCAAAGACTAAATTCATGCAAATCAAACACACTATCCACACATGCACCCCTGGGGTAATTCCACTTGTTTCCTCAAAAAAATAGTCATGTCCCTCGAATATGGGCGTTTTAGCAAAGACCCTCGATAAAAGATCGTAGTCCCTCGATGACCCTTAATGTTGCCTTTGGTAAACGATCTAGTCCCTAAACGACATTGCTAAAATGTCCCATAGGTTGCCTTCTATGACTATACAAACTTCCCACGCACGTCCCTTCACATCCAATGATGGGACTTCTTACCAAATCAATGGTAAGATAGCAACATCTAAAGGAGGAGGAAAAAAACGTTTAAGACCTTTTGAGTAGGTAGGTTGCTCCTAGTTGCTCGCTTGCTCACAACAAAAACATTTTATACACCAACACTCTCACTTTGAAACATTTTCAAAAGACAACACTTTGTACACGTTCTTATAGAACGAGAACCATTACAAAGACACCTTTTCAAAATCACTTTCAAAAACAAATTCCACAAAAACCTCTTTGAATCAATTTCAAAACAACACTTTGTACGTGTTCTTATAGAAACGAGAGTCATTACAAAGACGTTTTTTCAAAATACTTTCAAAACCCACACCACAAGCACATTTTCAAACAAAAGCAAGTGATCTAGCAAGCAACTAAGAGCACGTAGATAACTACGGATGAAAAGGGTGATGTGATACGGTGGGAGAACTGACTTAGGTGTTTTGCATTTTATCGCAAATGTTGCAGTTAGCAAGATTTGCCACCGACTTTTCTTTTATCTGAAAGGAAAGGTGAAAAAGCACAGGAAAGACCTTTGAGATTGTTTCTTGAGTTCGGGGGGTAGATTATGAAAAGGGAAGATATTAGCACCCTTTTCATACATGGTTATCCATGGGCTCTTAGTTACTTGCTAGATCACTTGCTTTTGTTTGAAATTGTGTTTTGTGTGGTTTTGAAAGTATTTTGTAAAAAGGCCATTGTTTTAGGAAATCTTTGTAATGATTCTCGTTAGTAAGAATGTATACAAAGATGTTGATCTTTTTGAAAATGTTTTCAATTTTGTAAGATGTTTGGAAATGTGTGTGTTTGTTTTGAAAATAGCAAGGATGTTTGATTTGAAATGGAGAAAGTAACTAAAAGTAATCTACCTACTCAAATGTCTTTCTTGTTCATTTTATTTTCCTTTGATATTGTTGTCTTACCATTGATTTGGTAAGCAACCTTATCTTTGGATGTAAACGGGACGAGCATGGGTCATCGTATAGCCATGATTAGCAATGTTGCAAGGTATCTTAGCATTTTTGAGGGACTAAGATCATTTTTATAAGGCAACTTTGAATAGCGTCATCGAGGGACCATGATCTTGTATTTGTTTGTTTTTGCTAAGACACCTTACATGCGTAATATGGCCATTTTTGTAAGGCAACCAAGTGGGATAACCCTAGGGGTGTTTTGTGTGCAAGTGTGTCATTTTCATGCTTGATTTTGTCTTGGATTAGGATTTTCTATTTGATTGGTTTTATCTTGCCATATAAGACCTAATTACTAGCATGTTATATAAAAGCGATAAATTGCAAAATTTAAATATCCTACGCTATTACAACATTTGTGGGAGGGGGGGTATAAAATTTATGAATCAAGATTGCAATAATATAAACCTAATTAGTCTATTACAACCAAATTGAATTTGTACCAATAAATGGAATAAATAATATACAAAATGAATAAAATATGCAAAGGTATGTAAATGCAAAGAATATTTTTGTTTGGTTTTTTATGTGAAGAAGTTTTAACCTAAACCTAATAAATAAATCAAAATTAATTTAAATCAATTAAGAAAAGAAATTATTTTAGAAAAGTTTTTTTTGAATAAACCCTAATTCCATTTGATTAAAAGGAAATAAATTTCTTTAAGAAAAAATAAGTATTTTTTTTGTATTTTTTATCTTGAAAATAATATATGGCCCTATGAGATATTTTAGTCTCTTTTTTATAGTAAAATAAATATTTAATGAGTATAGAGAAAAATAAATATTAAACTAGTCCTAATTTAATTTACAAAGTTAATTAAGAAAAATGGATAATATATTTAACTAAATAAAATATTTTACATGAGAAAAATAAAATAAAATGAGCCAAAATACAAATCTATCATTTTTATATTTCTTATGATTTTTAATATTAAGAAAAATATATTTAAGAAAAATATATTTAAGAAAATAAAATGAAAACAAAATAAATAAATAAAATTATATAGGCCAGGGGTGTCATAAGCAATCAGGAGGTGAGTGTTAGAAAAAATCACAAAGCCCAAAGTTCATAGGCCCACACTGCAAAGGGACCAAAAATGGAAATATGTGAGGAAAATTGCAAAAGGAAGGCGCCAAGGCTCGAACCCGTGACCTATGGCATTTTCGCGCGCTGCGTTACCACTGGGGTGACTGTACACCCGTTTATAGAAACACAAAGATAAATATATATTATAAAATGCCCCCTGAAGGCAACTTCATCTTCAACCTTGAGCCATGGCCGGACCACCTGTATCTCTCTCATTTCTCCATGAAAATGGAAAGTCCAAACATGAAAATTATGGGGTTTCTTCCCACGAGTTCAACCATATAATTTATGTAAACTAACAATCAAAGATCAAAGCTAATTTTACTTGCCCTAATTTGAAACCTAATTTTTACAGAAATTTCAAATCCAAAATTCTCTATGCACAGTTAATATAAATGAAATCTATAAACATCGTTAGCTTTAGTGTAAGGATATCTATATTTTTCTTTCACAAATCAGGACCAAAGGATGCTTGTATGAAGAGATAGAAGTTCGAGTTTTTACCTCTTTCAGTTGAGATCGTGAATGGAGTTTGGGAAAGTTTTGAGAAGGCCCGAGGATCTGTTTAGCTTGACTGGACCTCCCTGAGTGTATTCCAATCCTTACCTTGTCTTGAAAGTCTCTGAATCTCTCTACTCAAGTCAACCTGCAAGCTTGATATTTAAAAATGGTGGATGGAGGAGGAGGAGTTACAGTGAGGGAACAGGGGTCTGAATCACTAAGATATGAAGTATATTAAGTGTTTAGGTGGTTAGAACTAAAAATACACGAGTGGTTTTGGAGATGGATGTGTAAAATACCAAACTGTCAAGCTATGGCAGATTTTCAATGGCAAAGTGTTTGGGAGTGTTTCTGAGTCTTAGCCTTCGTGTGTTAGGTTTCAATACACTTGTGTATTAGTATGGAAGAGGTTAGACATCAAGCTTTCTCAAGATTTCTGAGTTATAGCCTTTTGGCTCTATTACCTGCTTTTGAAGAAAAGTGAGAAGGCAAGTCCCTAAGTGTTGTACAAGCATGGTCTGGTTTGGTAGAGGCTTCAGGAAAGTTGCTTTTGGTTTTGGCTTTGCTTGTGTGCAGAGAAAACAAGTTCAAGGCTCAAGGAGTAGAAAATTGCAAAAGTAGTGCTTTATCAAAATGGAAATGGCACCTTTGTGCCAAAAATGGAATTGTTCTAGTACAATGCATTTAATGTTTGACTTAAAGCTTCCAACATCTGTGAAAACATTTAATTATGGAGTGAAAGTCAAGTTAGGATCCTGCAAAGTAACATTTTTTCAGCATGCTTGAGGATTTGAATTTTTGTTCTTCATGAAATGGCTTGAAATCAAAGTGATAAATCACCAACTTAATCTCTTCGATTCTCCCTACTCAAGAATGATCTCAAGGAGTTCTTGGACATTTTGGAAAGATTTAAATGTTCTCTACAACCCATATTTGAATTGATTTTTAAGATTCCTCTTGGATCTATGTGAAAAATTGGCATGAAGTTAGCTCAAAAATCTGCCTAACTAGGGAAAATTTCACTAAGTTATTTTGGTTCATGAGCATGTATTCACAAAATTATATCTTGAGATCCAAGCATTTTTAGGAGAAATTGTGTGAAGAAAAGTTGTATATTTCAATGAGATCTACAACTTTCATGTTGGAAGTTTCCTTTGAATCATCTTGCATCATGGTGATAATTTGGCTCAAAGTTGAGAAAAAATAAGAAATTTTCTATACTCAGAAAATTTTCTAAGTTTAAATTTTCAACTTTTCAAAACAAAAACTTAAACCCTTGATTTATTGATGAACAAGTTTCTCATTTTGACATGTTTTGATGAATTATGATCCTTGGCACTTGAGTTTGACCAAAAAGTCAAAGTTTGACTTTTCAGTATACAGTTGACTTTTGATCACTTGACTGCAAAATTCATCTGTTAATCCAATGGATTTGTAATGTTTTGAACCATGTCATTAGGTCAAGATGATGCAATTGAACTCTTGAAATAATGCTTCAAACCAATTGACCATTTGCTAGGTCAGAAATCATAAATTGCCCTTTCTTAGGCAAAACCCTAATTTTGACCATTTTGCCCTTTTGATGATTTGATCAAATTTCTTGAGGAATTGTGGTCCAAACTTGATCAAATGATACACATGAGTCCAAGATGTTTATGTGGATAAAAAATTATGAAGTTTGACTGTAAATTGGCCCTGGTTGACTTTTTCTTCAATACAACTGATTTTTTAAGTCAACTGTCCAATTGACTGATAAAAAATGTGATTCAAGGCTTGAAACTTGACATGAGTAATCTTGGGGGTCCATAATGGCCCTTGAAAGTCATATGAAGCATTGATAGTCCAAAAATACTTGTGCAAACTCAAACCCTAATTTTGGTCATCAGTGCTTGAGGAGATGTCTTGAGCTGGTCAAACCCTATTGCAGTCTTGAGTCAAAGAGATCTTGTGAGGAAATTCTTGATAAGTGAGAGGGAAAATTTTGGGGTACAACAACTGCCCCTGTTCAATCTTCTTAAACCTGAAGAGTTAGACTGGCGATTTTTTCCATTCGTGACTCGAAGGTGGAAGATGATTGGACACTAGAGTGCCCATAAATTTGCACTTGATGATGTGATGGTAGAGGGAATGGGCTTACAGATGCCATTTGGAGAGGTGATAGAAAGTTGTAGGATATGGGCTTAAAGATGCCATCAAAGAGTGATTGTTGAATTGTAATTTGTAAGTTGGAAGAATGAATACTAGAATGACGTCCGTGTCTGGAGCGTATCTGTACTGTATCTGGAAGGGGCTTTGATTAAGTATTAGAATGGCATCCGTGTCTGGAGCGTATCTGAATTGTATCCGAAAGTTGAATCTTGAATGAGTATCAGAATGACATCCGTGTCTGGAGCGTATCTGAACTGTATCTGAGAGTTGAATTTGAATGAGTATCAGGATGGCGTCCGTATCTGGAGCGTATCTGAACTGTATCTGAGAGTTGAATCTGAATGAGTATCAGGATGGCATCCGTATATGGAGCGTATCTGAACTATATTTGAGAGTTGAATCTGAATGAGTATCAGGATGACATCCGTATTTGGAGCGTATCTGAATTGTATCTGAGAGTTGAATCTGAATGAGTATCAGGATGACATCCGTGTCTGGAGCGTATCTCTACTGTATCAAAATACTTTGAATATTTGTTAATGGTAGCTATTAACCTTATCCTGAAAAGGGTAAAATGTTAGCTAAAACATAATGTTTATGTTGTATGAAATGAATAGTATAATGCATTCGTGTTATCAATGTTTATGATATATGGATACAATGCATGCGTATATGAGCTAGTTTGCTGCACTGCTGTCAGACTGGAGAAAATAAATCCCTGACTGCTGTTGAGGATATGGCGTATAAGTCTTCATGTTGTGAAGTCTAAGTTTTGATGAATTTCTGTTTAGAGAAATAAACTCTGTTGTAAGGGAAATGTCGTATACTGCTTGTAAAATCCTACTGGGGAATCCTGAGAATTTTGACGACTTCTACTGAGGATTCACAATTTGAAACTTCATTCCGCTGGGGATTTAAATGACGTACTGTAGGGGTTTATTTATGGAATAGCTTAGAGATATTTTCCTATCCTTTCAACCTATCAGTAATTGTCTCATTTCATTTCGTTTATTTGTAAACAATAATTATGTTCAAATGCATATGCTCAACAATGAATCATTGGACGTTTTTATAAACAAAACAAGCGTAAAGAAAAGACAAATAGTTTTTTCACTTTCAAAGAGATATCTTTGTATTTACTTTGAGTAAATATTTTTGTACAAGGAGACAAACATTCTAGTAAGAGAATGTTGTCGTAAAAAATGAAAATTTTGATACAAAGAAAAGATAGCTATGTGTACAAAAATCCCATGGGGTTTCCATTCTACTATAGCCTTCGTATCTCCGAGCGTCTTGTCTACTTGTTGCCTGGTCCTAAGCTTGGTTGAATCGATCAGAACCGTTGAATTTGTTAGTTGAAGCTAAAGGTTGTCCGTAAAGTGATCCAACGGAACATAGTCGTATGCTTTAATTCCCCAACTTTTGCCTGAACCTCCCTTTCTGGTTTTCAGTCCACCGGGAAACCCTTTTTTGCCCAAGTCACCCTTTCGGGTTTTCAACTTGAGGGGTGTATAGATTTTTTTGTTTTATCCCTAATTTTTGCCCGAACCTTTTTGGTTCGCTGGGATGCCCTTGTTTTGCCTAGGTATGTCAACCTAACATGTCTCTTATGTGTAGTATCTTTTAACTATGTCCACGTTTGTAGGGTGTGACAGGTCGTCACCATCCATGGTGGTCAAGATCATTGCCCCACCAGAGAAGATATTTTTGATTACAAATGGTCCTTCATAAGTAGGAGTCCATTTTCCCATGGGATCACCTTGCAGAAAGATGATATGTTTGATCACCAGATCCCCAAATTGATACACTTGGCATCTGACCTTCTTGTTGAAAGTCTCGATCATCCGTTTTGGATACATTTCACCATGGAAAACAATAGTAAGTCTCTTTTCATCAATCAAATTCAGTTGATCAAGTCGAGTATGGATCAAATCGTCTTCGTTCAACCCTGCATCCTTCATAATCCTCAGAGAGGGGATCTAAACCTCAATAGGCAAGACAACCTCCATGCCATAAACCAAAGAATATGGTGTTGCCCCGGTTGATGTACGAGCCGTGGTACGATATCCGTGGAGAGCGAATGGTAACATCTCATGCCAGTCTTTGTATGTGACCGTCATTTTCTGTATGATCTTTTTAATGTTTTTATTTGCAACTTCTACAACACCATTCATCTTTGGCCGATAGGGGGAAGAATTGTGATGCTGAATCTTGAATTACTCGCACAAGGCGGTGATCATAGTGTTATTAAGATTTGTACCGTTGTCAGTGATGGTCCTTTCGGGGATACCGTACCGGAAAATGAGATTTTGCTTGATGAAACGGGCAACAACATTCTTGGTAATGGAAGCGAAGGAGGCTGCCTCCACCCATTTTGTAAAATAGTCAATGGCCACTAGGATGAAGCCGTGTCCATTAGAGGCTGTCGGCTTAATTTCCCCAATCATATCTATTCCCCACATAGCAAAGGTCCAAGGAGCCGTCAAGACATTCAGAGGAACCGGAGGTACGTGCACCTTATCTGCATAAATCTGGCATTTATGGCAGGTTTGAGAGTGTTGATAGCAATCTGCTTCCATGGTAGACCAGTAATAGCCTGCCTGTAGGATTTTCTTTGTCATCGTATGCCCACTAGAATGGGTGCCAAAAGTGCCTTCGTGTAATTCAACCATGATCCTTCCAGCTTCAACCTTATCTACGCACCGAAGTAACATAGAGTCATGATTGCGTTTGTACAGGATGCCATTACTAAGGAAGAACTTAGCAGAAAATCTCCTTAAGAACTTCTTATCATTGATTGAAGCTCCTTCTGGATATTCTTGAGCCTCGAGATACCTCTTGACTTCGTGAAACCAAGGCTGGTCCACTACTTCTTCAGTATTAGTCTCGTGACAGTGTGCTGGTTCATCCATTTGTTCGATGGTGATCTTGGGAGCCTCGTTATCCCAATTAAGTTTAAACATAGACGACGTTGTGGCTAGAGCATATGCTAACTGATTTTCTTCTCGCGGGAAATGCTCGAAGGTAATCTTCTCAAAATATGGTAGCAATGTCAAAACATGTTCTTTGTAAGGAATAAGGTTAGGGTGTTTGCTGTCCCATTCCCTTTTGATCTGGATGATAACCAAAGCTGAATCTCCAAACACATCTAAAGATTTGATTCCCAAGTCTATGGCAGCTCTGAGGCCGAAGATGCACGCTTCGTATTCCGCCATGTTGTTTGTACAATTAAAGCAAAGTCTGGCAATAAAGGGGGTATGACACCCTTCCGGAGATATGAGTACAACACCGATACCATTGCCAAGCGCATTGGATGCTCCATAAAAGAACAGGGTTCATCGGGATCCTTGTTTAGGTCCGTCATATGGCCTGAATTCTTCACAGTTGTCTAATGTCATGATGTCTTCATCTGGAAATTCGAACTTCATGGACTGGTAGTCTTCTACAGCTTGGTGATCAAGGTGATCGGCTAATACACTGCCCTTTATAACTTTCTGGGCAGTATACTATATGTCATATTCTGTTAGGATCATCTTCCATCTCGCTATTCTCCCAGAAAGAGCAGGCTTCTCAAAGATGTATTTTATCGGATCCATCTTCGATATTAACAAGGTAGTATGAGTCAGCATATACTGCCTTAGCCGGCGAGCAACCCATGCCAGAGCACAACAAGTTTTCTCGAGAAGTGAATATCTAGTTTCACAGTCAGTAAACTTTTTGCTCAGGTAGTAAATAGCGTGCTCTTTTCGGCCAAACTCGTCATGCTGCCCCAATACACACCCCATTGAGTTTTCTAAAACAGTCAGATACATGATCAATGGTCTTCCCTAGACTGGTGGCATCAATACAGGAGGCTCTTGCAAGTATTCTTTGATTTTGTAAAAAGCAACTTGGCATTCATCATTCCATTTGACTACTTGATCTTTCTTCAACAATTTGAAGATTGGTTCACAAGTAGCTGTCAAGTGAGAGATGAATCTGGCAATATAGTTCAAAGGCCCCAAGAATCCTCTGACTTCCTTCTCAGTATGAGGAGCAGGCATCTCTTGTATTGCTTTAACTTTGGCAGAATCGACCTCGATACCCTTGTTGCTGACGATAAAGCCTAGGAGTTTACCAGATCGTACCCCAAATGTGCATTTGTTCGGATTCAACCTCAACTTGTACTTCTTCAGTCTCTCAAACAGTTTTTGTAAGTGATCAAGATGCTCTTATTCTGTTTGAGATCTGGCTATCATATCGTCCACGTAGACTTCTATTTCATGATGTATCATGTCGTGAAATAAAGCTACCATGACACGTTGATAGGTTGCCCCAACATTCTTCAGTCCGAATGGCATCACCTTGTAACAAAATGTGCCCCACTGTGTGATAAATGTTGTTTTCTCCATGTCCTCAGGCGCCATTTTGATTTGGTTGTAACCTGAGAATCCGTCCATGAAGGAAAAGACTTTGTGTTGTACCGTATTGTCAACTAGGATATCAATGTGGGGGAGTGGAAAATCATCCTTAGGGATCACCCTATTCAAATCTCTGTAGTCCACACATATTTGCACTTTGCCGTCTTTTTTGGGCACGGGAACAACATTGGCAACCCATTGGGGCTAAGAGGTGACAACCAAGAATCCAGTGTTGAATTGCTTCATGACCTCTGCTTTAATCTTCTTTGACATATCTGGCCTCATTAGGAGAACCTTTTGCTTTACTGGCGGACAATCCATTCTTGTAGGCAGACGATGTACCATAATATATTCATCAAGTCCTGGCATGTCTTCATATGACCAGGCAAATACTTCGACATAATCATGCAACAACTGAATCAAACACTTCTTGATACTGGGTTCCAGATTGGCACCCACTTTGAACTCTAATCTGTCTTCTTCGGTACCTAGGTTGATCGTATCCACGGGTTCCCCGTGAGGCTGAATGGTTCTCTCTTCTTGTTGTAGCAGTCTGGCAAGTTCCCCTAGTACTTCACAATCTTCCTCACCTTCGTCTTCGTCTTGGTAGATCAGATTCTCAGAGTCACAAAAGATCATAGCAGTATCGTTACCCATGGGATCCAGAATGGATGTATACCTGCATTGTAAGTGTGGGTGTGTGTAAGGGTATAGCTATCTTTGAAAGAAAGTAAAATGTAAAAGAAAAACAATGAGCACAAAAGTTTGAATGCGAAAACATCCATGATTCATTGATGTCATATGAAAAATGAGATAATAACCCTTACAAATGGACCATTGTGCCTCGGGTAAGACACAAGGTTTTAAGAGTGTGAATTGTTTTGAATATTACAGATCCAACAAAATGCAAAGATAAATTACTGAGGGATGAAAGTGATTGGGATGAAGTCTCTAGCCTCCCAATTGTTGAGCCCTCCATTGACAGTCGGGAAGATCCAATCCTCCAGGTTGCAGCCATCTTCACCATCTTCTACCACGTTGACCTCATGGTTGCTGATCTTCAAGGGTGGCCCTCCAGCACGAGCACGGTGTACAGCCTTTTGAGCACTTGAAGTAAAACCTAGGCCAAACTTGTCATACTTATATGGGATATTTGGGAGTTGTCCCCAGATAGTGCATCCCCCTTCTTCCACTACTGCTTTAGCATCCTTTAGTGACGACATCCGGAGTGGAGGCCTTGTAATCTTAGGAACAACCTTGGTCACTGCCACCTCTTGAGGGACCTCTTCAAAGTGTTGAAATGGAGTTTCAATGAATTCACCGTCCAATTCCATATATCTGAAGGAATTTAGATGGGTGATCATGTATTCTTCCTCTCCATGGACGGTGATAATCTTCCCTTGAACCGAATATTTCAGCATCTGGTGTAATATAGAGGTAACAGTGCCAACATTGTGGATCCATGGTAGGCCTAGCAGGCAGGAGTATGGAGTGCGGATGTTCATCACATAAAAAGTTGAATTGAAAGTTTGGGTTCCAACCTTTATGGGAATGTCTACCTCCCCATGTGCCATTCTCTTTGAACCGTCAAAAGCCCTTACCACTATGTTGCTTGGCTTCAAAGTCAACCCCTCACAGTCAAGTCTGTCAAGAGATTTTTTGGGTAATACATTCAAAGATGAGCCAGTGTCCACCAAAACATGTGCCAGAGTGGTGCCCCTACATTCCACTGAGACATGCAATGCCTTATTATGCTTTCTTCCCCTTGGTGTCAGATCAGCATCTGAAAAACCTAAACCTTTATCTGCAGTTAGGCTTGTCACGCAATCTTGAAATTGATCAACAGACGTCTCTTGAGGTACATAAGCTATTTTTAGGAACTTCACCAAGGCTTTTGCATGCGCCTCGGAACACAGTAGTAATGCCAACATGGAGATCTTAGAGGGAGTTTGCCCCAATTGTTCAACTACATCGTAGTCGCTTCTCTTTATAATTTTTAAGATCTCCTCCATTTCCTTCTTGGAGGTCTCAGGGATAGTCAATGATTGAGTCTTCGTCCGGACAGGCTCAACCATAACACCTTTTCCTCGAGCCTCGGTTAACTCGGCAGCAAGAGTGTCAGTAAGAATGATTACAAGGGTTGTAACAGATTTGTCAATTGGAGTACTTGCAGAAATGATTACGGGTGTAGGAGTAACCTTTAGAGCAGCCACAGGGATAATCACGGGTGCAGAAACTGCTTTTAGGGTAGAAATTTCTGGAGAAAAGATCCTACCGCTTCGGGTAATTTTGCTAGTTCCGACAATATTACTGAAGTCAGAATCTTCTTCTTCGGAGTTCATCTCTTCGGCGGCTGGCCAGTCTTGCTTAATACCATGGTAGACGTCCCCTCCATAATTCTATGGTATGGTTTTTTCTGATGTATATGGGACTGGCCCAGGCATTGTGATTATTAAAGGAGCTGCTTTCGGAACTGATGTAATTCAAATGGGTCTTTTGGTGGAGACCCTGGAAGAATTGGCGAAAATGGTAATGATAGAAACATCTTCAACGGGAATAGGTGGAACACGAGTCTTTTCAAACAAAATATCTTTGTTATCTATCAGGCACTGAATTCCTGCCTTCAACAAAGGACATCCAATTGGTGAGTATAAGCAGAGATGGAAAACTTTATTACATCCTGGGAACACACCAGCTTTCAACAAGTTTATCTTAATAGTCGGAAATGGGGTCATGAGCTCTTCAACTGAGGTAACAAACAAATCTTCTTTAATGGCATTGGTATTGTGGCCATGTCTGGGCATAGGAGAAGAAATGACATTTGGCTACTCGGGCGCATCAAACTCAATTTCTTTTGCTTCAATGAGGTCTTATATTTTGTTCTCCAAGGCCCAAAAATTATTAGTATTGTGACCAGGACTTTTAGAGTGATATGCGTAACGGGCATTGGGATGATAATGAAGGGATGTTGTATTGGGGTTTTTCGGAGCTTCTTTCAAGGTCACCAAGTTGGATCTTATTATATAAGGTAATACTTGAGACCAGGTCATGTTGATTCTGGTAAACTTCCTGACTGGCCTTTCTACCCTTGGTTGATTATTCCTTTGTTGATCAGATGCAGGTTTTGGGATCATAATAGCCCCCACCATTGGTCGGCGTTCGACCCTATCTTGGTTTCTTTGCGGATATACGACAACCACCTCTTTCTTTCCGATAAAGGGCTTCCTTACAGCTGTTGAAGAAGATGTGTCTTTCTGGATCTTTCCATTCTTTATACCGGCTTCTATCCTCTCTCCGGTCAATATTAGTTCAGTAAACCCTGCAGATGAACTTCCGATTAAATGATTGAAGAAGGGACCAAATAAGGTGCCTAAGAACATGTCTACCAATTCTCTCTCAGACAGAGGGGGTTGAACTCTTCCAGCCAAATCTCTCCATTTTTGTGCATAATCCTTGAAACCTTCATTAGAAACCATGACCATACTCTGGAGTTGAGTACAAGTAGGCGCCAAATCAGCATTGTATTGATATTTCTTGTAGAAAGATCTTCCCAATTGTGAACATTAGCCCTTTCTAGTTGGTAGAACCAGTCAAATTGAGTACCAGACAAACTGTCTTGGAAGAAGTGCACCCATAAGTGTTTATCAGCAGTGTGGGGTTGAATTTTTCTTACGTATGACCGAAGGTGCATTTTAGGGCATGACACTCAATCATATTTGGCAAATGTAGGCACTTTGAAATTCGGAGGAATCACAATCCCCGACACTAGTCCCAATTCCTCAAAGTCCAAGCCTGGAACCTTTTGGATTTCCATCGCGCTCAACCGCTCTTCAAGATGTTTGTACTTGTCATCAACTGGAGTATATTGTTCCTCAGAGTAGTTCTCTTCTTCTTCCTCCTCTTCCGATTCTGATGGGACAACTGTTTCCTTTCCTTTCCCCTCTCCTTCACCAGATGTTGTTGCAAAATCCAAAGTCCTTCTTGTCTACCCATGAAATCTTCTTCCCATGTTTAAGACTCTGATTACCTTCTTTGTTTTCTTCTTCCTCTCTTCAGCCAGCAAAGTCTTCAACTCTTCTTTCCCCTTGGCTAGGGTCATGAGCAACTGTTGAAACCGCGTATTCTGAGCTTGGAGATCTTTCACTGTTTGCTCAAGATCCATCTCTTTCTGAAATAAACAGTAGAGAGATGAGGAGACTTGTTGCAAAAGACATGTTTATGTTATGATGAATGATATATGCATATGCAATGTTTTCAAGGATTTCAAAGATTCAAATTTGTTTTAGACAAAAAAGAAACACATGTTATATTAATAAGATAAAATTTGAGTACATCAATGCGTCTTGGGAAAAATAATACAAAAACTCTAAGATAGAAAAGTAATGCGCATCCTCTTTGGTGCAATGTAGGCATTCAGAGTCTGCTCCTCATGAAGTAGCCTAGTGAGTTCCAAAACCTTCTTCTCGCTTGCATAGAATTGGGCTTCGAAAGTATCTCGCTCTCCTTTAGGTTGTATCCAATCCCATTGGAGGTCTTCAAGAGATATGGGCATGTCAGGATGTAGGATAGTGTATGGAACGTCTCCCTCCATAACAGGCTCAATGACTACCGGGAGAATGGAGGGGTAAGGCATCATAAGACTCTGAGCGTGAGTTCGTACCCATTTGAGGTAAGGATCAAGAGGGATGGAATTCTTGTGTCCCAAAGTCTTGCTATCTACCTTGTTTAGCATCCTCCAAGCTCGGATAAATCTCTGGCGGAGACCTTGATTGTCGTTGTCGTAGTCGAATACCAAACCTTGAATCAACATCTCGTGCGGGCCATCCCTTCGGGCATAACCAAACTGTCTTAAGGCTAAGCAGGGATTGTAGGTGATTCCTCCCCTAATGCCAAGTAAAGGGACATTAGGAAATTCTCCATAATGGTCAACAATGATAACATTCTCTTTGGATCGGGAGCACCAATGAATGTCTGAATGCTTGAGCGTCATCAACCTTTGTGACCACCTTGAACCTTGTTCATTCTTTAATACAGATAGGGGAAGATGAGAAATAAACCATATTGCCAAGAGAGGAGTGCAACACATAAGTACACCTCTTTTCCTCATTGTGCGAGTGTGGAAAGAGTGTAGGATATCTCCTAGCAATGTAGGCACCGGGTTGCGTGATATGAAGATTTTGATGGTGTTCACATCTATGAGTTTGTCAGGATTTGGAAACAAAACCATCCCATAGATGAGGAGAGCCACAATTTCCTCAAAATCTTGCAATTCTAAAGAATTCCAACAGTTTTGGGCTTTCTCAAACAGAAACTTTGCTAGGAAGCCTTTGACACTACTCCTTGTTTCCCAATGAGTTATGATATCAGATGAGTGCAAGTGTAGAGCTTGAGCAATCTCTTCTGGCTTTGGATCTCTTTCCGTACCGTTGAAAGGTAGTTGATTGAGAATGGGAATCCTCAAGAGTTGGGAGAATTCTTCCAAAGTAGGCACAAGTTGATAGTCGGGAAATGTGAAGAAATGGTGCAAAGGATCAAAGACCTGAAATAGCACCTTCATCATGTCCTCATCTGTGTTGGAGGTGACCAAGTTGAGTAGGAGACCATGTCTCTCGGTGAATGGAGAGTTTTCAGGAATCCTTGAAGCTAGCTCCTTAAGCCGTGGAGGGATTCTCACAAGATTGACTTGAATAGTTTTCCTGCAAAGTGAGTCCATATCCTACAAAACAAGAACAAAGATGAATCCTCAAAATCCTTGAAATGGTTAGTGGATGCATATGATGTTCATGATGTCCATGATGTTATGTACAAGTATGCATATACAAACAAAGCAAATAAGTCCTAGGTTTAGGCTTGTATGGAGTTTTATAGGTAAGTACCCTCTTGAAGTTTAGTTGGCTTAAACCTGTCCTAGTAATAGTAACTGGGTTCTAAGGAGCTTAATATCACTGGATTGTTTCCTTGGTCATTGTTTCAGCTCAAGCCTCTTTAATGGCGATCGAAATATCCCAAGAAACCAAACCTCAATGAGTGTAGTATCGAGTATCTACCAACTTCGGACTGCACCAAAGCCGGTCATCTCACTACATCCTAAAGGCCAAGTTGGTCAAGTAAAGGTTCTAAGAGTTCATTAGTGCTTTATGACATCACTCAGCGGTTCCATATTCTCTTTGATTAACTCAAAGGCTACCGGTACCCACAAATATGTCGCACTAACATAGCTATTTCTTAGACCATGTCGGTATACCCTGCACAGTTTCCACAACGTATTGCTACTTACCTATAATGTATCCCAAATCCGGGTAGAGGATTCAAACCCAAACAAAGAACCATAATGTAAAGCATACAAGTCAAACAATGTAAGCAAGTAAATGTGATCTAAACCCTAAGGTAACCCCACTTTTAGAATTTTCCCCAGCAGAGTTGCCAGTTCTGTGATACGGTGGGAGAGATGACTTGGGTGTTTTGCATTTTATCGCAAATGTTGCGGTTAGCAAGAGTCACCACCGACTTTTATTTTACCCTAAAGGAAAGGTGAAAAAGCACAAGAAAGACCTTTGAGATTGTTTCTTGAGTTCGGGGGGTAGATTATGAAAAGGGAAGGTATTAACACCCTTTTCATCCATGGTTATCCATGGGCTCTTAGTTACTTGCTAGACCACTTGCTTTTGTTTGAAATTATGTTTTGTGTGGTTTTGAAAGTATTTTGTAAAAAGGCCATTGTTTTAGGCAATCTTTGTAATGATTCTCGTTAGTAAGAATGTATACAAAGATGTTGATCTTTTTGAAAATGTTTTCAATTTTGTAAGATGTTTGGAAATGTGTGTGTTTGTTTTGAAAATAGCAAGGATGTTTGATTTGAAATGGAGCAAGTAACTAAAAGTAATCTACCTACTTAAATGTCTTTCTTGTTCATTTTCTTTTCCTTTGATATTGTTGTCTTGCCATTGATTTGGTAAGCAACCTTATCTTTGGATGTAAACGGGACTAGCGTGGGTCATCGTATAGCCATGATTAGCAATGTTGCAAGGTATCTTAGCATTTTTGAGGGACTAAGATCATTTTTATAAGGCAAATTTGAATAGCGTCATCGAGGGACCATGATCTTGTATTTGTTTATTTTTGCTAAGACACCTTACATGCGTAATATGGCCATTTTTGTAAGGCAACCAAGTGGGATAACCCTAGGGGTGTTTTGTGTGCAAGTGTGTCATTTTCATGCTTGATTTTGTCTTGGATTAGGGTTTTCTATTTGATTGGTTTTATCTTGCCATACAAGACCTAATTACTATCATGTTATATAAAAGCGATAAATTGCGAAATTTAAATGTCCTACGCTATTACAACATTTTGGGGAGGGGGTATACAAGTTACGAATGGGGATTGAAATAATATAAACTTAATTAGTCTATTACAACCAAATTGAATTTGTACCAATAAATGGAATAAATAATATACAAAATAAATAAAATATGCAAAGGTATGTAAATGCAAAGAAGATTTTTGTTTGGTTTTTTATGTGAAGAAGTTTTAACCTAAACCTAATAAATAAATCAAAATTAATTTAAATCAATTAAGAAAAGAAATTATTTTAGAAAATATTTTTTTTTAATAAACCCTAATTCCATTTGATTAAAAGGAAATAAATTTCTTTAATAAAAAATAAGTATATTTTTGTATTTTTTATCTTGAAAATAATATATGGCCCTATGAGATATTTTGGTCTCTTTTTTATAGTAAAATAAATATTTAATGAGTATATAGAAAAATAAATATTAAACTAGTCCTAATTTAATTTACAAAGTTAATTAAGAAAAATGGATAATATATTTAACTAAATATAATATTTTACATGAGAAAAATAAAATAAAATGAGCCAAAATACAAATCTATCATTTTTATATTTTTTATGATTTTTAATATTAAGAAAAATATATTTAAGAAAATAAAATGAAAACAAAATAAATAAATAAAATTATATGGGCCATGGGTGTCATAAGCAATCAGGAGGTGAGTGTTAGAAAAAATCACAAAGCCCAAAGTTCAGAGGCTCACGCTGCAAAGGGACAAAAAATGGCAAAATGTGAGAAAAATTGCAAAAGGCAGGCGCCAAGGCTTGAACCCGTGACCTATGGCATTTTCGCGTGCTGCCTTATTACTGGGGTGGCTATACATCCGTTTATAAAAACACAAAGATAAATATATATTAGCAAACGCCCCCTGAAGGTAACTTCATCTTCAACCTTGAGCCATGGCCGGACCACCTGTATCTCTCTCACTTCTCCATAAAAATGGAAAGTCCAAACATGAAAATTATGGGGTTTTTTCCCACGAGTTCAACCATATAATTTATGTAAACTAACAATCAAAGATCAAAGCTAATTTTACTTGCCCTAATTTGAAACCTAATTTTTACAGAAATTTCAAATCCAAAATTCTCTATGCACAGTTAATATAAATGAAATCTATGAACATGGTTAACTTTAGTGCAAGGATATCTAAATTTTTCTTTCACAAATCAGGACCAAAGGATACTTGTATGAAGAGATAGAAGTTTGAGTTTTTACCTCTTTCAGTTGAGATCGTGAATGGAGTTTGGCAAGTTTTGAGAAGGCTTGAGGATATGTTTAGCTTGCCTGGACCTCCCTGAGTGTATTCCAATCCTTACCTTGTCTTGAAAGTCTCTAAATCTCTCTACTCAAGTCAACCTGCAAGCTTGATATTTGAAAATGATGGATGGAAGAGGAGGAGTTACAGTGAGGGAACAAGGGTCTGGATCACTTAGATATGAAGTATATTAAGTGTTTAGGTGGTTAAAACTAAAAACACACGAGTGGTTTTGGAGATGGCTGTGTAAAATACAAAACTGTCAAGCTATGGAAGATTTTCAATGGCAAAGTGTTTGGGAGTGTTTGAGTCTTAGCCTTCGTGTGTTAGGTTGTAATACACTTATGTATTAGTATGGAAGAGGTTAGACATCAAGCTTATTTCTGAGTTATAGCCTTTTGGCTCTATTACTTGCTTTTGAAGAAAAGTGAGGAGACAAGTACCTAAGTGTTGTGCAAGCATGGTATGGTTTGGTAGAGGCTTCAGGAAAGTTTCTTTTGGTTTCGGCTTTTCTTGTGTGTAGAGAAAACAAGTGCAAGGCTCAAGGAGTTGAAAATTGCAAAAGTAGTGCTTTATCAAAATGGAAATGGCACCTTTGTGCCAAAAATGGAATTATTCTTGTACAATGCATTTAATGTTTGGCTTAAATCTTCCAACATCTATGAAAACATCTAATTATGGAGTGAAAGTCAAGTTAGGAGACTGCAAAGTAAGATTTGTTCAACATGCTTGAGGATTTGAATTTTTGTTCTTCATGAAATGGCTTGAAATCAAAATGATAAATCACCAACTTCATCTCTTCGATTCTCCCTACTCCAGAATGATCTCAAGGAGTTCTTGGAAATTTTGGAAAGCTTGAAATGTGCTATACAACCAATATTTGAATTTCTTTTGAAGATTATTATTGGATCTATGTGAAAAATTGGCATGAAGTTAGGTCAAAAATCTGCCTAACTAGGGCAAAATTTCACTAAGTTATTTTGGTTCATGAGCATGTATTCACAAAATTATATATTGAGATCCAAGCATTTTTAGGAGAAATTGTGTGAAGAAAAGTTGTATATTTCATGGATATCTACAACTTTCATGTTGGAAGTTTCCTTTGAATCATCTTGCATCATGGTGATAATTTGGTTCAAAGTTGAGAAAAAATAAGAAATTTTCTATACTTAGAAAATTTTCTAAGTTTAAATTTTCAACTTTTCAAAACAAAAACTTAAACCCTTGATTTCTTGATGAACACGTTTCTCATTTTGACATGTTTTGATGAATTATGATCCTTGGCTCTTGAATTTGACAAAAAAGTCAAAGTTTGGCTTTTCAGTATATAATTGACTTTTGATCAGTTGACTGAAAAATTCATCTGTTAATCCAATGAATTTGTAATGTTTTGAACCATGTCATTAGGTCAAGATGATGCAATTTAACTCTTGAAATCATGCTTCAAACCAATTGACCATTTTCTAGGTCAAAAATCAGAAATTACCCTTTCTTAGTCAAAACCCTAATTTTGACCATTTTGCCCTTTTGTTGATTTGATCAAATTTCTTGAGGAATTATGGTCCAAACTTGATCAAATGATACATATGAGTCTAATATGTTTATGTGGATAAAAATTATGAAGTTTGACTGTAAATTGTCCATGGTTGACTTTTTCCCCAATACAGTTGATTTTTTAAGTCAACTGTCCAATTGACTGATCAAAAATGTGATTCAAGGCTTGAAACTTGACATGAGTAATCTTGGGGGTCCACAATGATCCTTGAAAGTCATATGAAGCATTGATAGCCCAAAAATCCTTGTGCAAACTCAAACCCTAATTTTGGTCATCAGTGCATGAGGAGATGTCTTGAGCTGGTCAAACCCTAATCCAGTCTTGAGTCAAAGAGATCTTGTGAGGAAATTCTTGATAAGTGAGAGGGCAAATTTTGGGGTACAACATGTGATAATACCTTCCCTTTTCATAACTTACCCTCCGAACTCAATAAAATATCTCGAAAGGTCTTTCTTGTTCTTTTCAACCTTTTCTTATTAGATAAAAGAAAAGTCGGTGGCGACTCTTGCTATCTGCAACAATTGCAATAAAACGCAAAACACCAAGTCATTTCTTCCACCGTGTTACAAAATTGGCGACTCTGTTGGGGATTATAATCTTAAAAAGTGGGGTTACCTTAGGGATAAGATCACCTTTATAATGCTTTCTTTGTTTGATTTGCTTGCTTTACATTATGGTTCCTTGTTTGGGCTTGTTTTGATCCTCTACCTGGATTTGGGGACACCTTTTAGGTAAGTAGCAATAGATTGTGGAAACTGTACGGCATAGACCAACATGGTTGAAGCAATGGCTATGTTAGTGTGACACATTTGTTGGTACCGGTATCCCTTGTGTTGAATCGAGGAGAATACGGGGCTGCTGAGCAGCGTCATGATGCACTAACTGACTTTAGAACCTTAGTTGAACAACTTGTCCATTAGCAAGTAGTGAGACAGTCGGTTTCGGTGGAAAGCTGAAAATTGGTTGATACTCGATACTACACTCATTGAGACTGGACTTTTGGGATATCTCGGCCGCAAGAAAAGATTGATTGTGCTGAAACAACGCCTAAAAGAAAAGTCAGTGATATTGAGATCCCCTAGAACCCGGTTACTTTCTAGGACAGGTTGGCCGACTAAACTTCAAGAGGGTACTTACCTATAAACTCCATACAAGCCTAAACCTAAGGACTTGTCTGCTTTGTTTGTACATAACAACTTGCTTGCTTTGCATACTTGTACATAACATCATAAACATCATAACATCATAAGCATTCTCACTAATCGTTTCAAGTATTTAGGAATTTATCTTTGCTTTGTTTTGTAGGTGTGATGCGGTGGGAAGAACTGACTGTTTTTTGGAATGCTGGTTTGCATTTTGCGTTTGTTTTCGCAAAATGTCACGGTAAGCAAGAGTCGCCACCGACTTTTATTTTATCCAACAAGGAAAGGAAAAAATCACAGAAAAATTCCTTTTTCGAGATATTTCTCGGGTTCGGGGGGTAGATTATAGAAAGGGAAGGTGTTAGCACCCTTTCTATCCGTGGTTATCCACGGGCTCTTAGGTACTTTCTCGAATGTTTTCAAAATTGCTTTTCTTTGTGCTTGTGGGTTTGAAAAAGTTTTTGTTTTGAAACTTTGATTTAACTCTTGCTTCTGTCCTCAAGAGCGTATGAAGTGTTTTTGAAAACTTTGTTCGAAAAGTGTAAGTGTGAAAAAGATTTTGTTTTTTGAAAGAGCAAGTACTTAAGAACCATCTACCTACTCGAAAAAGGAATTGTTCTATGCTAATTTCCTTTAGACAATGCTATCCCACTATTGATGAGTAGGTAGCACCGTCGTTGGAGTTTAAAGGTCAATTCGAATGAGGAACGTGCGGTCATTAAAGCAATGTTAGGATGCCTTAGCGGTAATCCTAATGTCTTAGATCATTTGTTTGAGGCAATCATATCTGAGGCAACCGTTTCGAGGCGACTATGATCTTTAGACAAGAGGACGACCTCTAAAGTGACCTATACTCAATGACCGTGTACGAAGGCAACCAAGTGGGGTATACCCTAAGAGTGCGCATGTGCGAGTGTGTCATTTTCAATTAATTTTATCTTTGTACATGTTAATGGTGATCTATGTTGATTTTAGATTAAAACATCCAGTCTTGTCATGCATCCCTATTATCAAGCATCTAACAGTTTATATTTTGCGGAAAATAAATTGCGGAAATTTAACTAACTATTACAAGGCGTCGGGTATTTACATCGCCAAAGACAAACCCTTAAAGAATAAATAAAGCGATAAAAAGTAATAAAAGGTCCTATTAACTATTACAAACCGGGAACAAATACATTATGATATAAAAGAAAATAAATCGCGTGCGAGAAATTAAATCGAGCGCAAATAGGGTTTTGACCCTTTTTGAGAGAAAGTATCTTTTTTTGTTGTTTTTGCATTAAGAAAGAAACTATCCTAAATTAATTACTAAATTAATAAATTAATTAATTAAATGAAAAAAGTTATTTTTGGGTTTTTGGTATTTTAAGAAAGAAAAATAAAATTAATTGAATTAGTAAAAACCTAATTAAGTCTAATTTAATTTTAATTATTTACAAAAATGTTAAATTTATTCTAATTAAAACTCTAAATCAATTTAATTAGTATTTATTAATAAAATAAAATTTTAAATTGATTAAATATGAAAAATATTTTTGGTGGTTTTGATTTTATGAAAAAAAGAATTTTTTAATTGGTTAGTAAATTTAATAAAAATGATTAAGCAATTAATAGAATAAAATAAATAAGCAAAATAATATGAGAGAAAGGGGGTATGGGCCTGATTATGGTGTTTGGACAGCAATCCTGAGGCCAATTTAGATCTGGCCTTGTTGACTTTTCTTGATCCAGCGTGCATGTGCTGACTTAGTCTTTGGTGGTCCATCAATTCTAGGCCATCAGATTTGGCCTTGGGCCATCTGGCAACTGGATGCTTGAGGATGTATGATGGGCTGTAGTTAGGCATATGTACCAAATCACCTGAAAAATAAAATTATGAATGAAAGTGGGGGATCTAGGATTCGAACCCATGTCCTGATGGAGTTTGGATGTAAACGTTTACCACTAGGACGCTTTGTTTCAATTGTTCGTAATATACAAACAATTCATAATATAAAAAGACAAGTCAATATGCCAGCAAACAAAAAAAATGCACGAAAATTTTGAAAGGGCCAATCAGAGGAGGACACGATCTCGTCCCTGTCCTCAGACCGGTAACAATGTTACCTGCGGTTTGGATCCGCAGCTAAAAGCATAGGCCACTCCTAAAATCCATCTCAGGCTTCATAAATTCATTCCAAGGCCATGGTCGCATTCGTCTTCCTCTTCCGGTCACGCCCATAGCCATCACTAAGGCTAATTTTATCTGAAACAAAAACCCCTAAACCAAGAAGCAAAACCCTAACAATGGTGTTTTGCGCCACAGAGCATATAAATGAAATCAAATAATGCAAAAGGCTTGGAAATGATCTGGTGATTACAAATATGCCATTAATTCATTGTAACAATGCATAATTTTTGAAATACGAAACCAAGTACAGAAGGGAATCGCATGACACTTACAGCGCTTTGTGGTGTGTGAGAACACTTGCTTTGGATTGGTTTCGCTTCAGTGAACGTCCAGGAATCGATTGGGATGCTTCTTGGCTTTTGAAAACACCTCTAGGCACGATTTTGATCTCAAGCTTTTTACCACTTTTTTCAAGTTTTGTTATGTCTATGCTTGCAGCCTATAACCCCTATTTTTGTGTCTTAAGCTTCCTTATGTATTATGTACTGCATTAGAGTAAGAAACTTGGTACAAATCTCTCCACATCAATGCTCATGAATTGGATTTGATTCCACCATTACAACCTTCCAAATTTGGCCTAAATCATATCTTCTTGTAACCAATGCATTTGATGCGAATTAGATTCACATAATAGCTATATCCAAAGCCTAAAGCAACCAGAAAATCATGAGTTATAAATACTTTTGATTTTATATGATTTTATTTGATTTAAAATGAATAAATTCAATTAAAAATCAAATTAAATAATAAAAATAAAAAATGGGCTCATGGATAAAGCTAGGACACGTGGGAAACTATGCAAGCTCAAATCAAGTGGAAAAGAATGGGCCCATTTGACAAAATTTGAGGTTTTGGGGATAGTTGACTTTTGGCAATTTTGAAAAAATATCCAACTGCAACAATGCATAACTTCTTCAATTTTGAACTTTTGGAAGTGTTCTTGAACTTTTTAGAAAGCTTGAGATGTCCTCTAACCTATCATTTTGGTCTCATCGCATTTTGATGTTCCATTCGCAAGTTATAAGCTTTGGCAAAAAAGGTGTTTTTGTTGACTTTCAAAAATGACCTATAATGTCCAAATTTATAACTTCTTGTGAGTGCATTTTTCGATCTTGGGGTATGAAGATGGATTGTAGGAAATTGCATCCTCTTCAAAATGATCTTTGGATGGGTCATTTCTCATAAATTATGAGAAAGTTATGCTTGGTCAAAGTTGAGTTGACTTTTCCTACAAAACCCTAATTTAGCAACTTTTGAGTCTTGATGAATCTTGAGCAATCCTTGATGAATCATGATCAAACCTTGATCAAATGATGAAATATACTTCAAAATGAGAATGTTGACAAAAAATCTTGAGGTTTGACTGTTTGTAGGTCACAGTTGACTTTTTCCCTAGCACAGTCGATTTTTGGATCCTTTGAGCAATTGACTGGGAAAACTTCCTCTGCAAGGCTTGAAATTTGACATGGATGATCTTGAGAACATATTAGGACATTAGGGATCACTTGAGGTCATTTGGATTCTTGATGCAACACAAAACCCTAATTTGGGGTTGACTTCCTTAGGAGATGACTTGTCTGACCAACTCTTGAGCAACCTTGAGCCACTTGGAGATTTTTCTTACAATGTTTTGAGAAATATGAGGGGGAAAATTTTAGGGTACAACAGCTTCCCCTGTTCAATCTTCTTAAACCTGAGGATTTAGATTGGCTTTCGTGCCTTTCGTGATCCGAAGGTGGAAGATGATTGAACACTAGAGTGCCCAGAAATTTGCACTCGCATGAAGTAGTATCAGCTTTGTAATGTCAGGAATGGGCTTACAGATGCCATTTAAAGATTGCTGGAGGGAGGATGGGCTTAAAGATGCCATCTGCAGGAGTGTCGATCTCATAAGAGATTCCTTAGCGAGAGCTTGTGTACCTGTTGTTGTGGAAGATTCCGCTGGGGAAGCCTGGTTTTTGTTGAGATTTAGGAACTTGCCTGTGCTTCAACTGAGAGAATGCCTCCGCTGAGTTTTAAGAACTTGTCCGTAATTCAACTGGGGGGAAACATCTTCATCAAGATCTAGGACTGTCTGGTCTTCAATGGAGTATAATTCTGTTGAGATTTTAGAACTCGTCCACACTATGACGGAGGAAATTGTCGAGATTGAGAACCTCATTTGCAATTCAACCGAGAATAATTCAGTTGATATTTAAGAACCGTTTAGGTCTTCGACTAAGGGAAACATCTTCGTCAAGATCTAGGACTGTCTGGTCTTCAATGGAGTATAATTCTGTTGAGATTTTAGAACTCGTCCACACTATGACGGAGGAAATTGTCGAGATTGAGAACCTTATCTATAATTCAACCGAGGATAATTAAGTTGAAATTTAAGAACAGGTCAGGTGTTCGACTAAGGGAAACATCTTCATCAAGATCTAGGACTTTCTGGTCTTCAACAGAGTATAATTCTGTTGAGACTTTAGAACTCGTCCACACTATGACGGAGGAAATTATCGAGATTGAGAACCTTATCTATAATTCAACCGAGGATAATTCAATTGAGATTTAAGAACCGGTCAGGTCTTCGACTAAGGGGAACATCTTCATCAAGATCTAGGACTGTCTGGTCTTCAACGGAGTATAATTCTGTTGAGATTTTGAAACTCGTCCACACTACGACAGAGGAAATTGTCGAGATTGAGAACCTTATCTATAATTCAACCGAGGATAATTCAGTTAAGATTTAAGGACCGGTCAGGTCTTCGACTAAGGGAAACATCTTCATCAAGATCTAGGACTGTCTGGTCTTCAACAGAGTATAATTCTGTTGAGATTTTAGAACTCGTCCACACCACGACGGAAAAAATTGTCGATATTGAGAACCTTATCTATAATTCAACAGAGAATAATTCAGTTGAGATTTAAGAACCGGTCAGGTCTTCGACTAAGGGAAACATCTTCATCAAGATCTAGGACTATCTGGTCTTTAACGGAGGATAATTCTGTTGAGATTTTAGAACTCATCCACACTACGACGGAGGAAATTGTCGAGATTGAGAACCTTATCTGTAATTCAACCGAGAATAATTCAGTTTAGAGATTTTAGAGCCGGTCAAGTTTTCGACTAAGGGAAACATCTTCATCAAGATCTAGGATTGTCTGGTCTTCAACGGAGTATAATTCTGTTGAGATTTTAGAACTTGTCCACACTACAACGGAGGAAATTGTCGAGATTGAGAACCTTATCTGTAATTCAACCAAGGATAATTCAGTTGAGATTAAAAACCGGTCAGGTCTTCGACTGAGGGAAACATCTTCATCAAGATCTAGGAATGTCTGGTCTTCAACGGAGTATAATTCTATTGAGATTTTAGAACTTGTCCATACTACGACAGAGGAAATTGTCGAGATTGAGAACCTTATCTGTAATTCAACCGAGGATAATTCAATTGAGATTTAAGAGCCGGTCAGGTCTTCGACTGAGGGAAACATCTTCATCAAGATCTAGGACTGTCTGGTCTTCAACGGAGGTAATTTTGTTGAGATTATAGAACTCGTCCACACTACGACGGAGGAAAATTGTCGAGATTGAGAACCTTATCTGTAATTCAACCGAGTATAATTCATTTGAGATTTAAGAACCGGTCAGGTCTTCGACTGAGGGAAACATCTTCATCAATATCTAGGACTGTCTGGTCTTCAACGGAGTATAATTCTGTTGAGATTTTAGAACTTGTCCACACTATGACGGAGGAAATTATCTAGATTGAGAACCTTATCTGTAATTCAACTGAGGATAATTCAGTTGAGATTTAAGAACCTGTCAGGTCTTCGACTTAGGGAAACATCTTCATCAAGATCTAGGAATGTCTGGTCTTCAACGGAGTATAATTCTGTTTAGATTTTAGAACTTGTCCACACTACGACAGAGGAAATTGTCGAGATTGAGAACCTTATCTGTAATTCAACCGAGGATAATTCAATTGAGATTTAAGAGCCGGTCAGGTCTTCAACTGAGGGAAATATCTTCATCAAGATCTAGGAGTGTCTGGTCTTCAACAGAGTATAATTCTGTTGAGATTTTAGAACTCGTCCACACTTCGACGAAGGAAATTGTCGAGATTGAGAACCTTATCTGTAATTCAACCGAGAATAATTCAGTTGAGATTTAAGAACCGATCAGGTCTTTGACTGAGGGAAACATCTTCATCAAGATCTAGGACTGTCTGGTCTTCAACGAAGGATAATTCTGTTGGGATTTTAGAACTCGTCCACAATTCAACGGAGGAAATTGTCGAGATTGAGAACCTTATCTGTAATTCAACCGAGAATAATTCAATTGAGATTTAAGAACCAGTCAGGTCTTCGACTGAGGGAAACATATTCATCAAGATCTAGAACTGTCTAGTGTTTAACGGAGGATAATTCTGTTGAGATTTTAGAACTCGTCCACACTTCGACGGAGGAAAATTGTCGAGATTGAGAACCTTATCTGTAATTCAACCGAGGATAATTCAGTTGAGATTTAAGAACCGGTCAGGTCTTCGACTGAGGGAAACATCTTCATCAAGATCTAGGACTGTCTCGTCTTCAACGGAGGATAATTCTGTTGAGATTTTAGAACTCGTCCACACTACGACGGAGGAAAATTATCGAGATTGAGAACCTTATCTTTAATTCAACCGAGAATAGTTCAGTTGAGATTTAAGAACCGGTCAGGTCTTCAACTGAGGGGAACATCTTCATCAAGATCTAGGGCTGTCTGGTCTTCAACGGAGGATAATTTTGTTGAGATTATAGAAATCGTCCACACTACGACGGAGGAAAATTGTCGAGATTGAGAACCTTATCTGTAATTCAACCGAGTATAATTCATTTGAGATTTAAGAACCGGTCAGGTCTTCGACTGAGGGAAACATCTTCATCAATATCTAGGACTGTCTGGTCTTCAACGGAGTATAATTCTGTTGAGATTTTAGAACTTGTCCACACTATGACGGAGGAAATTATCTAGATTAAGAACCTTATCTGTAATTCAACTGAGGATAATTCAGTTGAGATTTAAGAACCGGTCAGGTCTTCGACTTAGGGAAACATCTTCATCAAGATCTAGGAATGTCTGGTCTTCAACGGAGTATAATTCTGTTTAGATTTTAGAACTTGTCCACACTACGACAGAGGAAATTGTCGAGATTGAGAACCTTATCTGTAATTCAACCGAGGATAATTCAATTGAGATTTAAGAGCCGGTCAGGTCTTCGACTGAGGGAAATATCTTCATCAAGATCTAGGAGTGTCTGGTCTTCAACAGAGTATAATTCTGTTGAGATTTTAGAACTCGTCCACACTTCGACGCAGGAAATTGTCGAGATTGAGAACCTTATCTGTAATTCAACCGAGAATAATTCAGTTGAGATTTAAGAACCGATCAGGTCTTTGACTGAGGGAAACATCTTCATCAAGATCTGGGACTGTCTGGTCTTCAACGAAGGATAATTCTGTTGGGATTTTAGAACTCGTCCACAATTCAACGGAGGAAATTGTCGAGATTGAGAACCTTATCTGTAATTCAACCGAGAATAATTCAGTTGAGATTTAAGAACCGGTCAGGTCTTCGACAGAGGGAAACATATTCATCAAGATCTAGAACTGTCTAGTGTTTAACGGAGGATAATTCTGTTGAGATTTTAGAACTCGTCCACACTTCGACGGAGGAAAATTGTCGAGATTGAGAACCTTATCTGTAATTCAACCGAGGATAATTCAGTTGAGATTTAAGAACCGGTCAGGTCTTCGACTGAGGGAAACATCTTCATCAAGATCTAGGACTGTCTCGTCTTCAACGGAGGATAATTCTGTTGAGATTTTAGAACTCGTCCACACTACGACGGAGGAAAATTGTCGAGATTGAGAACCTTATTTATAATTCAACCGAGAATAGTTCAGTTCAGATTTAAGAACCGGTCAGGTCTTCAACTGAGGGGAACATCTTCATCAAGATCTAGGGCTGTCTGGTCTTCAACGGAGGATAATTTTGTTGAGATTATAGAACTCATCCACACTACGACGGAGGAAAATTGTCGAGATTGAGAACCTTATCTGTAATTCAACCGAGTATAATTCATTTGAGATTTAAGAACCGGTCAGGTCTTCGACTGAGGGAAACATCTTCATCAATATCTAGGATTGTCTGGTCTTCAACGGAGTATAATTCTGTTGAGATTTTAGAACTTGTCCACACTACGACGGAGGAAATTATCTAGATTGAGAACCTTATCTGTAATTCAACAGAGGATAATTCAGTTGAGATTTAAGAACCGGTCAGGTCTTCGACTTAGGGAAACATCTTCATCAAGATCTAGGACTGTCTGGTCTTCAACGGAGTATAATTCTGTTGAGATTTTAAAACTTGTCCACACTACGACAGAGGAAATTGTCGAGATTGAGAACCTTATCTGTAATTTAATCGAGGATAATTCAATTGAGATTTAAGAGCCGGTAAGGTCTTCGACTGAGGGAAACATCTTCATCAAGATCTAGGACTGTTTGGTCTTCAACAGAGTATAATTCTGTTGAGATTTTAGAACTCGTCCACACTTCGACGGAGGAAATTGTCGAGATTGAGAACCTTATCTGTAATTCAACCGAGAACAATTCAGTTGAGATTTAAGAACCGATCAGGTCTTTGACTGAGGGAAACATCTTCATCAAGATCTAGGACTGTCTGGTCTTCAACAGAGGATAATTCTGTTGGGATTTTAGAACTCGTCCACAATTCAACGGAGGAAACTGTCGAGATTGAGAACCTTATCTGTAATTCAACCGAGAATAATTCAGTTGAGATTTAAGAACCAGCCAGGTCTTCGACTGAGGGAAACATATTCATCAAGATCTAGAACTGTCTGGTGTTTAACGGAGGATAATTCTGTTGAGATTTTAGAACTCGTCCACACTTCGACGGAGGAAAATTGTCGAGATTGAGAACCTTATCTCTAACTCAACCGAGTATAATTCAGTTGAGATTTTAGAACCGGCCAGGTCTTCGACTGAGGGAAACATCTTCATCAAGATCTAGAACTGTCTTGTCTTCAACGGAGGATAATTCTGTTGAGATTTTAGAACTCGTCCACACTACGACGGAGGAAAATTGTCGAGATTGAGAACCTTATCTTTAATTCAACCGAGAATAGTTCAGTTGAGATTTAAGAACCGGTCAGGTCTTCAACTGAGGGGAACATCTTCATCAAGATCTAGGGCTGTCTTGTCTTCAACGGAGGATAATTTTGTTGAGATTATAGAACTCTTCCACACTACGATGGAGGAAAATTGTCGAGATTGAGAACCTTATCTGTAATTCAACCGAGGATAATTCAGTTCAGTTTTAAGAACCGGTCAGGTCTTCGACTGAGGGAAACATCTTCATCAATATCTAGGATTGTCTGGTCTTCAACGGAGTATAATTCTGTTGAGATTTTAGAACTTGTCCACACTACGACGGAGGAAATTATCTAGATTGAGAACCTTATCTGTAATTCAACTGAGGATAATTCAGTTGAGATTTAAGAACCGGTCAGGTCTTCAACTTAGGGAAACATCTTCATCAAGATCTAGGACTGTCTGGTCTTCAACGGAGTATAATTCTGTTGAGATTTTAAAACTTGTCCACACTAAGATAGAGGAAATTGTCGAGATTGAGAACCTTATCTGTAATTCAACCGAGGATAATTCAATTGAGATTTAAGAGCCGGTCAGGTCTTCGACTGAGGGAAACATCTTCATCAAGATCTAGGAGTGTCTGGTCTTCAACAGAGTATAATTCTGTTGAGATTTTAGAACTCGTCCACACTTCGACGGAGGAAATTTTTGAGATTGAGAACCTTATCTGTAATTCAACCGAGAATAATTCAGTTGAGATTTAAGAACCGATCAGGTCTTTGACTGAGGGAAACATCTTCATCAAGATCTAGGACTGTCTGGTCTTCAACGGAGGATAATTCTGTTGGGATTTTAGAACTCGTCCACAATTCAACGGAGGAAATTGTCGAGATTGAGAACCTTATCTGTAATTCAACCGTGAATAATTCAGTTGAGATTTAAGAACCGGTCAGGTCTTCGACTGAGGGAAACATATTCATCAAGATCTAGAACTGTTTAGTGTTTAACGGAGGATAATTCTGTTGAGATTATAGAACTCGTCCACACTTCGACGGAGGAAAATTGTCGAGATTGAGAACCTTATCTGTAATTCAACCGAGTATAATTCATTTGAGATTTAAGAACCGGTCAGGTCTTCGACTGAGAGAAACATCTTCATCAATATCTAGGACTGTCTGGTCTTCAACGGAGTATAATTCTGTTGAGATTTTAGAACTTGTCCACACTATGACGGAGGAAATTATCTAGATTGAGAACCTTATCTGTAATTCAACTGAGGATAATTCAGTTGAGATTTAAGAACCGGTCAGGTCTTCGACTTAGGGAAACATCTTCATCAAGATCTAGGAATGTCTGGTCTTCAACGGAGTATAATTCTGTTGAGATTTTAGAACTTGTCCACACTACGACAGAGGAAATTGTCGAGATTGAGAACCTTATCTGTAATTCAACCGAGGATAATTCAATTGAGATTTAAGAGCCGGTCAGGTCTTCGACTGAGGGAAATATCTTCATCAAGATCTAGGAGTGTCTGGTCTTCAACAGAGTATAATTCTGTTGAGATTTTAGAACTCGTCCACACTTCGACGGAGGAAATTGTCGAGATTGAGAACCTTATCTGTAATTCAACCGAGAATAATTCAGTTGAGATTTAAGAACCGATCAGGTCTTTGACTGAGGGAAACATCTTCATCAAGATCTAGGACTGTCTGGTCTTCAACGAAGGATAATTCTGTTGGGATTTTAGAACTCGTCCACAATTCAACGGAGGAAATTGTCGAGATTGAGAACCTTATATGTAATTCAACCGAGAATAATTCAGTTGAGATTTAAGAACCAGTCAGGTCTTCGACTGAGGGAAACATATTCATCAAGATCTAGAACTGTCTAGTGTTTAACGGAGGATAATTCTGTTGAGATTTTAGAACTCGTCCACACTTCGACGGAGGAAATTTGTCGAGATTGAGAACCTTATCTGTAATTCAACCGAGGATAATTCAGTTGAGATTTAAGAACCGGTCAGGTCTTCGACTGAGGGAAACATCTTCATCAAGATCTAGGACTGTCTCGTCTTCAACGGAGGATAATTCTGTTGAGATTTTAGAACTCGTCCACACTACGACGGAGGAAAATTATCGAGATTGAGAACCTTATCTTTAATTGAACCGAGAATAGTTCAGTTGAGATTTAAGAACCGGTCAGGTCTTCAATTGAGGGGAACATCTTCATCAAGATCTAGGGCTGTCTGGTCTTCAACGGAGGATAATTTTGTTGAGATTATAGAAATCGTCCACACTACGACGGAGGAAAATTGTCGAGATTGAGAACCTTATCTATAATTCAACCGAGTATAATTCATTTGAGATTTAAGAACCGGTCAGGTCTTCGACTGAGAGAAACATCTTCATCAATATCTAGGATTGTCTGGTCTTCAACGGAGTATAATTCTGTTGAGATTTTAGAACTTGTCCACACTATGACGGAGGAAATTATCTAGATTGAGAACCTTATCTGTAATTCAACTGAGGATAATTCAGTTGAGATTTAAGAACCGGTCAGGTCTTCGACTTAGGGAAACATCTTCATCAAGATCTAGGACTGTCTGGTCTTCAACGGAGTATAATTCTGTTGAGATTTTAAAACTTGTCCACACTAAGACAGAGGAAATTGTCGAGATTGAGAACCTTATCTGTAATTCAACCGAGGATAATTCAATTGAGATTTAAGAGCCGGTCAGGTCTTCGACTGTGGGAAACATCTTCATCAAGATCTAGGAGTGTCTGGTCTTCAACAGAGTATAATTCTGTTGAGATTTTAGAACTCGTCCACACTTCGACGGAGGAAATTGTCGAGATTGAGAACCTTATCTGTAATTCAACCGAGAATAATTCAGTTGAGATTTAAGAACCGATCTGGTCTTTGACTGAGGGAAACAACTTCATCAAGATCTAGGACTGTCTGGTCTTCAACAAAGGATAATTCTGTTGGGATTTTAGAACTCGTCCACAATTCAACGGAGGAAATTGTCGAGATTGAGAACCTTATCTGAAATTCAACCGAGAATAATTCAGTTGAAATTTAAGAACCGGTCAGGTCTTCGACAGAGGGAAACATATTCATCAAGATCTAGAACTGTCTAGTGTTTAACGGAGGATAATTCTGTTGAGATTTTAGAACTCGTCCACACTTCGACGGAGGAAAATTGTCGAGATTGAGAACCTTATCTGTAATTCAACCGAGGATAATTCAGTTGAGATTTAAGAACCGGTCAGGTCTTCGACCGAGGGAAACATCTTCATCAAGATCTAGGACTGTCTCGTCTTCAACGGAGGATAATTCTGTTGAAATTTTAGAACTCGTCCACACTACGACGGAGGAAAATTGTCGAGATTGAGAACCTTATCTTTAATTCAACCGAGAATAGTTCAGTTGAGATTTAAGAACCGGTCAGGTCTTCAACTGAGGGGAACATCTTCATCAAGATCTAGGTCTGTCTGGTCTTCAACGGAGGATAATTTTGTTGAGATTATAGAACTCATCCACACTACGACGGAGGAAAATTGTCGAGATTGAGAACCTTATCTGTAATTCAACCGAGTATAATTCATTTGAGATTTAAGAACCGGTCAGGTCTTCGACTGAGGGAAACATCTTCATCAATATCTAGGATTGTCTGGTCTTCAACGGAGTATAATTCTGTTGAGATTTTAGAACTTGTCCACACTACGACGGAGGAAATTATCTAGATTGAGAACCTTATCTGTAATTCAACAGAGGATAATTCAGTTGAGATTTAAGAACCGGTCAGGTCTTCGACTTAGGGAAACATCTTCATCAAGATCTAGGACTGTCTGGTCTTCAACGGAGTATAATTCTGTTGAGATTTTAAAACTTGTCCACACTACGACAGAGGAAATTGTCAAGATTTAGAACCTTATCTGTAATTCAACCGAGGATAATTCAATTGAGATTTAAGAGCCGGTAAGGTCTTCGACTGAGGGAAACATCTTCATCAAGAACTAGGACTGTCTGGTCTTCAACAGAGTATAATTCTGTTGAGATTTTAGAACTCGTCCACACTTCGACGGAGGAAATTGTCGAGATTGAGAACCTTATCTGTAATTCAACCGAGAATAATTCAGTTGAGATTTAAGAACCGATCAGGTCTTTGACTGAGGGAAATATCTTCATCAAGATCTAGGACTGTCTGGTCTTCAACAGAGGATAATTCTGTTGGGATTTTAGAACTCGTCCACAATTCAACGGAGGAAACTGTCGAGATTGAGAACCTTATCTGTAATTCAACCGAGAATAATTCAGTTGAGATTTAAGAACCGGCCAGGTCTTCGACTGAGGGAAACATATTCATCAAGATCTAGAACTGTCTGGTGTTTAACGGAGGATAATTCTGTTGAGATTTTAGAACTCGTCCACACTTCGACGGAGGAAAATTGTCGAGATTGAGAACCTTATCTGTAACTCAACCGAGGATAATTCAGTTGAGATTTTAGAACCGGCCAGGTCTTCGACTGAGGGAAACATCTTCATCAAGATCTAGGACTGTCTCGTCTTCAACGGAGGATAATTCTGTTGAGATTTTAGAACTCGTCCACACTACGACGGAGGAAAATTATCGAGATTGAGAACCTTATCTTTAATTCAACCGAGAATAGTTCAGTTGAGATTTAAGAACCGGTCAGGTCTTCAACTGAGGGGAACATCTTCATCAAGATCTAGGGCTGTCTGGTCTTCAACGGAGGATAATTTTGTTGAGATTATAGAACTCTTCCACACTACGATGGAGGAAAATTGTCGAGATTGAGAACCTTATCTGTAATTCAACCGAGGATAATTCAGTTCAGTTTCAAGAACCGGTCAGGTCTTCGACTGAGGGAAACATCTTCATCAATATCTAGGACTGTCTGGTCTTCAAAGGAGTATAATTTTGTTGAGATTTTAGAACTTGTCCACACTACGACGGAGGAAATTATCTAGATTGAGAACCTTATCTGTAATTGAACTGAGGATAATTCAGTTGAGATTTAAGAACCGGTCAGGTCTTCGACTTAGGGAAACATCTTCATCAAGATCTAGGACTGTCTGGTCTTTAACGGAGTATAATTCTGTTGAGATTTTAGAACTTATCCACACTACGACGGAGGAAAATTGTCGATATTGAGAACCTTATCTGTAATTCAACCGAGAATAGTTCAGTAGAGATTTAAGAACCGGTCAGGTCTTCAACTTAGGGGAACATCTTCATCAAGATCTAGGGCTGTCTGGTCTTCAACGGAGGATAATTTTGTTGAGATTTTAGAACTCGTCCACACTACGACGGAGGAAAATTGTCGAGATTGAGAACTTTTATCTGTAATTCAACCGAGGATAATTCTGTTGAGATTTAAGAACCGGTCAGGTCTTCGACTGAGGGAAACATCTTCGTCAAGATCTAGGATTGTCTGGTCTTCAACGGAGTATAATTCTGTTGAGATTTTAGAACTTGTCCACACTACGACGGAGGAAATTGTCTAGATTGAGAACCTTATCTGTAATTCAACTGAGGATAATTTAGTTGAGATTTAAGAACCGGTCAGGTCTTCGACTTAGGGAAACATCTTCATCAAGATCTAGGACTGTCTGGTCTTTAACGGAGTATAATTCTCTTGAGATTTTAGAACTCGTCCACAATTCAACGGAGGAAATTGTCGAGATTGAGAACCTTATCTGTAATTCAACCGAGAATAATTCAGTTGATATTTAAGAACCGGTCAGGTCTTCGACTGAGGGAAACATATTCATCAAGATCTAGAACTGTCTGGTGTTCAACAGAGGATAATTCTGTTGAGATTTTAGAACTCGTCCACACTTCGACGGAGGAAAATTGTCGAGATTGAGAACCTTATCTGTAATTCATCCAAGGATAATTCAGTTGAGATTTAAGAACCGGTCAGGTCTTCGACTGAGGGAAACATCTTCATCAAGATCTAGGATTGTCTCATCTTCAACGGAGGATAATTCTGTTGAGATTTTAGAACTCATCCACACTACGACGGAGGAAAATTGTCGAGATTGAGAACATTATCTGTAATTCAACCGAGAATAGTTCAGTTGAGATTTAAGAACCGGTAAGGTCTTCAACTGAGGGGAACATCTTCATCAAGATATATGGCTGTCTGGTCTTTAACGGAGGATAATTTTGTTGAGATTTTAGGACTCGTCCACACTACGACGGAGGAAAATTGTCGAGATTGAGAACCTTATCTGTAATTCAACCGAGGATAATTCAGTTGAGATTTAAGAACCGGTCAGGTCTTCGACTGAGGGAAACATCTTCATCAAGATCTAGGACTGGCTGGTCTTAAACGGAGTATAATTTTGTTGAGATTTTAGAACTTGTCCACACTACGACGGAGGAAATTATCTAGATTGAGAACCTTATCTGTAATTCAACTGAGGATTATTTAGTTGAGATTTAAGAACCGGTCAGGTCTTCGACTTAGGGAAACATCTTCATCAAGATCTAGGACTGTCTGGTCTTTAATGGAGTATAATTCTGTTGAGATTTTAGAACTCGTCCACAATTCAACGGAGGAAATTGTCGAGATTGAGAATCTTATCTGTAATTCAATCGAGAATAATTCAGTTGAGATTTAAGAACCGGTCAGGTCTTCGACTGAGGGAAACATATTCATCAAGATCTAGAACTGTCTGGTGTTCAACGGAGTATAATTCTGTTGAGATTTTAGAACTTTTCCACACTACGACGGAGGAAATTATCTAGATTGAGAACCTTATCTGTAATTTAACTGAGGATAATTCAGTTGAGATTTAAGAACCGGTCAGGTCTTCGACTTAGGGAAATATCTTCATCAAGATCTAGGACTGTCTGGTCTTTAACGGAGTATAATTCTGTTGAGATTTTAGAACTCGTCCATACTACGACGAAGGAAAATTGTCGAGATTGAGAACCTTATTTGTAATTCAACCGAGAATAGTTCAGTTGAGATTTAAGAACCGGTCAGGTCTTTGACTTAGGGAAACATCTTCATCAAGATCTAGGACTGTCTGGTCTTTAACGGAGTATAATTCTGTTGAGATTTTAGAACTCGTCCACAATTGAACGGAAGAAATTGTCGAGATTGAGAACCTTATCTGTAATTCAACCAAGAATAATTCAGTTGAGATTTAAGAACCGGTCAGGTCTTCGACTGAGGGAAACATCTTCATCAAGATTTAGGACTGTCTGGTCTTTAACGGAGTATAATTCTGTTGAGATTTTAGAACTTTTCCACACTACGACAGAGGAAATTGTCGAGATTGAGAACCTTATCTGTAATTCAACCGAGGATAATTCAGTTAAGATTAAGAACCGGTTAGGTCTTCGACTGAGGGAAACATCTTCATCAAGATCTAGGACTGTCTGGTCTTCAACGGAGTATAATTCTGTTGAGATTTTAGAACTTGTCCACACTACGAAGGAGGAAATTATCGAGATTGAGAACCTTATCTGTAATTCAATCGAGGATAATTCAGTTGAGATTTAAAAGCCGCTCAGGTCTTCGACTGAAGGAAACATCTTCACCAAGATTTAGGATTGTCTGGTCTTCAACGAAGTATAATTCTGTTGAGATTTTAGAACTCGTCCACACTTCGACAGAGGAAATTATCGAGATTGAGAACCTTATCTGTAATTCAACCGAGAATAATTTAGTTGAGGTTTAAGAACCGGTCAGGTCTTTGACTGAGGGAAACATCTTCATCAAGATCTAGGACTGCCTGGTCTTTAACGGAGGATAATTTTGTTGAGTTTTAGAACTCGTCCACACTTCGACGGAGGAAATTGTCGAGATTGAGAACCTTATCTGTAATTCAACCGAGAATAATTCAGTTGAGATTTAAGAACCGGTCAAGTCTTCGACTGAGGGAAACATCTTCATCAAGATCTAGGACTGTCTGGCCTTCAACGGAGGATAATTCTGTTGAGATTTTAGAACTCGTCCACACTTCGACGGAGGAAAATTGTCGAGATTGAGAACCTTATCTGTAATTCAACCGAGGATAATTCAGTTGTGATTTAAGAACCGGTCAGGTCTTCGACTGAGGGAAACATCTTCATCAAGATCTAGGACTGTCTGGTCTTCAATGGAGGATAATTCTGTTGAGAATTTAGAGCTCGTCCACACTACCACGAAGGAAATTCTCGAGATTGAGAACCTTATCTGTAATTCAACCGAGAATAATTCAGTTGAGATTTGAGAACCCGTCAGGTCTTCAACTGAGGGAAACATCTTCATCAAGATCTAGGATTGTCTGGTCTTCAACGGAGGATAATTCTGTTGAGATTTTAGAACTTGTCCACACTTTGACGGAGGAAATTGTCGAGATTGAGAACCTTATCTGTAATTCAACCGAGAATAATTCAGTTGAGATTTAAGAACCGGTCAAGTCTTCGACTGAGGGAAACATCTTCATCAAGATCTAGGACCGTCTGGTCTTCAACGGAGGATAATTCTGTTGAGATTTTAGAACTCGTCCACACTTCGACGGAGGAAATTGTCGAGATTGAGAACCTTATCTATAATTCAATCGAGAATAATTCAGTTGAGATTTAAGAATTGGTCAGGTCTTCGACATGGCTGAGAACTTTAGCTGTATCTTTCCTGAAAAGTAAAGGTCAGTCGTATGCAATGCATGATATATATCAAGCAATGATGTTCTTAAAATAAATGAGATTGTATTGTATGATATGTATATGCATGTGTCATGATGTATGGAAATGTAATGTTTTAGCTGGGGAAAATAAATCCCGGATAGCTGCTGGAGAAAAGAGTTGGATTCTTCGTTTCCGCTAGGGATGACGAACGAAGATGATTGTGAGAATATACCTGCAGGAGAGGATAACTCCGTTGGGGAATATACTGATGAGGAGATTACTGTGGGGAAGAGATGCTCTGCTGAGGATTCCACTAATAAATTCCTTTGGGGACGAATTACCGTTGCTGGTGATACTGAATCCTGTTGGGGATTGAATTCCTGTTTGTGAAAGGAAAGAACTCCGTTGGGGATGATCTTTCAGTTGTGACTTCACTGGGGATAACCTTTTAGGCTCTAATAGGGATAATCCTTTGAGCTTTACTGGGGACAATCTTCTTTTGAACTCGGCTGGGGATATTTATTTTTATACTCTGCCAGGGACGAACTTCCGGAGTCTACTGGGGATGATTCTTCAACTCCATTGGGGAATCTTTTTCAGACTGCGCTGGGAAAATTTTAACTCCACTGGGGATATCTTGTATTCTGTAGGGGAATATTCTTATACTCCACTGGGAAAATTAAGACTGCCGGGGATATTAAGCCTTTTCAGTGTTGATGGTAGATAAACTCTGCTTGGGGAGAATATTACCGACTCATTCACAGTTGCAAGCCTCAGCTGGGGAGAGCTATCTTTACTGTCTTACTCTGCGAGGAGTGAATGTTATTGGGACGCGTGCTAAGGATATGACGATGGCTTGCATCGAGACTTTTTTTGCCCCTATTTCTGCGGGAGAAGGTGCCTGCGGAGGCCCTGTGGATCGAGTATTATCCCCACCTATGAGGTGCTTGGTATCTTTCGGTCAAAATGACAAGTCTTCTTCGGGTAGGCCAGTGACGAGATGACGAGACATAGTCGTACGCTTTGATCCCTAATTTTTGCCTAGACCGCCCTTTTGGGTTTTCAGTCCACCGGGATACCCTTTTTTTCCCAAGCCGCCTTTTCAGGTTTTCGACTTGCTGGGTGTACAATTTTTCATTCTCATCCCTAATTTTTGCCCGAACCCTTTTGGTTTGTCGGGAAGCCCTTATTTTTGCCTAGGCCAGTCAACCTAGTGGGTCTTTATTCATGCGCGGTATTTTCTGACTATGTTCACGCTCTCAGGATGTAGAGAGGTGTCATTGTCGGTAGTGTTATGTTGCCATACTACCAGAAGATCTTCGTTTGATCATGCAAGATTCGTTGCTGGAATTCATGTCCAATGCCCCAATTGATTCAGATGGAGATTTGCCCCTGGCTATTTGGCATTTTGAGAGATTCCTTGAATCTTGACTTAACTGCCATAGATGATGGACAATGCTCATGCCGTGTCCCTTAGTTGGAAGTGTTTTTTTCACTTGAGGTGACCCTTTTTATTGAAAAGGTTTTTGTTCACTAGATATTCGTCGTGCGAATTTCTCTACTGTTTGAACAAATAGTCATATGCAAACAATGTTATTTTAAGAATGCAAAACTTATGTCTGTCTTGAAGTCTTTGAAAATGCATTTTTTCAGTAAGATAGGAAAATTTTGTAAAATGTGACGTCATCTCAGGATTTACAGCAAGCCCTACAGGAGTCAGGATACCTTTTGTAACAGTATGCTTTCGAACTAACCCATGCTTCAGCTAGTACTTTTAAGGGTTATAACGTAGCCTGGTTCACGGTTTAAGAAACAAAGGATAAAGGCTCAAATTTTATTTGTACCCACCCGTTCTTCGTGATGTTCTTCGATCCTAAACTCAGCTAAACGTGCATTAGATCTTGTTTGAGTCTTTGCTCTGATATACCAATGATGGTTCGGATACTGATAATTTATTTTGGACAGGCAGTCATTTTGTTGAGGGTTTGCAGGATCTCTTTCCTTTTGGTTTTTTATTATCCCTATTTTTTGCATGAACTGTTTCTTTTTATGATTACAGTCAGCGGGATGCCCCAGTTTTTCTTAAGTCTCCTTCACAAGTTTTGACTTATTAGGCTTTTATTTTGAGAGATAATAACTGCCTGTCCTTACGATTATACGGAACCAACACCATCTTTTGTTTCGGAAGGACTTCTTTGATGCCATTCATTGTGCACCTGGATCAACTGAGAAAACTACCCTGCCCCAGGTTATAATTAAGGGTTTTAATTTGTGAAAAGAAAAACTCCAACTTCTTTGGCTCAAAGGGGTTGACTAGGGATTATCTTCCTTATAAATCCACTGTTTAGGATTTGAAACAATGCATGTACCTCGTCAGCGAGGTCTGTTCAAAAGCATACTGTAGAGATTTTGATATCATTTTCGTCATCCTCCCTCTAAAGGCTTAGAACTTTTTAATCGAGAGTTGATCATCACAAAAAATGAAAGCAATTTGAATATAGTGAAATACGAATGGATTGATTCAAAACAGACATATGTAATGCATTGATAAAGTAATAAAGTTTGACATGAATAAATGTTTGAACAATCAAAAGAAAATTACAACTTGAAAATTCTAATGAACAAAAAGTCTTCTCGTCTCAGTACTTGTCACTTCAAATGGTGAACCTTGGGGGGATGGCAAAAGAATTCAATATGACCGTCTTGTGTGAGTTCCAATGCTCCTTCATCAATCAGGTCTTGAATTTTGTTGCTCAACGCCCAACAAATGTTAGTATCATGCCCCGGGTTGTTGGAGTGATATGCACACCTTGCATCAGGATTGTACCTTGGGGAGGCTATGTTGGGATTCTTAGGAGGGTCCCTTAACGTCACCAGATTCAATCTCAACAGGTGTTGTAAAGCCTGAGACAGCGACATGTTGAGCTTGGTAAATTGCGTCTTGGGCATATTTGGCTTACTCTGATCAACCCGTTGTTTATGGCAAGGTTGTTGTTGGACCCGCGAGGTAGTAGCAACTTGGAGAGGTCTATTCTTCATCAAACCAAACCTTTAACTTCTCGAAAGTTGATTAATGACTTGGTCCCCGACCTTGACAGTTTGCTTCATGCTGTTGTATCTGTCTTGATGAAGCTGGTTGATAATGGTTCTCAGCTCTTCTTGTTCCCGAGCTAAGCCTTGGATAAGAGCCATCTGCCCTAACATCTGGGTTTTCATGGCACTAAACTCAGCTTGCAGTTGTTCCAACCGTTCGTCCTGATTGTCTTCAGGACTTTTCTTGACCAAGTTCCCAACAAGGAGTGTCTTCAACTCTTCCTGCCCCTTGGATAGGTTTAGGAATACGTCCATGAACTGAGCTTCTCGAGTTTGAAGATCTTGGTTGTCTGGTTGGAAAGCCATTGCTGAAATAAACAGCGAGAACATGAGAGACTTGTACTGGGAGACCTGTTATGCAATGATGTGTATGATATATGTATGCAATGTTTTCAAGGATCTCGCGGGGTAAACAAGAAACTGTTAGAATTTGTTTGCAGATTGATTGAAGAAGCTTCGTGTCGTTGAGAGTCCTTCTTCAAGAGTCAAGCTCACCATATCGAGTGGGTCATAGCCACCGACTCAAGTCATCGTGTTTTGATCTCTAGATGAAATTGGCTAGAGGAAAATAAATCCCCTTTTCCCCTTGCTAGATGTTTGATTTACCATAACCTGCATCACAAACCCTTGAGATCCTTGAAATGGTTAAGGAAATGTTAAGGCATGATGTTATGATGTGTATGCTATACGTTTAAGAAAAAGTGTGAGGTGTTGTAAGTAAACCCTGCAATAAATCCAAATTATTGGATAAGGACTGTAAACAAAACCTGCAAGGAACTCATGTTGTCAGATAACAAGAATGTGCAAGTAGTTCAAGTTTGAAGGCACACAAGTCACACAAACAGCCTTAAGTTTAGGCTTGCATGGGGTCTAGGTATTACCCTCTTGAAGTTCAGTTGGTTCAACCTGTCCTAGTAATAGTAACTGGGTTCTAGAGGATCTCAATATCACTGACCACCCTCGATCGGTCATAATTCCAGTTTAGCAACCTTTTCTTGCAGCCGAAATCATCGCGAGAGTTTAGTCTCAATGAGTGTAGCATACTGCTACTGTTCTATGGCCAAGTTGGTCAATTTAAAGGTTCTAAGGTCAGTTGGCGCTTAATGACCCCTTAGCAGACCCATATTCTCCTCGTTGCGCCACAAGGGATATCGGTACATACTAAAGTGCCACACCAACGTAGCTACTGCTTCAACCGTATCGGTCTATGCCGTACAGTTCCCTCACAGTTTATTGCTACTTACCTAAAGGGTATCCCCCAGATCCAGGTTAGGATCTATAGTAACTCCAATACAAGCCCACAAATATAAAGCATACAAGTCAAGCAATTGAAAACATATGAACTATTCCTAAGGTACACCCCACTTATAAGCGTCCCCAGCAGAGTCGCCAGTTCTGTGATACGGTGGGAAGAACTGACTATTTTTTGGAATGCTGGTTTGCATTTTGCGTTTGTTTTCGCAAAATGTCGCGGTAAGCAAGAGTCGCCACCGACTTTTATTTTATCCAACAAGGAAAGGAAAAAAGCACAGAAAAATTCCTTTTTCGAGATATTTCTCGGGTTCGGGGGTAGATTATAGAAAGGGAAGGTGTTAGCACCCTTTCTATCCGTGGTTATCTATGGGCTCTTAGGTACTTGCTCGAATGTTTTCAAAATTGCTTTTCTTTGTGCTTGTGGGTTTGAAAAAGTTTTTGTTTTGAAACTTTGATTTAACTCTTGCTTCTGTCCTCAAGAGCGTATGAAGTGTTTTTGAAAACTTTGTTCGAAAAGTGTAAGTGTGAAAAATATTTTGTTTTTTGAAAGAGAAAGTACTTAAGAACCATCTACCTACTCGAAAAAGGAATTGTTCTATGTTAATTTCCTTTAGACAATGCTATCCCACTATTGATGACTAGGTAGCACCGTCGTTGGAGTTTAAGGGTCAATTCGAATGAGGGACGTGCGGTCATTAAAGCAATGTTAGGACGCCTTAGCGGTAATCCTAATGTCTTAGATCATTTGTTTGAGGAAATCATATCCGAGGCAACCGTTTCGAGGCGACTATGATCTTTAGACAAGAGGACGACCTCTAAAGTGACCTATACTCAATTACCGTGTACGAAGGCAACCAAGTGGGGTATACCCTAAGAGTGCGCATGTGCGAGTGTGTCGTTTTCAGTTAATTTTATCTTTGTACATGTTAATGGTGATCTATGTTGATTTTAGGTTAAAACATCCAGTCTTGTCATGCATCCCTATTATCAAACATCTAACAGTTTATATTTTGCAGAAAATAAATTGCGGAAATTTAACTAACTATTAAAAGGTGTCGGGTATTTACATCGCCAAAGACAAACCCTTAAAGAATAAATAAAGCGATAAAAAGTAATAAAAGGTCCTATTAACTATTACAAACCAGGAACAAATACATTATGATATAAAAGAAAATAAATCGCCTGCGAGAAATTAAATCGAGCGCAAATAAGGTTTTGACCCTTTTTGAGAGAAAATATCTTTTTTTGTTGTTTTTGAATTAAGAAAGAAACTATCCTAAATTAATTAATAAATTAATAAATTAATTAATCAAATGAAAAAAGTTATTTTTGGGTTTTTGGTATTTTAAGAAAGAAAAATAAAATTAATTGAATTAGTAAAAACCTAATTAAGTCTAATTTAATTTTAATTATTTACAAAAATGTTAAAGTTATTCTAATTAAAACTCTAAATCAATTTAATTAGTATTTATTAATAAAATAAAAATTTAAATTTGATTAAATATGAAAAATATTTTTGGTGGTTTTGATTTTATGAAATTTTTTTTTTAATTGGTTAGTAAATTTAATAAAAATGATTAAGCAATTAATAAAATAAAATAAATAAGCAAAATAATATGAGAGAAAGGGGGTATGGGCCTGATTATGGTGTTTGAACAGCAATCTTGAGGCCCATTTAGATCTGGCCTTGTTGACTTTTCTTGATCCAGCGTGCATGTGCTGACTTAGTCTTTGGTGGTCCATAAATTCTTGGCCATCAGATTTGGCCTTGAGCCATCTGGCAACTGGATGCTTGAGGATGTATGATGGGCTGTAGTTAGGCATATGTACCAAATCACCTGAAAAATAAAATTATGAATGAAAGTGGGGAACCTGGGATTCGAACCCAAGTCCTGATGGAGTTTGGATGTACACGTTTACCACTAGGACGCTTTGTTTCAATTGTTAGTAATATACAAACAAATCATAATATAAAAAGACAAGTCAATATGCCAGCAAACAAAAAAAATACGCGAAAATTTTAAAAGGGCCAATCAGAGGAGGACACGATCTCGTCCCTGTCCTCAGACCTGTAACAATGTTACCTGCGGATTTGGATCCGCAGCTAAAAGCATAGGCCACTCCTAAAATCCATCTCAGGCTTCATAAATTCATTCCAAGGCCATGGTCGCATTCGTCTTCCTCTTCCGGTCACACCCATAGCTATCACTAAGGCTAATTTTATCTGAAACAAAAACCCCTAAACCAAGAAGCAAAACCCTAACAATGGTGTTTTACGCCACAGAGCATATAAATGAAATCAAATAATGCAAAAGGCTTGAAAATGATCTGGTGATTACAAATATGCCATTAATTCATTGTAACAATGCATAATTTTTGAAATACGAAACCAAGTACAGAAGGGAATCGCGTGCACTTACAGCGCTTTGTGGTGTGTGAGAACACTTGCTTTGGATTGGTTTCGCTTCAGTGAACGTCCAAGAATCGATTGGGATGCTTCTTGGCTTCTGAAAACACCTCTAGGCACGATTTTGATCTCAAGCTTTTTACCACTTTTTTCAAGTTTTGTTATGTCTATTCTTGCAGCCTCCAACCCCTATTTTTGTGTCTTAAGCTTCCTTATGTATTATGTACTGCATTAGGGTAAGAAACTTGGTACAAATCTCTCTACATCAATGCTCATGAATTGGATTTGATTCCACCATTACAACCTTCCAAATTTGGCCTAAATCATATCTTCTTGTAACCAATGCATTTGATGCGAATTTGATTCACATAATAGCTGTATCCAAAGCCTAAAGCAACCAAAAAATCATGAGTTATAAATACTTTTGAGTTTATATGATTTTATTTGATTTAAAATGAATAAATTCAATTAAAAATCAAGTTAAATAATAAAAATAAAAAATGGGCTCATGGCTGAAGCTAGGACACGTGGGAAACTATGCAGCTCAAATCAAGTGGAAAAGAATGGGCCCATTTGACAAAATTTGAAGTTTTGGGGATAGTTGACTTTTGGCAATTTTGCAAAAATGTCCAACTTCAACAATGCATAACTTCTTCAATTTTGAACTTTTGGAAGTTTTCTTGGACTTTTTAGAAATCTTGAGATGTCCTCTAACCAACCCTTTTGATCTTATCGCATTTTGATGTTCCATGCTCAAGTTATAAGCTTTGGAAAAAAGGTGTTTTTGTTGACTTTAAAAAATGACCTATAATGTCCAAATTTTATAACTTCTTGTGAGTGCATTTTTTGATCTTGGGGTATGAAAATGGATTTAGTAAATTTCATCCGCTTCAAAATGAGCTTTGGATGGGTCATTTCTCATAAAGTATGAGAAAGTTATGCTTGGTCAAAGTTGAGTTGACTTTTCCTACAAAACCCTAATTTAGCAACTTTTGAGTCTTGATGAATCTTGAGCAATCCTTGATGAATCAGGATCAACCCTTGATCAAATGATGAAATATCCTTCAAAATGAGAATGTTGACAAAAAATCTTGAGGTTTGACTGTTTGTAGGTCACAGTTGACTTTTGCCCTAGCACAATCGATTTTTGGACCCTTTGAGCAATTGACTGGGCAAACTTCCTCTACAAGGCTTGAAACTTGACATGGATGATCTTGAGAACATATTAGGACATTAGGGAGCACTTAAGGTCATTTGTATTCTTGATGCAACACAAAACCCTAATTTGGGGTTGACTGCCTTAGGAGATGACTTGTCTGACCAACTCTTGAGCAACCTTGAACCACTTGGAGATTTTTCTTGCAATGTTTTGAGAAATATGAGAGGGAAAATTTTGGGGTACAACAGTAGGCCATGAATCCCGTCCGAAGGATTACTATCCGAATCAGCTTCGTGAAAGCATACCCTCAACTCCAAGAGTTAGCATCAAGGGTTCCTGGAGAATCTCCTTTCACCCAGAAATATGGTCGACTTCTCAGCCTGGCTATCTCCAAACTCCCAAAAGAAATGGTGTGTGTGCTCTTCCAATTCTTTAATCCCATGCATCATTGCTTCACCTTTCTTGACTATCAGTTGGTCCCTATGCTAGAGGAGTTCTCTCAATTGTTGGGAGTGCCCGTGCTTGATCAATTACTGTTCACTAGTTTATAAGGGACTCCAAAGCCTGAAGTCATTGCCGAAGCCCTGCATCTGAAGAGAGCCGACATCATAGCAAATTGGGAGACAAGAAGCAGAGTTAAGGGTTTCCTAGTCAAATTCCTGTTGGATAAGGCTCGCTCATTTTGGGAAGATATGGATTTCCAAGCCTTTAAAGATGTCTTGGTTCTTCTAATCTATCTTTTGGTTCTATTTCCCAATCCGGACCAATTCATAGATGTGAACACCATCAAGGTCTTCCTCTCCCGTAATCCTATACCTACTTTGCTTGGAGACATTTTACATTTTTTCCACACTCGCACAATGAAAAAAATATGTACTCTCTTTTGTGTTGCATTCCCCTACTCACTAAGTGGTTTACTTTGCATTTACCTCGATCAACATTGAAGAATGAGCAAAGATTAACTTGGTCTCAAAGGATGATGTCCCTCACACACTCTGACATTTATTGGTGCTTACGATCCTTGGAGGATACTACTATTATTGACCATTATGGGGAATTACCTAATGTCCCTTTGCTTGGCATTAGGGGAGGTATCACCTATAACCCTTCTCTTGCATTACGACAATTTGGCTATGCACGAAGAAATGGTCCTTATGATGCACTCATCCAAGGTTTGGTGTTCGACTACAAGAGTGACGATCAAGGCTACCGTCAGAGATTTATACGAGCTTGGAGGATGGTAAATAAAGTGGGTAGCAAGACATTGAGGCGTAAGAACTCCATTATTTTGGAGCCTTATCTTAAATGGGTACGAACTCGTGCTCAAAGATTCGGTATGCCATACCCTGCCACTTTGCCTATCATCATAGAGCCATTAGTTGAAGGAGATGTTCCTTATGCTATCTCTCACCCTACCATGCCTACTTCTCTTGAAGACTTACAAAGAGCTTGGATCCAACTGAAGGAAGAACGAGACACTTTCGAGGCCCAGTTCTATGCGAGTGAAAAGAAGGTCCTGGAGCTTACGAGATAGCTTCATGAGGAGAAAAATCTGAACGCCTACATCACGCCAAAGAGGATGCGTTCGACCTTTTTGTGTTAGGAGTTTATTTTGCTTTATTTCCTCCATTGTAAGCCCAAGGGGCACGGTTGTAATCAATTTAAACTTAATAATAAAATTGATGTTTTCTCCTTTTTTGTCTAAAACAAATTTAAATTTTCTAAGTCCTTGAAAACATTGCATCCACATATCATGCATCATATCATGACAGACTTTTCCCGCACAGGTTTCTCATCTGCTTACTATCTATTTCAGTAGAGATGGCTCTTGAACATACTATCAAGGACATTCAGACTCAAAATGCTCAACTTCAGGAAATGTTCTTGAACCTGTCCAAGGGATAAGAAAAGGTGAAAGCACTCCTTACTAGGGGCATGATCATGGGGAATCCTGAGGACAACAAGGATGACCAGTTGGAACGGTTACAAACTGAAATGGCAACAATGAAAGTCCAGATGATGGGACAACTGATGGGCCAGATGGCTCTTATCCAAAACTTAGCTCGGGGACAAGAGGAGCTAAGGACCCTCGTCAACAAACTTTATCAAGACAGTTGCAACCGTATGAAATAAACCGTCGGGCTTGGGGATCAAGTCATCATTCGGCCTCCCATGAGACAGGAAGCCGGTTCGAGGGAGAGAAGATCTTCCCAAATTGCTGCCACGTCACATGCCCAACAATAACCTCGCCAATAACATCAGGGGAATCAGCGCAAAGAGGTCGCACCTAAGAGACAATTTACCAGGATCGGCATGTCGCTAGCTTAGGTGCTAAAACACATGTTAAAAGCAGAACTAATCACATTAAAGGCTCCTCCCCGGAATCCTAACACTGCTGCTCCTGGTTACCATCCCAAGGAGAGATGTGCATACCATTTTGATAGTCCTGGGCATGATACGAATGGCTGCTGGGCTCTGAAGAACAGAATTCAAGATTTAATTGACGAAGGAGTGTTGGAATTTACACAAGATGATCAACTAGAGCTTTTCTATCACCCCACAAGGGCATCCACATGAAGCGACGGTCTGGGCGAGGAAATTTTCTGTTTATTCGAATTCTCAGTTGTAATTTCTTTGTTTGCTTAAACACTTATCTTTATGTCAAACTTTGGTTACTCTCATTAATGCATTAAATATGTTTGTCTTGAATCAATCCATTCATTTCCGTTATATTTAAACTATGTTTTTTACTCCCTTTATGATATTCAACTCTTGTTTCAAAAAGTTGCAAGCCTTTAGAGGGAGGATGACGAAAACAATGCCATAATCTTATACAATATGCTTTTGGACAGACCTTGTTGACGATGTACATGCGTTTCTTTCAATACCTAAAAACTGGAGTTATATGGAGGATAATCCCTAGTGAACCCCTTCTAGCCAAAGAAGTAGAAGTTTTCTTTTTTACACAAATTGAAACCTTTAATCAAAACCTGAGGAAGGGTAGTCTCTCAGTTAATTCAAATGCACGTTCAATCGTAAACTTTCACTTCGTACATAACGAATGACATCAAAAACATTCCTTTTGAACCAAAATATGGTGATGGTTCCCTATCAAATAGGCAGTCATTATCTTTCAAAAGAAAAGCCCACTAGGTCAAAACCTACGAAGGAGACTTAAGAAAAACTGGGGCATCCCGCTAACTGTAATCTCAAAAACAAGAACAATCAGGAAAAATCAGGGATAATAAATCAAAAAGAGGTCACTACAAATCCTCAACAACATGGAAAATATGGCAAAAATGACTTCCTTCCAACAAACTTAACTTGTCTGAACCATCACCAAAACGCCATTCTAGACTCAATTGGAGTTCAAACGCACAATTAACTGAGTTTAGACTGAAGAACATCACGAAGAATGGGTGGGTACAATTACACTTTGAGCCTTACCCTTTGTTTCTTAAACCTTGAACCTAGACCACGATAAAACCTTTCAAAGTCCTAATTGAAGCATGGGTTAGTTCGAAAGCATATTATTACGAATGGTATCCTGACTCCTGTAAGGCTTACTCTAAATCCTGATTTGAATTCACATACTTGCAAAGTTCTTTTATCTGCTAAAACGCATTTTCAAAACTTCAAGACAAGCATAAACTTTGCATTATTTTGAATATCATTGTGTGCATATGGCTAATTGTTTGACAACAGATAAATTCACACGATGAATATTCAGAAAATGAAAGCTCTCTCAATAAACAAAATCACTTCAAATGGAAATACGCTTCCAATGACAAATCCCTCATAATCAAGGGGCATGGCATGACCATTATCCAACACATCTGGGGCAGTCAAGTCGAGATTCAAAGAATCTCTCAAAGAAATGTTGAATAACCAGGGGAAAATCTCCATCTGAATCACTCAAGGGGCAATGTTATGTTGATCATGGGTTTGAACAAAATCCACTATGAAGACTTCCGGTACCATCAAATTGCTTGTTTGCGCCAATAGTATCAGATGGTGTCAATATCAGATGGTGTCAGTATCATGTCTTTGGATCCTCCCACGACAGTTCTTAGAAAATTCTGAGACTTGACCAAAGATTTGGGTACCACTAATTTGTTTGTCTGTGCCAGTAGTATCAGATGGTGTCAGTATCATGTCTTCGGATCCTCCCATGATAGTTCTTAGAAAATTCTGAGACTTGACCAAAGATCTTGGGTACCATCAATTTATTTGTTTGTGCCAGTAATACCAGATGGTGTCAGTATCAGGTCTTCGGTTTCTTCCACAACAGTCTTAGAAAATATCCCTAGGAAGTTCAAGGCTATCAGAAATGTGATCAAAATCTCAAACATTGAGGTGCACCAGATTAACTCTAGGGGCAAAAGGGTCATGTACGACCAAGCAAACATTTTTTGGCATTACTATAATACTTACTACTATGGACAGTGACAAATCCTCACAAAGTACCCTTCATAAGGTGATCCTCGATGAATTCGTCAGAGTCACAAGGCTATCCCCGACAAGTGCAGAAGCATCTTTAAACAAAAGTGGGGCATCCTCCAGCCGATGACATAGTCAAACTCACCAGCGAACAAAGGAGTTTTGATCTTCTCCCAACGAACGCACACATCACACTAGTTCCCAAATAGAGGTAGATTGCCAACAATTTACCATCTTCTTAGATATAGTTCAGGCACAATCTATATGAAGATTCATTCTGATACTCATTCCAGATTCTCCTGTAAATACAATACGAATACGATCCAAACAATTATCAATTCTAATACTTATTCAAATGCATCTTCTTAGATACAGTTCAGACACAATCTACATACAGATTCATTCTGATACTTATTTCAGATTCTCTTGCAGATACAGTACGGACACGATCCATACAAATATTCATTCTGATACATATTCAAAAGCCTCTTCTAGATACAATACAGATACAATCTAAATACAAATTTATTCTGACATTTATTCCAGACTCTCCTCAGATACAATCCAGATATGGATATCATTCTAATACTCATTGAATATCTCCTCTGATACCATCAAGGCTTGGAATTATTCTGACACTCCCTAGCTGAGCTGGTCTTAACTTAGTTAAAAACCTTATGGAGTTTCTGTCAAAAGCGCCCCTCCAGCAGATTGGCGACAGGGTTTATTTCCTCAACAAATGGCAAGATTCCCCAGCTTGAATTTACTTCCCAGACTATCACAAATCAAGGGACCACAACTCCTCTTCCCCAGCTGACTTCTATACAATCCCCTATAGCGACCCAATAGAGCAATGGACAACGAAGAATCCTGAACTCTTTTCCCCAAGCAGAAATCAACACTCTCCAAAGAATTTTCTTCTCAAGCAAAATCAACATTCCCCAACAGAGTTATCCTCAAACAACAAAACAAAAATATCTAGTGGAAACATTCTAAAAAACGAGGTATGGAAAGGTGTGTATACTTTTCATCCCCAACGGCCGCCCGAAAATTTGGCTTCCCAAAGCTCCCCAGCATTTGTCAAGGATTTATTTTCCAAATAAAAAATACATTCCAACAACATTTCATGCATCATATTTATATACATGATAAATGCATACATCACAAATGTGTACGGCATAATCTCATTTATTTTGAGAACATCATTACGCCATGCATTTCATACATCATGACATTGCATACAACTAACTCTTTACCTTTTCAAGAAAGGTCAATCAACAGAGAATTATCATCAACAAATTGTTGACAAGACAAAACAACTATCTGTGAACAAATCAATTGTAGATCAATTCCCGAAACAGGATGGGGAGACTATCTACATGACAAATACTTCCTTCAGGCCTCTGCTGGTTCAGTTTAAATCTATCAATGTTTTATCCTGATTCTTCCCCGCAGACATTTTCTCTGGTTCAGATAAATCGCTCCAAGATTTATTCTGATTCTTTCTAGTTAAAGAATATTCAAGACCTCTATAGGTTCAGTTTAAATCTCTCAATGGTTTATTCTGATTCTTTCCCGTAGACATTTTCTCTGGTTCAGATAAATCACTCCAAGATTTATTCTGATTCTTTCCAGTTAATAAATATTCAAGACCACAGCTGGTTCATTTTTAATCTCTCAATGGTTTATCCTGATTCTTTCCCGTAGACATTTTCTCAGGTTCAGATAAATCGCTCCAAGATTTGTTCTGATTCTTTCTAGTTAAAGAATATTCAAGACCTCTGTTGGTTCAGTTTAAATCTCTCAATGGTTTATCCCGATTCTTTCCGGTAGAAATTTTCTATGGTTCAGATAAATCGCTCCAAGATTTGTTCTAATTCTTTCCAGTTAAAGAAAATTCAAGACCTCTGCTGGTTAGATTTAAATCTCTCAAAGGTTTATCCTGATTCTTTCCCGTAGACATTTTCTCTGGTTTAGATAAATCGCTCTAAGATTTGTTCTCATTCTTTCCAGTTAAAGAATATTCAAGACCTCTGCTGGTTCAGTTTAAATCTCTCAATGGTTTATCCTGATTCTTTCCCGTAGACATTTTCTCTAGTTCAGATAAATCGCTCCAAGATTTATTCTGATTCTTTCCAGTTAAATAATATTCAAGACCTCTGCTGGTTTAGTTTAAATCTCTCAATAGTTTATCCCGATTCTTCCCCGTAGACATTTTCTCTAGTTAAGATAAATCGCTCCAAGGTTTATTCTGATTCTTTCCAGTTAAAGAATATTCAAGACCTCTGTTGGTTCAGTTTAAATCTCTCAATGGTTTATCCTAATTCTTTCCTGTAGACATTTTCTCTGGTTCAGATAAATTGCTCCAAGATTTATTCTGATTCTTTCCAGTTAAAGAATATTCAAGACCTCTACTGGTTCAGTTTAAATATCTCAATGGTTTATCCCGATTCTTTCCCGTGGACATTTTCTCTGGTTCATATAAATTGCTCCAAGATTTGTTCTGATTCTCTCCAGTTAAAGAAAATTCAAGACCTCTCATAGTTCAGTTTAAATCTCTCAATGGTTTATCCTGATTCTTTCCCGTAGACATTTTCTCTGGTTCAGATAAATCGCTCCAAGATTTTTTCATATTCTTTCCAGTTAAAGAAAATTCAAGACCTCTGCTGGTTTGGTTTAAATCTATCAATGGTTTATCCTGATTCTATCCCGTAGACATTTTCTCTGGTTCAGATAAATCGCTCCAAGATTTGTTATGATTCTTTCCAGTTAAAGAATATTCAAGACCTCTGTTGGTTCAGTTTAAATCTCTCAATGGGTTATCCTGATTTTTTCCCGTAGACATTTTCTGTGGTTCAGATAAATCGCTCCAAGATTTATTCTGATTATTTCTAGTTAAAGAATATTCAAGACCTTTGCTGGTTCAGTTTAAATCTCTCAATGGTTTATCCTGATTCTTTCTCGTAGACATTTTCTCTGGTTCAAATAAATCGCTCCAAGATTTATTCTGATTCTTTCCAGTTAAAGAATATTCAAGACCTCTGCTGGTTCAGTTTAAATCTCTCAATGGTTTATCCTGATTCTTTCCCGTAGACATTTTCTCTGGTTCAGATAAACCACTCTAAGACTTGTTCAGATTCTTTCCAGTTAAAGAATATTCAAGACCTCTGCTGGTTCAGTTTAAATCTCTCAATGGTTTGTCTTGATTCTTTCCCGTAGACATTTTCTCTGGTTCAGATAAACCGCTCCAAGATTTGTTCTGATTCTTTCCAGTTAAAGAAAATTCAAGACCTCTGTTGGTTCAGTTTAAATCTCTTAATGGTTTATCCTGATTCTTTCCCGTAGACATTTTATCTGGTTCGGATAAATCGCTCCAAGATTTGTTCTAATTATTTCCAGTTAAAGAATATTCAAGACTTCTGCTGGTTCAGTTTAAATCTCTCAATGGTTTATCATGATTCTTTCCCGTAGACATTTTCTCTGGTTAAGATAAATTGCTCCAAGGTTTGTTCTGATTCTTTTCAGTTAAAGAATATTCAAGACCTCTGCTGGTTCAGTTTAAATCTCTCAATGGTTTATCCTGATTCTTTCCCGTAGACATGTTCTCTGGTTTAGATAAATCACTCCAAGATTTATTCTGATTCTTTCCAGTTAAAGAACATTCAAGACCTCAGCTGATTCAGTTTAAATCTCTCAACTGTTTTTCCTGATTCTTTCCCGTAGACTTTCTCTGGTTCAGATAAATCGTTCCAAAGATTTATCCTGATTCTTCCCAGTTAAAGATAATTCAAGACCTCTGTTGGTTCAGTTTAAATCGATTAATGGTTTACCCTGATTCCTTTCCGGTAGACACATTCTATGGTTCAGACAAATCACTCCAAATATTTATTCTGATTCTTTCCCAGTTAAAGTCAAGCTTAGACTTAGTCTAATTTCTGCCAACAATTATCTTTGGATGGAATCTAAAAGCCCATCTCCGACAACTATCCATCATTACTTCAAATGGAATATTTAAGCCCATTCCCGATGCAATAAACACAAGCCAGTGCAAATTTATGGGCACTCTAGTGTTCAATCATCTTCCACTTTCAAGTTACGAACGACAAACATGCCAATCTCACTTTTTCAAGTTTAAGAAGATTGAACAGGGGCAGCTGTTGTACCCCAAAACTTGCCCTCCCATTTTTCATTCATGATACTATCCTAGGATTTCTCGAATACTCAATTTGGCTCAGAAGTTGATCAGACATACTCTCTTCCTAGGCAGTGAGTCAACAATTAGGGTTTAGTATTTTTCAAGAAGAAATGATTTTTCAAAGTTTCAAATGGTCTCCATGGTTCCTCGTGTATTCTCAAGGATGCTTGTGCCAAGTTTCAAGCCTCGCATCGCAAGTTTGCTCAGTCAATGGTGCAGATGATTGAAAATGAACTGCATTAACCTAAAAGTCGACCTTTTCAAGATCAAGTTCAAATAATTGTAACTTCTTCACTGTTTCTATATTCTTGAGTGTTTCTTTTTATGTATGACTCTCCTTGACATCATTTCCAACTTCTCTTTACAAGTCAAGAGTTTATTACATGCGAAAGATCATCGGAAATTTGAATACTTTAGAGCTCACTTTCTGGTCTTAACCTAATTTCAGATAATTGTTGTCTGACTTCCAAGAGTCGTAATGTGCTCAATTTTCAAGATCTCGAGACGACTATTTTTTCACATTGTCATAAGCGATGTCATCAACAGGCCCTCTTCAATAAAATGACCTATTAATGCTTCACTAAATTTCAAGGTGCCGAGTTCTCGACACAACAACTTTTATCTTAAAGCCCACTTGTATTGATCATTCAAGGCCTTTTAGGTTTGGCTCGACTTATGATGCAAGATGAGTTGATTTGTGAACGGTCGGTGCAAGGTATGCCTTTTAAGTATTCAAAGTGGGTTTGCAAATTTTCATATTTGAAAACTCTTTGAGAAGAAAGGTGAATTTCATGGTGTGATTAAATTCAGTCCATTTTGAAAGAGAAATATATCAATAACTCTTGGAGTTTTTATCCTTCAAAAATTCAAAGGTTAAATTCAAAGGTTTTTATACTTTAAAAACTCTTTCAAAGTTTTTATCCTTTCGAAAGAGGCATAGTGTGATCAGTGGATTTAGAACTGACTGTTTAACGCTGGTTCGCGAAATGTCGCGGAAGCAAGAGTCGCCACCGTCTTTTATTTTCTCCAACATGGACAGGACAAAAGCACAACAAAATTCCTTATGAGAACGTTTCTCGGTTCGGGAGGTAGATTTATAGAAAGGGAAGGTGTTAGCACCCTTTCTATCCATGGTTATCCATGGGCTCTTAGGTACTTGCTCTTTGTGTTTTCAAAAGTGTTTGCTTGCTTTTTAAAAGTGCGTGGGTTTGAAAAAGTTTCATTGAAAACTTCAATTCGACTCTTGTATCAGTCCTCAAGAGTGTTGTGAAGCGTTTGTTTTGAAATCTTTTAGAAAGTGTCAGTGTGAAAAAAGTTTTTTGTTTGTTTTTAGAAAGAGAGCAAGTACCTATGAGTCATCTACCTACCCTAAGGAATTAGGCTGTGTAAATGTCCTTAAGGTAGTGCCATCCCACCATTGAGAGGTAGGTAGCACCACCGTTGGAGGTGTTCGGGTCAATTCGAGTGTAGGGACAGTGTGGTCACCAAAGCAACAATTAGGACATCTTAGAAGCTACCCTTATGTCCTTGATCCTTTTTTATTCCGAGGCAACCGTTTCGAGGCAACTATTCCGAGGCAACTGTTCCGAGGCAACTGGATCATGGACATAAGGACTTACTAAAACGTCCTATACTCGACGACCACGTTTCGAAGGCAACAGGTGAGACGTACCCTAGAAATGGTGTGTGAATTTGTGTGTTATTTTTAGTTTAATATTTATCTTTGATCATGGCATTGTGAGCTACGCTTGTTTTTAATTAGCCATACATTCTTTCATGCAATTTAGAATTTAAGAGTGCGGAAATTTAAATGCGGAAAGATAAAACTACGCTATTACAAGGCGCGGGTCTATACATCGCCAAAATACAAAGACCCGTTTGATAAAAAATGCGGAAAGTAAAAAGAGACCTAATTACTATTACAATCCTTGAGCAGTTACATAATGTTCAAAAGAAAATAAATGCGCGAAAAGAAATTGAAATTGAATGTCCGAGGGTTTTGACCCTTTGCTTGAAATTAAATTAAATTAAAGCCTAATAATTATTTAAAGAAAGAAAAGAAAGTGTTTTTTATGTTTTTTGTATTTATGAAAAATAAAGAAAAAGAATTAAAAGGAAACCCTAAATCTAGATTATTTTAATTATTAATGAAAATATTAAAGTTAACCTAATTTACTAGTTAATTAATTTATTTACAAGTTTATTTACAAAATTAATGATAATTAATAATAATGATAAATAATGATGATTAATAATTTATTTAAGAAAAAGATGAAAATGTCAAAACCTAATTCTACATATTTTTTACTTATTAAGAAAAAGATTAAAGTTTAAAAACCTAAATTAAACTAAGTTAATTGTTAGAGTTTATTTACAAAAAAATAGGTTAGTGATGAAATTAATAATAATTAAATATATTTGTATTTTTGGTTTTTCTGTTTTTATTATAGAAAATTATTTTATGGTGAAAAAAACAATTAAAACAATTAAAAAAGAATTAGAAAAGAAAAGAAAAGAAAATTAAAAAGGATGCAAACCAAGGGGGGTTTCAGGCCCAAGGGGAGGTTTTTTGAAGTATTCTGGCCCATTAGACAAAAAGCCTTGTTTGACTTTCTGGCATCACGTGCGTGTTCATTGACTCCTGAGTATCGTGGTCTGCATTCTTTGGCCATTGGATTGGGTTTCATGGCCATTTGTTTTTTGGCTGTTGGCCATTTGTGTTCTGGCCTCAACGTTCCTTAATCTTCTCAGGATGTCCGTCTCGCCATGTATTGGTGTCATGCATAAGTTGTTCTACTTTGGCCATTTGGCTTTTGGCTTTTGGCCATTTGTGTTTTGGCCTCAACGTTCCTTAATCTTCCTGCATGGGATCCTGTCTAAATTTGCAGTGTTGAATCTCATTAACACATTAAATAAAATCATAAAATGAAAATAAAGTCAATATATGAAGAAATTTAATGTTTAGGCACAATATGGCATGTATGAATGATTATACCCTTTTGATCATGGAGATCAAATCAATCTTACCCTTACTGGAAAATTAGTGACATGAATGCTTTTATGTCTTTTGGATCATGGAGATCAAGCCAGCCTTACCCTTACTGAAGAAGTAGTGAGGTGTTGGTTTGTAACTGTGATGGCTTGTTTGTAGTGAGAGAGGGATTTGTAATAAGGATTCAAGGTTTTAGGGTTCTTGAAAGAATTTGATATTCTAACAGTGTTGTGGCAAGGTTTTTTCTCTCTTTTTTCTCCTCTCTGGTTTGTGTGAAAAGAAGGTGATTATATAATGGAAATTAGGGTAAAGAAAATGGGCTTTGAATGTGCAATTGGGCCTCCAATGTTCACTTGAGTTCGTCACTTTCCAGGCTAAATTGCAGGGACTTAAGTGCAATTTTTGAAGTTGAAATGTGAAAACAAAATGTAGCCGACATCGAGAACTAACTCCTGTCCGAAAATCGGCTCAATCGGATAAACGGTGAATTAGTTATGAATTTTTGAAGTTTCAGCTCAGACAAACTTATTTTGGGCTCCAGTGTCGACTCTAACACGTTCTTCAATAAAAAACTGGTATTGATCGGAGCATAATCCGGTCTCGACTTTTGAAGAAAAGTTGTAGATCTATGAATCAGTGACTTTGTGTAAAAATATGAGCCCAATCCGATAAAAATTGATCGAGTTATGAATTTTCGAAGTTTTGGCCCAGATGAAATAATATTCAGCATTCAGGATTTTCAGCGTGTCACGCACTCTGAGCAAAACACGAAGGCCTTTTGAATACCGTTTGAACTTAATACCTTCTGTGAAAATGTAGTCAACTCAATTTGTGAAATTTTGGCGCCGGAGCCAGCTCGATACGATGAAAATCGACCAAGTTATGATTTTCTGAACATGACGCAAATAAACTTCTGTCACAAATTTTCTGTGCGAAAATACTTGATAAATCCACATTTTTGAAGACCTTCTGATCGAAATTGGCTTCCAGCGTGAGAGATGAAAACGTAGATAATGTCAAGACGGAATTTTGACCACCGGAACGGGTTCAAAACGAGCCACGATCTTCAAGTTATGAATTTTTTAGCGCGTAAAAACTGCACTTTCAGCACACTTTTTCACCATATTTCTTCGAGAAAACTCACACATTCGGATACCTTCTTTAAAGAATTGACTCTTGAGCCGAACCGTTATCAGAGATATCTTGGCGAAAGAATACCTGAATATGACGCGCCGGGTTGGACTTGTGAATTTTTCTTGAAATATTTTGAGAAATATGGGAGGGCAAATTTTGGGGTACAACAGTTGCCCCTGTTCAATCTTCTTAAACCTGAGGATGTAGATTGGCTTGCGTGCCTTTCGTGATCCGAAGGTGGAAGATGATTGAATACTAAAGTGCCCAGAAATTTGCACTCGCATAGTAGAGTATCAGCAACGTGATGGCGGGAATGGGCTTACAGATGCCATTTGGAGAGATGACGGATAGGAGGATGGGCTTATAGATGCCATTTGGAGTTGTGACAGAGCCTTGTCGGGAATGGGCTTATAGATGCCATTTGGAGACTGTTGGTATGACGATGGGCTTATAGATGCCATCTGGAAGTGTGACAGAACTTTGTCGGGAACGGGCTTATAGATGCCATTTGGAGACCGTCGGGAGGATGGGCTTATAGATGCCATCTGGAGGTTGTCTGTTGAATTGTAACTCTGTAAGTTGAAAGAGGGAACCTGTGTAGGGTTGCCTGACGATGAGCCTGTGTGAAACTGCATCTTGGAAGGAAGGAAACATGTGTAGCGTTGACTGATGATGAGTCCGTGTGAAACTGCATCTTTGGAAAGAGAGAACCTGTGTAGGGTTTCTTTGACGACGTGCCCGTGTAAAACTACGTCTGGAGAGAGAGAACCTGTGTAGGGTTTCTTCGAAATAAGTTCGTGTAAAACTTCTGGAGGAACCGGGGTAAGGTTACTTCGGGATAAGTTCGTGTAAAACTTCTGGAGGAACCGGGGTAAGGTTACTTCGGGATAAGTTCGTGTAAAACTTCTGGAGGAACCGAGGTAAGGTTACTTCGGGATAAGTTCATGTAAAACTTCTGGAGGAACCGGGGTAAGGTTACTTCGGGATAAGTTCGTGTAAAACTTCTGGAGGAACCGGGGTAAGGTTACTTCGGGATAAGTTCGTGTAAAACTTCTGGAGGAACTGGGGTAAGGTTACTTCGGGATAAGTCCGTGTAAGACTTCTGGAGGAACCGGGGTAAGGTTACTGCAGGACAAGTTCGTGTAAAACTTCTGGATGAACCGGGGTAAGGTCATCTTGAGATAATGTAAGACTTCTGGAGGAACCGGGGTAAGGTTACTACAGGATAAGTTCGTGTAAAACTTCTGGATGAACCGGGGTAAGGTCATCTTGAGATAAGTCCGTGTAAGACTTCTGGAGGAACCGGGGTAAGGTTACTGCAGGATAAGTTCGTGTAAAACTTCTGGATGAACCGGGGTAAGGTCATCTTGAGATAAGTCCGTGTAAGACTTCGTCTGAAAATTGAGAAGGAACCGGTGTGGGGTCGCCTGATGATGAGTTCGTGTAAAACTACATCTGAAGTAGAAGGAACCGGTGTAGGGTTACTTTGTGATGGGTCCATGTAAGACTTCGTCTAAAAATTGAGAAGGAATTAGTCGTCACTAGATACACCCTGGCAAGATACATGAATCGGATCTCTGAACTCTTCAGACGTGCCCTGGCAAGATACAGGAATCGAGTCTAGAATTAGTCGTCAACAGATACACCCTGGCAAGATACAGGAATCGGATCTGGAATTGCGACAGTTGATAGTAATTATCTTTGTATTGACCTTTGTCCTGAAAAGACAAAACGTTAGTTGTATGCGATGTCATGATGTATGACATGCGTGATGTTCTCAGAATAAATGAGATTGTATGTTCATGATGCGTATGTGCATGCTATAATGTATGAAGATATGATATTCATGAATGTATTTTTGTCTAGGAAAGTAAATCCTTGACGAATGCCGGGAAGTTAACTCCTGGGCTGATATTAAAGAGTAGCATTCTTTGTTTCCGCTGGGGATGATGATTGCAAGAATACCGGTAGGAAAAGATGACTCCGTTGAGGAATAAACTTGGCGAATAGATTACTCTGCGGGGAGTGCTCTGTGGGGAAAGAGAGGTACTTCGCTGAGGTTTGATGATAACTCCGCTGGGGATACCATTGTTGAATTCTGTTGAGAGGAATTGATGAACGCCTCTGGGGATAGGAAGACTTAGTCGGGGACGATCTTTCCGTGGCAATTAGCTGAGGATAACCCAGTTAGAAGCTCTGGTGGGGAATAACTTCTGAACATGGTCGGGGAGAGATACGTTGGTACTCTGCAGGGGATAAGCTTCCAGAATCTACTGGGGAGATTGATTCAACTCTCCTGGGGAGACTTTTGGAACTGTACTGGGGAATGGACTCCACGGGGTGTCTGGTATTCCGCCGGGGAACGATCTTATATTAGGACTGTCGGGGACACTTTCTGAGGAATATCTTTATACTCTGCTGGGGAATATTGAGATCTTCTGGGGGTACCCAACTTCCTTAAGGCTGACAGTAGACTAACTCTGCTTGGGGAGAGTATCGCTGACTTGCTAGGGATGTTGTGCCTTTTCGGGGCTGATGGGAGACCAACTCTGCTTGGAGAGATCCTTGTTGACTCTTGTCCTACTCTGCGGGGAGTGAAGGTAACCTGGTCGTTCTTTAGCTGAATCTACCTTGTACCTGGAGGACAGAGCAGCTTGTACCGTTCGGACAATTCTTATTGCCCCAGCTTCTACGGGAGAAGAAGGCCTATGAGGTGCTTGATACCTGTCGATTGACAAATCTTCTTCTGGTAGGCAAGTGACGAGATGACGGAACATAGTCGTACGCTTTAATCCCTAACTTTTGCCTGGACCGCCCTTTCGGGTTTTCAGTCCACCGGGATACCCATTTTTGCCCAAGCCGCCTTTTCAGGTTTTCGACTTGCCGGGTGTACAGATTTTTTCATATTCATCCCTTATTTTTGCCCGAACCCTTTTGGTTCGCCGGGAAGCCCTTATTTTTGCCTAGGTGTGTCAACCTAGCGGGTCTTTGATTTTGCGTAGTATTTTTTCGACTATGTCCACGCTCTCAGGATGTAGGGAGGTGCCCCTGTCAGTAGTGTAGTGTTGCCATACTACCAGAAGATCTTTGTTTGATCGTGCAGGATTCGTAGCTGGAATTCATGTCCAATGACCTAAGTGACTCGAGCGGAGATTTGCCCCAGGCTGTTTGGCATTTGAGAGATTCTCTGAATCTTGACTTAACTGCCCCAGATGACGGACCATGATCATGTCTTGCCCCTTGATTGGAGGTGCTTTTGTTCATTAGACATTCGTCGTGCGAACTTCTATGATGTTCAAACAAATAGTCATATGCAAGCAATGTTATATTAAAAATGCAAAGCTTATGTCTGTCTTAAAGATTTTAAAAATGCGTTTTTCAGTAAAACAAGCAATTTTTTTTTGTAAAATATGATGTCAACTCAAGATTTCACAGCGAGCCCTATAGGAGTCAGGATACCTTTGTAACAGTATGCTTTCGAATTAACCCATGCTTTAGCTAGGACTTTTGAGGGTTATAACGTGGCCTGGTTCACGGTTTAAGAAACAAAGGATAAAGGCTCAAAGTTTTTGTACCCACCCGCTCTTCGTGATGTTCTTCAAACCTAAACTCAGTTGATCGTGCGTTAGACCTTGTTTGAGTCTTTGCTTTGATATACCAGTGATGGTTCGGATATTGACAATTTATTTTGAATAGGCAGTCATTTCTTTTTTTGGTTGAGGGTTTGCAAGACCTCTTTCTTTTTTTATTTCGTTATCCCTGTTTTTTGCCTGAACTATTTCTTTTGTGATTACAGTCAGCGGGATGCCCCAGTTTTGTAAGTCTCTTCATAGGTTTTGACTTATTGGGCTTTTATTTTTGGGAAATAATGACTGCCTATCTTTTATGATTATTCGGAACCATCACTGTCTTTTGTTTCAGAAGGACTTCTTTTGATGCCATTTGTTGTGCACCCGGATCAGCTGAGAAGACTACCCTGCCCCAGGTTATGATTAAGGGTTTTAATTTTTTTTTTGTAAAAAAGAAAAAAAAACTCCTACTTCTTTGGCTCAAAGGGGTTGACGAGGGATTATCTTCCTTATGACTCCACTGTTTAGGAATTGAAACAATGCATGTACCTCATCAGCGGGGTCTGTTCAAAAGCATACTGCATATTGTGGTATCATTTTCGTCATCCTCCCTCAAGAGGCTTAGAATTTTCAATCGAGAGTTGATCATCACAAAAATATGAAAACAGTTTGCATATAGCGAATGCGAATATATGGGTTCAAAACAGACATATGCGATGCATTGATAAAGTAATAAAGTTTGCTATGACAATAAGTGTTTGAACAATCAAAAGAAAATTACAACTTGAAAATTATAATGGACAAAAAGTCTTCTCATTTCAGGACTTGTTACTTCAAATGGTGAATCCTGTAGGGATGGTAGAAGCACTCGGCCTGAGCCACTTGGGTGAAATTCACTGCTCCTTCATTAATCAGGTCCTGGACCTTGTTCTTCAGAGCCCAACAGTCGGCGGTGTCATGTCCAGGACTATCAGAGTGGTATGCACATCTTTTGTTGGGATGATAGTTAGGAGCAGAGATGTTGGGGTTCCGGGGAGGAGCCCTTAGTGTAATCAGATTCAAACTCAACAGGTGTTGTAAAGCTTGAAACAGCGACACGTTGAGCTGGGTGAATTGCCTCCTGGACCTGCTAGGCTTACTCTGATCAACCTGTTGCTCTGGGCAGGGTTGTGGTTGGACCTGTGAAGTAGTAGCAGCTTGGAGAGGTCTATTCATTGAACCAAACCTTTGACTTCTTGGAGGCTGATTAATGACTTGGTCCCTGACTTGGACTGGTTGCTTCATGTCTTGATGAAGCTGACTGATCATGGTCCTCAACTCTTCTTGCTCCTGAGTTAAGCCTTGGATGAGAGCCATTTTCCCCAGCCTTTGGGTTCTCATTGCATCCACCTCAGCTTGTAGATGTTTCAGCCGTTCGTCCTTGTCATCTTCGGGACTTTTCTTGGCCAAATTCCCCACGAGGAGTGCCCTCAGCTCTTCCTGCCCCTTGGATAGGCTTAGAAAGATCTCCCTGAACTGAGTCTCTTGAGCATGAAGACCCTGGTTATCTTGTTGGGAAGCCATTGCTGAAATAAACAGCGAAGAAGGTAAGTGACCTGTCAAAAGGGTACCCGTTATGCAATGATATGTATGTTATGCATGCAATGTTTTCAAGGATCTCGCGGGGTAAACAGAGAGATTGGTTAGAATTTTGTAGCTTGATTGAAGGAACTTCATGTTGTTGAGAGTCCTTCTTCAAGAGTCAAGGCTCACCATATCGAGTGGGTCATAGCCCCCGACTTAAGTCATCAACCTTGGCTAGAGGAAAATAAATCCCCTTTTGCCCCTTGCTGGAGAGTTAATTCATCAGGACCTGCATCACAAGCCCTTGAGATCCTTGAAATGGATTAGTCCTTATGCAGGATGCATGCAATGGTATGATGGTATGCTATGCATGGAGTGATGTAGGTAACCCTGTTATGAGTCCAGATTAAGGACTGTAAACAAAACCTGCAAGAAACTCAAGTGTCAGATAACAAGTATGCAAGTAGTCAAGTTTGAAAGCACACAAGTCACACAAAGAGCCCTTAGAGTTTAGGCCAGCATGGGGTCTAGGTATTACCCTCTTGAAGTTGGTGGGCTCAACCTGTCTTATTAGAAGTAACCGGGTTCTAGAGGATCCCAATATCACTGACTACCCTCAATCGGTCATAACTCCAGCATCGCAATCTTTTCTTGCGGCCATAACCATCACGAGAGTTTAGCCTCAATGGGCGTAGCATACTGCTACTATTCTATTGGCCAAGTCGGGTCATTTAAGGTTCTAAGGTCGGTTGGTGCTTAATGACTCCTCAGAAGACCCATATTCTCCTTGTTGCGACACAAGGGATATCGGTACAGACCAAGGTGCCACACCAACGTAGCCACTGCTTCACCCGTGTCGGTCTACGCCGGACAGGTCCCTCACAGCTTATGCTACCTAACAGGGTATCCCCAGATCCGGGTTAGGATCTATGTAACTCCGATGCAGCCCACAATAATAAAGCAAACAAGCACAACAATTGAAAACACAAGTGATCTTAGTCCTAAGGTACACCTCACTTTATAAGATATTCCCCAGCAGAGTCGCCAGTTCTGTGATCGGTGGATTTAGAACTGACTGTTTAACGTTGGTTCGCGAAATGTCGCGGAAGCAAGAGTCGTCACCGTCTTTTATTTTCTCTAACATGGACAGGACAAAAGCACAGCAAAATTCCTTATGAGAACGTTTCTCGGTTCGGGAGGTAGATTTATAGAAAGGGAAGGTGTTAACACCCTTTCTATCCATGGTTATCCATGGGCTCTTAGGTACTTGCTCTTTGTGTTTTCAAAAGTGTTTGCTTGCTTTTCAAAAGTGTGTGGGTTTGAAAGAGTTTCATTGAAAACTTCAATTTGACTCTTGTATCAGTCCTCAAGAGTGTTGTGAAGCGTTTGTTTTGAAATCTTTTAGAAAGTGTCAGTGTGAAAAAAGTTTTTTGTTTGTTTTTAGAAAGAGAGCAAGTACCTATGAGTCATCTACCTACCCTAAGGAATTAGGTTGTGTAAATGTCCTTAAGGTAGTGCCATCCCACCATTGAGAGGTAGGTAGCACCACCGTTGGAGGTGTTCGGGTCAATTCGAGTGTAGGGACAGTGTGGTCACCAAAGCAACATTTAGGACACCTTAGAAGCTACCCTTATGTCCTTGATCCTTTTTTATTCCGAGGCAACCGTTTCGAGGCAACTATTCCGAAGCAACTGTTCCGAGGCAACTGGATCATGGACATAAGGACTTACTAAAACGTCCTATACTCGACGACCACATTTCGAAGGCAACAGGTGAGGCGTACCCTAGAAGTGGTGTGTGAATTTGTGTGTTATTTTCAGTTTAATATTTATCTTTGATCATGGCATTGTGAGCTACGCTTGTTTTTAATTAGCCTACATTCTTTCATGCAATTTAGAATTTAAGAGTGCGGAAATTTAAATGCGGAAAGATAAAACTACGCTATTACAAGGCGCGGGTCTATACATCGCCAAAATACAAAGACCCGTTTGATAAAAAATGCGGAAAGTAAAAAGAGACCTAATTACTATTACAATCCTTGAGCAGTTACATAATGTTCAAAAGAAAATAAATGCGCGAAAAGAAATTGAAATTGAATGTCCGAGGGTTTTGACCCTTTGCTTGAAATTAAATTAAATTAAAGCCTAATAATTATTTAAAGAAAGAAAAGAAAGTGTTTTTTATGTTTTTTGTATTTATGAAAAATAAAGAAAAAGAATTAAAAGGAAACCCTAAATCTAGATTATTTTAATTATTAATGAAAATATTAAAGTTAACCTAATTTACTAGTTAATTAATTTATTTACAAGTTTATTTACAAAATTAATGATAATTAATAATAATGATAAATAATGATGATTAATAATTTATTTAAGAAAAAGATGAAAATGTCAAAACCTAATTCTACATATTTTTTACTTATTAAGAAAAAGATTAAAGTTTAAAAACCTAAATTAAACTAAGTTAATTGTTAGAGTTTATTTACAAAAAAATAGGTTAGTGATGAAATTAATAATAATTAAATATATTTATATTTTTGGTTTTTCTGTTTTTATTATAGAAAATTATTTTATGGTGAAAAAAACAATTAAAACAATTAAAAAAGAATTAGAAAAGAAAAGAAAATAAAATTAAAAAGGATGCAAACCAATGGGGGTTTCAGGCCCAAGGGGAGGTTTTTTGAAGTATTCTGGCCCATTAGACAAAAAGACTTGTTTGACTTTCTGGCATCACGTGCGTGTTCATTGACTCCTGAGTATCGTGGTCTGCATTCTTTGTCCATTAGATTGGGTTTCATGGCCATTTGTGTTCTGGCTGTTGGCCATTTGTGTTCTGGCCTCAACGTTCCTTAATCTTCTCAGGATGTCCGTCTCGCCATGTATTGGTGTCATGCATAAGTTGTTCTACTTTAGCCATTTGGCTTTTGGCTTTTGGCCATTTGTGTTTTGGCCTCAACGTTCCTTAATCTTCTTGCATAGGATCCTGTCTAAATCTGCAGTGTTGAATCTCATTAACACATTAAATAAAATCATAAAATGCAAATAAAGCCAATATATGAAAAAATTTAATGTTTAGGCACAATATGGCATGTATGAATGATTATACCCTTTTGATCATGGAGATCAAATCAATCTTACTCTTACTGGAAAATTAGTGACATGAATGCTTTTATGCCTTTTGAATCATGGAGATCAAGCCAGCCTTACCCTTACTGAAGAAGTAGTGAGGTGTTGGTTTGTAACTGTGATGGCTTGTTTGTAGTGAGAGAGGGATTTGTAATAAGGATTCAAGGTTTTAGGGTTCTTGAAAGAATTTGATATTCTAACAGTGTTGTGGCAAGGTTTTTTCTCTCTTTTTTCTCCTCTCTGGTTTGTGTGAAAAGAAGGTGATTATATAATGGAAATTAGGGTAAAGAAAATGGGCTTTGAATGTGCAATTGGGCCTCCAATGTTCACTTGAGTTCGTCACTTTCCAGGCTAAATTGCAGGGACTTAAGTGCAATTTTTGAAGTTGAAATGTGAAAACAAAATGTAGCCGACATCGAGAACTAACTCCTGTCCGAAAATAGGCTCAATCGGATAAACGGTGAATTAGTTATGAATTTTTGAAGTTTCAGCTCAGACAAACTTATTTTGGGCTCCAGTGTCGACTCTGACACGTTCTTCAATAAAAAACTGGTATTGATCGGAGCATAATCCGGTCTCGACTTTTGAAGCAAAGTTGTAGATCTATGAATCAGTGACTTTGTGTAAAAATATGAGCCCAATCCGATAAAAATTGACTGAGTTATGAATTTTCGAAGTTTCGGCCCAGATGAAATAATATTCAGCATTCAGGATTTTCAGCGTGTCACGCATTCTGAGCAAAAAACGAAGGCCTTTTGAATACCGTTTGAACTCAATACCTTCTGTGAAAATGTAGTCAACTCAATTTGTGAAATTTTGGCGCCGGAACCAGCTCGATATGATGAAAATCGACCAAGTTATGATTTTCTGAACATGACGCAAATAAACTTCTGTCACAAATTTTCTGTGCGAAAATACTTGATAAATCCACATTTTTGAAGACCTTCTGATCGAAATTGGCTTCCAGCCGTGAGAGATGAAAACGTAGATAATGTCAAGACGGAATTTTGGCCACCGGAACGGGTTCAAAACGAGCCACGATCTTCAAGTTATGAATTTTTTAGCGCGTAAAAATTGCACTTTCAGCACACTTTTTCACCATATTTCTTCGAGAAAACTCACACATTCGGATACCTTCTTTAAAGAATTGACTCTTGAGCCGAACCGTTATCAGAGATATCTTGGTGAAAGAATACCTGAATATGACGCGCCGGGTTGGACTTGTGAATTTTTCTTGAAATATTTTGAGAAATATGGGAGGACAAATTTTGGGGTACAACACATAGTTTCTTTATTCATCGAATTTTACTTAAGGCATTCATCATCATTCAAGATGTCAAGTTCTTATTCCATTCAAGAATTGGATTCAAACTTCAAGATACAAGTTTATCAATGCTAATTCAAGGAAATTCAAGGCATGTATTGTTAGAACATAGTTTGATTCTACAACCCTTGGTTAGAGTTTTGATGATAACAAATACAAAGAATAAATTAATACAAAGTATATATACACAGAACAAATATTCTCCTTAAAGATATGTTTTGTATATGCAGAAGTTCTGATGGGATCAACATCCGAAGATAAGCTAAAGTATTACACGCTGAAGCAAAATAGTTTTTACGCTGAAGATTGATGACCAGAATCTGCGCTTAAACAAGTAAACTCTGACTCTGAACATAGACATATCAACCAAGTCATCAACACTCTGAAGCGTCATCAGCAGTTAAAGCAAAGAAGACTCTGAAGCATTACTGATTATTCAAGACAGAATTAAATGTCAACGACTTTCTTCATACAAGATCTTCTACAAAAGGAAAGTGTGTTATTAACATTAAACTTGCTTTATGGACAACGCCTCTTGCTTGCCTATATAAACAAGTCTGCTTGCAAAAGAAGCACGTACGTACGCACACATCAATTTGCAGAGAATTCCAAATCACGCATATTCAAGCTCTAGAAAATTTATTCTATATTCTAAGCTTTACCTGTGTAATTATCACAGTTGTGATAAACTGTTTTGTTAGAAAACACAACACATTCTTGTTCAATTATTTGTAAAATATTTCCTTGAGATTAACCGGTTTGTGGTTGTACTCAAGAAAACTTTAACAGTTGTTAAAGTAGCTGTTGTAATCTTTTGAGATTAGTGGATTAAGACCTCGTTGGAGAGAGGCGAAATCACCTTGACGGGTGGACTGGAGTAGTTTGAGATCAAACGAACTAGGATAAAAATACTGTGTCATTAAGCTGTTTTTTATCCAAGTTTTCAATTCAACCCCCCCTTCTTGTGTTTTTCACATATTCAATTGGCATCAGAGCGCTTGGTTCTGAGCTTAATCACTTAACCGTGTCAGTACAAGATCCAACGTCAGAAAAACACAATGGCAGGACCAAGTCAAAACATCAGCAATGACAACAATGAAGAAAGGGACAAATTCACTGACAAACCTCCAGTCTTTGATGGAGAGAACTTTGATTACTGGAAAGACATAATTGAGAGTTTCTTTCTGGCCCATGATACTGATCTATGGGACATGGTGACTGATGGATACACGCACCCAGTGGATGGACGTGGTTAGAATATTGACAGGAAAATGATGTCAGATCAGCAAAAGCGTGAATTAAGAAATCATCACAAGGCCAAAATAATTATTCTCAGCGCCATCTCATATTTTGAATATGAGAAAATATCAAACAGAGGAACTGCCAAGAATATGTTTGATTCTCTGAGAATGACGCATGAAAGCAACATTCAAGTCAAAGAAACCAAAGCCCTTGCGCTCATTCAGAAGTATGAGGCATTCAAGATGGAAGATAGTGAATCTATAAAAACTATGTTTTCAAGATTCCAAATTCTTGTTGCTGGTCTAAAAGTTCTTGACAAAGGGTATTCCACTGTTGATCACGTTAAGAAGATCATCAGAAGCTTGCCAAAACAGTGGAGGCCAATGGTCACAACGCTTAAGCTAGCCAAAGATCTCAACAAAATCTCTCTGGAGGAACTTGTCAGCTCCCTCAGAATTCACGAGATAGAGCTAGAAGAAGACGAACCTCAAAAGCAAGGTAAGCCATTAGATTTAAAATCTAACAGAAAAATTGACTCCAAAGTTTTGAAGGCTGTAGAAGAAACCTCTGATGGATCCTCATCAAAAGAAGATGAACTGTCTCTCCTTTCCAGAAGGGTGAACCAACTGTGGAAGCAGAGGCAAAGAAAGTTCAGGAATCCCAGAAGATCAGAAAATCAGAATGAATCTTGATCCAGATACAGAAGGTCAGAATCCTCCTCTGGACATAGAAGATCTGAAGGCTCTTCAGGATACAGAAAGCCAAACAACAAAGACATCATCTGCTCTGAATGTAACGAGCAAGGGCACTACAAAAGTGATTGCCCAAAGCTTCAAAAAGAGAAGCCCAAGAAGAAGTTTATCAAAGAAAAGAAGAAAAGCCTCATGGCTACATGGGATGATTCTGACACATCTGAAGATGACTCAGAATCAGATGATGAAAGAGAAAATATAGCTCTTATGGAAAACGTATCTAAAGACAGTGAAGCTTCTGGTTCAGACTCAGAATCAGACACTGAAGAGATATCTTTAGCAGCAAAGCAAAGACACCAATCATGGTACCTAGACTCTGGCTGCTCACGACACATGACGAGAAGAAGGCATATGTTCCAAAGCCTGGAACTTAAGCCTGGAAGCCACGTGGGCTTTGGAGGCAATCAGAGAGGAAAGATCATTGGCTCTGGAATAGTAGGTAATGAAAATCTTCCCTCTATAAGTAATGTTTTATTAGTTGATGCATTAATGCATAACCTGTTATCCATAAGTAAATTAAGTGATAACGGTTATGATATAATCTTCAATCAAAATTCATGCAAAGTTGTTAGTCAGAAAGATGTGACTATCCTATTTAATGGAAAGAGGAAAAATAACATTTATAAAATCAAACTTTCTGAACTAAAAAGTCAAAATGTAAAATGTCTACTGTCTGTTAACAACGAGCAATGGATCTGGCACAGAATATTGAGACATGTTAGTATGAGAAGAATATCTCAGATTAACAAACTCAATCTGGTCAGAGGGCTTCCTAACTTGAAGCTCAATTCAGATGCTCTGTGTGAAGCATGTCAGAAAGGCAAGTTTGCAAAACCTGCTTTCAAATCCAAAAATGTTGTTTCCACCTCTAAGCCATTAGAACTTCTGCACATTGACTTATTTGGACCAGTAAAAACTGCTTCATTCAGTGGTAAGAAGTATGGGTTAGTAATCGTAGATGACTATAGCAGATGGACATGGGTAAAGTTCTTAAGACACAAGGACGAGTCACACTCTGCGTTTGTTACCTTCTGCAACCAAGTTCAGAATGAAAAGGATCTTAGAATCGTCAAAGTCAGAAGTGATCATGGTGGAGAATTTGAAAATAAAGATTTTGAATTATTCTTTAATGAAAAAGGCATTCTGCATGACTTCTCTTGTCCCAGAACTCCCCAGAAAAATGGAGTTGTAGAACGAAAGAACATAACATTGTAAGAAATGGCCAGAACCATGATCAACGAGACTAACGTTGCTAAGATCTTCTGGGCAGAGGCAATAAACACAGCGTGTTACATTCATAATAGAATCCCGATAAGACATATTCTGGAAAAGACTCCATATGAATTGTGGAAGAACGGAAAGCCCAACATTTCTTATTTCCAACCATTTGGATGTACATGTTTTATTTTGAATACAAAAAATTATTTGAACAAGTTTGACTCTAAAGCACAAAAGTGTATTATGTTAGGATACTCTGAATGCTCAAGAGGGTACAAAGTATACAATACAGAAACAAAGATTGTTGAAGAGTCAATCAGTGTTCGGTTTGATGATAAGCTTGACTCTCAAAAGTCAAAGCAGAATGAATTCCTTGCAGGTATGGAAGTTGAACTCACAGGTAATGAAGACAACTCATCAGAGGCTCTCAATAAAGACACTCCCTCAACATCAGAAAGAGTCACTTCAAGCAATCCAACACCTTATGTTGATCAACTCCAGAAAAGACCATCCAGAAGCAGCATTGATCACCCAGAAGACACAATTTTAGGAAGGAAGGAAGATCCAATCAGAATAAGATATACCTTCAGAAACTCTGAAGAATCCCTCATGGGACTGGTTTCTTTGATTGAACCAACAACTATTGATGAAGCACTTCTGGAAAATGACTAGATTCTGGCAATGCAAGAGGAGCTAAATCAATTCACCAGAAATGACGTATGGGATCTGGTTCCTAAACCAAAAGGATTCAACATCATTGGTACAAAATGAGTGTTCAGAAACAAACTGAACGAACAAGGTGAAGTCATCAGAAACAAAGCACGAATGGTAGCACAAGGTTATAGTCAACAAGAGGGGATAGACTATACAGAAACCTTTGCTCCAGTTGCCAGGTTAGAATCTATCATACTTTTAATATCATTTGTTGTTAATAAAGGCATCACTCTGTATCAGATGGATGTTAAAAGTGCATTCTTAAATGGCTATATAGAAGAAGAGGTGTATGTGCACCAACCCCCTGGTTTTAAAAGTTCAAAAAATCCAGAATATGTTTTCAAACTAAAGAAGTCACTCTATGGTCTGAAATAAGCTCCCAGAGCTTGGTATGAAAGACTAAGTAACTTCCTATTAGAAAAGGAATTCACCAGAGGGAAAGTGGACACAATCTTGTTCTGTAAGACAATTAAGAATGACATTTTAGTGTGTCAAATTTATGTTGATGACATCATATTTGGATCTACTAAACCCTCTCTGGGAAGAGAGTTTGCTAAATGTATGCAGGCAGAATTTGAGATGAGCCTAATGGGGGAACTAAAATTCTTTTTGGGCATTCAAATAAATCAAACTCCAGAAGGAACTTACATTCATCAGAGCAAATATGTCAGAGAACTTCTGAATAAATTTGATCTCTCAGAATGTAAGCCCTCAAGGATTCCAATGCATCCCACGTGCATTTTGGAAAAAGAAGAGGTAAGCAAAAAGGTAGAACAGAAGGTCTACAGAGGTATGATTGGTTCTCTTCTGTATCTGACGGCTTCAAGGCCTGACATTCTATTCAGTGTTTGCATTTGTGCTAGATTCCAATCAGATCCTAGAGAATCTCACTTAACAACAGTTAAGCGAATTTTCAAGTATATGAAAGGTACTGCTAATCTGGGTTTGTTTTATAGAAAATCAAATGATTACAGCTTAGTAGGATACTGTGATGCTGATTTTGCTGGAGACAGAGTAGAACGTAAAAGCACTTCTGGAAGCTGCCAGTTTCTGGGAGAAAATCTGATCTCATAGTCCAGCAAAAGACAATCCACAATAGCGCTATCAACAGTAGAAGCTGAATACATAGCAGCAGCTGGATGTAGCACGCAAATGCTCTGGATGAAAAGTCAAATTGAGGACTTCAATATATTTGAGAGTAACATCCCTATCCTATGTGACAATACTTCTGCTATTTATCTCAGTAAAAATCCTATTTTGCATTCTAGGGATAAGCATATAGAAATAAAACATCATTTTATTAGGGACTATATTTAGAAAGGGATCCTTAATTTAAAATTTATTGACACAGACCATCAATGGGCTGATGTATTTACAAAACCTCTTTCTGAAGATAGGTTTAACTTCATTCTGAAACATCTCAGCATGAAGCTTTGCCCAGAATAAACTGTTTTATTTACATATCTTAACCTTCAGAATTTTTGTTATTTTTTGTGAACTGCTGATCAACCTGCCTTTAGAATTTTAGAAGTACAGATTGTATCAGAATCTATCCAAGAAGATCTGAGCGTTTCAGTTCAAGGATAGAAGTGTGTTGTTCACGTAAGCAAACATTTGTCATCCATTCATCAACTACCTTCTGAGGCTGAACACACGTTTATTTTTCTGAAAGGTCAAAAGCGTTGATTGGGTGCATTGAGACACGTGTCATGGGTATCCGTTCCAATATCTTTATGAATCCCCCAAAATCAGTTGCCATTAATGCGTATAATCATTACTAATTATTTCTCTCTCTCTTGCAGTTTATGTTTTCAAAAATCTATTTAAACACAAGTTTCACTCTTTACACTCTTTCACTTTTACTCTCACAATTCATTCTAATTGTTTTCTGCTTGTACTTTCAAAACCCTTTCAATTTCTTCTCAAATTTCTTGTGTGAACATGGCTTCCTCAAGCGTCCCAAATACCAGTACTCAGAGAACTGAATCTATGGAACAATATGAAGAACCTTTCAGAACTCTTCTCACGCCCATTGACAACCTTGAAGTTCTTTCAGAACTGATTGTGGATTTTTAAAGTCTACAAGAAAATGGATTCAATCTTTCTGAAGAGGTAAAGGCTCAAGGATGGAACAGATATTTTGACCGTCTTTTAGGTCCAACGTTTCCAATTCTTGTGAAGGAATTCTGGATTCATGCTTCATCCTCCAACCATTAAGTCACTTCGTATGTAATGGGGAAGAAGATAGTAATTACTAAAGACCTAATTGCAAGACTGATATGTTACAATGGTGGTGGCGTAAGGTGTATAGACATGGCTGAAAGATGTGTTGATGTTGCTTCAATTGCAAGGGAAATTTTCACTCTGGGTCTTCCCTCCAGCAAGATAAGGAATCAGAAGGATCATCACAGAATATGGGCTAAGATAATTCTGGGATGCATCATCCACAGGAAGCCAACCAGCTCTCCTGACTACATAAACATTGATCAGCAGTTTCTGATCTACTTTATCTCCAAGAAGACTAAGGTGAATCTGGCTTACTTGCTATTCAATCATCTGAGGACCAGTGTTAAGGAGACTAGAGAAGGTGAGCATACCGAAAGGGACTGGATACCCCTTGGAAGGCTTATATCAGATATTCTAACAGAGAATAGGCTGATAGAGCATCTAACAGAAGCACAAGAAATCAGCTCTCTAGAGGGAACTGCTGGGAAGCCTTTGAATGCGAAGAATCTAAAAAAGATGAAAATTATTGAGAACATCAAAAAGGAACCCAATGTCACATCCTTTGCAACCATTACTTCCAGAAGAATCCCTCTGGATGATTTCCCTATGTTCTCAGAGATTGATTCCAAGCCTGAGATTATCGTCAGATATTTGGATGCGTGCAAGGCAGATGGCACTGCACCAGGGTTAAATATTCAAGACTTGCAACAGGCAGCACCAAAAGTTGTCTTAAAGAAGAACAAGAAAAGGAAGGAAGCAGTAGAAGGATCATCCCAGCGGACTCCTAAAGCTGCTAAAAAGAAAGGTAATCCTTCTTCTATTAATGTTTTAGAATCAATATCTGTATCAGTATCTAGACCCTTACCTACCCAATCGGAAATTCCTACCCCACAAACGTTTGATGATTTTGACATAGGGTTTGACCCCTCAAAAACTCTAAGTCTTAGAGAAACTCACCCCTTCCTATCAATCCAAATACTGAATCAACTCAACCAGAACTTGCAAAAGTTCTGTCAGATATTGAATCTTTTGACCAAAATATTTCTGCTCCCATCCCAGAAAATCCAAACTCTGAAACCACATCAGAAGCTCCACAACCAGATATTCCCCTCTCTCCACAACCAGAAATACCACTACCTCCATCTCCTCAACCAGATATTCCTAATCCACCATCTCCACAACCTGAACAATCACAACCAGAAGTTCAAACTTCTGAGATTCAACCTTCTGAGACATGTGAAGCAGAACCTCACCATCTTACATCCAACCAATCTGAATAACCTGCTTCAGATTCAGATACAATTCCTATTCCAGGAATCACTGAACCTCTGGCCATCCGTATGCCCCTCACCATCCTGGACATTCCACAAATTCCCTCTTCACTAGAATCAACTCCACCAAATTCCCCAACCAGTCCAATAATTATACCAGACTCTCCCACTCCCTCACCAAAGAGCAATCCAGATGACAACGCTAAACTTGTCATTGATCTAACTGTTTTTGAACGTCTTGCTGCCATAACCCACAAAGCGGCCATTCCAAAACCAAAACCATCTGAACCCACACCAGATGTTGGTACTAGTTTATTGATGTTTGAAACAGAAATGCAGAAATGGATAACCTCCCTGAGATGACCAATCCTGCTGCCTCAGATTACCTTTGGACAAGTTTCAGAAAATGGATAAGTTCTGAAACACATAAGATGCAAGAACAGAGCTACAGACAGGTTCAACAGAATTTCAGTAATCTGCTAAAGGTATTTGAAGTCCAAGTTCTGAGCCAACTGCTCAAGGAAGAGATTCTCCCTCTGGACAATGCTCCCTGGTCAGAACATCATCCATCAGACAATGTTCAACCAGAGTCAGAAGGTATCACTCTGACTGCTGCTCCAGATGAGATGATTTCTGCAGAGGAATTGGTTCAAAATGATCATGTTGCAGAATGCTCTGAGAAGCATCCAGTTACTGAAGATTCTCCAGCTCCCTCCTATGAAAGGCAAACTCTAGAAGAACTGAAGAGAGCAAATATTGTTATTCAGGAAAGGTTGGATAAATAGGATGATACCAACAAGGAAATCAAGAGCATTTTGAGAAAATAAGAGGAAACCAACACCCAGATCAAGGGCTTACTGGAAGCTCTGTTCACACGACTTCCTCCTCCCTCTTAGATTTTCTTTTGTCTTTTAAAATCTGTTTATCTGTAATATTTGTTCTACATTGCTGTTGTTCTGAACTTCTTATCATTGCTTATTATTTTTAATATACATACTTTTTAGCTCTGATTATATGTTCTTTTTGATAACTGACAAAAAGGGGGAGAAAGAATAAGATATTTTCAATAACGCATTACTGAGACAAAAGTCTCAAACATTCTGAACTACTTATCTTCTTTCTTCTGAAAAGCTTGAACAGGTACAAAACCCTGATGAAAGACACAGTTAAATTATAATGCTCAAAGACTAAAGGAATTAAAGGGAAGTAATCAACTCAGGGGGAGTTTTTCTTCTTAATTCTATACTTTTTTTCTTTATTCTTAATTGAAAAATCTGGTTTTTGTCATCATCAAAAAGGGGGAGATTGTTAGAACATAGTTTGATTCTACAACCCTTGGTTAGAGTTTTGATGATAACAAATACAAAGAATAAATTAATACAAAGTATATATACACAGAACAAATATGCTCCTTAAAGATATGTTTTGTATATGCAGAAGTTCTGATGGGATCAGCATCAGAAGATAAGCTAAAGTATTACACGCTGAAGCAAAACAATTTTTACGCTGAAGATTGATGACCGGAATCTACGCTTAAACAAGTAAACTCTGACTCTGAACATAAACATATCAACCAAGTCATCAACACTCTGAAGCGTCATCAGCAGTTAAAGAAAAGAAGACTCTGAAGCGTTACTAATTATTCAAGACAGAATTAAATGCCAACGGCTTTCTTCAGACAAGATCTTCTACAAAAGGAAAGTGTGTTATTAACATTAAACTTGCTTTATGGACAACGTCTCTTGCTTGCCTATATAAACAAGTCTGCTTGCAAAAGAAGCACGTACGTACGCACACATCAATTTGCAGAGAATTCCAAATCATGCATATTCAAGCTCTAGCAAATTTATTCTACATTCTAAGCTCAACCTGTGTAATTATCACAGTTGTGATAAACCGTTTTGTTAGAAAACACAACACATTCTTGTTCAATTATTTGTAAAAGATTTCCTTGAGATTAACCGGTTTGTGGTTGTACTCAAGAAGACTTTAACAGTTGTTAAAGTAGCTGTTGTAATCTTTTGAGATTAGTGGATTAAGACCTAGTTGGAGAGAGGCGAAATCACCTTGACGGGTGGACTGGAGTAGTTTGAGATCAAACGAACCAGGATAAAAATATTGTGTCATTAAGCTGTTTTTGATCCAAGTTTTCAATTCAACCCCCCCTTAATGTGTTTTTCACATCTTCATGTATCATTATCCATTCATCATTCGAAGGTCCACTACCATTCAATTTCATTCATTTTCATTCAAGCTTCAAGAAGAAAAGTTATATGGATTTCAATTCTAAAGCTTTGAATAATTTTATTATTCAAGTGTACAAAAATACAAATCCAATCCAATTCATTTTCTTTTCTTCTTCCAAGTTTCAAATTACAAATCACAAAAAGTTACACAAGTGTACATAATTATAAAAAAATCAAATCCTAAATCCTAAAGCTGCTAAGATTCAAACTTTGCTTCATGCCAAGCTATTGCCCAATATCATGCTGCTGCTGCCCCTGCATAAATCATCCCATAGAACTGTCAAAGCAATCTTGCTACATTGCTCAATTGCTATACTACAAAACCTTGTGCTATGGTGCACCACAAACCTGTCACAAAACCTGTATATGTTGTCCTATACAGTCCAAAACCTATCCAGAAAACCAGTCTAAAACTGCTTTATGCAGTCTGCTCCATCCTACATCATAACAACCACAAAATTGAGCCAAAATGGAAAAAGAAAATTGTGTGGAAAAAGTATCAAAGCAGTAGGCAAAAACAGTTCAAAATAACTTATTTTGTTTCCCTCCTAAACCTCAGTCAAGGGACTACAAAAGGGGTTGTTTCATAAGACATAGAAAGGGATTTTCTGAGAAAAAAGGGAGAGAAGAGAAAAACAAATTTTTTGTTAAACTCTGCTCATTCATAAAACCCAGCTCATTCATAAAACCCAGTTCATCCATAAAAACTCTATTCATCTTCAACTTTGTTTTGACTCAAAAAAACAGAAACGATCCTCAACCCACTATTGTACAACCTTGTAAACTCTCCCATAAACCTTCTAAACACTTCATATCACATAGATATTGTTCAAGCACAAGAACAATTTCTGTAGTGCCCTTATCCTCAACTTCATAACAAAAGACGGTACTACACAAACTTGACTGTTTAGAGTTGGTTCAACAACCTTCAACATAAAGGGGAGTCTAGCAGCTTCATGGAGTTTCATTAAGGTCCACACAGCAACTTGAAGGGTTTCAGACTCAAAACCTAAAGTGCAGTTGCAAGGTAAGTCATCTTAACCTTGCATTTTCCATACCTCATTTTTGGTTTATTTCTGAAGATAAGATGAAGTAGTCACTACTCTTGAAGTTAATCCTTTCCTTGCTGTTCATTTTTATCATTTATATGTTGAAAACTGACTGATACATGTAAAAGAATGGTGATAGAGGCAAAAAAGTGTAACATGAGTCGACACATACCCACATGGGTCGACTCATTCTAAGTGAAAAAATAGGATATGAGTCGACACATGGTCTTATGCATCGACTCATACTGCTATCCAGGGCCTAAAACAGAAAGATGTAAGGTGCACGAGTCAACACAAAATGCGTATGTGTCGACACAAGTAGGAAATGAGTCGACATATCCCATTATGCGTCGAGTCATACTGAGTTGATTTAGTTTGGCAGGGGTAAGGAAAATTATGTGTCGACACATAATAGTTCAAAATACAGTTTTCCTGCTTTTTACACTGTTTTTGCATTATATATATACTCCACTATTGTCCACTTATTCAATATAGTTGTAATAATTAGACACCTATTTCATCCCTATTTGCAAATTGTATCCCCATCCCCTTAATGTTGTAATAGCGTAGGATTTCAATTTCTGTAAGTTTACCGCTTTTCATATAATTGCTAATAAGATAGGGTATGTATGGTAAGATAAAAACAACAAGTAGACAACCCCTAATCAAATACTAAATGCATGCAAATCAAACACACTATCCACACATGCATCCCTAGGGTAATTCCACTTGTTGCCTCGGAAAAATAGTCATGTCCCTCGAATATGGGCGTTTTAGCAAAGACCCTCGATAAAAGATCGTAGTCCCTCGATGACCCTTAATGTTTCCTTCGGTAAACGATCTAGTCCCTAAACGACATTGCTAAAACTTCCCATAGGTTTCCTTCTATTACTATACAAACGTCCCACGCCCGTTCCTTCACATCCAATGATGGGGCTTCTTACCAAATTAATGGTAAGATAGTAACATCTAAAGGAGGAGGAAAAGAATGTTTAAGACCTTTTGAGTAGGTAGGTTGCTCCTAGTTGCTCGCTTGCTCACAACAACAAAATTTTATACACCAACACTTTCACTTTGAAACATTTTCAAAAGACAACACTTTGTACGCATTCTTATAGAAACGAGAACCATTACAAAGACACCTTTTCAAAATCACTTTCAAAAACACATTCCACAAACACCTCTTTGAATCATTTTCAAAACAACACTTTGTACGCATTCTTATAGAAATGAGAGCCATTACAAAGAGGTTTTTCAAAATACTTTCAAAACCCATACCACAAGCACATTTTCAAACAAAAGCAAGTGATCTAGCAAGCAACTAAGAGTCCGTAGATAACTACAGACGAAAAGGGTGCTAATACCTTCCTTTTCATAACTTACCCCCCGAACTCAAGAAAATATCTCGAAAGGTCTTTCCTGTTCTTTTCAACCTTTCCTTATTGGATAAAATAAAAGTCAGTGGTGACTCTTTCTATCCGCAATAATTACGTTAAATTGCAAAACACCAAGTCAGTTCTTCCACCGTGTTACACTAGCCTATGTTCTTCAACATCTACCAACATATCATACATCATTCCCCAGTAATATTCAGTAGGAATATCTGATTGTCTTTGCACTCTCACTGATTGTAGATGAATCTCCAGAGGCTATACTGCTTCGTTCCTATAAACAAAGTTGAAAGGCATTATGTTAATCGACTCCTTTGGTGAGTTTTGACATGCCTATAATGCAGAGTTGTATTCCAGCTTCTAGGCTTTTGGCCGACATGTTTTTTGATCAAACTTATAATGACCTTATTTACTGCTTTAACCTGCCCATTTGCCTAGGCATAATATGGTGTTGATGTTAACAGTTTGAACCCCATTTCTGCAGAAAACTCAGTTACTTTTCGACTTATGAACATAGTTCATTGGTCAGTTGTTATAGTTTCTGGTATCCCAAACCTATGTATTATTTGATTTTGAATAAAGTCATTACTTCCTCTTGATCTACTTTAACCAAACGACTACCTCTACCCATTTTGAAAAATAATCAATGCCCAACAAGATGCACTTGTGGCCCTTCGATGAGGCATGTTTAATTTCTTGTATAACCTCTAAAGCCCATCCCATGAAAGGACAAGGTTTGATGACATAATTTAATTCGCTAGCTGGCACATGTTGAATTCCAGAATGTTTTTGGCATTCTTGGCAGCTTTTGGCAAACTCAATGCAAGTTTTTTAACATGGTCGGCCAATATACTTCTGTTTGACACAACAACCATTTCATTTTTTGTCCTGCTTGATGTGCACCACAAGCTCCACTATGTACTTCAGATGTTTCCATATATGCTTTGTTTTCCCCTAAGCATTTTAACAACACCCCTTCAGGAGTTTTCCTGAACAATTCGTTCCCCATTATTCTATAACTTAACGCCATATACTTAACTTTATGCTCTATCGACCCAACTAGATTTTTTAAGTATTCGACTATAGGTTTCCTCCATTCGTTCTCAACTAACGCATCAATGGCAAAAAGTTCTTCTACTATTTCAAAATTTCCAAAATAATCATAATTTAGGAGATCAGGGATCACTTCAGGCTCTGCCCCCTAAGTTTTTATTATTTGTGTGTTCTCAAACACCATTTTATCTTTTACCTCAATGAACTCGTATATGCTCTCTTTGGGTATTTTATATCCAGACGCTAATTGGGCCATGTCATTTTCTTCTTGGTTGTCAATATGCCTCACATGACTAATAGACATGTTATCAAATTTTCGAAGTAACGAAACTACTTTGGCCACGTACATTACCAAATTATCTTTAACACACTTGTATTCTTTGGTCAATTGTTTCACCACTAACTCTGAATCTCCTTTGATGTCAACGTCTTTGATTCCTACGTCTAACATAATTTGTAGTCCAATTAATAAAGCTTCATATTCAGCCTCATTATTAGAGCATTCACCTTTAATCTTATAACGAAATCTAGTTGGAACTCCATCTGGTGATAAGATAAAAATACCTACCCCAATTCCTTGTTTATGTTTGGAACAATCAAAATAGCATTGCCAAGACTTAGTACCTACATAGGCTTCATTGATGTTGACCACTGAATGGTCAACTATAAAGTCTTAAATAATTTTCCCTTTGATTGCCTTTAAAGGAACATACATTAAGAAATATTCAGTTAATGGTAGCGCCCATTTGTAAATTCGACTGTGCAAAATGGGTTTAGATAACATATGCTTAATAACGTCAAAATGAGAATAAACAGAAACTTCAACTGGTTTTATATAATGCTTGGGTTTAATACATGAAAAACATAAACATAAACATAATTTTTCAATTGAATCATATCTAGTTTCAACATCATTTAACACTCGACTGAGGTAATAAATGGCTCTTTCAACCCCATTCTCATCTTCCTGGGTTAGCATGCTTCCCAGTGTCAAATCTCATGCTGCAATGTAAAGTTTCATGCCTTTGTTTCTGTTTGGGGGTTCTAACATTGGAGGTTTCACCAAGTATTCTTTCAAATGATCGAATGCCTCTTGATGGTATTTTCCCACTTGAACTCAGACTCTTTTCCTACTTTTAACAACGGAGAAAACGCCAGAGTCTTTCCGCTCATGTTTGACATGAATCGTCTCAAGAAATTTATCTTTCCCAACAAAGATTGGAGCTATTTCTTTGTTGTTGGCGCTTTGGTACTCAAAATCACCTTGGTTTTGTTTTAGTTGATTTCTATACCCTTCTTGTGTACTACAAAACCCAGAAGATCTCCTGTACGAACACAAAAAGCACATTTTAATAGATTTATTTTTAATCCATATTCCCTCATTCTAACAAAAGACTATCGAAAGTGGTCTAAATGACCAACCCCTGAGAACAATTTGACTACAATATCGTCAATGTACACCTGCACGAAGGTGTCTAGGAAATCATAAAACATTGAGTTCATTTCCCTTTGATAAGTAGCCCTGACGTTTTTCAAACCAAAAGGCATGACTATCCACTCATATGTGCCTAGTGCCCCAGGGCATCAAAATGCAGTTTTGTGGGTATCTTCCTCAGCAATAAAAATTTGATTATAGCCTGAATATCCATGCAAAAGATTTAAATATTCATATCATACAGCCGAATCGACCAGCATTTCTTCCACGGGCATTGGGTATTCGTCCTTTGAAGTTGCTTTATTAAAATACCTAAAATCTATGCTAATTCTTAAAGTTTCATTTTTCTTTACTACATGCACTATATTGGCTAACCATTCAACATACACTACACCATATAAGGTGATGCAACTGGTTTTAAATACAGAGTCGTCACTCTTAATTTTTATCCTAAGGAAGGGAATATAAAGGATAACCCTAAACTTTAGAGATTCTAGGTTTTTGGACTCGGTTCTAGACGAAGGGAAGGTGTTAGGCACCCCTCATCTACCTTGTTCACAAGGATACTATGTTTAGGAGCGTGATTTTTAGGAAAAAGGGTTTTAATGTTTTATTAGGGGAACTCGCCATGATTTTAATTGTATGCCTACGTATCCTCTTAGGAGGAATCAGAGTCCCATTTTGTAGTTCGTGGTTGATTTGTGTTTCTTATGGATTACATAGATGTTTTAATTCCCCCCGCACTTAGTCAGTGTGTGAATATCAGAGATTTTAAACTAAGCGTGAAGTTAATTAAAAAATACTTTGTACTCCTTTCCGAAAATTAATTATTTGAATTAATTTAATTTAGGAAAAATAATTTGATGTTTGTTTGAGTATTTTTTATGTGTTATTGATAGAAAATATCTTATTTAAATGCATGATTAAAAATATAATTTAATGTAATAAATAAAATATATTTTTGATGGGTTGGAAAATAATGTATTTGATTCATAATAATAATATTAAATATTAAATATTAAATATGTTAAAATAAGAAACATTAAAAATAATTATAATAAAAAAATAAAATGTAGGGGGGATGAAATAAACTAGGTTAGTAAAAATATGGAGGTGTCAAAAGAAGGGGCCTGAATTCAAATATTGAATTCAGGCGCAAAAGGCAGGGGGTGTATTTCTACACTATGTAGTAAAATGGAAGGTGCAGGAAGCCAAGGGACCAAGTCCAGATTTTGGACTTTGCCCAATTGACATAGGGGTGCGCTTTTTCTAAATGTTAGTAAAAACAAAAAAAAGTGTGGTGTGCTAATAATGGGCCAAGCCCAATGCGGTTTGGGAGTCCATGTGGACTGCGTGGGAGGGCCTAGGAGGTTATCGTCGGTGTGCTTGTTTTAATTCGTTTGATTGAAATTGTATGGCTATGATGGAGGGAGCATGATAATGATTATAAACTAGCATGTACTTGATCGCAAGACTCATTATATTCTTTCATTTTTACAAAAAAAAAAGATTTTATTTTATCTTGTTCCTCTCTCTCTCTCTCTCTCTCTCTCTCTCTCTCTCTCTCTCTCTTCGCAACCTCGTTTCTTCTTCCTCTAGCACATCACCATCAAACTGTAACCTTCAGTCCCAACGACGGTGGTGGCTTCCTCTTCTCCAGCGCGACAAAAGCAACCTACAAACCAACAAATAACCATAAATCGTACAACAATAAAAAGCTAAGTTGTTTTTTTACCTCCGGTCGCGGTTTGTGCTTCGAGTTTTCTGATTCCTTTCTTCTTCATTATTTGCAGGTACATTGGTGGTGTTTTGGTTATGTAGAAAGCGACAACGGCGAATTTAGGAGAATGAGGATTTCAAATGTCGAAACCCTCAATTGGAGCGACGATGGGGCTGTTGAGTTCTCCCGTCCTTCTCCTCTACTGTGATAATTTCCTCCTCTCTATAATTTTTGTAGTGATTTTGTTCCCTTTTTCCTCCTGTAACGATTTTCCCCTCCGTGTCTCTGTCACGATTCCCCCTTGTAACAATTTTTTTCTTTCCCTGTAAATCTTTTTTCTCTCTCTATGTTTTACTGTTTAGGCCTTTTTTATAGCATTTTTAGGGATTAGTTTATTTAGGAAATTTATTCATTTGTCTGTAATTTGTTTAGCAGATTAGGGACGAAGTTGTAGGAAATGATTTAATGTGTCTGTAATTATGGTTCAAAGTTTTGATTTAGTTTTGATTATCAACGATCTATTTCCATATTTGTTTGATTTTGTTTCTATTTATATGAAAGGAATGAAAATATATTGTTTGATTTCTAGTAATTTTTAGCACATTTAAACCTGCGTTTATTCCCTTCATGATTCACACAGGTTCTGTCTTTTTGGAAGCAAGCATTTATCTTTTAATTCAGACTTGGGCCTTCTGGGTTGGTTTGAGTTTTGGGCCGTGAAATAACAACTTGGTTCATAATACTTCTGTGTTAACATTTTTTCTTTTCAACAACAAAAATAAAAATCAATTTCAATTAAGTTCTTAATATAATATTATAATTATAATCAACATTATTATAAAAATAATCAGTAATACAAGTTAATACTTATAAGATAATAACAATGTTATAACAAAAACAAACTTTTCAAAACAAAAATTGAATGGGCCGTATCAATCAGACTTATTGGGCTTTAACAAAAGGAATTTCTTTACACCTCCCCTTTTTAATTGTATTGGGTTTTAAACAAAAAACACATTGCTTTAAACATTCTTCCAACGCTATTAAAAAAACCTAAGTGGGCCTTATAAAAAATGATTTATTCACACCTCCTTGGTTAAAACAATACACCTTCTTATTTTAACTTGAAACAGACCCTTCTTTTAAAAACCTAATGGGCCATCACATATTGATGGTCCATTTTAAATCCAACACCCCTTCTTCCATGTTTTACACCCCCGTAGAAATAAAAATTAAACAATACAATTTATTAAAAAAAAGAACCCTAAATATAATATAACGGTATGGCAAATTTGGGGTATGACAACTGCCCCTATTTAATTATCTTTTGATTAAATAGTGCGAGAATATGCAGGTCTCGCATGTTCTAATCAGTAGTTTATTAAATATTGGAAGACCACAAAATTTGTCCAGAAAACTATAAGGATATGTTGTACAACGTTCCCGTGAGTATGAAGGATAAGCATAGATGATGATGTATCATCTTACCAGCGTTTGAAACAAAGTTTGTTTTAACTTGGATATGAGGACACAGATAACCCGTCAGTTTCTAAGAAGATATTGTTAAAATTTTGCACATTTATCGTAACCTAGGAGGTAAAATAATACAAGTTTGAAAAGCTGACCTGCTAATGCTTGGAGGCTAATATAGGAAGTTTGTGACGCAAATTATATTCACCACAACCCAGGGGATGAATAACATAGAGCTTGATAATACATTGCTTCTTAGAAGATAACGCAATGTGCCAAAGATTTTTCTTTTTGTATACCTACCATAGCTTAGAGGGTAGATAATACAGACTTGAAACCAGATATTTGGAATTTGGAAAGACGGTGTTGGTTGTGTCATCCCTCAACCAAGACTCGATAAGCAGATGAAATATGCTAAATTTGAAGCAACGGGACCTAAATTCATTGATGACGTCGATTGTGTCAGCCCTCAACCACAACTATCAGTGTGAAGAAAATAAAACCCCAAATTCACAACGATGTCGGTTGTGTCGCCCTCAACCACGACTATCAACATGAAGAAAATAAACCCTAAATTCACGATGATGTCAGTTGTGTCAATCTTAACCACGACTATCAATGTGAAGAAAATAAAACCCCAAATTCACAATGATGTCGATTGTGTCGCTCAACCACGACTATCAACATGAAGAAAAAAACCCCAAATTCAGGATGATGTCGGTTGTGTCGATCTCAACCACGACTATCAATGTGAAGAAAATAAGACCCCAAATTCACGATGATGTTTGTTGTGTCGCTCTCAACCATGAATACCAACATGAAGAAAATAAACCCCAAATTCACGATGATGTCAGTTGTGTTGATCTCAACCACGACTATCAACGGGAAGAAAATAAACCCCCAAATTCATTGATGATGTCGGTTGTGTCAACCCTTAACCATGACTATCAACATGAAGAAAATAAAACCCCAAATTCATCAATGATGTCAGTTGTGTCAGCCCCTAACCATGACTATCAACATGAAGAAAAAAAACTCCAAATTCCTTGATGATGTTGGTTGTGTCGGTCCCCAACCATGACTATAAACATGAAGAAAATAAAACCCCAAATTCATCGATGATGTCGGTTGTGTCAGCCTTCTACCATGACTATCAACATGAAGAAAATAAACCCCCAAATTCATTGATGATGTCGGTTGTGTCAGCCCCCAAGCATGACTATCAACATGAAGAAAATAAACCCCAAAGATTCTTTAAAGTTTGAACTATAAAGTTTGCACAAATAAGCTTTTCAATGATGAACCCTAAGAAAATTCGTAATTTTAACCAAAATATCTTTGCAAGATGCCATGCATGCATAATGCCCTAAATTTATATGCTATCCAAGTGTGATGTATGCCCCAAATATTTTAAATGCTCATGTGCAAAAATGCTTATGTGTGTATGCCCCAAATGTTAGTATGTGTATACCCTAAGTATTTTTCAAATGTTTTTGATAATTCTCCTTTATTAAACCATCGGGTTCTCGTAGTCACCAACTCCCCAATGTTGTTTGTTTCCAATTGTTATATCCCAAAGTTGATTTGAACTTGGTGAAAAATGTCAGTAAGATTTGATGTTTGTATCTTAGGCGTATGCGTAGGTATGAACGTAGATATGGACTTTGGTGTGGACATTGACATAGCTGTAGAAGTAGGTGTAGGCGTAGAAATAGGCATGGACGTGGACGTAGGCTTGGATTTTCTTTCGATGTTTTCTAACCAGAATAAACTTTGATGCTTTATCAGATGCTCTTTGGTGTTTCCATATGTTAGATGCACTAAATGTTGTGAATGACCTTGAGATTTTGATATGGTTATGTGTTATTCATGCTTGATGCGGTCTTTTTAACGGGAAATCTGCTGTCGAGATTTCCAAGGAATCTATTGTCGAGATTCTGTCAAGAACTACCTTCTGTCGAGGTCTTCTGGATAATCAACTGCCGTGATCAACCAGGAGAATCTACTACAGAGATTCTATTGTGAGCTACCTTCTGACGAGGTCTTCTGGATAATCATCTGCCATGATCAAACAGGGGAATCTACTGCCAAGATTCTGCTGCAGTACCTTCTGCCGGGGTCTTCCGGATAATCAATTGTCGTGATCAACCAGGAGAATCTACTGTCGAGATTCATTTGTTAGCTACCTTCTGCCGAGGTCTTCTGGATAATCAAATTTCGTGATCAACTAGGGGAATCTACTGCTGAGATTCGTTTAGAATACCTTTTGTCGAGGTCTTTTGGATAATCAACTACCGTGATCAACCAGAGGAATATACTGCCGAGATTCGATTGGAATACCTTCTGTCGAGGTCTTCTAGATAATCAACTGCCGTGATTAACCAGGGAAATCTACTGGTGAGATTCAATTGTAAGCTACCTTCTACCGAGGTCTTCTGGATAATCAACTGACGTGATTAACCAGGGGAATCTACTACCGAGATTAAATTGTGAGCTACCTTCTGCCGAGGTCTTCTGGATAATCAACTTCCATGATTAACCAGGGGAATCTACTGCCGAGATTCAATTGCAAATTACCTCCTGCCGAGATCTTCCGGATAATCAATCGTCGTGATCAACTAGGGGAATCTACTGTCGAGATTTGATTGGAATACTGTGATACGGTGGTAGAACCGACTGTTATATACTGGTTTGCATTTTTTGTTTACAAATGTTGCGGTAAGCAAGAGTCGCCACCGACTTTTATTTTATCCAAGAAAGGAAAGGGTGAAAAGAACAGAAAAAAACTTTTTTTGAGATTTTGAGTAAGGGGGTAGATTATGGAAAGGGAAGGTGTTAGCACCCTTTCCATCTGTGGTTTCCCACGGGCTCTTAGGTACTTGCTCATTTTTGAAAACTGTTTGTGTTTGTGTGTTTTGAAAGATTTTTGTTTGCATGGTAACTCTTGTATCAGTCCTCAAGAGTGTGATAAAGCGTTTTTGAAAATAGTTTTTGAAAAGTGTGTAAGTGTGAAAAATTCAGATTTGAGCAAGTACTTAAGAACAGTCTACCTACTCAAAAAAGGATGTTCTTTTCCTCCTTTCCTTTAGATAGTGCTATCCTACTATTAGTGAGTAGGTAGACCAATCTTCGAATATTGAGGGACAATCGAAGGGACGTTTTACAATCACAAAGGCAACTTGTGGAGACGCTTTAGCAATTTTCTTTTAGGGACTAGATCATTTACCAAAAGGCAACTGTAGGGTCATCGAGGGACTATGATCTTTTTTATTTATGGGTCTTTACTAAAGCGTTCCTGCCTCATGACTGTTTTATTTAAAGGCAACCAAAGTAGGAGATACCTTAGAGGTGCACATGTACAAGTGTGTTGAGATTCAGTTATTTATCCTGCATTATTAAGTTTGCTAACGTTTTAATTTTCAGTCTTATCATGCACGCCTAGTTACTAACAGTTAATATTTACAGAAATTTAAAGTGCGGAAATTTAAATCCTAGGCTATTACAACGCTTTGGGACAATTATATAAAAAGTGAAAGAAAATAAAATGCAGAATTTTAAATCTAGACTATTACATCACATAATCAGTTACAATATTTATATAAAATGCGAGAATAAAAATAACGCGCGCGAAATAAAAATTACGTCTAAAAATCCTAAGAAAAATTCTAAGTAAACAAGAAAAATCTTTTTGGTTTTATTTTTATTTATTTTAAGAAAAATAATTAAGCTAAATCTAAATTTAATTTAAGAAAATAAATATTGAATGAAATTAATCTAATTCTAGTATTTTTGCATTTTTTATTAAGAAAACATTTGAAACATAAATTAAATCCTAAATTCTAGTTCATTTTAAAATAAGAAAGTAGTTAAAATTTAATTAACTAATTAATTAAAGCATTTCATTATTTTAATTTTTAAAAAAAAAGTCTAAGCCTAATTTTTTTGTGAGCCCTTGTCTTAAAACTTCAAATTTGCTCAATGCATAATTCTTGAAGATAAAAGAAGATAAAAGAAATTAAAACATTACAAAAAAAACTAGATGGGCCTGAGATAGTAAAAAAAAGGGGTGTGGTTGTTAAATTCGCTGGCCTATGAAGGGAGAGGCCTAGATTTGCTTCTGGATCCAATGTGTATTGGTCTTGATGGCACATGGTGAGCCCGCAGATGGAGTGAGCTAGATCTGATCAGATGGACATCTGATGGGACATGTCTGATGGTGTATAATGCATATTTAGCTATGAGGAGCACCAAATCTGCATGACACAAGTTAGAAAATATAAAAATGGAGCTTACTGATGCGTTTTGTGATGTTTCAGGGCTTGGTAATAATTGCAAAGGCTTCAGGGAGCCTCCAAGAATGTATTTGGATCTTTTGTTTGGACTGAGAAAGGCTGGAAGCTAAAATGCGAATTCTTACAACGTTGATAATTTTTGCAAAATTTGTAGAGCTTTTCCAGGCTGTATCTTATATGTTGATGCTTGCTAATGTGTCCTTTATATATAGAGGATGGAGGAGACAAGAGAACAAATGTAATAACAACCATAAACATGTGTTTTTAAAGCCATGAATGATGTTTTGTAACTTTGCCAAAGACATGGAATCTTTTCCTTTTTGAATTTGAATGAATATGGACACCTTTGCACGAAATTTTATGGGCCTTTACTATCCAAAACATCAACCCAAAGCTCAAAGCCCATTTCCAATTATTTTATACATTTTATTTTATATTTATTTGAAAAAAATTAAAATAAATATGAATAAAATAGTTAGAAAATGAAAGGCACAACAAGAATAATTTTAGAGGTCCTCTATAAACTTAGGAAGATGCTTTAAGTCCAAAAAATTGAGCCCTTGTCTTAAAACTTCAAATTTGCTCAATGCATAATTCTTGAAAATTTCCAAATTTTCCCAACTTGGGAAAGCCATAACTTGCTCAATATTTATTTTATGATGATGATCTATGACTTTTTGGAAAGCTCAAGATGTATACTTAAATCCCTATTTTGATCAATTTTGCATTTGAAGATTTTATCTTTATGTAAAATATCTTGGAAAAAAGTGGCTTTTGTTGACTTTCTAAAAATGACTTGTAATATATGAGCTTGTATCTTTCAAATGGTGCATTTCTTGGACTTGAGGGCTGAAGAGAAGTAATCTGGAATTAGATTATATCCAATATGAGCTTTTGTTAGGGGAAAATGGATGAAATATGTGAAAGTTATGCCTGGTCAAAGTTCAGTTTACTTTTCCTATAGAAATCCTACTTTGCCATTTTTGACTTCTGATGGGTTAGGAGCATTTCTTGAGGAATCATGATCAACCCTTGATCAGATGATGGATACCACTCCAAAATATTGATGTTGACCAAAAATATTGAAGTTTGACTATACATAGGCCACAGTTGACTTTTGACCTAGCATAGTTGATTTTCCAATACTTGAGAAATTGACTGAGCAAACTTGTTGAGCAAGGCATGAAACTTGGCATGGATGATCTTGAGGACATATTAGGACAATGGAGAACATTTGGGATCCTTGGAGATCAACCATCTTGATGAAAATTGAAACCCTAGTTGGGGGATCATTGCCTTATGAGGAAAATTGTCTGGTCAAATCTTGGTCAACCTAGGGCAATTGAGAACCTCTAGGAGTATGCCTTGTATGAAAATGGGAGGGAAAATTTTGGGTTACAACAGCTGCCCCTGTTCAATCTTTTTAAACCTGAAGATGTAGATTGGATGGTATGCCTTTTGTGATCTGAAGGTGGAAGATGATTGAACACTAGAGTGCCCAGAAATTTGCACTCGTCTGAAATGATACTTGACTGTGTAGGTAATATCAGGAATGGGCTTATAGATGCCATTTGGAAAATATGACAGGAGACTGTCGAAGATGAGCTAAAGGATGCTATCCAAGGAGTATAATGAAGAGTCGTCAGAGATGGGCTTAAAGATGCCATCCAAAATAGATGCTGACTTCATAAGAATTCTCTTTGTGGGGATTCCTGTTCCTGCTGTCCAAGGAGGAGTCCACTGGGGAATGTTTTTCAGGGGAATAAAGTCTAGGAGCTTCGGTTGTCCATTACTCTATTGGGGAGTCATCTCTTGACTGAAGAGACAGAAGTGAACTGCTATTTGGTCAGGATCCAGGCTTCGAAGTGACTTGCTGAGGATGATAAGGCTGACTGCTATCTGGTTGTATTCCAGGCTTCACAACGACTTACTGGGGAAATGAGATTAAACTGTTGTCTGCTCATACTCTAGGCTTTACAGTTTCTCAAACTGTCATAGAAATCAGAAAAATCTTAGTGTCGAGTTAACTGAACCAGAGAAAGGATCTATCGGAAAAGAATCAGTAACAAATCAATGGTCAATTCAAACTGAACCAACAGAGGTCTTGATTTATATTTGACTGGATAAGAATCAAAAAAATCATAGTGTCGATTTAACTGAACCAGAAAAAGGTCTACTGGAAAAGAATCATTAACAAATCAATGGTCGATTCAAACTGAACCATCAGAGGTCTAGGTTTTTCTTTGACGGGATAAGAATCAGAAAAATCTTAGTGTCGATTTAACTGAACCAGAAAAAGGTCTTGGATTATCTTCAACTGGAATATGAATCAGAGAGATCTTAGTATCGATCTAACTAAACCAGAGGAAAATCTTGAATTAACTTTGACTAGATAAGAATCAGAAAAATCATAGTGTCGATTTAACTGAACTAGAAAAAAGTTTTGAATAATCTTCAACTGGAATAGAAATCATAGAGATCTTAGTGTAGATCTGACTGAACCAGAGAAGGTCTTGAATTAACTTTGACTGGATAAGAATCAGAACAATCTTAGTGTCGATTTAATTGAACCAGAGAAAGGATCTATCGGAAAAGAATCAGTAACAAATAAATGGTCGATTCAAATTAAACCAACAGAGGTCTTGATTTATCTTTGACTGGATAAGAATCAGAAAAATCATAGTGTCGATTTAAGTGAACCAGAAAAAGGTCTATTGGAAAAGAATCAGTAATAAATCAATGGTCGATTCGAACTGAACCAGCGGAGGTCTTGGTTTATCTTTGATTGGATAAGAATTAGAAAATCTTAGTGTCGATTTAAATAAACCAGAAAAAGGTCTTGGATTATCTTCAACTGGAATAGGAATCAGAGAGATCTTAGTATAGATCTAACTGAACCAGAGGAAAATCTTGAATTAACTTTGACTGGATAAGAATCATAAAAATCATAGTGTCGATTTAACTGAACCAGAAAAAAGTCTTGGATCATCTTCAACTGGAATAGAAATTATAGAGATCTTAGTGTCGATCTAACTGAACCAGAGAAGGTCTTGAATTAAATTTGACTGGATAAGAATCAGAAAAATATTAGTGTCGATTTAACTGAACCAGAGAAAGGATCTACCGGAAAAGAATCAGTAACAAATCAATGGTCGATTCAAACTGAACCAGCAGAGGTCATGATTTATCTTTGACTGGATAAGAATTAGAAAAATCATAGTGTCGATTTAACTAAATTAGAAAAAGGTCTACTGGAAAAGAATCAGTAACAAATAAATGGTCGATTCAAACTGAACCAGCAGAGTTCTTGGCTTATCTTTGACTGGATAAGAATCAGAAAAATCTTAGTGTTGATTTAAATGAACCAGAAAAAAGTCTTGGGTTATCTTTAACTGGAATTGGAATAAGAGAGATCTTAGTATCGATCTAACTGAACCAGAGGAAAATCTTGAATTAACTTTGACTGGATAAGAATCAGAAAAATCATATTGTCGATTTAACTGAACCAGAAAAAGTCTTGGAATATCTTCAACTGGAATAAGAATCAGAGAGATCTTAGTGTTGATCTGACTGAACCAGAGAAGGTCTTTAATCAATTTTGAATGGATAAGAATCAGAAAAAAATCTTAGGATCAATTTAACTAAACCAGACAAAAGTCTTGGAATATCTTCAACTAGAATAAGAATCAGAGAGATCTTGGTGTCGATCTGACTGAACCAGAGAAGGTCTTTAATCAAATTTGACTGGATAAGAATCAGAAAAATATTAGGATCTATTTAACTGAACCAGATAAAAGTCTTGGAATATCTTCAACTGGAATAAGAATCATAGAGATCTTGGTGTCGATCTGACTGAACCAGAGAAGGTCTTTAATCAACTTTGACGGGATAAGAATCAGAAAAATCTTAGGATCGATTTAACTGAACCAGAAAAAAGTCTTGGAATATCTTCAACTGGAATAAGAATCAGAGAGATCTTAGTGTCAATTTGACAGAACCAGAGAAGGTCTTTAATCAACTTTGACTGGATAAGAATCAGAAAAATCTTAGGATCGATTTAACTGAATCAGACAAAAGTCTTGGGATATCTTCAACTGGAATAAGAATCAGAGAGATCTTAGTGTCGATCTGACTGAACCAGAGAAGGTCTTTAATCAACTTTGACTGGATAAGAATCCGAAAAATCTTACGTTCGATTTAACTGAACCAGACAAAAGTCTTGGAATATCTTCAACTGGAATAAGAATCAGAGAGATATTAGTGTCAATCTGACTGAACCAGAGAAGGTCTTGTGAGGACATCTTTCTGCGGAGAATGCTTAAATAGCCCTTTATCAGACGTAGCTTTGGAGAAGACTACCCGGTCTCGTAGGTAGTCAACAATGTTTATTGATTTGATCTTTTCCCTGAAAAAGGAAAAGAGTTAGTTGTATGCAATTTCATGATGTATGAAATGCATTATGATTATGTTCTCAAAATAAATGAGATTATACTGTATGCAATGTGTATGCGCATGCCATGATGTATGAATACGGGATGCTATTGAGATGTTTCCCAGTCTAGGAAAATAAATCCCGGACTACTGCTGGAGAGTATTGGGAAGCCGAATCCTTCATTTCCATTGGGGATGATGAATAGAGATGATTCACTGGGGATTTCCTCTTTTCGTTTGAGGATATTCTGCCGGGGTTTGACTCTGCTTGAGAATAACTCTATGGAGGGAGATGCTTTTTTAGAAGATTTTGCTGATGTAGAGAAATAAACTCTGTTGGGGAATGAACTTCCATATTCTGAGAAATAAATTCTAACTGGGAGGAGGTTTTATAAACTGTTTAAGGTTATAAAGCTCGACTGGGGAACACAGATTTCATTTCTCTTAAGGAACTTGGTTGTAGGAAGTAATTCCTGCTTGGGGAAGAAGAGGTCAAAACTTTAGTTGTTTCTACTCTGTGGGGAACATAGGTGTCACGGGGTCATATGTAGCGGTGACTTCGTCTCAGAATATCTCTGCCCCTGTACCTGCCGGAGAAAGTACCTGTGGAGACTTTATGGATGGTTTGAGTGTCATCCCTACTCATGGAGATCTTGGTAAATACTAATCAGGATAACAAGTCTTCTACTGATAGACAAGTGACAAGATGATGGGACATAGTCGTACGCTTTAACCCCCAACTTTTTCCTGGACCTCCCTTTCGGGTTTTTAGTCCACCGGGATACCCTTTTTTTCCTAAGCTGCCTTTTCAGGTTTTCGACTTGCCGGGTGCATAATTTTTGTATATATCCCTAATTTTTGCCTGAACTCTTTTTGGTTCTCCGGGAAGCCCTTATTTTTTCCTAGGCCTGTCAACCTAGCAAGTCTTTTTCATGCGTAGTCTTTTCTGACTATGTCCATGTTCACCGAGTGCGGAGAATTGTCACTGTCCTTAGTAGTAAGTGTTATCACACTTCCAGAAGGTGTTTGTTTGATCGTACATGATTTGTTGCTGGAATTCATGTCCAATGCCCCAATTGATTCAGATGGAGTTTTGTCCCTGGCTATTTGGCATTTTTGAGAGATTCCTTGAACCTTGACATGAATGCCCCAGATCAGCTGGACACCATGCTATGCCCCTTGATTATGAATGGCCTATCACTGGAATGTCTTTCCATCTGAGGTGATTCTATCCACTGAGAGGATTTCTGTTCATCGAATATCCGTCGTGCGAATTTCTCTGTTGTTGAACAAATAGTCATATGAAAATAATGGTATTTTAAGAATGCAAAGCTTATGTCTGTCTTAAAGTTTGAAAATTCATTTTTTAGTAAAACAATTTTTTTTGTTGTAAAAGTGTGATGTCAGCTCAGGATTTATAGCGAACCCTACAGGAGTCAGGATACCTTTTCTAACAGTATGCTTTCGAACTAACCCGTGCTTCATCTAGGACTTTTAAGGGTTATAACGTGGTCTGGTTCATGGTTTAAGAAACAAAGGGTAAAGGCTCAAAGTTTATTTGTACCCACTTGTTCTTCATGATGTTCTTCAATCCTATGCTCAGTTAATTATGCGTTCAGATCCTAATTGAGTCTGGCATCTTGTCCTTGATGTTCCGTGATGGTTCGGATACTGAAAGTTTATTTTGAAGAGGCAGTCATTTTTGTAATCTTCTTTTTGTTGAGGATTTATAGCGACCTCTTTCTTTTTTTTATTATCTCTGCTTTTGCCTGAATTGGTTCTTTTATGATTACAGTCAGTGGGATGCCCCCGTTTTTTCTTAAGTTTCCTTCATATGTTTTGACTTAGCGGACTTTTATTTTGAGAGATAATGACTTCCTACTTTAATAATTATGCGGAACCATCACCATCTTTTGATTTGGAAGGATGTCTTTGATTCCATTCATTGTGTACGAAGCAGAAAATTGCGACTGAATGCGCGTCTGAATTGACTGAGAAACTACCCTGCCCCAGGTTATGATTAAGGGTTTTAATTTGTGTGAAAAGAAATCTCCTACTTCTTAGGCTCAAAGGGGTTGGCTAGGGATTATCTTCCTTATAACTCCACTGTTTAGGATTTGAAACAACGCTTGTACATCGTCAGCGGGGTCTGTTCAAAAGCATACTGTAGAGATTATGGTATTGTTCTCGTCATCCTCCCTCTAAAGGCTTAGATCTTTTAATCAAGAGTTGAATATCACAAAAAGGAAGTAAGAAAGCAGTTTAAGCATAATGAAAACAAATTAATTCAAGACAAACATGTGCAATGCATTAATGAAATAACAAAGTTTGACATGACAATAATTGTTTGAATAAAAAAAGAAAATACAACTTGAGAATTCAAATGAACAAAAATGCTCTCAATCCTGGTCATGATTTGTCATGGGAGCAATGATCACGTTGGGAGTCTCGGGAGGGTCAAACTCAATCTATTTAGCGTCAATCATATTTTGAATCTTGTATTTCAATGCCCAGCATCATGATTGTAGTTAGGAGAAGAAGTCTTAGGGTTTGGATGAGGTTCTATCAACATAATCAAATTCATCCTTAACATATGTTGTAATGCTTGAGACAATGGCATGTTGATCTTGGTAAACTGTCTCTTAGGCTCGTCTTGCCGTCGCTGATTACCCCATTGTTATGGTTGTTGCATGCATGCTAAATTAGAGACCAGCACTTCCCCTACAGATTGGTGGTAGTCTGCCTTATTATGACCCTTTTGGCCATACACATCACTGGCTTCCCTCTTACCAGCAAATGGCTTCTTCTCAGCATTAAAAGATGTAGCCATCAGGATCTTCCCACTCTTGATACCACTTTCGATCCTTTCTCCAGTCAGAACCATCTTTGTGAACCCGGATGAGGAACTCCCAATCAGCAGATTAAAGAACGGGCCTGTTAGAGTGCCCATGAACATGTCTACCATTTCCCGATCATTAAGAGGAGGTTACACCCTGCCAGCTAGATCCCTCCATTTCTGGGCATATACCTTAAAGCCTTCGCTAGAACCCATAGACATGCTTTGAAGTTGTTTACGAGTTGGAGCAAGGTCAACAATTGTATTGGTACTGCTTGTAGAAAGCAGCATCCATGTCTTCTCGGGTATGAATATCTATTATTTCTAGCTGATAGAACCACTCCAGTTGCGTGCCAACTAAACTTTCTTGGAAGAAATGGACCCGTAACTTCTGGTCAGCAGTGTGAGGCTGGATCTTCCTGACATAGGACCTTAAGTGCAACTTAGGGTAGGAGACACCGTCATACTTAGAAAATGTGGAAACCTTGAAATTTGGTGGGATGACCACTCTAGGAACCAACCCTAACTCTTCAAAGTCCAACCTAGGTACCTGCTGAATCTCGATAGCATTGAGACGATCCTCCAGCTGTTTGTATTTATCGTCAGCAGGAGGATATTGTTCCTCAGAGTAATTGGCTTCTTCTTCATCAGCCTCGGGGTTGTTGACTTTTTCATGATTACCCCCTTCGCTTGATGGAGTTGTGAGATCTAGAGCTCATTTAACCGTTCCTATGAGTCTTCCTCCCATATTCAAGATGCCAACCAGCTTCTTTGCCTTCTTCTTCTTCTCTTTGACGATAAGAGCTTTCAGTTCTTCCTGCCCCTAGGCCAAAGCCATGAACATTTGTTGGAACTGAGCATTTTGAGCTTGAAGGTCTTTTACTGTTTGTTCAAGGGCCATTTCTTTTGCTGAAATAAACAGCAAAAAGATGAGAAACCTGTACTGGAAGACCTGTTATGAAATGGTATGCATGCAATGTTTTCAAGGATCTCACGGGGTAAACAAGAAAATGTCAGAAGTTGAAATTTGCATCTTTGATTGAAGAAATTTGTATCGTTGAGTGTCCTTCTACGAGATTCAAGCTCACCATATCAAGTGGGTCATAGCCCCTGACCTAAGTTGTTGAGTTTTGATCTTTTGATGACATTGGCTAGAGGAAAATAAATCCCCTTTTCCCCTTGCTAGACGTATGATTTACCATAACCTGCATCACAAACCCTTGAGATCCTTGAAACGGTTAAGGAAATGTTGTGGCATGATGTCATGATGTGTATGATTATGCTAAGACCTTAGGTTTAAGGCTTGCATGGGTTTTAAGGTCATACCCTCTTAAAGTTGGATTGGTTCAACCTGTCCTATAAATAGTAACCGGGTTCTAAGGGATATCAATATCACTGATCTTTCCCAAAAGCTTAGTTCGATAGGCAACTGACTTGCAACCAAACAAAACTCAGGAGTCAAATCTCAATGAGTGTAGCATCGAGTATCTGCCGACTTTAGGAATACACCAAAGACGACCATCTCACTACGTCCTAATGGCCAAGTTGTTCATTTATAGGTTCTAAGGTCAGTTGACGCTTCATGAAACCACACAAGGGCTCCGTATTCTCCTTGATTAACTCATGTGCTACCAGTCCCAACCAAAGTGTCGTATCAACGTAGCCATCGCTTCAACCGTGTCGGTATACCCCGCACAATTTTCACGATCTATTGCTACTTACCTAAAAGGTTTCCCTAGATCCGGGTGTAGGATCTATAGTAACCCAAACAATCCCTTAAAAGTAAAGAAAACAAATATTCAAAGAATCAAAATGATCTAGATCCTAAGGTAAACCCCACTTTTATTATTATCCCCAGCAGAGTCTCCAGTTCTGCGATACGGTGGCAGAACCGACTGTTATATACTGATTTGTGTTTTTTGTTTGCAAATGTTACGGTAAGCAAGAGTCGCCATCGAATTTTATTTTATCCAACAAAGGAAATGTTGAAAAGAACAGAAAAGGACTTTTTTCGAGATTTTCTGAGTAAGGGGGGTAGATTATGGAAAGGGAAGGTGTTAGCACCCTTTCCATCCGTGGTTTTCCATGGGCTCTTAGGTACTTGCTCATTTTTGAAAACTGTTTGTGTTTGTATGTTTTGAAAGATTTTTGTTTTCTTTATGGTAACTCTTGTATCAGTCCTCAAGAGTGTGATAAATCGTTTTTGAAAATAGTTTTTGAAAAGTGTGTAAGTGTGAAAAATTCAGATTTGAGCAAGTACTTAAGAACAGTCTACCTACTCGAAAATGGACGTTCTTTTCCTCATTTCCTTTAGATAGTGCTATCCTACTATTAGTGAGTAGGTAGCCCTATCGTCGGATGTTGAGGGACAATCGAAGGGACATTTTACAATCACGAAGGAAACTTGTAGAGACGCTTTAGCAATTTCCTTTTAGGGACTAGATCATTTACCGAAAGTCAACTGTAAGGTCATCGAGGGACTATGATCTTTTTTGATTTATGGGTCTTTACTAAAGCGTTCCTGCCTCATGACTATTTTATTTAAAGGAAACCAAAGTGGGAGATACCTTAGAAGTGCGCATGTGCAAGTGTGTTGAGATTCAGTTATTTATCTTGCATTATTAAGTTTGCTAACATTTTAATTTTTGGTCTTATCATGCACGCCTAGTTACTAATAGTTAATATTTACAGAAATTTAAAGTGCGAAAATTTAAATCCTAGGCTATTACAACGCTTTGGGACAATTACATTAAAAGTGAAAGAAAATAAAATGCAGAATTTTAAATCTAGACTATTACATCCCATAATCAGTTACAATATTTATATAAAATGCGAGAATAAAAATAACGCACACAAAATAAAAATCACGTCTAAAAATCCTAAGAAAAATTCTAAGTAAACAAGAAAAATCTTTTTGGTTTTATTTTTATTTATTTCAAGAAAAATAATTAAACTAAATCTAAGTTTAATTTAAGAAAATAAATATTGAATGAAATTAATCGAATTCTAATATTTTTTCAGTTTTTATTAAGAAAACATTTGAAACATAAATTAAATCCTAAATTCTAGTTCATTTTAAAATAAGAAAGTAGTTAAAATTTAATTAACTAATTAATTAAAGCATTTCATTATTTTAATTTAAAAAAATTCTAAGCATAATTTTTTTGTGAGTTTTTTTATTTATTTGCTTAATTAAGTAAAGAAGATAAAAGAAATTAAAACATTACAAAACAAAAACTATATGGGCCTGAGATAGTAAAAAAAAAGTGGGGCTGTGGTTGTTGAATTTACTGACCCATGATGGGAGAGGCCTAGATTTGATTTTGGACCCAATATGGATTGATCTTGATGGCACATGGTGAGCCCGCAAATGGAGTGCGCTAGATCTGATCAGATGGACATCTGATGGAACATGTCTAATGGTGTATAATGCACATCTAGCTACGAGGAGCACCGGATCTTCATGAAAAAAGTTAAAAATATAAAAATGGAGCTTACTAAGGCATTTTGTGATGTTTCATAGCTTGATAATAATTTCAAAAGCTTCAGGGAGCCTCCAGGAATGTATTTGGATCTTTTGTTTGGACTGAGAAAGGCTGGAACCTAAAATGCGAATTTTTACAACTTTGATAATTTTTGCAAAATTTGTAGAGCTTTTTCAGGTTGTATCTCATGTGTTGAATCTTGCTAATGTGTCCTTTATATAGAGAGGATGGAGGAGACAAGAGAACAAAGGTAATAACAACCATAAACAAGTGTTTTTAAAGCCATGAATGATGTTTTGTAACTTTGCCAAAGACATGGAATCTTATCCTTTTTGAATTTGAATGAATGTGGACACCTTTACACGAAATTTTATGAGCCTAGGCTGTCTAAAACATCAACCCAAAGCTCAAAGCCCATTTCTAATTATTTTATACATTTTATTTTATATTTATTTGAAATAAATTAAAATAAATATGAATAAACTTAGGAAGATGCTTGAAGTCCAAGAAATTGAGCCCTTTCCTTAAAACATCAAATTTGCTCAATGCACAATTCTTGAAAATTTCCAAATTTTCCAAACTTGGGCAAGCCATAACTTGCTTAATAGTTATCTCATGATGATTATCTTTGACTTTTTGGAAATCCCAAGATGTCTAATTCAATCCCTCTTTTGATCAATTTTGCATTTGAAGATTTTATTTTGATGTAAAAGGTCTTGGAAAAAAGTGTCTTTTGTTGACTTTCTGAAAATGACCTATAATGTATGAGCTTGTATCTTTCAAATGGTGCATTTCTTGGACTTGAGGGATGAATAGAAGTTATATGGAATGAGATTATATTCAATATGAGCTTTGGTTGGGGGGAAATGGATGAAGTATGTGAAAGTTATGCCTGGTCAAAGTTCAGTTGACTTTTCCTATAGAAACCCTACTTTGCCATTTTTGACTTCTGATGGGTTAGGAGTATTTCTTGAGGAATCATGATCAACCCTTGATCAAATGATGGATATCACTTCAAAATGTTGATGTTGACCAAAAATATTGAAGTTTGACTGTACATAGGCCACAGTTGACTTTTGACCTAACACAGTTGATTTTCCAATACTTGAGTAATTGACTGAGCAAACTTGTTGAGCAAGGCATGAAGCTTGGCATGGATGATCTTGAGGACATATTAGGACAATGTAGAAAATTTGGGATCCTTGGAGCTCAACCATCTTGATGAAAATTGAAACCCTAGTTGGGGGCTCATTGCCTTAGGAGGAAAATTGTCTGGTCAAATCTTGGTCAACCAAGGGCAATTGAGAACCTCTAGGAGTATGTCTTGTGTGAAAATGGGAGGGAAAATTTTGGGGTACAACAAATACCTTCTACCAAGGTCTTCTGGATAATCAACTGTCGTGATCAACCAGGAGAATCTATTACCGAGATTCAATTGCGAGCTACCTTCTGTCGAGGTCTTCTGGATAATCAACTACCGTGATCAACCAGTGATATCTATAATCTATATTCAATTGGAATACTTATTCTGAGGTCTTCTAGATAATCAACTATCGCTATCAACCAGGGGAATCTACTGCCGAGATTCATTTGTGAATTACCTTCTGTCGAGGTCTTCTGGATAATCAACTGTCGTGATCAACCAGGGGAATTTACTGCCGAGATTTTGTTGAGAGATTACCTCCTGTCGAGGTCTTTTGGAAAATCAACTTCCATGATAAAACAGGGTAATCTAATGTCGAGATTCAACATAGAATTTTTAGCTTGATTGATAATGATGATTGTCTTCACATGCAATGTTTTATGCTATGCGTGCAAATTTGATTGATGCATGAAATGAGATGATTGACTGATGCATTCCATGAGTGACCTATATATGTGTAAATGGATGTTAGATTTTGAAATGCGAATGCGTAATTGTGCTTTTCGAGATATGCCTGACCTATGCTGTTGGAATTCATCAGATGGATGCAATGAATAGTATGGCTTGGTTTTGGATCGAAGATCCCTAATGCATGATTTTTGCAACCTTATGCTTTATGATTATGACTTGAATGGTTCCCCTCTAATGGGTCGTGGATGATTAAAGCGTAGAGGCTTGCTTATGAAACAAGGTTGCTTGTCACATGATGGTTTAGTGTTGTGTTTGCATTATCTCCTGATACTCGTTTCAAACTCAAAGATTGTTGATTTAGGAGAAAGGTCCACTGGAGGATTGTAAAAGTATGAAGAGAGCTTAATTTTTGTGGCATGTCTTTCTCTAATTTGTTGGTAGGGTCTTGGAGGAGATTCTCAGTGATATGAGCTCGGAAGTAGTTTGATCATAATGTGAACGACCCCACTATTTTGCATTATTTCCTTGATTAAAAGACTCTTGAAAATGTTTGGTTTTGATGGACCCTTTTGTATCAACTCCTTTTGCTCGAGCCTCGCGGTAGTTTGCCCCAACATTCGAATTTTGAAAGACATGCCCCTCAATCTTCAGGATCTGGAGGGAGCAGCTTCAGAAAGAACTTTGACCTCACCATGAACTTGACATAGATTGCCTCAAGTATTCGAAGCTTGAAAAGTTTGTACTTGAAGTTGCTTGATGGGGAATTTGGATCCTACATGCAGTAGAATGGACTTGATACGCACTGCCCCAACATTTGAATCTTGGAAGGTTACCCCTACTTACCAAGGCCTCAAGAGGTTTTCTAAAATGAGGAGACCGAGTCATACCCTATTGTGATACAACTTGACCAAGGAATGCCACTTCGAGAGGTATGCCCCTGATTGGTGCTTTGAAATATGATCCAAGTTGATTGAAACTCAGAATGATTGCCCCTAGTCAATAGGGTCTTCATGTGATATGCCCCTACGATCAATAGTCTTGCTTATGATTATAGGGTTATCCTTTAGATGCTTTGCCCCTAGTTAGAAGCTTCTTAGAAAGGACGGCCTTTGATCAAACCAATTTTGAAATCTTCTTGATGCTAAGTATTGATTTGTAAATAAAATTATACATTTTGAAATATAATTATGTTTGATGCACATGCAAATTCTTGAAATCAAATTGATTATTTGAAAAGAAATGGAAGATTAGAAGATGAATATTCGAAGAAGTGAAGTAGTTAGAAATAATTTTAACCAACATAGGAGTTAGTTTAACACAAATTTTGCCAAGTATGCTTTCATAGTGAACATATCTTTAATTAGGACTTTTAAAGGTTATAACATGGCCATGGTTCATGGTTTAAGAAACAAAAGATATAAGGCTCAAAATTTATTTAGCCCACCCCATTCTTCTTGATGTTCTCCAATCCTAAGTTTGATTAATCCAACATATGTGTTTAATCCCCAAGAGAAATTTCGTAGTTGTGCAGGTGATGAGAAGTATAGATACATATCCAAGCGCCAATGAAAAGAATTGATAAGATCCAAGCGTTGATGAGAAGCCTTGATGATTCTTGAGATGGTAGTCACAAGATTGTTCTCCAATTTTTTCAATCCCTCATTTTGCATGGACCAATTCTTTTGAATTTTCCGATCCACCGGATGCCCTAACTTTTGCCTAAGTCAAGTTTTTATTTCCTTTGACTTAGTGGGATTTCTCCTTCTTTTTTTAATTTTTTTTTGCTTTTGATTTTGAAAATTTGTGACTGCCACACTGATTATTGTAAGCTTCGTCTTCATCGTTTCCTCGATCTTGATTGATGTACTGAGGAAGAAGACATTGTGGACTTTGTCTTAGTTGATTCCTCAATCTTAGATGATGAATGTGGGGAAGATGATGTGCTTGAATCTTTTTCTTAGATCGTTCTTTCAATATTTATTCGAGGAAATAGATATGCTTGAACCTTTTCTTAGATCGTTTTGACTCTCCTGGGATTTGAATGCATCGTCGAATTAATTGAAATCTACCCTGCCCCTGGTTAAGATTAAGGGTTTTTTAGAAAATAGAAAGAACTCTGACTTTTGGATCGAGGGGGGTAACTATGGATTAACTCCTTATTTCTCCATTGTTTAGGAATTGAAACAATGCCTTACATCGCCAGCTCAGTCTTACATTGAAAGCATACGTTAGAAAAATCCGATTATTTTGTATTTTCATCATTCTCCCTCGAAGTTTGTTAATTTGAAAATGGAAAAGAAGAGTGAAAATGGAAATTCGTTGATTTTTTTTGGAAAGTGATAGAAGAGTGAATGCGAATGGATCGATTACAAAACATGCATGCTTATTTTATTAGAATTACTAGCCAAAAGATACAAATTTATAATAAATGAAACTTAGCAAGGAATAAATTACAATTTGAAAGGCCTAATGATCTAGAGACAAGCCTCCTTGTTGATCCATTGACTTTAGGGGATTCTTCTTAGTCTTTGGATGGCAAGGCAAGGACGACCATTTGCCAATGAGACCCCTTCTTCAAAAGTCAACTGCTTATTGTCGATCAAATCTTGGACCTTGTGTATGAAAGCCCAACATTTTTCAAGGGTATGTCCTAGAGAGTTAGCATGATACTCGCACCTTGCATTTGCATCATACTTAGGCGGAAGTTCCCCAATCGAAGGACTCAGTGACTTCTGCTCTACCAAAGATGCCTTGAGTAAATGTTGTAGCAGCTGACTGTGCGGTATAGGAAGTGGATCAAATATCCTAGGTGATAGATTTTGTCTTTTCCTTTGTTGGGTATATCCCTTCTGTTGATAGGGTTATTGTGGTTGCTGTTTAGGCGGGGGAACTTCCCGTGGTGGCATTTGTGGTGCTGAATAGGCATGTGGCTGGGATGATGAAGGGTTGCCTTCACTCCTTAGTAATAATTGCATGATCAAGTTCATTTGATTCTTCAATTGGTGAACCTACTCCTTCAACAGTTCTTGGTCTCTTTTGAGTTCCTCCATGGCTTCTTGAGACATGCTTTGAGTTCACTTGTGAGTATTGAGAATCTTGCTAGCTCTATCACAGTTGGATAAGGGTGGGGGTTTTCCGTAAGTGGATGAGATATGAGCTTTATGCAGGTGGATGGAGAATGAAAATGTATGAAAATGCTTGGGTATGCAAAGAGTTTCATGGATATGTGATGTGATGTAGACGTAGTATGAGGGTAGACGTAGGGGTACCCTATACAGGTTTGATGATAGATATGATGATATCCTACTTTGACTCAGGGATTGAGACAGGCAGAAACTCCTTGAGGATTGAGATGATAATAGACATATGTTTGATGATATCCTACATTGTCTTAGAGATGGAGACAAAAATTATTTAAGGTTTATTGCAAATTAAAGACGACAAGGAGTCCCTACAGGATAGAGATGATGATATAGATAGAAACCTTATGGGCTAAAGATAGTAGTGGATGAAGGGATAACCCTTGCGGGTTTGTAGATTATAGTGGGATTTGTGAGAGGTATCCTTAGAAGGTAGGTTCTTAGTATTGGCCTACGGATATTCTACCCTCCCCATAAGGCGGTTTCCTTAAGGGTATCATAAATTATGCTAGAGGTAAAGGCACAAGGGTCTCTCTTAAGTGGAGTCTCTTTGCAGACCGAAACTTTCGTCTCTAGGTCATGAAAGGTCTCATCATGAGTTTTTAGTTTAAAGGCCGTACAAAGAGTCATATGTATCATTCCAAAGCCTTACTTCCCAAGAGGATGTCTCTGGAAAGGTATTCCTTTTGTGTAATTCCATCAACTCTAGGCGTGTTCGTCACATAAACTCATAGGATTGATTTAACCCCTTGGCTAATAGACGAATCTTCTTTCTAAGGTTTTTTTGAAAATAATTTTTGCAAAATTTTAATCCCACCACAAATGAATAAATATAATGAATAACAAAAACAAAATAAGAAAGAAATAAATAAATAAGAAAGAATAAAAAACCCCAAAAATAATAAAAATCCTAAAACCTAAAGGAGAGGCTTCTAAACCTATGGATGAGTCCCCAGCAGAGCCGACAGCTGTTGCAACTTGTTTTAAATACAGAGTCTCCACCCTTAATTTTTATCCTAAGGAAGGGAATATAAAGGATAACCCTGAAAGTTAAAGATTCTTGGTTTTTGGACTCGGTTCTAGACGAAAGAAAGGTGTTAGGCACCCCTCATCTACCTTGTTCACAATGATACTAGGTTTAGGAGCGTGATTTTTAGGAAAAAGGGTTTTAATGTTTTATTAGGGGAACTCGTCATGATTTTAATCGTATGCCTACATATCCTCTTAGGAGGAATCAAAGTCCCATTTCATAGTTCGCGGTTGATTTGTGTTTTTTATGGATTACGCAGATGTTTTAATTCCCCCCGCACTTAGTCTGAGTGTGTGAATAGCGAATATTTTGAACTAAGCACGAAGTTAATTAAAATATACTTTGTACTCCTTTTCAAAAATTAATTGTTTGAATTAATTTAATTTACGAAAAATAAGTTGATGTTTGTTTGAGTATTTTTTATGTGTTATTTGTAGAAAATATCTTATTTAAATGCACGATTAAAAATATAATTTAATGCAATAAAATATATTTTTTGATGGGTTGGAAAATAATGTATTTGATTCATAATAATAATATTAAATATTAAATATGTTAAAATAAGAAACATAAAAAATAATTATAATAAATAAATAAATAAAACATAAGGGTGGATGAAATAAACTAGGTTAGTAAAAATATGCGGGTGTCAAAAGAAGGAGCCTGCATTGAGATATTAAATTCAGGCCCAAAAGGAAGAGGGCTGTATTTCTACACTACGCAGTAAAATGGAGGGTGCAGGAAGCCAAGGGTCCAAGTCTAGATTTTAGACTTGGCCCAATTACCTAGGGGGTGCGCTTTTTCTAAATGTTAGTAAAAACAAAAAAAGTGGGGTGTGCTAATAATGGGCCAAGCCCAACGCGGTTTGGGAGTCCATGTGGACTCCGTGCGGAAGGGCCTAGGAGGTTATCATGGGTGTGCTTGTTTTAATCCGTTTGATTGAAATCGTGTAGCTATGATGGAGGGAGCATGATATGATTATGGACTAGCATGTACTAGATCATATGACTCATTATATTCTTTCATTTTTACAAAAAACAGATTTCATTTTATCTTGTTCCTCTCTCTCCGCGTCCTCGTTTCTTCTTCCTCTAACACAATACCATCAAACCCTAACCTTCAGTCCCAGCGGCAGTGGTGGCCTCCTCTTCTCCAGCGCGATAAAAGCAACCTACAAACTAACAAATAACCCCAAATTGTACAACAATAAAAATCTATGTCCTTTTTTTTACCTCTGGTCGCAATTTATGCTTCGAGTTTTATGATTCCTTTCTTCTTTGTTCTTTGTAGGTACAATGGTGGTGTTTTGGTGATGTAGAAGGAGACAATGACGAATTTAGGAGAACGAGGGTTTCGGATGTCGAAACTCTCAATTGGAGCAGCGATGGCGGTTGTTGAGTTATCTCGTCCTTCTCCTCTACTGTGATAATTTCCTCTTCTCTGTAATTTCTGTAGCGATTGTGTTCCCTTTTTCCTTCTATAACGATTTTCCCCTCTGTCTCTCTGTCACGATTCCCCCTTGTAACAATTTTTTTCTTTCCCTGTAAATCTTTTTTTCTTCCATGTTTTACTATTTAGGCCTTTTTATAGCATTTTTAGGGATTAGTTTATTTAGGAGATTTATTCATTTGTCTATAATTTGTTTAGCAGATTAGGGAAGAAGTTTTAGGAAACAATTTAATGTGTCTATGATTATGGTTCAAAGTTTTGATTCAGTTTTGATTATAAATAATCTATTTCCATATTCGTTTGATTTTGTTTCTGTTTCTGTGAAAGGAATGAAAATATACTGTTTGATTTTCAGTAATTATTAGAACATTTAAACATGCGTTTATTCCCTTCATGATTCACACAATTTCTGTTTTTTTGGAAGCAAGCATTTTTCTTTTAATTCAGACTCGGGCCTTCTGGGCTGGTTTGAGTTTTGGGCCGTGAAATAACAACTTGGTTCATAATACTTATGTGTTAACTTTTTTTCTTTTAAACAACAAAAATAGAAATCAACTTCAATTAAGTTCTTAATATAATATTATAATTATAATCAACATTTTATAAAAATAATCACTAATAAAAGTTAATACTTATAAGATAATAACAATGTTATAACAAAAACAAACTTTCAAAACAAAAATTGAATGGACCGTATCAATCCAGCTTATTGGGCTTTAACAAAAGGAATTTCTTTACACCTCCCCTTTTTAATTGTATTAGGTTTTAAACAAAAAACATACTGCGTTAAACATTCTTCCAACCCTATTAAAAAAAACCTAAATAGGCCTTATAAAAAAATGATTTGTTCACACCTCCTTGATTAAAACAATACACCTTCTTCTTTTAACTTGAAACAGACCCTTCTTTTAAAAACCTAATGGGCCACCAGATATTGATGGTCCATTTTAAACCCAACACCCCTTCTTCCATGTTTTACACCCCCGTAGAAATAAAAATTAAACAATACGATTTATTAAAAAAAGAACCCTAAATATAATATAAGGGTAGAGCAAATTTTGGGTATGACATAAGGGAACAGACAGCGTTTTTTTATTGCCATAGACAGTGCTTTAAAGCGCTGCCTATTTCTGCGCTGCTGTTAGTAAAGACAATGATTTTTGTCAATGTAAAAGTGTTGCTTAATGTAGCCTTTAGGCAACACTTTATTCAATAAGCGCTCTCTAAAGGCCCCTATAGGCAACACTTTTTACATCAGAAGCGCTTTCTAAAGCACACCTTTAGACAACACTTTCACTTTAGACAACACTTTTAAAAGCGCCGTGTAATGTATATTTTTGTTCACTTTTTTCTTCTGTTTTAGGCAGTGTTTCCTTTAAAAGCGCTCTCTAATGTCCCTTTTAGGCAGTGCTTTTTTACTTTAGAAGCGCTTTCTAATGCACCCCTTTAGACAGCGCTTTCTTTAAAAGTGATTTTTATTCCCCACTATAGGCAACACTTTTTTATTTAAAGCGTTGTCTAATATTCACAGATTTTTAATACATACAACCTATATTTTAAGTGCTCTCTACAAATAATCACTTAAAATAAGCGTTGTCTTTCAAATTTGCACTAGATTTCATAAATTTGCAGCTTCAATCCAATAAGTATGCACTAAATTTACATATTTATATATACAACTTTAATCCAATAATTTATATATACATAAATTTGATACGACTTGAAAATACACACACACACACACACACACACACACACACACACACACACACACACATATATATATATATATATATATATATATATATATATATATATATATATATATATATATATATATATATATATATATATATATATATATATATATATATATATATATATATATATATATATATATATATATATATATATATATATATATATATATATATATATGCAAATATACATATTACTATCTACTAGAGCTCATATGTTCTCTACTATCTTCTCTACAAACAACAATAATTAAGAATCCTAAATTAACTTGTTATCTCTATATCTTCTACATATGCACCTATCTGAAACAAAACCAACAAAGGCATATCAGAACCAAGCTATATAATACTTAAATCTTATAACTATTATAATTTAACACAAACCAATGTAACAAAAACAAATCAAGAATCCGTTATAACCCACCATTAAAAATTCCCCAATTCATACCATGATACAAACAACATTTTATTTGAATTGAACTTCAATACCATCATAAATAACCTTCCACATAACAACAACAACATTGCAACACAATTTACCACACTAATGACGACATAACATCTCATCAAAACTCAAACTTATATATACTCAAATTTCTCATCAATTAAAGTGTCACAATACCTTATAAAATTCTCATCTCAATAATGTATTGACATCAATCCTCCTTAATTTTGTCCAATTGATCTTTCGAGTAAGTAGAAGCCATGTATTCATCAAAGTACTACATAATATAACATAATATGATTTAGTTAAAACTAATTAATTAGATTAAATGTGTTAAATATTAAAATAAATCATAAGTTAGAAACTCATACCATTGTTGTAATCTCTATTTGATTCAAAAAAATAATTTCTTTCATAAACCTCAACATGAAATAACCGTAATCTATACCATTACGCTGACGAGGACACTACACATGGAAAAAATACGAATATATATCAGGATATATAGTTTAACTTGTTTTATCAAGTAGCATCACTAATATAATCAAAATTTTGAAAATATACCTGCACTCTGATCAATGTAATGTTGTTTGCTTTACTCATTGGTACTTGAGTATCTCTTTGTGATCGAAAAATTTGTATAACTCTAAAAAATATAAATGAATGTTTAGAACAATCTCACATAAATAAATAAATAAATAAATAAATAAATATACAAACGAATACTTAGAACAATTTAACTTACGTATCAACCATCTTCTTTATATTTGGGTATTTTGTCCAATCGCCTTCTAACGAATCCAGATAATATACAATTTCTCTTATAGGATTAATCACAACCAACAACCAGTGTCCACTGTAAGATTAACAAAGGTTAGATGGAAGCTTTCTACACAACATCAAAACATGAAAAATTATAATAGATGAAGTTAGAATGAAAATCTAACCCATTTCCAGTATTAAATGGTAAAAAAATAACTTTTTTGTATCTTTGTTGGCCATAAATGCATAGACAAAGTACTCTTTGACTTTATGTGGTCTTTGATCAATTAATCGTGAGTTGATATTGTTGGGAGATAAGAAACAAAATCTTTGTTCCAACTGATGTGGGTGCATCAAGTTGTCATACATGAACCTTAAATAAAAACATCATTAACATTAAGACTATTCATTGAAATGAGTAAATTGTTCAATTAATTAAATAAAGTTGATCGGGGTATACCTGATGTATGTACAGATAACACTGATGCCTAATTTAGAATGTCTAAAAACTTGATCCATATCCTCTTTACTAATTATTTCATAATAGGAAAAAACCAAAAATACCTTCCTCCATAGGTATATTACGAGTATAAGATCGTGAATTAACATTTTCTCTCTCTCTCTCTCTCTCTCTCTCTCTCTCTCTCTCTCTCTCTCTCTCTCTCTCTCTCTCTCTATATATATATATATATATATATATATATATATATATATATATATATATATATATATATATATATATATATATATATATATATATATATATATATATATATATATATATATATATATAAATTTACCACTTTTTGGATGCAACTGACTCGGTTTGTCGTGTAATCCCCTTATCTTTTAATTTAGATTTTGTAGGAGTCTAACATTACCATGAAAAAATTGCACGTTAAATGGTCGTAAAAAATTTGAAAACTCAAAGGTTCATAATGGTTTTCAACATACCTCATCATCTATGCAAATGAGGTTTGACAGCCATGCAACATACGATCCTATTGCCTCTCCCACCAATATTGCATCTAAAATATCGTAAGGTCAAGGTAATGGCGCATCCCTCTCTAAAGCATAATCAATTGATACTTTCAAAAATCTAGTAGGGAGCGGTTTATGGTGAAGTACTTCTCCCAAAGTGTTATGCACTTTTCCCTTGCAAACCATGTGATAAGTCAGTGATGATAAATAGAGCTGACAAGGTGAAATGACCTAGACCAATAATAAATATGAAATTGTTAATGTGTATATATGTCAATTAAAAAAATTATGCTAATTCATAATAATATGTATTACCTCGGGAATTTTCTGTTGGAAATCACAATTGATACTATCTTTGTCACTAGTATCCTTGAACCCAAAACCTTGCCTTTCTGACTGATGTCTTTCTTTATCCTTTTCCAACTCACGAACTTTAGCTTTTAGTTTTTCTAACTCTTCCATCACTTCTTTATTGATATGACCTTTCCTCTTTTGATGGCTACCCAAAGATGTTTGAGTCACCCAAAATCCCTTACCCCTCACACGACCAGTATACTCAGAAACATTTAATACTCGACTAAGTATACTCCTGCAATCATGGTCTTCATCTTCAGTTAAAGATTGAGATAGATTCTCCTGAAATTCATATGCATTAAATTAGTGGTGATTAAAACTCTTAAATTCTTTATGTTATTAAACTTTTGTTTTAATTAAAAGAATACTGATATACTTACACATTGCTGATAAATTTGAAGCACACCTTCCTTAACAACTCCATCCTTACCCTCATGAGCAGCCTTCCATAAAAAATGTTCCGGAAGAGATGTTTCTTGACTTTTCTCCTCTTCTAACTACACATTAAGAGAAATAATAAGATCAATTGTAACACATCATGAACAAGTATATCATAGCATTTATATATACTTACCATTCTTTGTTGTAAGTGCGCCTATCTCACACGCCCTTTTCTGTATGGATACGGGGGACTTGATGCTCGTTGGTGATTTATGACACTCACATTCTGAAAATCTGAGGTTCTTTGTTTTCCTTTAATGGTTTCCCATTCTTAAGATGAAATCAAGCTTGCATACATCTTTGAAAGTTCTGCATCGATAAAATTGTTATCGACATCCCTAAGAAACTTGTTTGTTAAAAAAGATCAAAATCCTCTGAGTCTTTTTTCGACCAATTGAAGACAATATGTTTTTCGATCATCATCAATGTTAAAAGACATCTAAGAAAAAACATACATAGAGTGCGTTAGTAATTTAAAGACATAATCGTCAACAAAAATAAATGACATCACATATGGTACATGTATGTCACTCCATATTTTTTCTTTAGCGGGTTTCAACTCTCAATTTCTCTAATCATCACAAGTGATTGGAACTTCTCTCCTTACAAGGGAACTAATGTAACTTGTTAACATTGAACTATTAGGCTCAATTAGTTATCTGTCTTCATTCCAATGCACGTCAAATTTGAAACCTTCATCTCTTGCACGAATGATTGACTTCATAATAGTTATTCCCCGTCTAATATCATTCTCCACATCATAAACTGATTCATTTCCAACATTATTAGAAGCATCATGTGATTTTTCCTCGTTACTAGCCAGTTGACCTGTAATATTAAAGAAAAACATAAACACCATATAAAATTCAAGTAGCATTGAATGAATAAACATAATATAAAAACATAAACACAATATAAAAACATAAACACAATATAACAATTTTATTGAATGACATGACATATAACATTTTAATAGTACCTTTTTCATTAACATATCTTTCTTTTCTTGTTTCGTGATAACACTATAATTATTCACGCAGCTATATCAAAAGAACAACTAATTACCTACAGAGAAGTAAGCAACTTCTGGAACCACACACTGTAAGATTCTTGGAGCGATCAAAATTTCACTCTTCACAAGAGAAATCAGAGATGCAGCATCGATGATGAAATCAGACAACAACTACACATAAAACGGGAAAATAACCGATGTTACAACCAAAATTATCGTTTGAAACAAAACGATATAACACAAAAGATGTCCAGATTTGGTAGTAAGAAAGAGAATTAATGTTTCTACCAATTACACGGATTTCTTTTCATAAATCTAGACTGATACCAAGAAAAGCATTAAACCAATATATTTACTCCCTTCGCCATGAGTTATCCATAAATTGAGCCTTTTATGTTTCCTTATTCCCAAATCCAAACAAAAGAGAAAATATTAATGCTCAACATTTAGACACAACAATAGGCTGGTCGTATTGGTTACATTTTGAAGCTTAATTAGAAAGGGCATGTAACAAAATTAAAGTGCGACTGCGATTTAAATCATTTTGGAAAAACCCTACCCTACCCTTCAACAGAATTTTGATAGAGAATATCAAATAATTTGAAAAATAGCTTATAAAATCTCAGATCTTATCCTAAAGATTATCTTAGAACTAGTTTACCCTCCTCCTTTATCCAAAACCGTACATATAACTTCAATAAAGGCCTTGATCATTTTACACAATCATACAAATCAATAAAAAATAGCAATAACATATAACTAAGCTCTTTATGCAGATACATTATAAGGAATTGTATTGATACAAGTATAATGACTGATATAACCATTGAAGTAAACAAACTGAATTTTTTATAAACAAAACAACATATTTATAGATATAGACATGCACTGATAGAGAGAGACATGTATATAACAAGTATGCATCAATATATATTGATTGTCTCAAACAGTTTTAGAGCATTGCATGATAGAACAAAATAGATATAAGGTCATTATTGTTACTAGAAAGCTAAACAAATAACCAATAACCTTGAAAAATAATGCAAGTCCATAATAACAAATTAATATTTCAGGACATGTCATTGATCACTTTAGACCTCTGATCTTTGATTCATCACAAAATATTCTTCTATTCTGTTTTCCTATGTTCGGAAATATAATATATAAACAAAATACACATATGGTCATGATAAACCATTCCCAAATTAAATAATGGCATAAGAAGTTTTCTTACATAATTTGGGATTGAAGCAACTTTTATAAATTATGTCTGATGTCTAAAACAAACATAAAAGTTTATGGAATTTCAAAGTTAATAGTTCCCAATGTTCTTTCCCTGTATCATTAATTTGATTCATCCGTGTAACCTCATTGTGAAGCAATTGTTTGGATAAAGCTAGTTAGGATATGAGCCGAACAACTTCAAGAATACTGGCCTCGTCACTGTTTGAAGAAATTAGGGTTCAGAGGATGTGATGGAAAATCAATGGATTTTTAGGATCAAAATGCAGAATCAAAATGCCGAAACTAACAACCAACTAATTGAATTCAAAAAACAGACCTGAAGGATTCTTGATCTTCTCTAATGGACTGAACAAGAGCAACAGTAGCAAGGATAGCCCTAGCCCTGAGCATTGTCGAAGTTAGCCCAAACACGACAGAACAATGATTAAATCAAAAGAACGGAATCGTGATGGAGAATTAGAGATCGAAAATGGGAGAAATAACGATTGAATCAAAGGATTATTTTGAGAATGATAAGAGATTCAAGAGTTACAGAGAAACATGTTTGTAGAGAATATGGAAAAAATCTGAGTTTTAGGGTTTTCATGTTTTTAATTTAAAAATTAGAAATTAATGACCTTAGGCAGCGCTTTTTGAAGCACTTTCTTATGTATTTCCTTTAGCAGCGCTTTAAAAAAAACATTTTTTGATGTATGGCCTATAGCAACGCTTATATGAAGTGTTTTCTAAACTTATCCTTTAACAGTTCTTTCTAAAAGCACTTTCTAAAGTGTGGGTATGTATGTCCTTAAGTAGCTCCTTTTAGAAGCGCTTTCTAAAGTAAGCCTTTAGCAGCACTTTTTCTCAATTTTTTTTAAAGTTATAGCAGCGCTTTAGGAAAAAGCGATGTCTATAGTGTGTTTCCTAAAACAAATTTTGTAGTAGAAAGCGTTGCCTAAAGTTTGGCTTTAGCAACGCTTTAGGCCTATGACAGCGCTTTCTACTATTGGGATGATAACAACGCTTTGAATTTAGGCAGCGCTTTCTAGAATTTATTTTTTTATTTCAATTTTAATTAACCTTAGGCAGCGCTTTCATAAAGTGCTGCCTAAAGTGTGGCTTAGGCAGTTCTTTTTCTTAACTTTAGGCAGCGCTTTTTTATAAAGCTCTATCTAATGTATATAGTTTTAAAATTTATTTTATCGGGACATATATCAGCGCTTTGGTATAGAAGTGTTGTCTAAGGTGTGCTGCCTAAAAGCAGTTTTGGCGTATTGATAACTTGTTGTCTTGATGAATCTGCTCTTCAACAATCGTTCGATCTCCATTTTTATTTTGGATTGCACCTCTGGTGCGAACCTCCTTGGCATTTGTTTGACTGGTCTCTTGCCTGGATTTATGGGTAGTCTAATTTCTACCATTTCCCTGCTCAAACCAGGCATCTCGTTGTAATCCCATGCAAAGCAGTCTTTAAATTCGTTAAGCAGTTTGATTACTTGATTATTCATCTTGCTGTCGATCTTGGTGCTGGTGTATGTAATTCGCTTAATCGTGCCATCTCCCAGGTCGACTTCCTCCAATGCTTCTTATTCTTGCATCTTCAAAATATCATCTCTTGGATCTTTCTCAAACCCCAAAGGCTCTTCTTCATATATGCAGTCAAGCCTCTAGCTTTCTGAAGCTGTTGTTTGGCTTGTCTCTCCAACCTTTTCCACCATAGTGGCTTCAGGCGCCATATTTGAAACACTTCCAGCCTCTAAGGCCAAATTTATTCTGTTTTCGACCATATAGGCCAAAATCCTTGCCAGAGCATTCGAGTCAGGTATCATCATGAGTTTTCTCTTCCCACCCTGTGGGTTCAAACTCCCCTTCTGTATTTGGATATGTATCCAATTTTTCTTGGTCCCAAATGAAACCATGAGTGGGGTGTAAGGTTAGAAATTTGAGTGCATCAGGATGTAACTTGATCGCTGCATCTTCAGGATTGCACGGAGGTATGGTAGCTAATGCTTTGTCAAAATTATTCCTATTGACTACATTCACATCAACCATAAAATAATTGTGGTCCGCCTCAATATTCTCCACAATCCCATCCTAACGCCATATGGATATGCATTGATGCATAGTTAATGGTACTGCCCTAATGCCATATATCTACTCACGTCTTAGAAACAAATTATAGTTTTCTTTGGACGCAATCACCATAAACATTGTTGGCCTCGAAGTCGAGACAACTGATAAATTTACTTGAATTACACCCAGTATGTGACTTGTTTTTCCTTTATAGTTTGACAAAATCATATTATATGGTTTGAGGTCAGTGTCGAACTTGCCAATCCTTTTCAACAATGATTGTGGCATCAAGTTCACAGCAGCACCACCATCAATGAACACTTTGTTCACAGGGAAACCATAGACTTTAGACCTTATAAATAAAGGCTTGAGATGGTACATCATATCATATGTAGGTTTCTCGAACATTGCTTGTTGTTCTTCCACTACCCCATTATTCATGACATAGTAGCATAGAGGTTTTTAGCTAACAGATTCTTTGCACATGGATTCTTCTTAGTCCCCAGATGCTTCTGACACAGACCTATACTCATTAGGCAAGAACGACACAATATTATAGTGAATAATCAAGTCATCTTCTGAACTATCTTCAAAGTCGTCAGATAATTCATCATCCACATTGTCATTAGGACCTTCAGCTTTTGCCGGCGGGACACTCACAATCGACATCGATAACATCTCTTTTGCTGGTCGATGATGTATCTCCATCTGATCGCTCTCATCTTTTGATGGATCAACTTTTGATGTTGCTTCCCTTGCAACTTTTTTGTTTCTTTGAAACCTTCTCCACTGAGTCTTTGTCATAGGATTCTTCCCTTTGCATGTGGGAGGAACATGATACTTCTTTGAGGTGATCCCGGCTTCAGCATATTGGGAAGAATTTGATCCCTTCTCCATCATTTCCCACTTGTGACTCGAACCTGAACCTTTCTTCACTACCTTCCAATTTTGGTTTGTCCCCCTTGGATAGAAAGGACAAACCCAGTTATTGTTAGGAGCATCAGTTGGTGGCACAAAGGTCCTTTGATATGGAAACCTAGGTTTTCCTTGATACACTTGAACTTTGTATGGCCCCTTTGCATGGTCGAATACCACTTTTAGAATTTTCTCTTGAGAATGTTTCTTCTTCAGCACCTCAATTTTCTTTGTAGCATTTTCATCATAGACCACGTTACAAGTTGGGCACAACATAGACATGGAATTACTAAACTTATATCTATTTAGAAAATTCACCAATTCCTCAGGTTTGGGAAACACAACCTTCATCAATTCAGTAATTGTTTCTTCAAATAATTTCTCATTCTTGGTTTCACAACCCATTTTTTCCTTGTCGCCCTGATTACCTCAGACTATTCAGCCATGTCGACTACCATCACTTCCTGTGGATTAGACAAATTGCAATTTCCACTTTTGATACCTTCAGTAGTCTCAACTATTGAGATTGGATATGTGATTATAGCTTGTTCATTCTTAAAACCATTAGTAGTCTTGATTGTTAACACTGTCTGTGAATCGATAATGTTGGCATGTTCTCCTTCGAGACCATCAATAGCCTCGATCATCAGTACTTCTAATAGCCCGACAAAGTGTGCATCATCAACATGTAAAGGATCTGAGTCGACCTTCATGGAGATTTTTGGTTTTTCACCAAATTTCAATCGACCATATTTCAGAGCCTTCTAAATCAACTCCCTGAAAAGAAAACATTGAGAAGTATTATGACCCAGAAAATTGTTATACTTGCAGAAACCTCTTTTTTTTGTTTCTTCTTAAATGGTGGATTTTTACTGCCAGGAGGAACTATAATCTGACCATCTTCAACTAAAACATCAAATATTTCATCACATTTTTCCACATCAAAAGTATATGTTTTAGTATTAAATTTATCACTTTTTGGTTCTTCAACCGTTTTCCTTTTGACGGTCTTATAGGTTTACATGCATATGGAGGCCCGACTTTTAATTCAGCCATATTAACTTCTCCTTCCATGCATTCATCCTCATACTCTATAGAATAACCTTCTGTGTCTTCATAGGATACTTTTCCTTTTCTATGATCCTTTGGAACTCTAGCTTTCTATGTTTTCAAACATTCGACATATCAAACCTTGTCAGCTAGTTGAGACATATTTGTAATAGGTTGAAGATCAAACTTCTCCCTAAAAGAATAATATAAGCCTCCATCAGCCATTTCGACCAGTTCATGTTCAGGAATTATAGTAAACCACCTAGACTTTAGGACCCTAAACCTATTCAAATAATCCTTCGTTGACTTAGAAGACCTCCTCTTGATTGAGGATAACTCTCTCAAACTTATCTTAGGCTGACTAGCATAAAATTGCTCATGAAATATACTCTCGAGTTATTCCCAAGTGCGTATCAAATTTAGAGTCAATGTCGTAAACCAAGTAAAAGCATTTTTGGTTAATGAATTAGGAAAATATCTTAATTTTAAACCCTCATCATTAGCGATATCACCAGCTTCTGCTTCATACCTGGCGATGTGTTCAATGGTCGACTCATTGGAATCACCAACAAACTTGGTAAATTTAGGTACCTTACACCCCCTAGGTAATTTTGCCTGTCGAATATAATCAGGCAAGGGATACGAATAATTAGGCATACGAAGGCCAACATTTACCCCAGATCGTGTTAACACCTCTTCTATTACATTCACTATGTTATTACACCCAACAGTGTAATTTCTTAACACTCATTTTGGTTCCTCCTAACTACAACCGACCTAGGTTCGTATTATTCAACTAATTCTTCCTCTTCATAAGTGGGTACTTCCACTCTTAGAGGTCTAAAAGGACGCTCATTGTTTCCTCCATCTAGTTCTCCAAACAATCTTAATGGCATGTGGCGCATTTGCGTTGGTTGGACCCCTAATGAGTCGATCAATCTGCCTATTTGTTCAACCACAAGATTGAGAGAAACTCACATTTGCTGAGTTAAGATATTTACTAACTCTAAATTACTCTCGTCCATCTGTTGTCTTAAAGCCATGACAGAGTAGTATTTAAAGATGGTGTTGACTGAGGGATATAACTAACACCACTTGGGACATAACTGCCTTGATTTCTAATGGTCACTGCGATTTCTATATATGTGGACGGGTTCGACTGTAACCCACCCATCATGAAATAAGGCATACCATATTGATATAGGACAAATGGTGACCCTGGATCCCCTGGAAAGAGTGGTCAATTTGGGTCGAATGGTGATATCCCATGGCTAGGTTTTGTCATCGTGACTGTTGTCACTGAATCATGAATAGCGGTCGATCTCACAGGAGATAAAACCGTTGCGCTTTGAGTTATGGCACTCACTGGTATAACATCCACATCTTATGTAGAAATATACATATGTGCAGTGTTTGTGTCAGAGCGTAGCATTTTAAACTTCGACAAATGTTTACCACTTCTTAAATTCATACACACACCAACTAAACTACAAGAAACTTTGCAAAACCAAACACAAATACGAAATTCTTAGCATGGTCCCACCAGGTGTGCCAATTTGTTCGCCTCTTGTTTTAGCAAACAACACTGGTCTCTTAACGAAAAGTTTGTTGGCGAGATCAACCAGGGAATCTCAGTATCGTGCTTCAGTTTTCGAGTGTTTTCACAAAGTATGTTCAAAAAGATTCGTTCGACTAATGCCAAATGAGTTTGTAACCAATAAAGAAAGACTTGTAAAATAAAACAAAATATGTTTTAAATTGTAAATATAAATGACATAACGTCAAAACAGTTGAAAATAGGCTGGTTCAAACGTACATTGCCCTAGCTTGACTCATTTCGCTCGTTCATTTGGGTACTCTGAGTGACTAGCGTATAGGAATGTGAAAGTTTGACCCTTTACACTACGCACTAAGTTCTTTATTTATAATACATGAAAGTTAATTACTTTCTGGCAGGCTTCGCTTCCTTGTATGCCACATGTCTCTGGTAACTTCTCTCCATGATCCCTGAAACAACTAGAGAAATCATCAAATATAAACTCAATGAAGTCGCCATCGAACATCTTTTATCCTGACGAAAGGGAAACGTAAACATCGAGAAAACCTGAAGGGGTGAAATTACGGTCTTACGACCATAGAGATCGAGTAAGGAAGTCGGTTACGCGAGGGGAAGGTATTAGCACCCCACACATTTGTGGTACTCCACATGATCCACTTATGTTTATTCTAATCTAAGGGTGTGTAAAATCTATGTATAAAGCTTAAGAGCTAAAAATAAATATGAAAAGGGGGGAATGCATGAAAAAGAGAAATCACGGGGAAAAGAAGGAAATATTACAAAGGTCGCTCTGCTGAGCCCCGTGACTAGATGCCTATGTATCCCTTTTAAGGAATCAGAGTGTTGTAGTTCGGCTCAAAGTTTCCATTTGTTTTATATTTTTTAATGAACAATATTAATTTCTCCTTCTACCGCAACTCGAACGTTGGAGACTTACGCATCAGCACATAAGTGAATTGACATGTTCTTTTGAAAAGTTTGAAAGAAAAGCCCGAAGGCAAAAAGAGTTTGCGTTGGTTGGTGTTTTTGCTGCGGATAATAGCTAGTTGGTCTCAAGAGAGAGATATTAGCCACTTCTCCACTTATTCATGAAAGGATTCTTTGAGACTTGAACCATACCAAAGCCTAAAACGGAAGGACAATAAGATCGAGAAAAAACCCGCTTATCATCTCACATACTCAACAAAGGTATGATTCTCATCAGTAATTTTTAAGTGTTTTGAAGTTTGCAAGAAAAATAAGTTTTTTTGTTTTAATGAGATGCAAAAGAAGAAAGAAAAGTCTAAGGGGAGACTAGCAAAATAACCCTAGAGTTTTCATGCATTGTTGATACTATAGTTAAGGATAAAAGAGGGAAATCTACCTAATATTGGCATACATGGATACAAGCTTAAGGTCTATTAACTTCAAACTTAGAAAAGAGTGAATTGAAGATCCTATGGGGAGCATACGAGAGGATAGTCTAATAAAGGAGGGGGAAGGGATGATAGATCATCACTCAAGGAATGACCAAGCATCAATAACACTCAACATTTCATAATAAAACAAAAGCAATAGATGGAAATCTTAAACACACCAAGAGAGGTGGATAAGAAATATTCAAGGTTTGATTAGGAGTATGAGAAAAAAATAAAAATGGATTTCAATAGCACCTAGTCAATAGTATATACTATGCCAAAAATTAACCCTAAACTATGCAGTCAAATTTTAAAACATAAGCACTTTGGTCAAGGTAAGGCCTTATGCATGCCCCTAAATCAAAATTAGGTTAAAAATAGGGAAAAAGCTTGTAAGATTAAGTAAATTAAATCCTAACTTCCTAAATACTTATAAAAGTCAGAGACATGATTTAAATTCCTTGTATTAACTTGAAGAGATGGAAATGATTGGGAATTAATAAGACTAGTTGATAAAAGAATCAAACTAGATAGTTCTAGCAAAACATTTGTGTAAAATGTAAGATCAACAGTTAAAATTCAACAAAAATTATTTTTATGATCTTAAGTCATCCAAGAAACTCAAATATATTTTCTTTGATTTTTATAAGTAAAGGAAGTTAGGTTTTCAAATGTTTCTTTAAGCTTAAGAAAGAAGAAAGACCAAAAACTAATATTAGTTTCTAAAATTTGGAAAAATAGGAAAACTGAAATGTAAATTCAATTAAAAATCACGGAAAATTAGTTTAATACCTAAGAGTCATCAAGTATATTTTTATGGAATTTTATCACTAGAGGAAGATATCAAACAGAAATTATTTGCACAATACAACAAAAAAATGTAAACAAAATGATATAACTAATGATTGATTTTATTTGCTTGTCACGCAATTTTATAAAATCAAACAAAAATTATTTTTATGAATTAAATTCAAAATTAAGCTTAGGACTTTTTTTGTGAATTTTTTAGGTAGTAAAGGTTGAAAAATAAAATTCTGGAACCTAAAAGATTATGAAAACCCTAATTGAATTAATTGAATTATTTAATTTTCTAAAAATGATTAAAAAAACATAAAATTCATAATATGAAAATAGACTAAAAATGAAGTCTAATATGTATTTTTGATAATATTTGATAATTTTTTAGTGAGAAAAAAATATTAAAACAAAATTAAAGACAACAAGTGAAAACGCATGAAAATTCAAATATAATGTGGTTTACTACACCTAATAAAAACCAAACGCGATGTAAAAGATATTCAATTCATTTTCAATTGAAATGCGCCACGTCATTGTTCAGTTTAACATGCTAACTTCAGATCATGATTTCTCTTTCATTTCTTGATGAAAACGAACAAAATTTTGATCAAATTAAAGATCTCATAGAGTAGATTAATGTAAGATCAAAGATTTTTCAAAATTATGTACGAAACATGGAGAAAAGCTGAGGCGAAAATCACTGAAAACAACGTATTATGAATGTGTAAAATAGAAATCAACATGCTATTTTCAGATCCACGAATCTTTTTTGTTTCTTCACCAAATCTAATGATCCAAACATCAAAATTCATCATAGAAGTGCAACGACTACGAATGTGCTCTTAGATTCTTCAGATGTTGCACGAACAAAATGAAAATTAAACATTAAATCACTATAACAAGCCATTTATACACAACTTGTAGAGCATGAATTGAACTTCAAATTGCACATGAACACACATCAGATCTAAAATCTGGCCAACTACATTATCATACAAGATCTATATCCTAAATGTAAGCAAAAATTCCAGATCGAAGCTCAAGAACAACTTACCTCAAGTGAGTTAAAAATAAATTCACTCTATGCCTTTGAAATTGAAAGAAATCCGATGAACCTTCCTCTTTCACTTCAATGTAGCGTAACTGTACTGAAATTGGAGCTTTGAGCAAAGAACTTGAGAGAAATTTTGAAGGAGAAAATTTGTTTTGAGAAAGAAGTTGAGCTTCGAGGAGAATTTTAAGAGGTTTGGTTTGAATGTCAATGAAGCTATGCATGAAATAAGAATGAAGAGGAGTTTATATAGAGTAGGGAAGTGTGTTGAGTAAGTTTCTGTTGAGGGTAGCATAGTCATTTGTAGTTTGGAGCCGTTGGAGAAAGTTTTGAAGCTTGTTGCATTTTGAGCTTTCAATGGTTCCGTTTTAATTAGTTTGTGACATAGTAAGGAAGGTGTGAAGAGATGAGGTGGCAGGAAAAGGCTTTGTTGCAAGCAACATTGAACTCTGGCCAGAAGATGAACACCGTGACAGCCTAGGCAAAAGCTCATGAATATATCATTTCACTCATGCGTTTTTCCCGAAGTTAGGGCCTATGGAAAATTAAGATATTGGAGATCAAAGTTGTAGTTGATAGAAATCCAAAATGATGCTTGCAAGTTGGTGGAAATTGGCATGAATTTGAGAAAAAAACATGGCTTGGCAAGCCTTGCACGCGCGCAGGTTACCAACAGGTATGCATGACAAGGCAACTTCATAAGCCAACATTCAAACCCTAATATTTCATCCGATAGTGATCCAAATTGAATGATTCAAAGATCAAGTTGTAGCTTACATACCCAATTATAACTTCTTTTTGAATTCCATTTTCAATTAACACTTGCATCCAGAGATAGAGCATCATGAATAGGGGCCCGCCATGTGTTTGTGGAAATGAATGCAGGAGCGTGTAGCATGACTTGTAACTTGACATCTTTATGCCCTAAACTCCTAAGTTTAATAACTCACAAATACTTCATTTTTGGCACTTGGACACACACTGATAATCTTGTAAGTTTTGTATCAAGCTTTCCAAGCATGTAGGGTTTGCCTCCATTAGATAAAAAATGAGAAAGTTATAGATGTCCAAAGTTCAGTACTATAGGGACCTAAGGACTTAGAAACTTTTTCTTAAGTATCCAAGTAACTTCTTGAACAAGTCATCTCCAATTTGCCATATTCTCTTGATTTTATGACACCAATGATCATGAAATATAAAAATAGGATACTTGAATTGGTAGTTGACCAAAAGTTCACTTGGTCAACTTTGATTTTGGTTGACTTTTGGTCAAAATGACTATTTTCCCCTTTTGATCAATTGAACCTTATCAATAAAAATTGACACTCAATCCTTAAAACAAAGGAATTTATTAACATGTAGAGAGGCATGGAATTAAATCTTGCCCAAAAAGTCAGAGATTTCCTTATTAAATTCAAAACCCTAATTTTGACCCCTTGTGCTAGGAGATGGTGATTAATCTTCAAAATCCTTATTCATATGGACAAATTGAGAGATTCTTTGAACAAAGATGCTTGATATGATGATGAGAAGATGATACTTCACAAATTTAACTCCTACAAGCCTAAAACTCTTCAACTGGTCAAAACCCTAATTTGAGAGATGAATAGGAGAAAATGTGATTTAAGAGTCAACACTTGCAATTTTAAACTTCTGATGAATCAAAGAGACAACTGAGATGTCTTGGGGTATGAGAAACTCTTGTAGCTTGTGAAACTCAAAGATTAAGGGTATAAGACCTTTCTTGTCATGACTGTCAATACAATCAATCTTTCAATAACTTGTAGAGTAACTTAGAAACCTAGATACCTTGATCTTATCATAATAATGCATGAGTATGCATGATGAACACAAGCCATACAAGTAAAATGAAGAGGGAAAATTTTGGGGTGCAACAGTCGCACCTATTCAATCATCATAAATCAGAGGTGAGATTGGCGGACGCCTTTCGAATAATCAAGGTGGGAGAGGATTGAATGTTTAATAGAATCATAAAATTTGTACTCTGAAACCAGTCAGGATTATTATGATTTTGGTTTTTCTGCTTTTTCTATTTTTTGGTTTCATAAATAGTGATTATCAAGGTTTAAAATTTTGCATATCAAGTCAAGATTAGATACACACGAAAAAGACCAGATATATGTGTCTGATAAGGATATTAGACACATATAAGAAAGAGACCGGTCAAAACATACTCTAATAGGGAAAGGGGGTGATCAAAACATAACCTATCTGGAAATGTTAGCTAAGCTAACAGAAGGTGAACCCGATCCAAACGAATAAACTAGAGAAGAGGAAATGATCAAAATAGAACCTAAATAGGGGAAGGAAGTGATCAAGACACAACATAACTAGGAACGTTAGCTTAAGCTAACAGAAGATAAACCCGATCCAAACGGATAAACCAGAGAAAAGGAACTGATCAAAACAAAACCTAGACAAGGGAAGGAAATGATCAAAATATAACCTAACTAGAAATGTTAGCTAAACTAACAGAAGGTAAACCTGATCCAAGCGGATAAACCAGAGAAAAGGAACTGGTCAAAACAGAACCTAAACAAGGGAAGGAAATGATCAAAACATAACCTAAACAGAAATGTTAGCTAAGCTAACAGAAGGTAAATCCGATCCAAACGGATAAACCAGAGAAAAAGAACTGATCAAAACAGAACCTAAACAAGGGAAGGAAATGATTAAAACATAACCTAACTGGAAATGTTAGCTAAGCTAACAGAAGGTAAACCTGATCCAAACAGATAAACCAGAGAAAATGAACTGATCAAAATAGAACTTAAACAAGGGAAGGAAATGTTTAAAACATAACCTAATCGGAAATGTTAGCTAAGATAACATAAGGTAAACCTGATTCAAATGGATAAACCAGAGAAAAGGAACTGATCAAAATAGAACCTAAACAAGGGAAGGAAATGATCAAAACATAACCTAATCGGAAATGTTAGCTAAGCTAACAGAAGGTAAACCTGATCCAAACGGATAAGCTTGAGAAAAGGAACTGATCAACACAGAACCTAAACAAGGGAAGGAAATAATAAAAACATAACCTAACCGGAAATGTTAACTAAGCTAACAGAAGGTAAACCCGATCCAAACGGATAAACCATAGAAAAGGAACTGATCAAAACAGAACCTAGACAAGGAAAGGAAATGATCAAAACATAACTTAATTGGAAATGTTAGCTAAGCTAACAGAAGGTAAATGCAATCCAAAAAAATAAACCAGAGAAAAGGAACTGATCAAAACAGAACCTAAACCAAAATTTTGAATATATGGAAAAGAGACCAACCAAATAAGACTCCAATCAAGATACAATGATCAAAGGTGGAACCATCGATGAAAAGAAAACTATCCAAACATAGACTTTTGGAGAGAGAATGCTGACCAAAGGTGGACTTACTGGGGATACAACGTGACAGATTCCGCTGGGGAAACTGGATGAGAATTCTGACCAAAGTAAATTCGAAGAGATCGCCAAATCAAAGGTTAACTTTTACAGGAGAAAGAGATCAGCCGAGGGGTACTCTAACAAGGATTGCCAAAACATATTGAACTTTTAAGAGGTTGCAAGTATGCAAGAATTACAATATCCCTCAAACCAAAGGCAAAGTATTAATTCTTCAATATTGGCAATTGTCTGAATTACCACACACTAAGTATGGATACTCGAATACTTAAGAAATAAGAAAGGTTATACACCGACTCTTACTCGCACTCTGACGAGAAATTAAACATGAGTAAGATAACCAAGGGCTTGAAACGACAAGGGACAACCTTGAATCACTAGGGAAATGGAGAGCACTAAAGACACGACTAGTGGTAAATTAAAACAGACTCCGCTGGGGAAACATGATAGGATCACCCTAGGCTCGTTGTGGAGATAATTCAAATATTAGTGCATAAAAATCGGGTTACTACAAGCAAACAAAATTGGCTCATACTTATGCATGTTTGAATTTGTTTCTGTTTTTGGTAGATGCAATATAATGATGCATGTTTAGTAATACGCTGGGGAAAACACATCAATAATAGGCTGCTGAGAAGACAATGAACTTCCGAACGATTATTCTTTCACATCTGATCTTCTGTAGAGAAAAGGATATATGAACTTCAATGGGGAACCGAGATTCAGAACCACCAACCTCAAAAGATTGATATCACTAAGGAATTAGCTTCATGGAGAGCAATACTGCAAAAATAAATTACAGTTCATAGAAAATCTTGAATTCTGATCAAACTCCCAACTTTCTGGGGAACAAATTCTTTATCTTCTGTTATAAAAGGAGAGCTTTGTTTGGGATGGAAACTTTCTCGTGTAGAATTTCTTGACGAAGATAACTTCTACTGGGGAGTATAGAAATTCTTAACAAAAATAATTCTACTCAGACCACACTGGGGATAACACCACCTGGGGGGTAAAAAATCTTCACCTGGGGAAGAAACAAATATCTTGGGACAGAAACTCCACTGGGGATATCTCAATAAAATCTTCTATCACCGGGGATGAAAGAGTTATGATTGACACTCCCATGTACACCACACTAGGAAGATATGACACTTTCTCCACTAGGGAAAGAAAGCTTGCTCCATTGGGGAATAATAGATAAATTACTCCGGCGGGTCCTCGAAATTCGACTTTGACTGGGGATAAAGACTACCTCTTACACTAGGGAGCCAAAAAAATTTAGATGGTATCATCAACAATACTCATTGCACTAGGTGTAGCCATCTCTCCGAGATTCAAGCCAACAAGGATTTTTTGTACTGTGGAGCAGAAATCACTTCATTGAGGATAATGGTCATCTTCATAAGGATACCAAACCAAATCTCCCATAGGTAAAAATGAATCTCTTCAATAAACTTTGATATAGGCAGGCCGCATTAGAGAGAGACAGTGCACCCCTCACTGAGTAGGAGAATACATACTTCATGGTAAGAACGAGTGCAAACCTCACTGGGGAAGCCACAAAATTTCGACTTCAAGGAGAGTATCTCAAGAATCTCTGGTTAGAAAATAAAACATTTCTTCAGAGAAAACCTGGAGAGAAACATACTGTACTGAGAAGGAGGAATTATACTCGGATGAAAGTACACCTTCACTGGGGATGAATGATTCTGTCTTAAGCAGAGGTGAGCATTCATTTGGGAAATTGGATCCCATTCTATAGAAATCCTCGTGTTGGTCGCATACAGACCCTTCTTGATTGATTTCCTAGTGTGCTTCTCGTCATAAAAGACCAATAACATTTTGCAAAAAGAGAAATTGTAGTAATATGCCCCAGATTAAGGTCATTTTTCAAAATGATTTATCTTTCAATACATCCCTGAAGCAATTTGTCCCTTGGGATAATCAAACTTTCATCTGATGCTCATTATGTAAGCTTGCTTGATGTTTAAGCACTTGTTCATATGCAAAGAATATTTACTCTAAGAATGATAGTTCTAATGCAAATCCTATGTTTATCTTGAAATTTAAAAAACTTTTATTGAAAAGATGTTAAAACATCAAAAAAAATTGTTTGTACAATAGACAGTAAAGAGATGGAGCGATACCAACTCAAAAAGTTTTAGCAAGCCTCCTAGGAGTTGGATTACTGTATTCTTGTTACAGTATTGCTCTTGAATCAACCCATGCTTCAGTTAGGACTTTTCATGGTTGTAATGTGGCCTGGTTCATGGTTTTTTTTATAGAAAAAAGGATTTAAGGCTCAAAACATTTGGTGCCTGTGATCGGTGGAAATAGAACTGACTGTTTAAAGCTGGTTTTGCGAAATGTCGCGGTAAGCAAGAGTCGCCACTGTCTTTTATGTTCTCCAACATGGAAAGGACAAAAGCACAGCAAAATTCCTTATTGAGAATGTCTCTCGGTTCGGGAGGTAGATTTATAGAAAGGGAAGGTGTGAGCACCCTTTCTATCCATGGTTATCCATGGGCTCTTAGGTACTTGCTCTTATGTTTTCAAAAGATGTTTACTTTTCAAGTGTGTGTGGGTTTGAAAAAAAGTTTCGTTTTTGAAATATTTCTAAGTGACTCTTGTATCTGTCCTCAAGAGTGTATGAAAAATTTGTTTTGAAAACTTTTGAAAGTGTCAGTGTGAAAAGATGTTTTATTTTGTTTTGAAGAGAGCAAGTACCCATGAGTCATCTACCTACTCTAAGGAATTAGGCTGTGTAAGACTCATTTAGATAGTGTCATCCCACCATTGAGAGGTAGGTAGCACCACCGTTGGAGGTGTTCGGGTCAATTCGATTATTAGGGACATTGTGGTCACTGAAGCAATAGTAGGACACCTTAGAAGTAACCCTAATGTCCTAGATCCTTTTTATCCGAGGCAACCGTTTCGAGGCGACTGGATCTTTAGACAGGAGGGCGACCTCTAAGACACCCTATACTTGACGATCACTTTCGAGGCAACCAGTGAGGCGTACCCTAGGAGTGGCATGTGCATTGTGTGTTGTTTTCAGGTTAACATTTATCTTTGATCATGCAATTGTGAGCTACGAGTTGTTTTTTAATTACCATACATTCTTTCATGCAATTTTAGCAGTTAGGAGTGCGGAAAATAAAATACGGAAAGGTAAAAGCTACGCTATTACAAGGCGCGGGTCTATACATCGCCAAAAAACAAAGACCCGTTTTGATAAAGTGCGGAAAGTAAAGAAAGCAATAAACCTAATTACTATTACATTCCGGAAACAGTTACATAATAATCAAAATAAATAATAACGCGCGAAAGAATTAAATTGGAACGTCCTAGGGTTTTTGACCCTTTTGAGAAAATTATGAGTTTTTGGTCCTCTTGCTTGAAATTAAATTAAAATTAAACCTAATTACTTAATTAATTATTTACAAGAAAGAAAAGAAAGTGTTTTTGTGTTTTTTAATATTTTAATAAAAGTAAAAAAGGAAAAGGGATTAAAAGTCATGAAAACCCTAGTTCTAAGTTTATTTTAATTATTAATAAAAAATGTCAAATTTAACCTAATTAACTAAATTAATTAATTTATATTTTTATGTACAAAAATAATAGTAATTAATAAATAATAATAATGACAATTAAAAATATGAATGAAAATGCCAAACCCTAATTCTACATAATTTTTATTATTGAAACAAAAGTGAAAATTAAGCCTAAATTAAACTAAGTTAATTGTTAGTATTTATTTACAAAAAAAAAATAATAGTTAATGAATTTAATAAATGATAAAATATATTTACAATTTTTGATTTCTGGATTTATTATGAAAATTAATTTGTTGTGAATTAATAATAATAATTATAATAATTAAAAGAATTAAAAGAAAAGAAAATAAAATAGAAAAAAATAGCAAACCAAAGGGGGTGTGATGGCCCATATGGAGGTTTTTTTGTTGAATTCTGGCCCAAGAACAAGCAAGCCACATTGACTTTCATAATCATGTGCATGCTTATTGACCCCTGAGTACCATGGTCTTCATCTCCTGGCCACTGGATGGATGCTGAGAGACACATGGCGCATCACTGGTTGACGTGCATGGTAGAACATTGGACAGGTGCTGCTTGAGATAATGTTATGAAAAATAATATTGAATTTGGGTGGACCTGGGAATCGAACCCAGGTCCCAGTAATGAACAAACACGTCACCAACCACTACATCATCGCGTTGTATTTGTAATAATAATGGCTAGTGAAAATAATATACAAAATATCAATTATGCTGGGAAATTAAAGAAAGGCGCGCATCATATTTGAATCAACCAGTCATGTTCATCCACATATTGTCTTCTTCATCTTTTCCTGCAAAACAAAGAACAAGTAGCGGGGGTTTTTAACCCCCACTAACTACAACAACGAAAAATAACGATTAGAGTTAGGGTTAATATAAATTGAGCGCGAGGATTGGGTTGAATTCGTCTGGCCTTGACGAATTCAACCATGCACGTTTCGAGGTCCAATTTTTCAGCATATGTAAAGCCCCAAAATTCAAGCTTCGAAACCCTAATGTTCTTCCATGGTGGTTTTCGATTCAGAATGCTATAACCAAATTGGACTATACCAATCGCTTCAGGAGGTCCCTATTAACATAAATCAATCCAAAAAAATGGTTAAAAACGCATGAATAATGATATGCAATTTTGGAAAATAATGCAAACCGAGTGACTTGTTGTGAACGATTCTGATGGCGTTAGGGCTTGTTCTTGATGGCAACAGGTTCCTGGCAATGTCAGCAATACGTTTGAATCTCTTTTAGGCTTTGAATTATGCTGCAAGCGAGATTTCAGTTTCAAACTTTTCTTGACTTTTTTGAATTTTGGTTCTATGGTTTCAACTGCTTTTTCACGTGTAGGGTTTTAGGTTAAGCTTCAGTACATATAGCACAATAGAATTAGGGTAAATCTTGGCCCAACAATCCATGGCATTATGGTTTGAATGTGTGACTGCCAATCAAATCTTTTTCAATCTTTTTCTTTGATAAAACCTTGCCAATCATGGAGATTTTGAGGTCTTTGATATGTACACGGATTGCCAGCTTGTCCTAGCTTTATTTGCATCACAAAAGATTTAAAAATCATATCTTTTGAATTTTCCTACAATTAAAATCAATTAAATGAATTAATATTAATAAAAATTCAATTAATTAATTAAAAATAAGAAAATAAATCATTTTAAGTTCAATGGATCGTGAATAAGCCTTGGGCAAAGATTCAAGAAGGAATTTGAGGCCCATTAGCAAAAATGAAGTGTTTTAGGCAAAGTTGACTTTTGAAAGTTCCCAAATATTTCCCAACTTCTCCAATGCATATCTTGCTCAATTTTGAGGCTATGAACATGTTCTTGGACATTTTGGAAAGGTCTTTAAGTCTTCTAACCAATTTCTTTGGTCCCATGTCATTTTGATTCACCAATATCAAGTTATGGTCTTTGACTTAAAGTGCCTTTTTGTTGACTTTTGAAAATGACCTATAATGTAGAATTTGATAACTTTTTGTGAGAGCATTTCTTGGACTTGGAGTGTGAAGATGAGTTGTAGGAAATGTCATCCCCTTCAAAATGAGCATTGGATGGGATTTTTATGATGAACCATGAAAAAGTTATGCCTTGGTCAATTTGCAGTTGACTTTTCAACTGTCCAAAAATAGAAACTTTTTGCATCTTGATGATTTTTGAGCCATGCTTGTGAAATCATGATCAAGACTTGATCAAATGATGATTGTGGCTTCAAAATGAGATGTTGACAAAAAATTTGACTTTTGACTGTCAAATGACCATTTTGCCCCTACAGTTGACTGTGAAGCAATTAGGGCTTTTGACTGTGCAACTTGATGCTGTGAGTCTTGAAACTTGACATATGGATGCTTGACAATGTATATAGGCATATGGGACTTGATTGGACCCTTGAAAACCTCAACTTCCTTGCAATAACCAAAACCCTAATTTTGACTGTGTTAGGAGGGTGTTTGCACTGTGCAATCCTTAATCCATTTGAAGCTTGACCTTGCCAAATCTTGAAGAATATGGGAGGGCAAATTTTGGGGTGCAACAGTTGCCCCTATTCAATCTTATTAGACCTGAGGATGTAGATTGGCTTGCGTGCCTTTCGTGATCCGAAGGTGGAAGATGATTGAACACTAAAGTGCCCAGAAATTTGCACTCACATAGTAGAGTATCAGCAGCATGATGGCGGGAATGGGCTTACAGATGCCATTTGGAGAGATGATGGATAGGAGGATGGGCTTATAGATGCCAACTGGAGACTGTTGGTATGTGGATGGGCTTATAGATGCCATCTAGGTGTCGATCGCGTAAGAGATTCCTTAGCGAGAACTTGCGTACCTGAGAAAGAAAGATAATTACCTGGCCTGTTACAGGGGTTGATCTTCAAACTCTTTATGCAGATATGCCCTGGCTGGATACAGGAATCGAATCTTCAAACTCTTTAGACGTGCCCTGGCTAGATACAGGAATCGAATCTGGAATTAGTCGTCAACAGATATGCCCTGGCTGGATACAGGAATCAAATCTTCAAACTCTTCAGACGTGCCCTGGCTAGATACAGGAACCGAATCTGGAATTAGTCGTCAACAGATATGCCCTGGCCGGATACAGGAATCGAATCTTCAAACTCTTCAGACGTGCCCTGGCTAGATACAGGAATCGAATCTGGAATTAGTCGTCAACAGATATGCCCTGGCCGGATACAGGAATCGAATCTTCAAACTCTTCAGACGTGCCCTGGTTGGATACAGGAATCGAATCTGGAATTATTCGTCAACAGATATGCCCTGGCCGGATACAGGAATCGAATCTTCAAACTCTTCAGACGTACCCTGGCTTGATACAGGAATCGAATCTGGAATTAGTCGTCAACAGATATGCCCTGGCTGGATACAGGAATCGAATCTTCAAACTCTTCAGACGTGCCCTGGCTTGATACAGGAATCGAATCTGGAATTAGTCGTCAACAGATATGCCCTGGCCGAATACAGGAATCGAATCTTCAAACTCTTCAGACGTGCCCTGGCTTGATACAGGAATCGAATCTGGAATTAGTCGTCAACAGATATGCCCTGGCTGGATACAGGAATCGAATCTTCAAACTCTTCAGACGTGCCCTGGCTTGATACAAGAATCGAATCTGGAATTAGTCGTCAACAGATATGCCCTGGCTGGATACAGGAATCGAATCTTCAAACTCTTCAGACGTGCCCTGGCTTGATACAGGAATCGAATCTGGAATTAGTCGTCAACAGATATGCCCTGGCCGGATACAGGAATCGAATCTTCAAACTCTTCAGACGTGCCCTGGCTAGATACAGGAATTGAATCTGGAATTAGTCGTCAACAGATATGCCCTGGCCAGATACAGGAATCGAATCTTCAAACTCTTTAGACATGCCTTGGCTAGATACAGGAATCGAATTTGGAATTAGTCGTCAACAGATATGCCCTGGCTGGATACAGGAATTGAATCTTCAAACTCTTCAGACGTGCCCTGGCTGGATACAGGAATCGAATCTGGAATTAGTCGTCAACAGATATGCCCTAGCTGGATACAGGAATCGAATCTTCAAACTCTTCAGACGTGCCCTGGCTGGATACAGGAATCGAATCTGGAATTTCTTCATGCAGATATGCCCTGGCTAGATACAGGTATCGAATTCAGAATTGCGACAGTTGATAGTAATCATCTTTGTATTGACCTTTTTCCTGAAAAGGCAAAACATTAGTTGTATGCAATGTCATGATGTATGAAATGCACGATGTTCTCAAAATAAATGAGATTGTATGTTCATGATGCGTATGTGCATGCTATAATGCATGAAGATGTGATGCTTATGAATGTATTTTTTTTGTCTAGGAAAATAAATCCTTGAAGGATGCTGGGAAGTCAAATCCTGGGCTGATGTTGAAGAGTAGAGTTCTTCGTCTCTGCTGGGGATGATGGTTGCGAGAATAAACCTGTAGGAGAAGATGACTCCGTTGGGGAATAAACTTGTTGGAGAGATTACTCTGCGGGGAATACTCTGTGGGAAGAGATGCTTCGCTGAGGTTTTGATGATAACTCCGCTCGGGATTCCATTGATAAGCTCTGTTGGAAGATTTGATGAACTCCGCTGGGGGATAGGAAGAACTTCATCGGGGACGATCTTTCCGTTGTAATTAGCTGAGGATAACCCAGTTATAAGCTCTGGCGAGGAATAACTTTTGAACAAAGCCGGGGAGATGCTTTCGTACTCTGCAGGGGACAAGCTTCCAGAATCTACTGGGGATAAGCTTCCTACTGGGGAGATTGATTTAACTCTCCTGGGGAGACTTTTGGACTGCACTGGGGAATGGCTCCACTGGATGTCTGGTATTCCGCCGGGGAACAATCTTAGATCAAGATTTTCGGGGATGCTTGCTTAGGAATATCTGTATACTCCACTGGGGAATGTTGAGATTTACTGGGGATACTCACTTCCTTAAGGCTGACAGTAGACTAACTCTGCTTGGGGAGAGTATTGCTGACTTGCTGGAGAATACTGAGCCTTTTTAGGGGTTGATGGGAGACCAACTCTGCTTAAGGAGAGTATGGTTGATTCTTGTCTTACTCTGCGAGGAGTGAAGGTATCCTGGTCATGTTCTTCAGCTGAACCTACCTTGGTATCTTGGTGGACGGAACAATTAGATTGCTTAGACCACTCATTATTGCCCCTGTTTCTGATGTCACCTGTAATTAACCCTTTGTTTCGTATGCAGATATTTAAGAGTTAGCAATTAGTGTCAAATGCATATATCAAAAATGAACATTGGACGTTCTTTGCAAAACAAAACAGAAAAAGGAAAATAATTGACAATTTATCTGAAAAGTGAATTTGTATTGATTTTTTTGAATTTGCCTGTAAATAGGCGTTTATGTACAAGAGGCTGACGTCCTAGTAAGAGAACGTCGCCGAACAACATAGAGTTTACAATTTTGTGAAAAGGAAACCAAAACAGCTATGTGTGAAAGGAATAATCCCACTGGGTTCCAACTCTGCTATCGCCTTTATGTCTTCAAGCGTCTCATCACTTGGCTGCTTAGTTGAAGATGAAGCTGACTGATCGATGCCGTCTGAACCTGATATTTGATACCGGATTCCGGATGCAAGGTGATTCAATGAGACATAGTATTATGCTTTAATCCCTAACTTTTGCCTGGACCGCCCTTTCGGGTTTTCAGTCCATCGGGATACCCATTTTTGCCCAAGCCGCCTTTTCAGGTTTTCGACTTGCCGGGTGTACAGATTTTTTTCATTTCATCCCTTATTTTTTCCCGAACCCTTTTGGTTCGCCGGGAAGCCTTTATTTTTGCCTAGGTGTGTCAACCTAGCGAGTCTTTTATTCATGCGTAGTATCTTTTTACTATGTCTGCATTGGCGGGGTGAGGAAGGTCGTCACCATCCATGGTGGTTAGAATCATGGCTCCTCCTGAGAAGATATGTTTAACCACAAATGGCCCTTCATACGTAGGGGTCCATTTGCCCCTGGGATCACTTTGAGGAAGAATGATACGCTTGATTACCAGGTCCCCAACTTGATACTCTTGTGGTTTGACTTTCTTGTTAAATGCCCTGATCATCCGTTTTTGATACGTTTGACCATGACAAATAGCAGTGAGTCTCTTTTCGTCAATTAGGTTTAATTGATCAAGTCGAGTTTGGATCCAGTCATCTTCGCTCAAGCCTGCATCCTTCATTATCCGGAGAGAGGGTATCTGGACTTCAATCGGCAAGACTGCCTCCATGCCATAGACCAAGGGAAAGGGAGTTGCCCCGGTTGACGTTCTTGCTGAGGTACGGTACCCATGAAGAGCAAACGGTAACATCTGATAACACAATTTTATATAGTATATTTGATTTAATTTTCATAAATAATGTTAGTATTTTTATTTAATTATTTCATTTCATTTCCATATTACGCCGGTATTTTTATTATTTCAGGTATTTTATTTTAATTAGACAAATTGAGCAAAGTGAAGAAATTAAGAGAGTTATTGGACTAAATATGCAAGAAATGAAGAAAAAGGGGTGTGCAAAGCAAAAATGATGGATCAAAGGTTTATTATCTCCAAACTGGGCCCAAACGAAATCAGGCCCACGCAAGCAAGAGAGCCCTAAAGGCACGTGCAAGAGTGAGACGCACGTCTCAACTCCTCTCCTACAATTGAGGCGCCCGCCTCAGACCCTCTCCTGAGTGGGAGGCGCCCGTCTCAACATGGTCAAAGGGGATGAGAAAATCTGGGGACGACCACCTCCACGCATAGCAGTTAGAAGGAGATATTTTGGGAAAAGTGGTACGAAAATATCTCGAGAGGTGGTTACATTCTACCACTATAAAAGGCCAGAGGAAATCAAAAAAAGGGACCGTTTTTCTTAGCATTATTTTTCCAGTTTCAGAATTTACCTTCCTGCATTTATTAGTTTCCATTGTAATTCAGTTTCCAGCAGTTATTTTCCAGCCAGTTCTTTTTCGATTACTTAAATTTTATTTCTGTTGAAGAACCGGGATTTTGTACGAATTGATTCAAGCTTCAAGAATTATTTCCAGCATTTATTTAATTCAGGTTCCTTATTTACATCACTTTAATTAATTATTTGCATGAGAGATATTTATTTAGCCATGAATTTATTTATGAATGTTAATTCCTTTAATGTATTCATGTCTGCTTTTATGAGTATGTCTGGCTAAATTATTTAAATATCGGTATGTAACGAGTTAATTTGAATGGATCCGGAATAAACAGGCTTGATTATATTTTATAAAATAAACACTTTTTCTGATTTAGTTATCTAGTTTATTTTGTTAAAAAAGTTTAGAAACCAACAGAGCGAAAGTTTGAGGTTAATAAACTGACTAAGATTAGAAACCAATAGAGCGACAGTTTGAGGTTTAGAATCAGATAGTAGATACTAGGTATTGTTTTTAAAGACTGCGACAGCGTTTTAAAACCAATTAAACTTTATTTATTTTCAAAAAGTAATTTTAAAATCAATGGGATAGCGAAAGCATACATCAGAGTTTAAAATTATAATTTACTTCAATAGAGCAAAAGTTTGAGAATAGATTTTTGAATAAATACTTTTTGCTGAAAAAGATATTATTATCATTTTTAGAAAATAAGCCAGTGGAAAGCCGGATTCTTTAATGTTAACGAAGTACATACCGATATTCGCATTATTATTATTTCAATTAGAATTAAGTTTTATTACCCAAAAATTCCCCTAATCAATTATTCGATAGCTATAGCTTTACACAGTAGTTTAGATTACGTTAGTTCAATTTATAGTCCCTTAGGTTCGATATCTTTTAAAACTACGCGATAGGGCTGTATACTTGCAGTCTCCCGATTAATTTAGACGATAAAGTCGCGATCAAGTTTTTGGCGCCGTTGCCGAGGACTATTTAAGTTGATATCGTAATTTTATTACGAAGTATAGACTATAGCAACTATTTCTTTTCCCTCTGTGTATGCCAAATACTCGCTCTCAAGGCGCGCCTTTGCATATACCTATATACGATATCGAGCGTTACCTTAGATTAAGAAGACGAATTCAAGAGTATTTAGAACGCAACAACCTTCCTTCGACCAAACTTCCTGACGTTGAAGAACTCAAGAAGATGGTTGATCCTCCTGCTCCTGCTCCTCGTCCTCTTAAGGACTACGCTGTTCCTTCTCAAGCAGAGCCTCATAATAGTATTGTTGCTCCTGCTATCGCTCGAAACGATTTCGAGCTAAAACCTTCGCTTCTTTCCGCTGTTCAGCAGAACCAGTTTTCTGGAGCTCCTACTGACGACCCGAATCTCCAGCTGTCAGTGTTTGTGCAGTACGCAGACACTGTGAAAGCGAATGGTGTTAACCCCGAGGCGATACGATTGCGCCTATTTTCTTTTTCCCTCAGAGACAGAGCTCGCGCATGGCTCCAATCTCTTCCTTCCAACTCAATCACCACATGGGATGAGTTGAAGAAAGTCTTCTTGGCTAGATATTTTCCTCCAAGCAAAACTGCTATGCTCAGAGCCAATATCAATGGTTTCAGACAAAAAGACAATGAATCACTCTTTGAAGCTTGGGAACGTTATAAAGACATGCTTAGACTTTGTCCTCATCATGGTTTAGAAGAATGGCTGATCATTCACACGTTCTACAATGGTCTCTTGTACAATACGAGATTGACTATAGACGCCGCAGCTGGTGGCGCACTGATGAATAAACCATATACTGAAGCAAGACAACTTATCGAAAGCATGGCTCAAAACCATTGCCAATGGGGTACGGAGAGAGTTAGCGTAGAGAAATCTCAAACGAAAGGTGCCATGGTTGAAGTGAACAGTCTGGATCAAGTCAACGCTAAAGTGGAAGCTCTCACTCAAAAGCTCGAGAATCTTACCACCGCTCCCGCAGCTACTGTTGCTGCAATTGCTCAAACTTGCGACTTATGTGGTATTCAATCACATCTTGCTCCAGAATGCCCACTTTTAACAGGAGTTCCAGTTGAACAAGCGAATTACATACAGGGTAATCCTTACAGCAACACATATAACCCTGGCTGGAAGAATCATCCCAACTTTTCATACAAGAGTAACAACGCGTTATACGCACCTGGACAAGCTCCTGCTACACCACCTGGTTATCCTAAGGCTATTCCAAATCATCCTAATAATGGTCCTAACACGTCTAATGCTCCTAGGAAGTCTAATTTGGAAGTCATGATAGAGCATTTCATCGCTACTCAATCCCAAACCAATAATACTCAAACCCAGACTAATAAGGATGTTCAAAATCAGAATATACACATTAATGAGCAGATTAAGCAATTATCTAACAAGCTTGATGCTTTAGCTACACATAATAAAATGTTAGAAACACAAATCTCTCAGGTAGCTCAACAACAAGCGACTTCTGCTGCTCCTGCTGGCTCATTTCCTGGACAGCCTCAACCTAATCCCAAAGGACATGCAAATGCTGTTATCTTAAGAAGCGGAACAGAGTATGATGGACCTGTAGATTCCAGAAACAATAGCCCAGCTATGCAACAAAATTATGTTAAACAATCTGAAACTAAAGATAAAGAAGAAAAGGAAAATCAGAGAGATAATAATGAAGATACCACGCAAAAAGATGAAACTTATGTACCCCCACCACCTTATAAGCCTCGTATCCCATACCCTCAAAGGTTAGCTAAAACTAAGAATGTGGGTCAATTCAAGAAATTCGTGGATCTTCTGAAACAACTTAATGTTACAATTCCTTTTACCGAAGCTATAACTCAAATGCCCTCCTACGCTAAATTCCTTAAAGAGATTCTATCCAATAAGAAAAAGCTAGAGGATAATGAAACTGTCATGCTTACTGCTGAATGTAGTGCAATTATTCAAGACACAATGCCTCCTAAACTCAAAGACCCTGGAAGTTTCTCTATTCCATGTGTAATTGGAAAATTTGTCATAGATAAAGCCTTATGTGATCTTGGAGCCAATATAAGTGTGATGCCGTTATCTATATGCAAGAAACTTGAAATGGGAGAACTCAGACCAACCAAAATGTCCGTTCAATTAGCAGATAGGTCAATTAAATATCCTGCAGGAGTTCTCGAGAATGTTCCTGTACGCATTGGCCAATTCTATATACCAACCGATTTCATTATCATGGACATAAGGGAGGACGAAGTTACCCCAATCATTCTTGGAAGGCCTTTCTTAGCCACAGCCGGTGCAATTATAGATGTAAAAAGAGGAAAACTTACTTTTGAAGTAGGTGAAGAGAAAATCGAATTTATCCTCTCTCAATTCCTGAAAGCACCTGCAATTGAAGATACTTGTTACTTCATGGATATCATCGATGAATGTAGAAAAGAAGCTGAGCTTGAAAATGAAGACAATCTCGATGAAAATCTGAGTAGTAATCTAAGTGAATGCTTAGCTATAGCACCAGATCCTACACAATGTTTAAGAAAACCACCCCTAGAACTCAAAACACTTCCTAAAAATCTAAGGTATGAATTCCTGGATTCCGAACTCGAACGACCAGTGATAGTCAACGCAGAACTTGGCGAAACCGAAACTGAAAAACTTTTACAAATTCTGAGAAAATATCCAACAGCCTTAGGATATAATATCACTGATCTTAAAGGAATAAGTCCCTCTATCTGTATGCATCGCATTATGCTAGAAGAAGATTGTAAAACTTCAAGAGAACACCAGAGGAGACTAAACCCGATTATGAGCGAGGTTGTGAAAAAGGAAGTTATGAAGTTGTTAGAAGCAGGAATCATATATCCTATATCTGATAGCAAATGGGTTAGCCCTGTGCATGTTGTACCTAAGAAAGGAGGTGTCACGGTAGTCGAAAATGAGAAAGGAGAAATCATAACTAAAAGAGTCGAATCTGGATGGAGAATGTGCATCGATTATCGAAAACTTAACAAAGCCACCAGAAAAGATCATTTCCCTTTACCATTTATTGATCAAATGTTGGAACGTTTAGCTAGACACTCTCATTTCTGTTTCTTGGACGGTTATTCAGGTTTCTTTCAGATACCTATTCATCCTAATGACCAAGAGAAAACAACTTTCACATGCCCTTTTGGAACCTTTGCTTATAGAAGAATGCCATTTGGTTTATGCAATGCTCCTGCAACTTTTCAATGATGTATGATGGCAATATTTGCTGATTTTCTAGACAATGTTATGGAAGTCTTCATGGATGATTTTTCCGTTTGTGGACAAAGCTTTGAAGAATGTTTAGAAAATTTAGAAAGGGTATTAGAACGTTGTGAGAAGGTTAATCTAGTGCTTAATTGGGAGAAATGCCATTTTATGGTACAAGAAGGAATTGTTTTAGGACACATTATATCCAAAAGAGGAATTGAAGTCGATTCTGCTAAAATCGAAGTTATTGAGAACCTTCAACCTCCAAAAACTGTTAGAGAAATCCGAAGCTTTTTGGGACACGCCGGTTTTTATCGACGATTCATTAAAGATTTCTCTAAGATAACTAAACCCCTAACTGAGCTATTAATGAAAGACGCTGAATTTATCTTCGACGAAAAATGTTTAGAAGCATTTCAAACACTTAAGAAAGCATTAATTTCTGCGCCTATCATGCAAACTCCAGATTGGAATGAACCTTTTGAAATAATGTGTGACGCAAGTGACTATGCCGTAGGAGCTGTTTTAGGACAGCGAAAGGATAAAAGACTCCACGTCATATATTATGCAAGCAGAACCCTGGACGAAGCGCAGATGAATTATGCTACAACCGAGAAAGAATTCTTAGCAGTGATCTTCGCATTAGACAAGTTTCGTTCCTACTTAGTAGGATCCAAAATAATCATATACACTGATCATGCTGCTATTAGATATCTCCTAACCAAAAAGGACGCTAAACCTAGACTCCTGAGATGGATATTGCTACTGCAAGAGTTTGATTTAGAAATCAAAGATAAGAAAGGAACCGAAAACGTGGTAGCAGATCATCTCTCTAGACTAGAAAATCTTAAACATGAACAAGTGTCGATCGATGATGAATTCCAGTATGATAAACTGATTGCCCACTTAGAAGACACAGAACCAGATAAACTCATGGAAACCACCTTAGCCGTAACCTCGTTGCCTTGGTATGCCGATTTCATAAATTACCTCGCTGCAGGAGTTTTACCACCTGAACTTACCTACCAACAGAAGAAGAAATTCTTCCATGATCTTAAACAGTATTATTGGGATGAACCTTTACTTTTCAAGAGAGGTCCCAATGGAATTTTCCGCCGATGTGTGCCAGAAGAAGAGATTGAAAACATTATAAAACACTGTCATTCTGCACCTTACGGAGGACATACGAGTACATCCAAAACTTGTGCAAAGATCTTACAATCCGGTCTCTATTGGCCTAATTTATGGAAAGACGTACGTGCCACCATCATAAAATGCGACAGGTGTCAACGCACCGGTAACATATCTAGACGTGACGAAATGCCACAAAAAGGCATTTTAGAAGTCGAAATCTTTGATGTGTGGGGGATAGACTTTATGGGACCCTTTCCATCTTCATCCGGTAACAAGTATATACTCGTGGCTGTGGATTATGTCTCAAAATGGATCGAAGCTATAGCTTCTCCAACAAATGACACCCGAGTGGTACTTAAGCTGTTCAAGAACATAATCTTTCCTAGGTTCGGTGTACCCAGACTCGTTATAAGTGAAGGTGGATCTCATTTCATTTCCAAAATCTTTGAAAAATTATTAGGAAAATATGGAGTTCGACATCGCATAGCTACACCTTACCATCCTCAAACTAGCGGACAAGTTGAAGTTTCAAATCGCGAGATAAAACAAATCCTTGAAAAAACTGTCGCTACGTCCAGAAAGGACTGGTCCTTTAAACTTCACGAAGCTTTATGGGCTTATAGAACTGCCTATAAAACTCCCATCGGTACTACTCCTTTCAAGCTTATTTATGGTAAGTCATGCCATCTCCCAGTTGAGTTAGAACACAAGGCCTATTGGGCCATTAAGAATCTGAACTTAAGTTACACTGCCGCTGGAGAGAAGCGTATCCTGGATATTAATGAATTGGAAGAACTTAGACAGGATGCGTACGAAAATGCTAGGATTTACAAAGAGCGCACAAAGAAATGGCACGATAAGCATATATCTAGGAAGAATTTCAACATAGGTGACTTGGTATTACTATTTAACTCACGATTAAAATTATTTCCTGGAAAATTACGATCTAGGTGGTCCGGACCTTTTGAAATTACTCGAGTTTATCCAAGTGGTGCAATAGAGATTAAGGGAGCTTCGATTGAACCGTTTATAGTAAACGGGCAGCGTTTAAAACATTACCATCTAACTGAACTCGAGGGAAATTCTCAAACGATAAATCTAGATGAGCCACACACTCGATTAGAAGCCTAGTCTTTAGTTTTATTTGTCGAGCTTACGACATAAAACAAAGCGCTTTGTGGGAGACAACCCACCGTTTTTTTTATATTTCCTTCTTCTTATTTTTCATTTCTTCTTTATTCTATTTTTAACAGAAACAAAAACAAAAATATATCTATTTCTTTTCTTTATCTATTCATTATATTTCTCCTCTTTGTCTTATTTCTTTCTATTCTATGTTTTTTTTCTTCTCATCGGCATTTTGGCCAATGCTGATCTTCTTTATTTTCTTCTCTTCAGGACACTTCTTGCTACTTATTTCTCTTCCCACTATGTCTCGAGTTGACGATATGCCAGTTAGTTTCAGAGGAAGAAATCAGCGCACCAAATATGGAGTTTTATCCGAGCGTGAGATGTTACCTACTATCTACCCTCATCACGGTGCTATGACTGCTCTTGGTATTCGTGATTGTGTGCTTTTTCTGCTGAATCAGATTGGGTGGGATAGTTCACGCCTGATGACTTGCTATGCCACTTATCGGAACCTCACTTTGGAGTTCCTCAGCTCTTTGATATACTTTCCTACTCATGGGTTTGCTTTACGCCGTGGACTTATTATCTTCAGACTTTTTGGCATCACTTTCAAGTTTAACCATAAGGAATTGGGTGAGCTTCTTGGTTTTCCTAATGGCATAGGAGTTTATCATGAAACTCAGGAGGAGTATCTTGGATTTAGAGAGCTTGACTATTTTTGGGGATCTATTTCTGGAATCCTTAACCCTGAGCCCGAGGACTTTGTATCAGAGAATATCCATAATCCGGCCTTCAGGTATTTCCATAAGATTCTGGCCCACACCATTTTTGGAAAACCCCAGAATGTCACCACTGTTTCTAAGGATGAGATTTTTATCATGTTTTGTACTTCGCAAAACCGTCTGGTTAATGCGATCACTTATCTGATCCGTACCTTTGTGGATCTCATTGATACTGATCATGCACCCATTCGGATGGGAGGTCTCGTCACTATGATTGCAAATGTTGTTGGACCTCGACAATCCTTTAAGCATCTGAATGCTTTTACTGGTATTACTTGCATGACCATCGAGTTCTGTTTCAACACGGGTATAATTGGTGATCTTGGCCCGACTCAGTTCACCTTGTTGATTAATGGTCAAGTTATGCAGCTGTTTACCTTGCCTAACCCAGCTAAGAGTGTGCATAACAAAGCCAACTGGCTTTTTGGTCTTGATCAGCAGCCTTCTCCGCCCAGCACTCCTGAGACTCCGCAAGATTATGAGATTTTGGAAGATTCTGAGAAAGATCCCACTACCCCTCCAAGTTATTATGATATGGGCCCTCCTTAGCACAATTTTACCGCTCACTCTGTTGCTCCTGACACCGTTATGCATGAGGCTCCTACTATTGATTATGCAACTGCCATCCATGCTCTCCGGGTGGAACATCAGGCTTTGAGGAACGATTTGACTAGTTTGCGAGCCGATTTCTTTGGTTTTATGGATACTGTTTCTGCGCAATTTCAAGAAGTTTTCGCTTACTTTCATTCTTCCTCCGCTCCTAAGGCAGGACCATCTAGTGGCTAGAGCTTTTAAGTAGTTCATTTTATTTAGTTTAGCTTAGTTTGATTTTATTAGATATTGCAATATTTTCGTTATGTTCTTTTTATTATTATGTTTTACTTTCCAAATACTTGATTCTTAAATTGTAAGCAACTTTGATCCTCATTCTAAAAGCAATTCATGTTATTTTCTTATAATTATAATGTTGCAGCTTAATATTATATCATATAAAAATATTATCTTATAAGAATATTAATATTATTACACTCTTATTTGTTGCTACAATTTTTAAATATATTCCCTTTTCTGGCTCCTGCGTTAACCAGTCTCTGCACAAATGCAAGTGAGATTCCTTTTTATTCGTTGCATGCTGTCCCTTATCATTCACACGCTTGCTTTTTCCAACCAAGCTGAGACACACGCCCCAACCCAACACACAGACTGGAGACACACGCCTCCAACTGCGCCATGCAGCTTTGAGACGCACGCCTCACGCGTGGTCTCCTATGTCAGACGGTCGCTCAGCATGTTTTCGTGCAGAGTAAAAGTTGGTCTCCTTGCATTTACTTGTCTTGTCCGTTTCGTTTTCCCATTCTGTCCCAATTAATTCAAATTCAAATTCAACACTCTTTATTCTCATTCAAATTATATTCTTTCCACTTCCCACCATTAATCCCCATTCAAATTTTCCCCTCCATTTTCCAACACCCACTTATTATAATTTATCACTTTTAACTTTCACTCCACTATAAATACCATTCATCCTTCTTTCTCATTTCACAACATTTCTAACCATCTCTACCATTTCCTCTCCTACACCCATATTTTCTACCTTTTTCCTTCTTCAACCCATATCCATCTATGGCCCCACGAAACAACCAAAGACAAGTTAAGCCCGACCGACCACCACCCGACCTATCCAATATCATTTTCCGCGATAACGACGACGGCCAACAACAACAAAAGTATAAAAAATTCTATACCTGTTCCGTCGTTCCTACAAAATACGTAAGTTCGGAGTGTTTGGAAACCTTAGGAATGACCGATAGCATCGTCTTAATGCTCAATAACACCGGTTTAACTAGTCTCTGCACAAACCCATGTCCAACCTATGAACCACTCGTGCTTGAATTTCTTAGTTCCTTCTCTTACACAACACGTGTCGACGATCCCTACACAACCGGAACCGCCAACTTCCGCATGTTTAATCAAGAGTACTCTCTTGATCAAGAAAGAGTCGCTGAACTCTTATCTTTCACTCGTGGCGAGCATGTTCATTACAAGCCTTTCGACGATGACCACGATCTTTCTTGGGATCAAGTCGGCTTCTCCTTATGGAATGATCTCACCGGTCAAACCACGGAAAGTTGGCGCGACCTCTATGCTTCTCAAATACATAACCCTACATTAAGGTACTTTCACCGCGTTCTTGCTAACACCATCTTTGGTCGGACCAATAATCACAAGGTCAACCAAAATGAGCTGTTCATCATTTTCTGTGCCCTTAATGGCCAGGCTGTCAACGTCGCTCCTTTCATGCTCAGTCACATCCACACATGCGTGAACGCAGCAGGTAATAATCCCTTTGTTTTTGGAGGCATCATCACTTCTTTAGCATATGCTTTAGGCCTTTCCGCCGAGCTATTTTCTTTGTTACAATATATGATGCCAGCTACTCTTCTTGATGTCATCTATTGCCGAGATTCCCATATAATCTCTCCAAGACATGATGGTCGGTTTACATTAGTGATAAATCATCGTCAAATTCCTGATATTGTGTTACCTTGTCCGAATCGTATCGACGTCCGAGTCCGCACCAATTGGCGTTATGCTCTTGATGCACCTGCCGCCCAACAACCAAATAATCCCGCTGCAAATTTCGCAGCTATACAGGCTCATATGCTTCGTCAAGATCAGTTGTTCCATGCCATGCAACAAAACCAAGCTGAGACTTTACGTCTCGTACAAGAAGTCCAACGTGACCAACAAGAGATGCGACGCGAACAACAACAATATGCCTTTCGCCATGATCGTAACCTCGAATCTTTGCAAGCTCGCATAGCAGACGCACTTCATCTTAATGATCTTGATTCTGACGTACGACGAAGACCTCGTACTCGAGGACGAAGAACAAGAGCTCATGATTCTCAAAGCACCGAGTGATCGCCTTTCTATTTTCATCTGATTCTCCTTTGTTTTTATCACATTGAGGACATTGCTCCTTTTTAGTATGGGGGAGTCAGATCATTTCCTTGTTCATTTCTATTTCCTTTGCTCTCTTTGTAGTATTTTTCCTTTTTTTTCTTTCCTTCTTTTCTTGTATTGCAAAATTTCAATTCAATAAAATACTTATTTATGCAAATTTTAATCTCTTATGCAAAAATTTGTGCTTACTCGAATTCCCCCTATTTCTTGAGCCATAACGAATAAAATAAAACAATTTTAACACGCATTTATAAACATTATTCAACTAGTATTAAGGTTGCCTATTATAAATAAGAATTCGAGCAACTTAGCAAAATTGCTACCGTCTTAACACTTCAAAACCCCCGATGTGTTGGATCGATTTAAGTACTTATTATACCAAAACCTTTAAAACTTAGTTTTAGATTAGCCCCGAGTAGTTTATTAAGCAGTCGGCACCGCCATAAACACAAACTACGTGGAGAGCTGATGAATATAAGTGATTGATCAAATATTCTTAAGAAATTGCTTTTATCTGAAGATGCACTTATTAAGTTAGATGGTCCTTACCAGATCATTTAATCCAACAGTTGCAGAAACTATAAATTTAAATGCAAAATAATCCATTATAAATTGGTTCAGTGGTCCCTGGTGCTGAACTTGGTAGGGCGAATTACGGTTCGATCCCCCGCAATTTTTAATTGGAAAAAGGGAGTACCATATGATTAAATTACCAGAACTCCTAGTTGGCTTACTAAGATCAAATTCACTAACCAGTTACTCCACTATGTGCGTGTAAGGTAAAGGGCTTAATGTGATTGCACTAGAATGAAAACGGGTGAAATAAAACGTAGTATTAGGTTAAGCTATAATGACATGACTTAAATTGGTCTGCTTAAATGGGGTTGTCCAGTGTTCCTACGATAACTTTGGTGTTTAAGTTCGACTTAAATTCTCTAACGAAAAAAATTCAACTTGCAACCTGGTACGAAGTGATGTGTGTTCTTATATTTGTGTTTAACTGTGCGTCAGTGATTTTCAATTTATTTTTACTTTTGCTTGAGGACAAGCAACGGTTCAAGTATAGGGGAGTTTGATAACACAATTTTATATAGTATATTTGATTTAATTTTCATAAATAATGTTAGTATTTTTATTTAATTATTTCATTTTATTTCCATATTACGCCGGTATTTTTATTGTTTCAGGTATTTTATTTTAATTAGACAAATTGAGCAAAGTGAAGAAATTAAGAGAGTTATTGGACTAAATATGCAAGAAATGAAGAAAAAGGGGTGTGCAAAGAAAAAATGATGGATCAAAGGTTTATTATCTCCAAACTGGGCCCAAACGAAATCAGGCCCACGCAAGCAAGAGAGCCCTAAAGGCACGTGCAAGAGTGAGACGCACGTCTCAAATCCTCTCCTATAATTGAGGCGCCCGCCTCAGACCCTCTCCTGAGTGGGAGGCGCCCGTCTCAACGTGGTCAAAGGGGATGAGAAAATCTGGGGACGACCACCTCCACGCATAGCAGTTAGAAGGAGATATTTTGGGAAAAGTGGTACGAAAATATCTCGAGAGGTGGTTACATTCTACCACTATAAAAGGCCAGAGGAAATCAAAAAAAGGGACCGTTTTTCTTAGCATTATTTTTCCAGTTTCAGAATTTACCTTCCCGCATTTATTAGTTTCCATTGTAATTCAGTTTCCAGCAGTTATTTTCCAGCCAGTTCTTTTTCGATTACTTAAATTTTATTTCTGTTGAAGAACCGGGATTTTGTACGAATTGATTCAAGCTTCAAGAATTATTTCCAGCATTTATTTAATTCAGGTTCCTTATTTACATCGCTTTAATTAATTATTTGCATGAGAGATATTTATTTAGCCATGAATTTATTTATGAATGTTAATTCCTTTAATGTATTCATGTCTGCTTTTATGAGTATGTCTGGCTAAATTATTTAAATATCGGTATGTAACGAGTTAATTTGAATGGATCCGGAATAAACAGGCTTGATTATATTTTATAAAATAAACACTTTTTCTGATTTAGTTATCTAGTTTATTTTGTTAAAAAAGTTTAGAAACCAACAGAGCGAAAGTTTGAGGTTAATAAACTGACTAAGATTAGAAACCAATAGAGAGACAGTTTGAGGTTTAGAATCAGATAGTATATACTAGGTATTGTTTTTAAAGACTGCGACAGCGTTTTAAAACCAATTAAACTTTATTTATTTTCAAAAAGTAATTTTAAAATCAATGGGATAGCGAAAGCATACATCAGAGTTTAAAATTATAATTTACTTCAATAGAGCGAAAGTTTGAGAATAGATTTTTGAATAAATACTTTTTGCTGAAAAAGATATTATTATCATTTTTAGAAAATAAGCCAGTGGAAAGCCGGATTCTTTAATGTTAACAAAGTATATACCGATATTCGCATTATTATTATTTCAATTAGAATTAAGTTTTATTACCCAAAAATTCCCCTAATCAATTATTCGATAGCTATAGCTTTACACAGTAGTTTAGATTACGTTAGTTCGATTTATAGTCCCTTAGGTTCGATATCTTTTAAAACTACGCGATAGGGCTGTATACTTGCAGTCTCCCGATTAATTTAGACGATAAAGTCGCGATCAACATCTCGTGCCAATCTTTATAGGTCACTGTCATCTTCTGCACGATCTTTTTAATATTCTTATTTGCTGCTTCGACAGCCCCATTCATCTTCGGCCGATAAGGATAAGAGTTGTGGTGCTGTATCTTGAATTGCTCGCAGAGCTCAATGATCATCTTGTTATTAAGATTGGTACCATTGTCCGTAATGATCCTTTCCGGGACGCCGTATCGGCAGATCAGGTTATGCCGAATGAACCGTGCCACGACGTTCTTGGTTACGGTAGCGTAGGAAGCTGCTTCAACCCACTTTGTAAAGTAATCGATCGCCACCAGGATGAAGCGATGCCCGTTGGATGCCGTAGGTTTGACCTCACCGATCATATCAATGCCCCACATTGCAAAAGGCCAAGGTGCAGTCAAGAAATTTAGAGGGACTGGGGGAACGTGCACTTTATCAGCATAGATCTGGCACTTATGACATGTCCGAGAATGTTGGTAACAGTCGGCTTCCATTGTGGACCAGAAATATCCTGCCCGAAGGATTTTCTTTGCCATGGTGTGCCCACTGGAATGCGTTCCGAAGGTACCTTCATGCAGCTCCGCCATGATTCTTTCTGCTTCAGTTTTATCTACACAATGCAGTAAGGTTCAATCATGGTTTCGCTTGTAGAGAATGTCGTTGCTGAGGAAGAACTTTGCTGCGAACCTTCTCAGAAACTTCTTATCATTGACAGATGCACCCTCGGGATATTCTTGAGCTTCCAAGTATCTTTTCACTTCATGATACCATGGTTTTTTAGTTACCACCTCAGCCTCAAGATCACAGCAATATGCAGGTTCATCCAGTTTCCAGATAATGATCCGGGGAGCTTCGTTATCCCATTTGACTTTGAACATGGAAGACATCGTAGCCAGCGCGTCCGCCAACTGATTCTCCTCTCTTGGGAAGTGTTCAAAAGTTATTTCCGTGAAATGGAGGATCAACGTCAACACGCACTCTTTGTAAGGAATGAGATTTGGGTGTTTCGTATCCCACTCGCCTTTGATCTGATTGATCACGGGAGCGGAATCTCCGAAGACACTCAAAAACTTGATCCTTAGGTCAATTGCAGCTTGAAGACCCATGATACACGCCTCATACTCCGCCATATTGTTGGTGCAGTTGAAACATAGCCGGACAGTAAGTGGAGTATGAGTGCCTTTTGGGGATATGATCACAGCGCCGATGCCGTTACCCAAAGCGTTGGAGGCTCCGTCAAAGTGCATAGACCATCGGGATCCTTCCTCAGGTCCTTCATCCGGTCCAGGTACTTCACAATCAGTCACTACCATGATGTTCTCGTCAGGAAATTCAAAGTTCATTGACTAGTAATCGTCCACTGCCTGGTGTGCCAAATGGTCTTCCAATACACTCCCTTTGATTGCTTTTTGAGTCGTGTACTGGATGTCGTATTCTGTCAAGATCATCTGCCATCTTGCTATTCTTCCGGACAAGGCAGGCTTTTCGAATATGTACTTGATTGGATCCATTTTTGAAATCAACAGAGTGGTATGAGTCAACATATACTGTCTCAGCCGGCGAGCAGCCCATACCAAAGCGCAACAAGTTTTATCGAGCAGTGAGTATCGAGTCTCACAGTCGGTAAACTTTTTGCTAAGGTAATAAATGGCATGCTCTTTTCGGCCAGACTCGTGATGCTGCCCCAGCACACACCCCATTGAGCTGTCAAGTACTGTCAAGTATAATATTAGAGGTCTCCCTTCAATCGGTGGCATAAGAATGGGTGGTTCTTGGAGATACTCTTTGATTCTGTCGAAAGCAGCCTGACATTCATCGTTCCAACGTACTACTTGATCTTTCTTCAGTAGCTTGAAGATTGGTTCACATGTAGCAGTTAGATGTGAGATGAATCGGGCGATGTAATTCAGACTTCCTAGAAAGCCTATGGATTCTTTCTCTGTCTTGGGAACTGGAATCTCTTGTATGGCTTTCACCTTGGCAGGGTCCACTTGAATACCCTTGTCGCTCATGACGAAGCCTGGCAATTTTCCAGATCTTACCCCAAAGGTGCATTTGTTTGGGTTCAACCTCAGCTTGTACAACTTCAGACGGTCAAACAGCTTCTGTAGATGGTCAAGGTGTTCCTCCTCAGTTTGAGACCTTGCAATCATATCATCGACGTATACTTCAATCTCATGGTGGATCATGTCATGAAATAAAGCAACCATGGCACGTTGGTAGGTTGCCCCAGCATTTTTCAACCCAAAAGGCATGACCTTGTAGCAGAAGGTGCCCCACTGAGTAACAAAGGTAGTCTTTTCCATATCTTCAGGAGCCATCTTGATCTGATTATAACCTGAAAAGCCGTCCATGAAGGAGAACACCTTGTGCTGGGCAGTATTGTCAACCAGAACGTCAATGTGAGGCAGAGGGAAGTCATCCTTGGGGCTCGCCCTGTTCAAATCCCTGTAGTCAACACACATTCTGACCTTACCATCTTTCTTCGGCACTGGAACCACGTTGGCAACCCACTGAGGGTAAGAAGTCACTGCTAGAAACCCAGCATCAAATTGTTTCATAACCTCAGCTTTGATTTTCTCGGACATCTCTGGACGCATACGACGAACCTTTTGTTTAACCAGAGAGCAGTCTTCCTTGGTAGGTAGGTGATGAATCACAATGTCAGTATCCAACCCGGGCATGTCTTCGTAGGACCAGGCAAAGATTTCCATATAATCATGCAACATCTGAATCAGCCGTTGTTTCACGCTGAACTCTAGATTGGCACCAATCTTGACTTCCTTTCTGTCTGTCTCAGTACCCAGATTTACCGTTTCCACTGGCTCTTCATGTGGCTGAATGGCCCTCTCTTCCTGGAGTAACAGTCTTGCAAGCTCACCAGGCACTTCGCAATCATCTTCACCTTCGTCTTCAGCTAAGTTGATCGGATTTTCGAAGTCATAACTGGCAGTAGCAGAGTCGTTGCCAGTGAGATCCAGAGTGGATTGAAACCTGTATAGGTGAGTGTGTGTAAATATAGCTGTTTTGCAATATATAAAGAAAGAAAGGGAGCACAAGATTCGAAATGCGAAAAACGTCCAATGTTTTTATTCATGATATATGGAAATGACAAGTAATAAGCCCTCACAAATGAAGCCACGGTGCCCCGGGTAAGACACCGGGCCATAAAGTTTCAAATTATTGTTCGTTACAAATTTAAAAACAAAGGAGTTCATTACTGAGTAACAAAAGTAACAGGTATGAAATCTTTGGCAGTCCAATTGTTCAGTCCACCGTCGGTCGTTGGGTAGATCCAACTGTCGAATTCAGATTCCTCCGCATTGTCTTCAATAACATTCACTCCCGGGTTGGTGATGAATACGGGAGGTCTTCCAATCCTTGCTTTACGTACAGCCCTCTGAGCCTCTGCAGTGAAACCCAGCCCAAACTTGTCAGTCTTTGGAGTAAAATTGGGAAGTCGGCCCCAGTTTGCACACTCACCCTTCTCAACCACAGCCCGGGCATCCTTCAAGGAAGCCATCTTCAAAGGAGAATTATCTTCGGTCCCAGTCTCTGCTGCTGCCAATGTTGGAGGCACCTCTTCAAAGTGTTGAAAGGGGGTCTCAATGAACTCCCCGTCCATCTCTATATACCGGAATGAGTTAAGATGGCTAACCATATATTCCTCCTCCCCTTGCACTGTAACAATTTTCCCTCTGACCGGGTACTTAAGCTTTTGATGTAGAGTGGAGGTCACAGCTCCAGCCTTGTGGATCCAAGGACGAACCAGTAAACAAGAATAGGATGGTCGGATATCCATCACATAGAATGTTGAATCAAAGACTTGAGAACTAACCCGGATTGGAATGTCCACTTCACCATGTACCATCCTCTTCGACCCGTCAAAGGCCCGGACAATAATGTTACTAGGCTTCAACTCCAAACCCTCACAATCCAACCTGTCTAAGGCCTTCTTAGGCAATACGTTCAGTGAAGAACTGGTGTCTACCAACACATGGGCAAGAGTAGTGCCCCTACATTCAATGGAGACATGCAGGGCATCGTTGTGGTTCTTTCCCTTGGTGGTCAGATCAGCGTCAGAGAAACCCAGACCATTATCAGCGGTTAAGTTGGCCACACAATCAGTAAATTGATCGGCAGACGTCTCTTGTGGCACATGGGCCGTCTTCAGGAAGGAAATCAGAGCCTTGGCATGGGCCTCTGAACATAACAATATTGATAGCATAGAGATCTTAGAGGGGGTGTGCCCCAGCTGTTCAACGATGTTGAAATCACTCTTCTTGATAATCTTAAGAATTTCTTCCATCTCTTGCTGGGAAGCTTCAACATTAACAGTCTTCAGTGCCTCCATCTGGGCAGGCACATCAGCAATCCCTTTGCCCCGAGTGTCAGATGACTCGGCAGCAGGGGTAGAAACTTGATCAGGAGGGGAAACAGGCACACTGGCAGGTGTGATAATAAGAGGTCTCTGAATAGCTGGAGGTTCAATATCAGGCGAGAAGAGCCTGCCACTGCGAGTAACTTTAGCAGGACCGGTGATGTTACTGATGCCGGTACTAGTATTGAACTCTTGTTTTACTCCGAGCACATAAACATCTGCCCCGTAGTGCCACGGGACAGCCTTGTCAGATTTATAGGGGAGGGGCCCCGGAACAGTAATGATGATAGGTGCAACAGACATGATTTTGACAGGCTTCCTCGGTGGAGCCTTGGTAGGATTGTTGAAAATGGTGACAACGGACACTTCTTCAGTAGGAATAACAGGAGCAGCAATCTTCTTGAACAAGATCTCTTTGCTATCCATCAGGTTTTGGACGCCTGACTTCAGCAATGGACAACCAGCAGGTGAAACAGCACACAAAAGGCAACCCTTGCTACAACTCGGAAATAAACCGGCTAGCAACAGGTTCCTTTTGACGGACAACAACGGAGTAACAATATCATCCACAGAGGTTACATACGGGTCTTCCTCAACAGCATTTACTCCATGCTGGGGCATGGGAGCAGTCACAACATTGGGCCTTTCGGGCGCCTCAAACTGTATTTCCTTAGCATCGATAAGGTCTTGAACCTTATTCCTCAGGGCCCAAAAATCATCAGTAGAATGCCCTGGGCTATCAGAGTGATAAGCACAGCGGGCGTTAGGATTGTACTTCGGAGAGGTTGTGTTTACCACCTTCAGAGCTTCTCTGACAGTTACCAAGTTGGTTGATAGCAGTTGCGGCAAGATCTGAGACAAGGTCATACTAAGTCGAGTGTATTCTCTTCTGGGTCTCTCACCCCTTGGTTGGTTAGGTTGCCGAGGAGCGGCAGCAGGCTTTGCAATCACCACCACGTTGACAGCTTGGCGGCGTTCCGATTTATTTTGTCTTCTGGGACCATACACAGCACTGGCTTCCTTCTTGAAAGGCTTCTTTTCAGAACTTAAGGATGCACCTTTCTGTATCTTCCCCGATTTCATACCAGCTTCTATCCTCTCACCAGTCAGAATGAGGTCTGTAAACCCTGCAGAAGAATTGCCAATCAGGTGGTTGAAGAACGGCCCAGACAGGGTCCCTAAGAACATGTCCACGAGTTCACGGTCAGTCAACGGTGGCTGCACCCTGCCAGCCAGGTCCCTCCACTTTTGCGCGTACTCTTTAAAACCTTCTCCCGATCCTAGCGACATACCCTGGAGTTGGGTACGTGTAGGAGCGAGGTCGGCATTGTATTGATACTGCTTATAAAAAGCAGTAGCCAAGTCCTCCCAGTTTCGAATACTGGCTCCATCCAGCTGATAGAACCACTCGAGTTGAGCCCCTGAAAGGCTATCCTGGAAGAAATGGATCCATAAGTTCTTGTCTGCAGTATACGGTTGGATCTTCCGCACATAAGATCTGAGATGTAGCTTAGGGCAGGAAGCCCCGTCATACTTTGCAAAAGATGGTTCCTTGAACTTGTATAGGATCACCACCCCAGAAGATAAACCCAGATCTCCAAAATCCAACCCAGGCACCTGTTGAATTTCCATGGTACTCAGACGATCCTCTAACTGCTTATATTTGTCTTCAGCGGGAGGGTACTGCTCATCATTGAAATCCATCTCGTTTTCAGAGACCACAGGACTAGGAACCCTTCCCCCTTGGGGACTGCCTTTCCCTACAGAAGAAGCAGCTTGATCAGCCTCATTTTGCAGTGTATTGCCAAACCTCCGTCCAGTGTTGAATAGTACAGTTCTCTTCTTATTCTTCTTCACCAGCAGAGCCTTCAATTCCTCTTGACCTTGGGCTAAACTCATGATCAACTCTTGGAACTGGGCGTTCTGGGCCTGGAGGGCCTTGATGGATTGCTCAGTAGATGATTCAGGATTCATGATGACTGCTGAAATAAACAGCGAAGAAGATTAAGCAACCTGTAGGAAAAGGGTACCTGTGATGCACATGATGAATGAAATGCGTATGAATTATGTTTTCAAAGACAATCGGGAATCAACTTTGTAGACAAAAGGAATACACTTTATTAGATTTAAACTTTGGAATTTAAATTGTTCAGGAAAATTGCCCTTAGGCGTTACAAGAATGAAAATACTGAAAAGGAAATAAAGTTGTAAAAGAAATATCCAAGGCCCATCAATGCTCCCATGGTCTCCTCTTCTCAGTATGAATGTAGTCATTCAGGACCCGCTCATTCTCCAACTGCTTTGTCAACTTCTGGATTTTCTGTTCTTGTTCATTGAACTTTTCCCGATAAGAATGCCTTTCTTCCTGTAGTTGTGCCCAAGACCTCTTTAGTGTATCAACATCAGTAGGTATCTGAGGAGGGAGAACAGTTGGAGGAACCCCGTCTCTATTAGAAATTCAAGAATGATGGGTCTGACAGCTTCGTATGGCATACCTAACTTCTGAGCACGGATGCGGACCCATCTGTAGTAGGATTCCATAGGTAGAGAAGTCTTCGGTCCCAACTCATGTGGGTCAGCTTTGTGAATTCTGTCCCAAGCCTTGATGAATCTACGACGCAGCTCGTCACTATCTACCTAAAACTCAAAACTGATGTGAGGCACCAACATCTCATGAGGCCCTGCTCTTCTGGCTCTTCCAAACTGACGGAGAGCTAGACATGGATTATAAGAGATTCCTCCTTGGGTACCAATCAAAGGAACATTAGGATATTCTCCGCAACGATCAATAACAGCTACCTCATCCAAACCTCTGAGAGTCCAAATGATGTCATTATCAGTGAGAGACATTAACCTATGAGCCCAGCCTCTTCCTTCTTTGTTCTTCAGCACGAACTTAGGGAGGTGAGAAATAACCCACCTCACTAACAAAGGAGTACAACACCACAAAGTTCCTCGTCTTCGGGTAGTACGAGCATAGAGTTGTTGCAGGATATCACCCAAGAGAGTGGGAACAGGGTTCCGAGACATGAAGATCCTTATGGCATTGACGTTAATGAAGTTATCAGGATTAGGAAACAAAACTAGACCATAGATTAAGAGAGCCAGAATGTCTTCATACGCCCTGAAGTCTAAGTCATTCCAGAAACGGTTAGCTTTACCAATCAGAAACTTGGCCAAGAAGCCCTTAACTCTGCTTCTAGTCACCCAGTTGTCCATTACCTCCTTGTTGGTCAAGGGAAGGGATGCAGCAATCTCCTCAAGCCTAAGAGTCTTTTCCCAACCAGTGAAGGGAGTCTGATCCAAGATAGGGATACCAAGAAAATCGGAGAATTCTTCCAGGGTAGGGACCAGTTGGAAGTCTTGAAAGGTGAAGCAATTATACAATGGATCATAAAACTGGGTCAAGACACTCATTAATTGTTGGTCCCACTTTGAAGTGACTAAACCGAGAAGAGAACCATGCCTCTGGATGAAGGAAGCAGTATTTGGAATTAGGTCAACCAATTCTTCAAGCAAATCAGGTGGGTGAACAAAGTTGAGCCGGATAGTATTCCTTCGCACAGGCGTCATAATGTCCTACAAAACAGAGCAAAGATGAAACCCTCTTGTCTTTGAAATGGGTCAGTCCTTATGCAGGATGCATGCAATGGTATGATAGCATGATGTTATGATAAAGCACACCACAAATATTCACAAAGGCAAACATGATAAGGCACACAAGTCACACAAGACAGCCCTTAGAGTTTAGGCCAACATGAAGTTTGGGTACTACCCTCTTTCAGTTTTGTTGGTTCAGACCTGTCATATCAAAAGTAATCGGGTTCTAGAGGATCCCAATATCACTGACTACCCTCAATCGGTCATAACTCCAACGTCACAATCTTTTCTTGCGGCCAGAACCATCGCGAGAGTTTAGCCTCAATGGGTGTAGCATACTGCTACTGTTCTATGGCCAAGTTGGGTCAAATTAGGGTTCTAAGGTCGGTTGGTGCTTAATGACTCCTCAGAAGACCCATATTCTCCTCGTTGCAACACAAGGGATATCGGTACAGACCAAGGTGCCACACTAACGTAGCCACTACTTCACCCGTGTCGGTCTACGCCGGACAGGTCCCTCACAGCTTATGCTACCTAAAAGGGTATCCCTAGATCCGGGTTAGGATCTATGAAACTCCAAGACAATGCCCACAATAATAAAGCAAACAAAACATTCAATTGAAAACATAAGTATGATCTAATCCTAAGGTACACCTCACTTTACAATATCCCCAGCAGAGTCGCCAGTTCTGTGATCGGTGGAAATAGAACTGACTGTTTAAAGCTGGTTTCGCGAAATGTCGCGGTAAGCAAGATTCGTCACCGTCTTTTATGTTCTCCAACATGGAAAGGACAAAAGCACATCAAAATTCCTTATTGAGAATGTCTCTCGGTTCGGGAGGTAGATTTATAGAAAGGGAAGGTGTTAGCACCCTTTCTATCCATGGTTATCCATGGGCTCTTAGGTACTTGCTCTTATGTTTTCAAAAGATGTTTGCTTTTCAAGTGTGTGTGGGTTTGAAAAAAAGTTTCGTTTTTGAAAGATTTCTAAGTCACTCTTGTATCTGTCCTCAAGAGTGTGTGAAAAATTTGTTTTGAAAACTTTTGAAAGTGTCAGTGTGAAAAGATGTTTTATTTTGTTTTGAAGAGAGCAAGTACCCATGAGTCATCTACCTACTCTAAGGAATTAGGCTGTGTAAGAGTCCTTTAGATAGTGTCATCCCACCATTGAGAGGTAGGTAGCACCACCGTTGGAGGTGTTCGGGTCAATTCGATTATTAGGGACATTATGGTCACCGAAGCAATAGTAGGACACCTTAGAAGTAACCCTAATTTCCTAGATCCTTTTTATCCGAGGCAACCGTTTCGAGGCGACTGGATCTTTAGACAGGAGGGCGACCTCTAAGACACCCTATACTTGACGACCACTTTCGAGGCAACCAGTGAGGCGTACCTTAGGAGTGGCATGTGCATTGTGTGTTGTTTTCAGGTTAACATTTATCTTTGATCATGCAATTGTGAGCTACGAGTTGTTTTTTAATTACCATACATTCTTTCATGCAATTTTAGCAGTTAGGAGTGCGGAAAATAAAATACGGAAAGGTAAAAGCTACGCTATTACAAGGCGCAGGTCTATACATCGCCAAAAAACAAAGACCCGTTTTGATAAAGTGCGGAAAGTAAAGAAAGCAATAAACCTAATTACTATTACATTCCGGAAACAGTTACATAATAATCAAAATAAATAATAACGCGCGAAAGAATTAAATTGGAACGTCCTAGGGTTTTTGACCCTTTTGAGAAAATTATGAGTTTTTGGTCCTCTTGCTTGAAATTAAATTAAAATTAAACCTAATTACTTAATTAATTATTTACAAGAAAGAAAAGAAAGTGTTTTTGTGTTTTTTAATATTTTAATAAAAGTAAAAAAGGAAAAGGGATTAAAAGTCATGAAAACCCTAGTTCTAAGTTTATTTTAATTATTTATAAAAAATGTCAAATTTAACCTAATTAACTAAATTAATTAATTTATATTTTTATGTACAAAAATAATAGTAATTAATAAATAATAATAATGACAATTAAAAATATGAATGAAAATGCAAAACCCTAATTCTACATAATTTTTATTATTGAAAAAAAAGTGAAAATTAAGCCTAAATTAAACTAAGTTAATTGTTAGTATTTATTTACAAAAAAAAAATAGTTAATGAATTTAATAAATGATAAAATATATTTACAATTTTTTATTTCTGGATTTATTATGAAAATTAATTTGTTGTGAATTAATAATAATAATTATAATAATTAAAAGAATTAAAAGAAAAGAAAATAAAATAGAAAAAAATAGCAAACCAAAGGGGGTGTGATGGCCCATATGGAGGTTTTTTTGTTGAATTCTGGCCCAAGAACAAGCAAGCCACGTTGACTTTCATAATCATGTGCATGCTTATTGACCCCTGAGTACCATGGTCTTCATCTCCTGGCCACTAGATGGATGCTGAGAGACACATGGCGCATCACTGGTTGACGTGCATGGTAGAACATTGGACAGGCGCTGCTTGAGATAATGTTATGAAAAATAATATTGAATTTGGGTGGACCTGGGAATCGAACCCAGGTCCCAGTAATGAACAAACACGTCACCAACCACTACACCATCGCGTTGTATTTGTAATAATAATGGCTAGTGAAAATAATATACAAAATATCAATTATGCTGGGAAATTAAAGAAAGGCGCGCATTATATTTGAATCAACCAGTCATGTTCATCCACGTATTGTCTTCTTCATCTTTTCCTGCAAAACAAAGAACAAGTCGCGGGGGTTTTTAACCCCACTAACTACAACAACGAAAAATAACGATTAGAGTTAGGGTTAATATAAATTGAGCGCGAGGATTGGGTTGAATTCGTCTGGCCTTGACGAATTCAACCATGCACGTTTCGAGGTCCAATTTTTCAGCATATGCAAAGCCCCAAAATTCAAGCTTTGAAACCCTAATGTTCTTCCATGGTGGTTTTCGATTCAGAATGCTATAACCGAATTGGACTATACCAATCGCTTCAGGAGGTCCCTATTAACATAAATCAATCCAAAAAAATGGTTAAAAACGCATGAATAATGATATGCAATTTTGGAAAATAATGCAAACCGAGTGACTTGTTGTGAACGATTCTGATGGCGTTAGGGCTTGTTCTTGATGGCAACAGGTTCCTGGCAATGTCAGCAATACGTTTGAATCTTTTTTAGGCTTTGAATTATGCTGCAAGCGAGATTTCAATTTCACACTTTTCTTGACTTTTTTGAATTTTGGTTCTATGGTTTCAGCAGCTTTTTCACGTGTAGGGTTTTAGGTTAAGCTTCAGTACATATAGCACAATAGAATTAGGGTAAATCTTGGCCCAACAATCCATGGCATTATGGTTTGAATGTGTGATTGCCAATCAAATCTTTTTCAATCTTTTTCTTTGATAAAACCTTGCCAATCATGGAGATTTTGAGGTCTTTGATATGTACACGGATTGCCAGCTTGTCCTAGCTTTATTTGCATCACAAAAGATTTAAAAATCATATCTTTTGAATTTTCCTACAATTAAAATCAATTAAATGAATTAATATTAATAAAAATTCAATTAATTAATTAAAAATAAGAAAATAAATCATTTTAAGTTCAATGGATCGTGCATAAGCCTTGGGCAAAGATTCAAGAAGGAATTTGAGGCCCATTAGCAAAAATGAAGTGTTTTAGGCAAAGTTGACTTTTGAAAGTTCCCAAAAATTTCCCAACTTCTCCAATGCATATCTTGCTCAATTTTGAGGCTATGAACATGTTCTTGGACATTTTGGAAAGGTCTTAAAGTATTCTAACCAATGTCTTTGGTCCCATGTCATTTTGATTCACCAATCTCAAGTTATGGTCTTTGACTTAAAGTGCCTTTTTGTTGACTTTTGAAAATGACCTATAATGTAGAATTTGATAACTTTTTGTGAGAGCATTTCTTAGACTTGGAGTGTGAAGATGAGTTGTAGGAAATGTCATCCCCTTAAAAATGAGCATTGGATGGGATTTTTCTGATGAACCATGAAAAAGTTATGCCTTGGTCAATTTGCAGTTGACTTTTCAGCTGTCCAAAAATAGAAACTTTTTGCATCTTGATGATTTTTGATCCATGCTTGTGAAATCATGATCAAGACTTGATAAAATGATGATTTTAGCTTCAAAATGAGATGTTGACCAAAAATTTTGACTTTTGACTGTCAAATGACCATTTTGCCCCTGTAGTTGACTGTGAAGCAATTAGGGCTTTTGACTGTGCAACTTGATGCTGTGAGTCTTGAAACTTGACATATGGATGCTTGACAATGTATATAGGCATATGGAACTTGATTGGACCCTTGAAAACCTCAACTTCCTTGCAAGAACCAAAACCCTAATTTTGACTGTGTTAGGAGGGTGTTTGCACTGTGCAATCCTTAATCCATTTGAAGCTTGACCTTGCCAAATCTTGAAGAATATGGGAGGGCAAATTTTGGGGTGCAACAGTGCCCACCCATTCTCCATGATGTTCTCCAGTCCTAAGTTCATCTAAACCAATGCGAGCACTCATCTCTGGAGAGGAGCTTATGATAGTTGAGGAACCACCGAGGTTTCTTGGACATGGCAATCACTCACCTCTTTCTTGGTGTTTGATCATACGACTTTGTTCTTTGCTGAGGATTTTCATCTTGTAATCCTTTTTCTGCCCTTTGAGCTTTTCAAATTCCTTTTCTCTTTCCCTAACTTTTTCCTGGACAAATTCCTTTTGAATTTGACTCTGAAGTCCAATGGGATGCCCTGACTTTTTCCTAAGCGACTTATTTTTCAAGTTTCGACTTAGCGGGGATTTTTATCTCTTTCTTTCATCATTTCCTTTTTTTCATTTTGAACACGTTATATGACTTCGAGTCATCTTTAACTTGGTTGGAGGAATTGTGTCTGCCTCAATCCTTGGTAGACGAGGGATAACCATTTTTGTATCGTCATCTACCGACCTCCTGATGTGCGAGAGATACCCACAGGGATATCGTCCTCTTTTGATGCACACTGCTAATAGACAAAGATTGACCATTGCAGTTTTGACATTTCTTATCCTTTTGAAGGATAACCATTGTTGTATCCTTGGATGCGCACTCTTGATGACTTTTGAATGCTCAATCAAATTAACTGAACAATATCTTCCCCTGGGTTCAAAAATGAGGGTTTTTTCTGAATAGAAAAGAAACTCCTACTTCGAAGGCTCAAAGGGGTTAACGAGGGTTTCACTCCCTTATATCTCCGGTGTTTGGGGATTTGAAACAATTCTTGTACATCATCAATGGGGTTTTACTCAAAAGCATATTGTCTGAGATTCTTGGTAAATTATTCGTCATCCTCCATCCAGATGTTTTACTTTATTAAACAAAGAAAAACATTTAAGAGAAATTGTGAATGGATTAATTCAAGACAAATATATTTAATGCATTATGATTAACATTCAAAGATAAGCAAGATTTGCATATAAAAAAGTACTAAACCAAACAAGAAAGATTTCAAATGGGAATGGAAATGAAACTAGAAAATTTCCATTGTTGAGGAGACTTGACTTTGTATGGACTTCTTTCTTCAGAAGATGCACTTTTTAATCTTGACCATTACTGAGTCAAAGGAGACTTTGAACCTGACCGGCTGGTAGGAAATTGATGACCTTTGCACTAAGAAAACCTTACACTTCATCTTTTAATAGTTTCCAACCTTCAGTTGAATGTCCAAGTGCCCCGGTATGGTAATCACAAAGGATATTCGTTCAAAAGATGTGATTAATGCTCTATCAAGCGAACTTGCATAAACGGCATCACAAAGTAAGAAATTCCAACCATCTTCTACTTTGAGGTATTTTCCTTCTACACAATGACAGATGTCCAAGAACTCGACATCTTAAGATTTCACCATGTTTTCATTAAGAATGTCCTTAGGCCCCGGGTACAAAATTCTGTTCCAATAGGAAACTCATGCTGGTTACACCCAGGCCTTTTCTCCCATTTACTGGTACCCTTCTAGTTACAAAAGACCAACAATACTTGCAAATTTGGAATTCACAACAACATGCCCTGGATGTGGGATGGTTACTGTTGTACCCCAAAATTTGCCCTCTCGTGTATTCCAAGGTTTTCTCTTACATGGGTGGTTTACAAACACTTGTTTGAAGAAAATGAATTTTTTTTTTAATGATAGTCATGTGTCTTTCGATTGGCATCTGAATAAAGTGTACTTTGAAGGCATATCAACAATATCCTTCGATTGGCAGGTGAACAAAAGGGTCTTCGATTGACATCTAGACAAGGAGCTTCGACTGGGCTCTTAAAACCCTTCGAGCGATATTTGTCTCACAAGCTTCGATTGGGCATCTAAAAACCCCTTGATGAAGCATTGGCCCACCAGCTTTGATTGAGCGTTGGTTCCCCTTCGAGCAAGCCTTGGTCCAAGTTTCATTTAGGAAAGAACACCCCACAAGTTCCCTTCGATTCACCAACAGTGGCCTCCTGCATGTTTATTTTGATTCACAAGACAAAATGACTCTTCATGCTTTCCTTTGATTCACTAAGTCAAAGGCTCCTTTCAACTGGCCTTCGAATCCACAAGGCAGAGGCTTCCTCAGACTTGTCTTGGATTCACAAGGACAAAGGCTTCTTCTATGATTGCCTTCAATGCACAAGGAAAATAATTCCCGTGTTTGCTTTTAATGCACAACGCCAAGACCCCTCAACACAGTTTCTGCACTATAACACACAATATGACCCCCTTCAAAAGAGAACTTCAAAGGTCCATTCGAAGGACAAACATTGGTGGCCCATTTGAAGAAGGCACAAGGCATACATGTGGACTATTTGAAAGACACACAAAAAGTCCATTTGAAGGATATATAGGTGGTCCATTCGAAGGAGACACATAATTATTGAAAGTAAGTTTGTCTTATGATGAGTCTTGGTCCTACATGTTGCCAGGCCTAAGCCTCTTGCGCGATGGCATTCGAAGGAAATGACAAAAGAGGCTTCGACTGGCCAGAATGAAGTTCTCGTTTGGGCTATTTGAATTTTCCAGAATCAAGCAGCTAAGGCAAATAGATAGGTCCAATCTAAGGAGCCATGATGAGAAAGTCATAGCCAATCGAAGAGCAAAGATCTGAGGGGCTTTCGAAGAAGCCCTGATAAAGGAAACTATGAACAGATTCGAATTCAGAATCATCAAAAAGAACAATGCTCTGACGAAGAGAATTCTGAGCAATTCAAATTGATGCAGATGGTGACTTAATTGAAGAAACTCTGATAAGGGAAAACTCTAAACAATTGGAATTCAGAGTCATCAAAGATCTGAGGAATTCGAATTGATATAGATAGACTCAATCGAAGGAGCTATAAGGATGAAACCAGAGCCATTCGAAGGAAGTAACTCAAGGCCAATCGAAGAGCAAGGTTTGGAGTTGTTCGAAGGAAGTAACTCATAGTCAATCAAAGGGAAAGACTTGAGGTCATTCGAGGGTGAAACATGTCCAAGTTCATTCAACATTTCAAAATGGCATGGATAATCCAAAAAAGGAAATCCTTTAATTTGTCTCATTTTGCCTTCAAATCCTGGTTAATGGTTGTCCCTTGCCATTTCCAGTCCTCGCAAACTCCTATAAGTACAGGCCTAAGGTACATTGCGAAAGGCGGAGAAAAAACCATACAAATATCAAAAACACTCTTGCCACACTCACACCAGCCAAAGACTACATACACACACACACTGGAGACATATACCTGGGAACCACACACATATATTGCCTTACACGCACAAGCTGCCTCATAAGCCACACCAAAGTTATCAAAAAATCTCCTGAGTAATCAAAATCGAAGGAATCTTCAACAACAATCCACTCACTCCTTGAAGTTTGCAGGAGGCGTGCCCAATCACTTTGAAATCCATTTCCATCTAAAGCAAAGCACCCCATTGGTAACAAGCCTTTGATCCTAATTTAATTTTGATTGTTGCAGGGCATATTAACATTTATAGTTCGATTTGTATTCAGGACTAAGGATTTGGGTTCAACACCCAAGCTTGTATTTATTTCTTTTTCTAACACTTGTAATGCAGATCCAGCCTGAGCAGACCAACACGCACAGGATCGAAGGACCTGGGTTCGACACCCATGTCCTGCATCTTTATTTTTCTAATGCCTGTCTTGCAGATATGGATCGAAAAGCAGCTTTCCCCCTGGAGCGAAAGACAATCACCATTCATTGGATCGAAAACTACCTCTTCCCTGGATCGAAAGACAATCACCATTCATTGGATCGAAAACTGCCTCTTCATTGGATCGAAAGCTACCTTTTCCTCTGGGTCGAAAGACTTGTTTTCTTGCATTTCTATTTTTTGTGTTACTTACTCCTTTCTTAATTTCTGTTTTTAAATTAACAATAAACAAAATCACAAAAAAACATTAGGTTAGTATTTTTTTAATTTAATTAATTAATTAATTAATTTAACCTTTTCTTTAAATTAAAATTAAATAGACTTAGACTTTATTTTCTTTCATAAACAAAAACAACCAAAAGATTTTTATTTCTTAGGATTTTTAGACGTTATTTTCAATTTCGCGCACGTTTATTGCTTCGTCACTATTTTTTATATTATTGTACTTGCTCAGGGGATATAATAGAAATTAACTAGGACTATTTACCGCTTTTCTTTGTTTTTCCAAGTTTTGGACATGTAATTAATCCCCAAAGCCATGTAATAGCGTAGGATTTACATTTCTGCACTTTTAATTCCTGTACATATATTAACTGCTTAGATGTATGATAATAGGATTGCATGACAAGACCCTGATAATCAAAGGTTAGTAAACCTAACTCAAGACTAAAATAACTGAACATAACACACCTTGCACATACACACCTCTAGGGTATTCCCACTTCGGTTTCCTTCGGAAAATAGTCACAAATCTTGAAACGTGAGAGGTTTTAGTGGCTACCCTCTGGTTCAAAAAGATCATAAATCCCTCGATGACCCTCTCAATGTTGCCTCGATAAATATATGATCTTAGAATCCTAGGATAGATACTAAATATTCTTGCTCAGTTGCCTTTGTGACTATAAAAAACATCCCTTCGAATGTCCCTCAAACATTCAACGATAGGGCTACCTACTCACTAATAGTAGGATAGCACTATCTAAAGGATAGGAGGAAAAGAACAAACCTTTCGAGTATAAGTAGATAGTTCTTAGATGCTTGCTCAAAACAAACTTTTACACTTACACAAAAACATTTCAAAAACACTTTCAAAAACATTCTCTTTATCAACACTCTTGAAGACTGATACAAGAGTTATCATAAAGCGAATTGCCGCACTAAGGCATTTTCAAATACTTTTTCAAAACACAAAGCACAAGATATTTTTCAAATGAGATAAGAATCTAAGAGCTCGTAGAAAGCTATGGATAGAAAGGGTGCTAACACCTTCCCTTTCCATAATCTACCCCCTTACTCAGAAAATTCTCGAAAATGTCTTTTTCTGTTCTTTTCCCCCTTTCCTTAATTTGGATTAAAAAAAGTCGGTGGCGACTCTTGCTTACCACAACATTTGCGAACACAAACGTAAAACAAGTATAACAGTCGGTTCTGCCACCGTATCTTTGTTAGTAGGTTTGCTAACGTTTTGCTTTCAGTATTTCCATACAAGCCTAATTACTAGCAGTTAATATTTTGTAGAAATTTAAAGTGCGAGAATCGTAAATCCTACGCTATTACAAGGCTTCAGGGAGGGGGATATTTACATGTCCAAAAATGGGGAAAATAAAGAAAGCGATAAAGTAAATCCTCTAGTTTAAGCTATTACATACTGTAAGCAGATACATTAGTATAAAAAATGCGAAAATAAATAACGCGTGTGAAATGGAACGAGACGTCTAAAATACCTAAAAAAATAAAAATCTTTTTGATGATTTTCTTTATTTTTATGATTAAGAAAATAAATTGAAAAATAAAATTAGACCTACATTCTAATTTATTTTAGTTTTTTTTAAAAGAGGGTTTTAAAATTGATTAATTAATTTTTCAGAAATCAATTTAATTAGTAAAAATCAAATCCTAATTTTTTGTGATGATTTTCTTTATTTTTATGATTTAAAGAGAAAAAAAATAAAGAAATGAGAAAAAACACAAAAAAAGACGAAATACAAAGAAGAACGGTCTTTCAATCCGGAGGAAAGGAGTTTTCGATTCAGAGGAGGGTGTCTATCCTTCGATCCAATGAAGGAAGTTGTCCTTCGATCCAATGAAGGGTGTTGCTTTCAATCCAGAGGGCATTGTTGAAAGTGCCTGATGGATCACCTGTGAGGGCACTGAATCTGCAAAGATATGTATGCAAAAATAAAAGCATGACCTGGGTGCCAAACCCAGGTCCTTCAATTATGTGCGCATTGGCCTTATTTAGGCTGGATCTACAACATAAGCGTTAGAGACAAAAAGGAACAAATAAGGACCTGGGTATCACACCCAAGTCCTTCAATCATGGATGAAAATCAAATGACTATGATATGAAAATAAAATATAGAACTTGACTCCTTACATTTTCCTTACCAACCGTGGTGTATGAATTTGTGGTATTGGAGATTCTTAGTGCTTGGGCACGCTCTCTGCCAACTTCAGGGAGTGGATTGGGCGTTTGTTGAAGACTTGTAAGGGGTTCTTATCTAAATGAAACTTGGACCAAGGCTTGCTCGAAGGGGAACTAACGCTTAATCAAAGTTGGTGGATCAATGCTTAATCGAAGGTTTTTAGATGCCCAGTCGAAGCTTGTGAGACAAATATCGCTCGAAGAGTTTTAAAAGCCCAGACGAAGCTCCTTATCTAGATGCAAATCGAAGACCCTTTTGTTCACCTGCCAATCGAAGGATATTATTAAAATGCCTTCAAAGTGAAATTTATTCGGATGCCAATCGAAAGACACATGACCATCATTAAAAAAATTTCATTTTCTTCAAACAAGTGTTTGTAAACCGCCCATGTAAGAGAAAACCTTGGAAGACACGAGAGGGAAAATTTTGGGGTACAACAACTACCCTTGTTCAATCTTCTTAAACCTGGGGATTTAGATTGGCTTGTCTTCCTTTTGTGATATGAAGGTGGAAGATGATTGAACACTAGAGTGCCCAGAAATTTGCACTCGCATGAAGTAACACTGATGGTTGATGATGGCGAGAATGGGCTTATAAATGCCATTTGGAGAAGATGACTGAGGGTTGTCGGAGATGGGCTTAAAGATGCCATCCAAAGTAGAAGCTGACTTCATAAATGGTCCCTTTATGGGGAATTCTTGCTCCTGCTGTCTGAGGAGGACTCCGCTGGGGAATGTTGGTTTCTATTATTCTCCTACTTGAGGAAAACTTTGTGGGGAATAGAATCTAGCAACTTCAGTTGTCCAAGGCTCTATTGAGGAGTTATCTCTGTACTGGAGAGTTGGGAGTTTGCTGATTTCTGGTTGAAATCCAGGTTTCACAGTAACTTGCTGGGGATAATGGAATTAACTGTTACCTAAAAATGTATTAGAAAGAGCCTGTGTGTGGCTGTTTCAGGATGAGTCTGTGTTAGTCTGCATCCGGACATATATGAGAGGGAGCCCATGTAAGATTTCTTTAGGATGAGTCTGTGCTAGACTGCATCTGGAGATCATGAGAAGAAACCCGTGTAAGATTGCTTCATTTGGTCATGTAGATAGTTTTCCTGTATGGTTTCAGGTGTTAATCTACAAATTAGCTGTTCACAGATAGTTGTCCTGTCTTGTTTCAGGTATTAATCTGGAACTTGAAAATTGTCGGTGTTTGAGATAGTTGTCCTGTCTAGTTTCAGGTATTAATCTCTGACCTGAGAAAGAAAGATAGTTTTTGTGGCTTGTTACAAGTATTATTCTTCAATCTCCTCATGTAGATAGTTTTCCTGGCTTGTTACAGGTATTAATCTACAATCAGTCGTCCACAGATAGTTCTCCTGGCTTGTTACATGTATTAATCTGGAACTTGTTTTTGTCGGTTGTTGAGATAGTTGTCCTGGCTTGTTACAGGTATTAATCTCTGACCCGAGAAAGAAAGATAGTTTTCCTGGATTGTTACAAGTATTAATCTTCAATCTCCTCATGTAGATAGTTTTCCTAGCTTGTTAAAAGTATTAATCTACAATCAGTCGTCCATAGATAGTTTTCCTGGCTTGTTACATGTATTAATCTGGAGCTTTGTTTTTGTCGGTTGTTGATAGTTGTCCTGGCTGGTTTCAGGTATTAATCTTTGACCTTAGAAAGAAAGATAGTTTTCCTGGCTTGTTACAGGTATTAATCTTCAATCTCCTCGTGTAGATAGTTTTCCTGGCTTGTTACAGGTATTAATCTATTGTTGGGCGTTCACAGATAATTGTCATGGCTTGTTACAGGTATTAATCTGGAACTTGTTTTTGTCGGTCGTTGAGATAGTTGTCATGTCTGGTTTCAGGTATAAATCTATTACCTGAGATAGAAAGATGGTTTTCCTGGCTTGTTAAAGGTATTAATCTTCAATCTCCTCATGTAGATAGTTTTCCTGGCTTGTTACAGGTATTAATCTACAATCAGTCGTCCATAGATAGTTTTCCTGGCTTGTTACAGATATTAATCTGGAACTTTTTTTTTCCGGTTGTTGAGATAGTTGTCCTGTCTGGTTTCAAGTATTAATCTCTGACCTAAGAAAGAAATATAGTTTTCCTGTCTTGTTACAGGTATTAATATTCAATCTCCTCATGTAGATAGTTTTTCTGGCTTGTTACAGGTATTAACCTACAGTCAGTCCTCCACAGATAGTTCTCCTGGCTTGTTACAAGTATTAATCTGGAACTTATTTTTGTCGATCATTGAGATATTTGTCCTGTCTGGTTTCAGGTATTAATCTCTGACCTGAGAAAGAAAGATAGTTTTCCTGGCTTGTTACAAGTATTAATCTTCAATCTCCTTATGTAGATAGTTTTCCTGGCTTGTTACAGGTATTAATCTACAATCAGTCGTCCACAGATAGCTTTCCGGGCTTGTTACAGGTATTAATATGGAACTTGTTTTTTTCGGTCGTTGAGATAGTTGTCCTATCTGGTTTCAGGTATTAATCACTGACCTGAGAAAGAAAGATAGTGTTCGTCTGTCTGTGAATTCAACCTGAAAAGGTAAAGTCAGTTTCATGCGATGTCATGATGTATGAATTGCATGGTGCTCTCAAAATAAACGAGATTGTGATATATACATTTATGTTGTATATACTATGATGTTTGTAAAATGATGCATGAGTGCAATGTATGAATGTGTCAGTTATTCTATTACAGTATTGTTGAACTGGGGAAATAAATCCCTGATTGTAGCTGGGGATGAAGAATGTATGTCTTCAGATTTTATTTGAAGTTGACATGCTGGGAGAAGGATCTTCCGTTGTTTAGAGAAATAAACTTTGTTGGGGAAAGAAAACCCTGTGAACCGCTTGGGGGATTGTCAGAGTGAATTTATGTCATGATTGTATATGAACCGTTTCTAGAGTAGAATATGGAATAAGTGTCAGGATGACATCCGTCTCTGGATCGTACCTAAATCATTTCTAGAGGAGAATCTAGAATAAGTGTCAAGATGACATCTATCTCTGGATCGTACCTGAACCGTTTCTAGAAGAGAGTCTGGAATAAGTGTCAGGATGACATCCGTCTCTGGATCATACCTAAACCGTTTCTAGAGGAGAATCTGGAATAAGTGTCAGGATGACATCTGTCTCTGGATCGTACTTGAACCGTTTCTAGAGGAGAATCTAAAATAAGTTTCAGGATGACATCTATCTTTGGATCTTACCTGAACTGTTTCTAGAGGAGAATATGAAATAAGTGTCACGATGGCATTCATCTCTGGATCGTACCTGAACCATTTCTAGCGAAGAATCTAGAATAAGTGTCAGGATGACATCTGTCTCTGGATCGTACTTGAACCGTTTTTAGAGGAAAATATGGAATAAGTTTCAGGATGACATCCGTCTATGGATCGTACCTGAACTGTTTCTAGAGGAGAACCTGGAATAAGTGTCAGGATGACATCCATCTTTGGATCGTACCTAAACCGTTTCTAGAGGAGAATCTGGAATAATGTCAGGATGACATCTGTCTCTGGATCGTACTTGAACCGTTTCTAGAGGAGAATCTAGAATAAGTGTCAGGATGACATCCATCTTTTGATCTTACCTGAACCGTTTCTAGAGGAGAATATGAAATAAGTGCCAGGATGGCATTCGTCTCTGGATCGTACCTGAACCGTTTCTAGCGGAGAATCTAGAATAAGTGTCAGGATGACATTTGTCTCTAAATCGTACTTGAACCGTTTTTATAGGAAAATCTGGAATAAGTTTCAGGATGACATCCGTCTCTGGATCGTACCTGAACTGTTTCTAGAGGAGAACCTGGAATAAGTGTTAGGATGACATCCGTCTCTGGATCGTACCTGAACCATTTCTAGAGGACAATCTGGAATAAGTGTCAGGATGACATCCGTCTCTTGATCGTACCTGAACCGTTTTTAGAGGAGAATCTGGAATAAGTGTCAGGATGACATCCGTCTCTGGATAATACCTGAACCGTTTCTAGAGGAGAATCTGGAATAAGTGTCAGGATGACATCCATCTCTGGATCGTACCTGAACCGTTTCTAGATGAAAATCTGGAATAAGTGTTAGGATGACATTCGTCTCTGGATCATACCTGAACCGTTTCTAAAGGAGAATCTGGAATAAGTGTTAGGATGACATCCGTCTCTAGATCGTACCTGAACCGTTTCTAGAGAAGAATATGGAATAACTGTCAGAATGAGATCCGTCTCTGGATCGTACCTGAGCCGTTTCTAAGGGAGAGTCCGCTTTATTTAGAATGTTTCCATTGGGGATTCCTATTTTGTTGTTTTGAGAAGAAATATGTCGGGGAAGGGAAACTCCGTAATCCGCTTGGGGATTTTGTGACATCCTGCTGGGGAATCCTGATAAGCTTGGCGACTTCAGTGGGGAATTTTTCTTAGATGTCGGAGCAGTAGTTGGAGATTCTTTCTCTGCAGGGGATATGAGAACACCTGACATCATTAGGCTGCATGCTGGGAATATGGCAGTGACCTTGTAGTAGAATTCCCTACCTTGGTACCTGCTGGAGAAAATATCTGTCGTGGATTTCGTAGATGGTTTGACTATTATCCCAACTCTTGGAGTCCTTGGTGAATATTAATCATGGTAATAAACCTTCTACTGATAGACAAGTGACGATGTAACGCGACGTAGTCGTACGCTTTAATCCCTAACTTTTTCCTGGACTATTCTTTCAGATTTTCAGTCCATCGGGATACCCCGTTTTGCCTAAGCCACCTTTTCAGGTTTTCGACTTGCCGGGTGTACAGATTTTTATTCATATGTATATCCCTAATTTTTGCTCGAACCCTTTTGGTTTGCCGGGATGCCCTTACTTTTTCCTAGGTCAGTCAACCTAGCGGGTCTTTGTTCATGTGTAGTATTTTCCGACTATGTCCATGTTCACTGGTGTGATACGGTGGTAAAACTGGACTGTTTAGAAAAAATGATGGTTTGTGTTCGCAAAATGTCGCGGTAAGCAAGAGTCGCCATTAACTTTTATTTTATCCAACTGGAAAGGAAAAAAACACAGAAAAATTCCTTTATCGAGATATTCTGAGTACGGGGGGGGGGGGGGGGGGGGGGGGGGGGTAGATTATAGAAAGGGAAGGTATTAGCACCCTTTCTATCCGTGGTTTTCCACGGGCTCTTAGGTACTTGCTCATCATTTTTAAAATTGCTTTTGTGTTTGTGTGTTTCAAAAGTTTTTGTTTTACTTTGATTCAACCCTTGCTTCTATCTTCAAGAGTGTTACGAAGTCGTTTTGAAAACTTTGTTTGAAAAAGTGTAAGTGTGAAAAAGTTCGTTTTGAGCAAGTACCTACTAGCATCTACCTACTCGAAAAAAAGAATGTTTCTATTCTTGTTTCTTTTAGACAGCGCTATCCCACTATTAGTGAGTAGGTAGCACCGTCGTTGGAGTTGTAAGGGTCAATTCGAAAGGGACGTACGATCACTAAAGCAATGTTAGGACGTCTTAGTAATAACCCTAATGTCTTAAGATCATATTCGAGGCAACATTTCCGAGGCAACATTTCCGAATGGGACTTTTGATCTTTGTTTAGACAAGAGAGCGACCACTAAAACACCTTATACTTAATGATCGTTTACCGAAGGCAACCGAAGTGAGAGTACACCCTAGGAGTACGCATGTGCGAGTGATTCAATTTCAGGTTATTATCTTTGCACATTTAGGGTTCGCTAACCATTTTAAAATTTACATACAGTCTTGTCATGCAACCCTATTATCATACATCTAATAGTTAATATTTTGCGAAAATTAAAATGCGGAAAGTAAAGCTACACTATTACAAGGCCTCGGGTATTAATTACATAGCCAAAAAACCCGTAAAAACGATAAATAAATGAAAAGGTCCTAGTTAAACTATTACATCCCATGAGCAATTACATCAATATGGTAAAAATAAGTAAACGCGCGATGAATCGAGGACGAATAAAATTAGGGTTTTGACCCCGTCTAACCCTAATTAAAAGAAAATTTTATTTTTGGTTGTTTTTGATATTCGAGAAAATAAGGTGTTAAATTAAATATGTACAAACCTAATTTACTAATTAATTTAAATTAAGAAAATTAAGTACATTTGACCTATTTTTTGTATTTTGTTATTTTGAGAAAATAAAATAAAAATTAAATTAAACAAAACCCTAATTTTTCTAATTGATTTTAATTTATTTATAAAAAAGAATTAAAGTTACCCTAAAGTTAAATAAACTAATTAAATTAATTTTTAATTAAAAAATAAAACTTAAATCTAATTTGATGAGAAATTGATTTTATGATTTTTGATTAAAAAAAGGATTAATTTTTGTGTTAGTAAAAATAATTTAAATAAATTAAATAAAGAAAATATGAAAGAAAAGAAAAAGAAAATGAGTATGTTTGCTAGCAAATTGGGGGGGGGGGGGGGGCAATAGCAGTTTTGGAGCCCAAAAGAAACTGATCCACGTTTGACCTCCATGATCCAGTGTTGTATGTTTGACTAGGGCATATCATGGATCTCCCCATGCCAAGTGTTGGATTTGAATTTCCTTAGATCCAGTGGATGCTAGCTTATGGCCTATGGTAGGCGTCTTGGGAATCTGCACATGGAATCAAGTGTAGAAAAAGTGCATTGAAGAAACAAGGGGACCTGGGGATCGAACCCAGGTCCTATGGACTTTTCTCTCTCCCACTGACCAACTGAGCTAAACGCGCGTGTTGTACATAGAGAAACAAATAAAGAATATATAAAAAAACACAAATTGTTAATTTCCTTCCCGCGAAAATTCAAACAGGCGAATGGGATGGTGCCACGCAAGTCTTCTTCTTCCTCTCTCCGTTGGTTAAAGTCAGAGACTTTTACCTACGGACACAAGTCTGTCACTAGAACTCCTGCACATTGCAAAATCACATACATGCATGATAAATGAATTCTAATGTTGTGGACCAATTCTTCTTGGCCTGCTGAGCATCATGGTGCCCTTCTTGTGGACCAATTTTGCCTGTATCAAAAGATCCCAAAATGCAACAACAAAACCTAGCAATGGTGGATTTCAATATAACCAACAAAAATGCAATTAATTGTCACCATGAGCTTGCAAACACGTTAGGGATTAGAAATATGCTATTGAAACATGATAAAGATGCAAGAATAAAGAGATTCGATTTTGGAAATAAGGGCAAACCGTGGGGGTCGTGGAACCAGATTCTGGGCACGAGAACGCTTGCTCTTGATTGGTATAGCTTCCTTGCACTCCCAGGAAGCGAATGAGATGGCTTGGGGGTCTTGAAAATGCTTGGAAGTATGAAATCAAGTCACCACTTTCTTGAGTTTTTTCAAGTTTTGTTCTTCCTCTCCACGCCTCAAAACCTTGTGTTTTTTATCTGCTATTGTCCACTATATACCAAGGAACGAATTAGGGTTGCAAATGTGCTCTCAATCTTTGTCAATTATGATCTTTGATCATGATTTGATTTCCATGAAAATCTTTCCAAAATAGGCCAAAATCAATCTTTTTATGCCCAACCATGGCTTACACTATTTGATTCTCTTGCTAGTTGTATAAGAGACCTGTAACATGAATCAAATCTTAAGACTTAAATGGTTTTGATATTTCCATGATTTGTTTCGATTTAATTTGATTTAATTGAAATAAAAAATCAAAATAAATGGAAAAAATAAAATAAAGGCAAGTGGAAAGACTTAGGGCTCGTGGACCATGCTACAAATTCAAAACAAGTACAAAAAGTTGGGCCCATTTGATAAAAATTGCAATTTGAGGCACTTTTGAATTTTGGCAATTTTGCAAAAAAGGTCAACTTCACCAATGCATAACTTCTTCAATTTTGACTCTTTGAAGGTGTTCTTGGACTTTTTAGAAAGCTTGAGATGTCCTATAAGCAACCCTTTTGGTCTCATCTTAATTGAGGCTTCTATGTTCATGTATGAAGCTTTGACAAAAAAGGTGTTTTTGTTGACTTTACAAAATGACCTATAATGTCCAAATTCATAACTTCTTGTGAGTGCATATTTTGTACTTTGGAGCTGAGGATGAATTGTAGGGAATTGCATCCTCTTCAAAATGATCTTTGGATGGGTCATTTCTCATAAAGTATGAGAAAGTTATGCTTGGTCAAAGTTGAGTTGACTTTTCCTACAAAACCCTAATTTAGCAACTTTTGGGTTTTGATGAATTGTGAGCAATCCTTGATGAATCATGATCAACCCTTGATCAAATGATGAATAATACTTCAAAATGAGAATTTTGACCAAAAATCTTGAAGTTTGACTGTATGTGGGACACATTAACTTTTGCCCTAACACAGTCGATTTCCAGGCTTTTGAGCAATTGACTGAGCAAACTTTCTCTGCAAGGCTTGAAACTTGATATGGATGATCTTGAGAACATATTAGGATAATGGTGAGCATTTGGGATCCCTTGGACTCAATTATCTTGATGCAACATGAAACCCTAATTTGAGGTAGACTGCTTTAGGAGAGAGTTTGTATGGTCAACCCTTGGACTTCCTTGAGCAATTTGAGGATCTTACTTGAAATGTATTGAGAAATATGGGAGGGAAAATTTTGGGGTACAACAGCTGCCCCTGTTCAATCTTCTTAAACCTGAGGATGTAAATTGGCTTATCTGCCTTTCGTGATCCGAGGGTTGAAGATGATTGAACACTAGAGTGCCCAGAAATTTGCACTCGCATGAAGTGGTACTTGTCTTATGATGTCGGGAATGGGCTTATAGATGCCATTTGGAAGTTGATGTTGGAATATGGGCTTAAAGATTCCATCAGAAGAAGTGTCGATCACCTAAGAGATTCCTTAGCGAGAGCTTGCATTCCTGTTGTTGAGGAAGATTTCGCTGGGGGGTGTTGTTCTCTGTCTTGAGAAAAGTTGAATTTTAGGAGCTTCGGTCGTCCGTTATTCTACTGGGGAATCGTCTCTTGGTCGAAGAGGTGAAAATGAACTACCATCTGGTCGTGATCCAGGCTTCATAGTGATAAGATCAACTGCTATCTGGTCGTGCTCTAGGATTTGCAGTGACTTATTGGGGAGATGAGATTAAACTTGCTATCTGGTTGTAATCCAGGCTTTACAATTTCTCAATTCTTATCTGGTCGTACTCCAGGCTTCAGAAGGCATTAAGTTGTTATCCGGTCGCATCCGGGATTTAACTTGAATTTAGGGCACACTAATATCCAGTCGACTCTGGGCTTCTTAGTAATTGTCCAAGTAAAACTGCTATTTGGTCGAAATCCAAGCTTCGCAATGTCTTGTACCGCTATCTGGCCGTAATCCAGGTTTCACGATGTTTCATACCATTATCTGGTCGAATCCAGGCTTCATGGTGTCTTGTACTGCTATCTGGTCGAATTCAGGCTTCACAATACCTCACTTCTTATATGGTCAAAATCCAGGCTTCAGAAGAAATCAAGTGGTTATCCAGTCGCATCCGGGCTTCCATTTGATTTTAGGGCCTACTAATATCTGGTCGATTCCGGGCTTCATAGTAATTGGCCGGGTGAACTTCTATTTGGTCGAAATCCAAGCTTCGCAGTATCCCTTACTGTTATCTGGTCGTAATCCAGGATTCACAATGTCTTCTACCATTATCTGGTCGAGTCCAGGCTTCAAGGGGTCTTGTATTGCTATCTGGTCGTAATCCAGGCTTCACAATAACTTGTTAAGCTGCTATTCGGTCGACTCCGGGCTTCACGGCTTGTGTTTATGATATACCACTATCTGGTCGTAATCCAGGCTTCATGGCATCTCTGTATTGCTATCTGGTTGTAATCCAGGCTTCACAATAACCTGTTGGGGATTAAACTATTATCCGTTCGAATCCGGGCTTCATAGCTTGTTTAAAAGATGCCACTATCTGGTCATAATCCTGGCTTCGCAGTATTCTGATACTGTTATTCGGTCGTTCTCCAGGCTTCACAATATGATGGAGAAATCAAGATATTATCTGGTCGGACCCGGGCTTCATAGCTTGAACTTTGTGAAAATTTGATTGTATCGTTTCCTGAAATGTAAAGGGTTAGTCGTATGTAATGCCATGATGCGTGACATGTATCGAGCAGTGATGTTCTCAAAATAAATGAGATTGTGCTGTATGATGCGTATGCATGTCATGATGTATGGATGTGCAATGTTCTCGTGATGTTTTCTAGTTGGGGAAAATAAATCCTGGACTGCTGCTGGAGAATATAAAGAGTTTCGCTCGCTGGGGATAAAGACCGAAGATGATTTGAGAATAACTTGGCGGGAGAATAACCCTGCTGGAGAATAGACAGGCGGGAAAGTGACTCTGTGGGGAAGAGATACTCTGTCAGAAGATCCACTGATTTGGAGAAATGACCTCAGCTGGGGATGAATTACTGTTGCTGGTGATGATGAACTCTGTCGGGGGTAAAATTTCTGTTTGTGGAAGAAATAAACTCCACTGGGGATGGTCTTCCATGGTTGATGAAACATGAATTCTGCTTGGGAAGAATTAACACCATTGTACTCTGGTACCTCTTACTTGGCGGGGAGCGTATATGCTTTTAGTCATTTTCTCAAGCTGGGTCTATCCCTGTACCTGGTGAATAGAGCAACTGTAAAGTTTGGACATTTCTTGTTTGCCCCTGTTCCTGAAATTACTGGTAATCATCTTTTGTTTCGCATGTAAATATTTATGAGCAACAGTTATTTGTCAAATGCATATATCAAAAATGAATCATTGGACGTTCTTGCAAAACAAAACAGAAAAAGTAAAACACTTTTGATATTTATTGTAAAATAAATTGTATTGATTTTGAAATTGGCCTGCAATAGGCGTTTTTGTACAAGAGGCTGATGTCCTAGTAGGAGAATGCCGCCGAAAGATAGAAAATATACAATTTGTGAAAAAGCAAAACAACAATCCCACTGGGTTCCAACTCTGTTATTTCCTCTATATCTTAGAGCGTCTCATCACTTTGCTACTTGGTTGAAGGTAGATCAGATTGATCGGTGCCGTCCAAGCTTGATAGTTGATACCGAAGTCTGGTTGCAAGATGACCCAATGAGACATAGTGTTACGCTTTGATCCCTAATTTTTGCCTGGACTGCCCTTTCGGGTTTTCAGTCCACCGGGATACCCTTTTTTGCCCAAGCCGCCTTTTCAGGTTTTCGACTTGCCGGGTGTACAGTTTTTTTCATTTTCATCCCTTATTTTTGCCCGAACCCTTTTGGTTCGCCGAGAAGCCCTTATTTTTGCCTAGGCTAGTCGACCTAGCGGGTCTTTGATTATGCATAGTATTTTTTCACTATGTTTGCATTGACGGGGTGAGGAAGGTCGTCACCATCCATGGTGGTTAGAATCATAGCTCCTCCCGAGAAAATGTTCTTAACCATAAATGGCCCTTCGTACGTAGGGGTCCATTTTCCCCTGGGATCACCTTGCGGCAGTATGATGCGTTTGATCACCAGATCCCCGACTTGATATTCTTGTCGTTTGACTTTCTTGTTAAAAGCCTTGATCATCCGCTTTTGATACGTTTGACCATGACAAATAGCAGTAAGTCTCTTTTCATCGATTAAGTTCAGCTGATCAAGTCGGGTCTGGATCCAATTGTCCTCTCTCAAGCCCGCACCCTTCATAATCCGGAGAAAGGGTATCAGGACTTCAATGGGTAAGACTGCCTCCATGCCATACACAAGAGAGTAGGGTGTTGCCCCGGTTGATGTCGCGCTGAGGTGCGGTACCCATGAAGAGCAAATGGTAACATCTCATGCCAGTCTTTGTATGTCACTGTCATCTTCTGCACAATCTTCTTGATATTCTTATTAACCGCTTCAACATCCCCATTCATCTTCGGCCGGTAGGGAGAAGACTTGTGATGTTGTATCTTAAACTGTTTGTAGAGTTCGGTGATCATTGTATTGTTGAGATTTGTACCGTTGTCCATGATGATCCTCTCTGGTACACCGTATCAATAGATCAGATTGTGTCGGATGAATCGTGCCACGACGTTCTTGGTTACTATAGCAAAAGAAGCTGCCTCAACCCACTTCGTGAAACAATCAATTGCTACCAGGATGAAACGATGCCCGTTAGACGCAGTAGGTCTGATCTCGCCAATCATGTTGATGCCCCACATTGCAAAAGGCCAAGGAGCCGTCAAGACATTCAGAGGAACTGGAGGTACATGCACCTTATCAGCATAGACTTGGCACTTATGACAGGTCTGAGAATGCTGATAATAATCGGCTTCCATAGTAGACCAATAATATCCTACCCGTAGGATTTTCTTTGCCATGGTATGTCCATTGGAATGAGTTCCGAAAGTACCTTCATGTAACTCTGCCATAATCCTTTTTGCCTCATTCTTGTCCACACATCGTAGTAAGGTTGAATCATGGTTATGCTTGTAAAGAATCCCATTACTGATGAAGAACTTCGCAGCGAACCTTCTCAAGAATTTCTTATCATTAACAGATGCACCCTCGGGGTATTCCTGAGCCTCAAGATACCTCTTTACCTCGTGAAACCAAGGTTTATCTGCTACCTCTTCAGTCTCAATGTCATAGCAATGTGCGGGTTCGTCCAATCTCTCAATGGTAATACGGGGAGCTTCATTGTCCCACCTGACCTTGAACATAGAAGACATGGTAGCTAGTGCGTCCGCTAACTGATTCTCCTCTCTCGGGAAGTGTTCAAAGGTTATGTCCTCAAAGTGCGGAAGCAATGTCAGTACATACTCCTTGTAAGGAATAATATTTCGGTGTTTCGTATCCCACTCGCCTTTGATCTGACTGATCACTAGAGTGGAATCTCCGAATACACTCAAGAACTTAATCCTTAGGTCAATAGCTGCTCAAAGGCCCATGATGCACGCTTCATACTCCGCCATATTGTTGGTGCAGTTAAAACATAATCGGGCAGTGAATGGAGTATGACAGCCCTCATGAGATATAATCACAATGCCAATGCCATTACCCAACGCGTTTGAGGCTCCATCAAAATACATAGACCATCGGGATCCCTCCTCAGGTCCTTCATCTGGTCCTGGTTCTTCACAGTCGGTCACCAACATGATGTTCTCATCCGGGAACACGAAATTCATGGATTGGTAATCATCCATGGCCTGATGTGCCAAATGATCCGCCAACACACTCCCCTTGATTGCTTTTTGGGTTGTGTATTGGGTGTCGTACTCAGTTAAAATCATTTTCCATCTTGCTATTCTTCCAGACAAGGCAGGCTTTTCGAAGATATACTTGATTGGGTCCATCTTTGATATCAATAAGGTGGTGTGAGTCAGCATATACTGTCTCAGCCGGTGAGCAGCCCATGCCAAAGCGCAGCAAGTTTTCTCGAGCAGTGAGTATCGGGTCTCACAGTCGGTAAACTTTTTGCTAAGGTAGTAAATAGCATGCTCTTTTCGGCCAAACTCGCCATGCTGCCCCAGCACGCACCCCATTGAATTGTCGAGTACTGTCAAGTATAAGATCAAAGGTGTGATACGGTGGCAGAACCGGAACTGTTTGAATGCTGGTTTGCATTTGTGTTCGCAAAATGTCGCAGTAAGGAAGAGTCGCCACCGACTTTTATTTTATCCAACCGGAAAGGAAAAAAGCATAGAAAAATTCCTTTTTCGAGATTTTCTGAGTACGGGGGGTAGATTATAGAAATGGAAGGTATTAGCGCCCTTTCTATCCATGGTTTTCCACGGGCTCTTAGGTACTTGCTCATCATTTTCAAAATTGCTTGTGTGTGTTTGATTTGAAAAAGTTTTTGTTTTACTCCGATTCAACCCTTGCTTCTGCCTTCAAGAGTGTTACAAAGTGTTTTTGAAAACTTTGTTTGAAAAAGAGTGTAAGTGTGAAAAAGTTTGTTTTGAGCAAGTACCTACTAGCATCTACCTACTCGAAAAAAGAATTGTTCTATATTCATTTCCTTTAGACAGCGCTATCCCACTATTAGTGAGTAGGTAGCACCGTCGTTGGAGTTTCGAGGGTCAATTCGAAAGGGACGTACGATCACTAAAGCAATGTTAGGACGTCTTAGTAATAACCCTAATGTCTTAAGATCAATATTCGAGGCAACAATTCCGAGGCGGCCTTTCCGAGGCAACTTTGATCTTTGAGACAAAATAGCGACCACTAAAATACCCTATACTTAATGACCGTTTACCGAAGGCAACCAAAGTGAGAGTATACCCTAGGAGTGCGCATGTGCGAGTGATTCAATTTCAAGTTATTGTCTTTGCACATTTAGGGTTTGCTAACCGTTTTAAAGTTTACATACATTATTGTCATGCAACCCTAATATTCATACATCTAACAGTTAATATTTTGCGGAAATTAAAATGCGGAAAGTAAAGCTATGCTATTACAAGGCTTCGGGTATTAATTACATAGCCAAAAAAACCCGTCAAAACGATAAATAAAACAGAAAAAGTCCTAATTAATCTATTACATCTTGTGAGTAATTACATCAATATGGTAAAAATAAATAAGCGCGATGAATCGAGAACGAGAGAGAAATAGGGTTTTGACCCCGTCTAACCTAATTAAAAGAAAAAATTATTTTTGTTGTTTTTGATTATTTTTTAAGAAAAAAGAATAAGGTTTTTAAATTAAATACAAATCTAATTAGTAATTAAATTAATTTAAAGAAAATAGTTTACATGGCCTGTTTTTATATTTTTGGTTATTTTTAAGGAAAAAAATAGAATTTAAATTAAACAAAACCCTATTTTCTAACTTGTTTTAATTTATTTATAAAATAATTAAAGTTACCCTAAAATTGAATAAACTAATTAAATTAATTTTTGAATAAAAAATAAATTCTAAATCTAATTGGATGAAAATTGATTTTATGGTTTTTTATAAAAAAAGAATTAATTTGGGTGTTAGTAAAAAAATAAATACATGAATTAATTGAGAAAATATAAAGAATAGAGAAAAAGAAATAATGGGCCTGAGAATCAGCAAATTGGAGGGGTGTGAATAGCAAGCTCTGGGCCCAAAAGAAAGTGATCCACGTTGACTCCCATGTTCCCATGTTGTGCATTGACCAAGGTTGTTGGTGGACCATCACATGATAGCCTTTAGATCTGGCCTGTGGACATCTGGCTGGTTGGATGATGATGGTCCATGGTGGTCTTCATATTTGTACGCGTGCCTGATCATCTGAAAGAAAAAATATGAAATAATGGGGGGACCTGGGATTCAAACCTAGGCCCCATAGCCTTTTCCACTCACCTTCACACCAACTGAGCTACGCGCTTGCTTTGTATATGAAACAACAATAAATCAATATATAAAAAACATGCAAAAATCAAAGTTATCCGCGCGTAAGTTCAAATGGGAGAATAGGGTGATGCCACGCCTTCATCCCTGTCCTCTCTCCGTGGCTAAAAGGTTCAGTGACCTTTACCTACGAACGAATGCCTGTAGCTATACACCCTGCATATCTCAAAATCACACACAAGCATAAAAAATAAAGCATAATGCCATGAATCAACTCGTCTTGGCTTGCTGAGCATCATGGTGCCCTTCTTGGGGGCCAATTTTACCTGTATACAAAGATCCCAAAATGAGACAACAAAACCTAGCAATGGTAGATTCCAATATAGCCAATAAAAATGCAATTAATTGTTATGAGTAGCTTTCAAATGCCTCAAGGAACAAGAATATGTAAATATTTCATGCTATAAGTGTCAAAATCGTGTGATTCGATTTCAAGAAGAAGTCATGGTCGTGGATCACTTACAGTGGGTTCTAGCGCTGGAAAATGCTTGTTCTTGATTGGTATAGCTTGCTTGCAATCCCAGGAAACGAATGAGAGGGCTAGTGGATCTTGAAAACGCCTGGAAGTGGCAAAATAGATTACCACTTTTCTTTGATTTTTCCAAGTTTGGTTCTGCCTTTGTGCGCCTCTAAAGCTTGTGTTTTAGGTCTGCAATTGTACACTATATACCACTGATGGAATTAGGGTTGCAAAAGTGTTCTCAATCTTTATCAATTATGGCTTTTGATCTTGATTTGATTCACTTGAAAATCTTTATAAAAATAGTCCAAAACCAATCTTTTGGTGCCCACCTATGCCTTGCACGAATTGATTCACTTGCTAGCTGGATATGGGACCTGAAATATGCACAAGATCTTGAAGTTTGAATGATTTGGATTTTTTCATGATTTGTTTTGATTTAAAATGATTTAATTGAGATAAAAAATCAAAATAAATAGCAAAAATAAGATAAAGAAAAATGGGAAGAGCTAGGGCTCGTGGACCATGCTACCAACTCAAAACAAGTGCAAACAGTTAGGCCCATTTAGCAAAAATTGCAATTTGAGACACTTTTGACTTTTGGCAATTTTGCAAAAAAGGTCAACTTCACCAATGCATAACTTCCTCAATTTTGACTCTTTGAAGGTGTTATTTGACTTTTTAGAAAGCTTGAGATGTCCTATAAGCAACCCTTTTGGTCTGATCTCAATTTGGTATTCCATGTTTATGTATGAAGCTTTGACAAAAAAGTTGCTTTTGTTGACTTTTCAAAATGACCTATAATGTCAAAATTCATAACTTCTTGTGAATGCATATTTTGAGCTTGGGAGCTGAAGATGGATTGTAGAGCATTGCATACTCTTCAAAATTAGCTTTGGATGGGTCATTTCTCATAAAGTATGAGAAAGTTATGCTTGGTCAAAGTTGAGTTGAATTTTCCTACAAAACCCTAATTTAGCAACTTTTGGGTTTTGATGAATTGGGAGCGATCCTTGATGAATCATGATAAACCCTTGATAAAATGATGAATAATACTTCAAAATGAGGATGTTGACCAAAAATCTTTAAGTTTTACTTTATGTGGGCCACAATTGACTTTTGCCCTAACACAATCAATTTTTAGGCCTTTGAGCAATTGACTTAGCAAACTTCCTCTGCAAGGCTTGAAACTTGACATGGATGATCTTGAGAACATATTAGTACAATGGTGAGAATTTGGGATCCCTTGGACTCAAATATGTTGATGCAACATGAAGCCCTAATTTGAGGTAGACTGCCTTAGAAGGGAGTTTGTCTGGTCAACCTTTGGACTTCCTTGAGCAATTTGAGGATCTTTCTTGAAATGTTTTGAGAAATATGGGAGGGAAAATTTTGGGGTACAACAAAAGGTCTCCCTTCAACTGGAGGCATCATAATAGGTGGCTCTTGGAGGTATCCCTTGATCCTTTCGAAAGCGGTATGACATTCATCATTCTATTTTACCACTTGATCTTTCTTCAGCAGCTTGAAGATCGGCTCACAAGTAGCAGTCAGATGTGAAATGAATCGGGAAATGTAATTTAGACGTCCAAAAAAACCTCTAACTTCCTTTTCTGCTCGGGGAGCTGGCATCTCTCGTATAGCCTTAACCTTTGTAGGATCCACCTGAATACCTTTATCACTAACGACGAAACCCAGCAGCTTACCGGACCTTACCCCGAAGGTGCACTTGTTCGGGTTCAAGCTTAGCTTATACATCTTTAACCTTTCGAATAGTTTCTGAAGATGGTCAAGGTGTTCTTCCTCAGTCTAGGACCTTACAATCATGTCATCAATGTAAACCTCAATCTCATGGTGAATCATGTCGTGGAATAAAGCGACCATGGCACGCTGATACGTTTCCCCAGCATTCTTCAACCCGAAAGGCATTACCTTGTAACAGAAAGTGTCCCACTGCGTAATGAAAGTCGTCTTCTCCATGTCCTCGGGAGCCATCTTAATTTGATTGTAACCATAAAAACCATCCATAAATGAGAAGACCTTATACTGTGCGGTGTTGTCAACCAGAACATCGATATGAGGCAGAGGGAAATCATCCTTGGGGCTCGCCCTGTTCATATCCCTATAGTCTACACACATACGTGCCTTAGCATCTTTCTTCGGCACTGGAACAACGTTGGCAACCCACTGCGGGTAAGAAGTAACAGCTAGAAATCTGGCATCAAACTGTTTCATGACCTCAGCTTTGATTTTCTCAGACATTTCGGGGCGCATACGGCGAACCTTCTGTTTTACCGGAGGAAAGTCTTCTTTGGTTGGCAGGCGGTGAACCATGATATTAGTGTCTAAACCAGGCATATCTTCATAAGACCAAGCGAAGATCTCAACATAGTCACGTAGAATCTGTATCAACTGTTGCTTGACACTAGGCTCCAGATTTGCACCTATCTTGACCTCTTTCTTGTCTTCCTCCGTACCCAGATTCATTGATTCCACTGGCTCTTCATGAGGCTGTATGACCCTCTCTTCCTGTAGTAACAGTCTAGCAAGTTCCCCAGGCACTTCACAATTATCCTCACCTTCGTCCCCGGCTTGGTTGATTGGATTTTCGAAGTCATAACTGGCAGTAGAAGAGTCGTTATCAATGGGATCCAGAGTGGATGTGGATCTGCATTATGATATGTGAGTGTGTGTAAGACAATAGCTGTTTTGATAAAGTGCAAGATAGAAAAGAAAAAACAAGATGCGCAAAAATTTGTAATGCAAGAAAACTTCCAATGCTTTATTGATGATATATGAAAATGACAAATAATACGCCCTCACAAACAAATCCAAAGTGCCTCGGGCAAGGCACCGGGCCGTAAAGTTTCAAATTGTCTGTTACAAATCTCAAAACAAAAGTATATTACTGTGTAATAAAAGAAATAGGCACGAAGTCCTTCGTCGTCTAATTGTTCAAGCCACCATTAGTAGTCGGGTAAATCCAACTGTTAATATCTGACTCTTCTTCATCATCTTCAATTGCATTCACTCCCGGGTTACTGATGTGCAGAGGAGGTCTTCCAATCCGCGCGCCGAATAGCCCTTTGAGCCTCTGCAGTAAAGCCCAAACCAAACTTGTCAATTTTGTGTGCGAAGTCAGGGAGCTGACCCCAATTTCCACACCCACCTTTTTCAATTACAACCCTGGCATCCTTGAGAGAAGCCGTCTTCATCGGAGGTTTTTCAACAGCGACTTCAGTCAACTCCAGAGTCTGGGGGACCTCTTCAAAATTCTGACACGGGGTTTCGATGAACTCCCCGTCCATCTCCACATAGTGAAAGGAATTAAGATGACTCACCATGTACTCCTCCTCACCTTGTACCGTAACAATCTTCCTCTTCACTGGATATTTCAACATCTGATGGAGCGTAGAAGTCACTGCCCCAACCTTATGAATCCAAGGGCGGACCAACAAGCAAGAATAAGATGGTCAGATATCCATCACATAGAAAGTAGATGCAAAAGTCTGTGAGCCGACTTTAATAGGGACGTCCACCTCCCCGTGCACCATCCTTTTTGACCCATCGAAAGCCCTGACCACAATATTACTTTGTTTCAGAATCAAACCTTCATAGTCCATACGGTCTAATGCCTTCTTGGGTAAAACATTCAATGAGGACCCAGTATCCACCAGTACATGGGCCAGAGTAGTGCCCCTGCACTCGTTCGAGACGTGCAGAGCATCATTGTGATTTCTTCCTTTAGCAGTCAGATCTGCGTTTGAGAAACCCAACCCGTTGTCGGCAGTCAAACTAGCTACACAGTCTTTGAATTGATCAGTGGAGGTTTCCTGTGGTACATGCGCAGTTTTGAGGAAAGCAATTAAAGCCTTTGCATGGGCTTCCGAGCACAATAACAAGGATAACATGGAGATTTTTGACGGGGTCGGCCCCAGCTGCTCGACTACGTTGTAGTCGCTCTTCTTGATAATCTTAAGAATTTCCTCTATCTCCTTCTTAGAGGTTTCTACAATAATCTTCTTAGGTGCCTCCGTCCGGGCAGGCTCACCTGTGATTTCTTTGCCCGGAGTGTCAGATGACTCGGTGACAGGGGTGATAACTGGAGTAAGAATTGGAACAGTAGTTGATGTACTAGCAGATGGAATGGCAACAAGCTTTTGAACAGTCAGAGGGGAAATCTCAGGAGAGAAAAGTCTTCCACTTCTGGTGACCTTGCTAGACCCGACAATAATGCTGATATCAGCAACAGTTTCTTCAATCTTCAAATGTTGTTTAACCCCATGATAATACACATCGGCCCCATAGTGCCACGGGACAGCCTTATCCGAAGTGTATGGGATTGGACCAGGAATAGTAATGATTAATGGAGCGACTCTTAGAACGGATGTAATCCTAATCGGATTTCTCGAGGAAGCCTTGGAAGGATTGTCAGAAATGGTTATGATGGAAACATCTTCAACAGGAATTAGCGGAATCAAAGTATTCTCGAATAGGATCTCTTTGTTATCCATCAGGAGTTGAACACCTGATTTCAATAAACGGAAACCATTAGGCAGGATTGAACATAGGTGGAAACCTTCGCCACAACCCGGAATTAAACCGGCCAACAATAGATTCTTCTTTACTGTCATCAAAGGAGTAGAAATTTCTTCCACAGAGGTCACAAATAAATCATCGTCCATCGCATTTACTCCATGACCATGCTTGGGCATAGGAGCAGTTATGACATTGGGTTTCTCTGGAGCGTCAAACTCAATCTCTTTAGCTTCAATAAAATCTTGCACCTTATTCTTCAAGGCCCAACAGTTGTTCGTATCATGACCGGGGCTATCGGAGTGATAGGTGCAGCGGGCGTTCGGATTATACAACAGAGATGTGGTGTTGGGATTCTTCGGGGCTTCCCTCAGAGTTACCAGGTTGGTCTTCAACAATTGCGGTAGAATTTGTGATAAGGTCATATTAAGCCGAGTATACTGTCTCTGCGGTCTCTCCATTCTTTGTTGATTATTGCATTGTGGGGCAACAGTGGGTCTTGATATTACCACCGCATTCACTGCTTGACGGTGTTCAGGTCGATTTTGGCTCCTCGAGCTGTAGACTACACTAGCTTATTTCTTACTAGTGAAAGGTTTCTTTACTGCACTTGACGATGAATCCTTCTGTATCTTACCACTTCTGACACCAGCTTCTACTCTCTCCCCAGTCATAATCAATTCAGTAAACCCGAATGATAAATTGCCGATCAGATGATTGAAAAATGGACCAGACAAGGTCCCCAAAAACATATCAACCAACTCCCTATCAGACAGAGGGGGTTGGACTCTTCCATCCAGATCTCTCCATTTCTGAGCATAGTCCTTAAAACCTTCACTTGCGCCCATAGACATACCCTGAAGCTGAGTACGAGTGGGAGCAAGGTCGGCGTTATACTGGTACTGCTTGTAGAAATCAGCAGCAAGGTCCTCCCAGTTTCGGACATTAGCTCCTTCCAATTGATAAAACCATTCAAGTTGAGTCCCTGACAGACTGTCTTGAAAGAAATGCACCCACAAATTTCTATCAGTAGTGTAAGGTTGAATTTTTCTGACGTACGAGCGGAGGTGGAGTTTTGGACAGGATACTCCATTGTATTTAGCAAAAACCGGAGCTTTAAACTTGTGAGGGATCACCACTCCCGATGCTAGTCCCAGATCTCTAAAATCCAAACCAGGGACCTTCTGAATCTCCATAGCACTCAGACGGTCTTCAAGTTGTTTGTACCTATCCTCAGCAAGAGGGTACTGTTCATCATCAAAATCAGTATCATTATCAGAGACCACATGACTAGGACCCTTTTCTTCCTCTTGATTCTCTCCTCCTTTGGATGAATGAGACAGATCAGCTTCCTGTCGCAACCTATTCCCAAATTTGTGACCCATATTCAGAAGAACCACCTTTTTCTTCTTCTTCTTCTTCTTCTTTTCTTTCAGGATGAGAGTCTTCAAGTCTTCTTGTCCTTTAGCCAAGTTCAAGAACATCTCTTGGAATTGGGCATTCTCTGCCTGAAGAGCTTTGATGGCTTGATCGGTAGGTATTTCAGAAGACATCTTGTGTTGAAATAAACAGCGAAGAAGATGAGAAACCTGTAATGGTACCTGTAATGATGTGCATGATAATGGAATGTGTATGAAATGATTTCAAAGACTTTGGGAGATATAAATTTGTAAAACAAAATAAAACACACTTTATTAGATTAAACTTGTAAAAATGTTTAACAATGCCTTCAAGGCGTTACAAAAAGAAATAACTGAAAAGCAAATCTAAACTAGAAACAATAAAAGATATCATAAATCCCATGGTCGTTTCCCCTTCGTGCTGACATAATCATTGATTGTCCTTTCATTCTCGAGTTGCCTCGTGAGCTTCAAGATCTTCCTTTCTTGCTCATGATACTTCTCCCGGTAGGTATCACTCTCCTCCTTTAACTGGATCCAGGATCTCTTCAATGCCCCAAGATCAGTAGGCATGTAGGGATAAAGGACTGTATAAGGAACGCCTTCTTCATTAGTATGCTCCACAACCACTGGAAAAACAACTTCATAAGGCATCCCAAGCTTTTGAGCCCGAGCTCGGATTCACTGGAGATAAGGTTGCATAGGGAGAGAAGTCTTCGGTCCTAGCTCGTGAGGGTCAGACCTGTTCACCATGCCCCATGCCCGTATAAACCTTCGACGATGCTCATCAACGTCCCCCTTATAGTCAAAGACAATATCTATAAGAAGTAGCTCATGAGGACCGTCTCTCCGAGCGTGACCAAACTGTCGTAAAGCCAAACAAGGACTGTAAGTTATTCCCCTCTAATTCCAAGCAACGGGACATTAGGGTATTTCCCATATCGATCAATGACAGCTACTCTTTCCATATCCTTCGAACTCCAAAGAATGTCCGTATGGGCAAGGGACATTATCCTGTAAGGCCAACCTAAACCTTCCTCATTTTTCAATACAGACTTGGGGAGGTGCGAAATAAACCACCTCGCCAGCAGCGGCATGCAACACATGAGGGTCCCCCTTCTTCGCACAGTATGAGTATAGAGGGCATGTAGGATATCACCCAGAAGAGTAGGCACTGGATTGCGGGACAGGAAGATCTTAATCGCATTCACATCTATGAAGGAATCTGGATTTAGGAAAAGAACCAAGCCGTAGATGAGGAGAGCCAAGATGTCTTCAAAAGCCTGAAAATCCAAGTTATCCCAGAACTATTGAGCTTGATCCATCAGAAACTTAGCCAAGAAACCTTTAACCTTGCTCCGTGTCTCCCAGTTGGATACTACATCATCCCTTTTTAGATGTAAGGCTGAAGCAATGTCCTCGGGTCTAGGAACCTCTTCCAAACCTGTGAAGGGTGTCTGCTCGAGGATGGATATGCCCAGTAAGTCAGAAAACTCCTCCAAAGTGGGAACTAGCTGATAATCCAGGAAGGTGAAACAATGATGCACCAGATCAAAGAACTAGAAAAGCACGCTTATCATCTACTCATCTAACTTTGAAGTTACCAGGTTAAGAAGTTGACCATGTCTTCTAACAAATGAAGAAGAATCAGGAACTTTTGAGACTAACTCTCTGAGTTAAGCAGGTATTTGCACGAAGTTAACTCGAATGGTATTTCTGCGCGTGGAAGCCATAATCTGCAAAACAGAACAAAGATAAATCGCCTTGGTCTTTGAAATGGTTAGTGTAATGAAGTATGCATACTATGTCATGATGCATGATGTCATGATAAAACACACAACAAGTATAGCAGGTAACAGACATGGTAAATGCAAACAAGTCACACAAGAGCCCTTAAGTTTCAGGCTTGCATGGGGTCTAGGTACTACCCTCTTGAAGTTCAATTGGTTCAACATGTCCTAATAATAGTAATCGGGTTCTAGAGGTTCTCAATATCACTGACCATCCTCCATCGGTCATGGTTTCAGCTCACGCAATCGTTTCTTGCGGCCAGAACTATCTTGAGAGTATGGTCTCAATGAGTGCAGTATCGAGTATCAACTAGTTCTCAGCTTTATACCGAGGCCGGCTATCTCACTACTTCCTATGGCCAAGTTGGTCAATTATAGGTTCTAGGTCAATTGATGCTTAACGACACACATAGCATCCCCGTATTCTCCTCGTTTCTCCACAAGGGATACTTGTACCAACCAATGTGCCACATCAATGTAGCTACTGCTTCAACCGTATCGTTCTATGCCGTACAGTTCCCTCACAGTTTATTGCTACTTACCTAAAAGGTGTCCCCCAGATTCGGGTTAGGATCTATAGTAACTCCCAATACAAAGCCCTCAAAAGTAAAGCAATCAAATCAAACAATAGAAGCAAACATGATGAACTAATCCTAAGGTATACCCCACTTATCTATCCCCAGCAGAGTCGCCAATTCTGTGATACGGTGGCAGAACCGGACTGTTTAGGAAAAATGATGGTTTGCGTTTTGCGTTTTGTGTTTGTGTTTGCAAAATGTCGCGGTAAGCAAGAGTCGCCACCGACTTTTATTTTATACAACTGGAAAGGAAAAAGCACAGAAAAATTCCTTTTTCGAGATATTCTGAGTACGGGGGGGTAGATTATAGAAAGGGAAGGTATTAGCACCCTTTCTATCCATGGTTTTCCACGGGCTCTTAGGTACTTGCTCATCATTTTTAAAATTGCTTATGTGTTTGTGTGTTTGAAAAGTTTTTGTTTTACTTTGATTCAACCCTTGCTTCTGTCTTCAAGAGTGTTACAAAGTCGTTTTGAAAACTTTGTTTGAAAAAGTGTAAGTGTGAAAAAGTTCGTTTTGAGCAAGTACCTACTAGCATCTACCTACTCGGGAAAAAAAAGAAGGTTTCTATTCTTGTTTCCTTTAGACAGCGCTATCCCACTATTAGTGAGTAGGTAGCACCATCGTTGGAGTTGTAAGGGTCAATTCGAAAGGGACGTACGATCACTAAAGCAATGTTAGGATGTCTTAGTAATAACCCTAATGTCTTAAGATCATATTCGAGGCAACATTTTCGAGGCAACATTTCCGAATGGGACTTTTGATCTTTGTTTAGACAAGAGAGCGACCACTAAAACACCCTATACTTAATGATCGTTTACCGAAGGCAACCGAAGTGAGAGTACACCCTAGGAGTGCGCATGTGCGAGTGATTCAATTTCAGGTTATTATCTTTGCACATTTAGGGTTTGCTAACCATTTTAAAATTTACATACAGTCTTGTCATGCAACCCTATTATCATACATCTAACAGTTAATATTTTGCGGAAATTAAAATGCGGAAAGTAAAGCTACACTATTACAAGGCCTCGGGTATTAATTACATAGCCAAAAAACCTGTAAAAACGATTAATAAATGAAAAGGTCCTAGTTAAACTATTACATCCCATGAGCAATTACATCAATATGGTAAAAATAAGTAAACGCGCGATGAATCAAGGACGAATAAAATTAGGGTTTTGACCTCGTCTAACCCTAATTAAAAGAAAAGTTTATTTTGGGTTGTTTTTGATATTCGAGAAAATAAGGTGTTAAATTAAATATGTACAAACCTAATTTACTAATTAATTTAAATTAAGAAAATTAATTACATTTGACCTATTTTTTGTATTTTGTTATTTTAAGAAAATAAAATGAAAATTAAATTAAACAAAACCCTAATTTTTATAATTGATTTTAATTTATTTATAAAAAAGAATTAAAGTTACCCTAAAGTTAAATAAACTAATTAAATTAATTTTTAATTAAAAAATAAAACCTAAATCTAATTTGATGAGAAATTGATTTTATGATTTTTGATAAAAAGGATTAATTTTTGTGTTAGTAAAAATAATTTAAATAAATTAAATAAAGAAAATATAAAAGAAAAGAAAAAGAAAATGGGCTTGTTTGCTAGCAAATTGTGGGGTGTCTTGCAGTTTTGGAGCCCAAAAGATACTGATCCACGTTTGACCTCCATGATCCAGTGCTGTATGTTTGACTAGGGCGTATCATGAATCTCACCATGCCAAGCGTTGGATTTGAATTGCCTTAGATCCAGTGGATGCTAGCTGATGGCCTATGGTAGGCGTCTTAGGAATCTGCACATGGAATCTAGTGTAGAAAAAATGCATTGAAGAAACAAGGGGACCTGGGGATCGAACCCAGGTCCTATGGACTTTTCTCTCTCCCACTGACCAACTGAGCTGAACGCGCGTGTTGTACATAGAGAAACAAATAAAGAATATATAAAAAAACACAAATTGTTAATTTCCTGCGTGCGAAAATTCAAACAGGCGAATAGGATAGTGCCACGCAGGTCTTCTTCTTCCTCTCTCTATTGGTAAAAGTCAGAGACTTTTACCTACAGACACAAGTCCGTCACTAGAACTCCTGCACATTGCAAAATCACATACAGGCATGATAAATGAATTCTAATGCTGTGGACCAATTCGTCTTGGCCTGCTGAGCATCATGGTGCCCTTCTTGTGGACCAATTTTGCATGTATCAAAAGATCCCAAAACGCAACAACAAAACCTAGCAATGGTGGATTTCAATATAGCCAACAAAAATGCAATTAATTGTCACCATGAGCTTGCAAAAACGTTAGGGATTAGAAATATGCTATTGAAACATGATAAAGATGCAAGAATAAAGAGATTCAATTTTGGAAATAAGGGCAAGCCGTGGGGGTCGTGGAACTGGATTCTGGGTACGAGAACGCTTGCTCTTGATTGGTATAGCTTCCTTGCACTCCCAGGAAGCAAATGAGATGGCTTGGGGGTCTTGAAAATGCTTGGAAGTATGAAATCAAGTCACCAATTTTCTTGAGTTTTTTCAAGTTTTGTTCTTCCTCTCCACACCTCAAAACCTTGTCTTTTTGATCTGCTTTTGTCCACTATATACCAAGGAACGAATTAGGGTTGCAAATGTGCTCTCAATCATTGTCAATTATGATCTTTGATCATGATTTGATTTCCATGAAAATATTTCCAAAATAGGACAAAATCAATCTTTTTATGCCCAACCATGCCTTACACGATTTGATTCTCTTGCTAGCTGTATAAGAGACCTGAAACATGCATCAAATCTTAAGACTTAAATGGTTTTGATATTTCCATGATTTGTTTTGATTTAATTTGATTTAATTGAAATAAAAAATCAAAATAAATGGCAAAAATAAAATAAATGCAAGTGGAAAGACTTAGGGCTCGTGGACCATGCTAAAAATTCAAAACAAGTACAAAAAGTTGGGCCCATTTGATAAAAATTGCAATTTGAGGCACTTTTGACTTTTGACTTTTGACAATTTTGCAAAAAAGGTCAACTTCACCAATGCATAACTTATTCAATTTTGACTCTTTGAAGGTTTTATTGGACTTTTTAGAAAGCTTGAGATGTCCTCTAAGCAACCCTTTTGGTCTCAATTCAATTGAGTCTTCTATGTTCATGTATGAAGCTTTGACAAAAAGGTGTTTTTGTTGACTTTTCAAAATGACCTATAATGTCCAAATTCATAACTTTTTGTGAGTGCATATTTTGAACTTGAGAGCTGAAGATGAATTGTAGGGAATTTCATCCTCTTAAAAATTATCTTTGGATGGTTCATTTCTCATAAAGTATGAGAAAGTTATGCTTGGTCAAAGTTGAGTTGACTTTTCCTACAAAACCCTAACTTAGCAACTTTTGGATTTTGATGAATTGTGAGCAATCCTTGATGAATCATGATCAACCCTTGATCAAATGATGAATAACACTTCAAAATGATAATGTTGACCAAAAATCTTGAAGTTTGACTGTATGTGGGCCACAGTTGACTTTTGCCCTAGCAGAGTCGATTTTTAGGCTTTTGAGCAATTGACTGGGCAAACTTTCTCTGCAAGGCTTGAAACTTGATATGGATGATCTTGAGAACATATTAGGACACTGGTGATCATTTGGGATCCCTTGTACTCAAGTATCTTGATGCAACATGAAACCCTAATTTGAGGTAGACTGCTTTAGGAGAGAGTTTGTTTGGTCAACCCTTGGACTTCCTTGAGCAATTTGAGGATCTTACTTGAAATGTATTGAGAAATATGGGAGGGAAAATTTTGGGGTACAACAACCGGGTATGGATAATTGTCACTGTCCATAGTAGTAAGTGTTTCCACACTTCCATAAGATGTTTGTTTGATCGAACATGATTCGTTGCTGGAATTCATGTCCAATTCCCCAAGTGATTTAGATGGAGATCTGCCCTTGGATATTTGGCATTTTTGAGAGATTCCTTGAACCCTGACTTGACTGCCCCAGATCAAATGGACACCATGTTGTGCCCCTTGATTATGAAAGGCCTGTTACTGGAAATGTCTTTCCAGCTAAGGTGATTTTGTCCATTGAGAGGATTTTGTTCATTGAATATTCGTGGTGCAAATTTCTTTGTTGTTTGAACAAATAGTCATATGCAAACAATAGTATTGAAGAATTCCAAGCTTATGTTTGTCTTGAAGTTTGAAAATTCATTTTTTAGTAAAACAAACAAATTTTTTAAAAGTGTGATATCAGCTCAGGATTTATAGCGAACCTTACAGGAGTCAGGATACCTTTTGTAACAGTATGCTTTCAAACTAACCCATGCTTCAGCTAGGACTTTTAAGGATTATAACGTGACCTGGTTCACAGTTTAAGAAACAAAAGATAAAGACTCAAATTTTATTTGTACCCAACGCGTTCTTCGTGACTTCTTCGATCCTATGCTCAGCTAATTGTGCGTTCAGATCCCAATTGAGTCTGGAAATTTGCTCTGATACTTGGTGATGGTTCAGAAATTGAACGTTTGTTTAAGAAGGCATTCATTTTGTAACCTTTTCTATTTTTTGTTGAGGATTTGTAGGACCTCTTTTTTGATTTTTTATCCCTACTTTTGCCTGAACTGTTTCTTTTGTGATTACAGTCAGCGGGATGCCCCAGTTTTTCTTAAGTCTCCTTCATAGGTTTTTGACTTAACGGGCTTTTTATTTTGAGATATAATGAATGCCTGTCTTGACGATTATGTGGAACCATCACCGTCTTTTGGAGCATCTTCTACACCATTTGTCATGTATGAAGGTAGAGCTTGCGATTGAATGCGTTATTGGATTAACTGAGAAACTACCCTGCCCCAGGTTATGATTAAAGGTTTCAATTTGCGCGAAAAAGAAAACTCCTACTTATTAGGCTCAAAGGGGTTGACTATGGATTATCTTCCTTATAACTCCACTATTTAGGATTTGAAATAGCGTATGTACATCATCAGTGGGGTCTGTTCAAAAGCATACTGTAGATATTGTGGTATCATTTTCGTCATCCTCCATCTAAAAGCCTATAGCTTTTAACCAAGAGTTGAATATCACAAACAGGAAGTAAAAGCATAGTTTAAGTATAGTGACAACGAATGAAATAATTCAAGACAAACATATGCAATGCATTGATGAAATCACAAAAGTTTGACATAAATAAATGTTCAAACAATTAAAATAAAATTACAACTTGAAAATTCTAATGAATAAAAGCCTCTTTGTCTGAACTTGACACTTCAAATGATGTGTCTTTGAGAGATGGCAAAAGAATTCAATCTGGAAATCTTGTGTGAACTCCAACACTCCTTCGTTGATTAAGTCCTGAATCTTATTTTTTCAATGCCCAAAAGTCATTCATATCATGTCCAGGACTATTGGAATGGTATGCGCACATTGCATCAGGACGATGGCTAGAAGCGGAGACATTGGGATTTCGAGGAGGATCAGTTAACGTAATCAACTCCATCTTCAACATGTGTTGCAATACCTGAGCCAAGGACATGTTGAATTTGGTGAATTTCCTTTTGGGTGTGTTCTGCTTATGCTGATTGCCTTGCCGTTGTTTCTGCACCGGTGCTGGAATATAAGTCCACCTTACCCCCACATATTGGTTAAGATTACTCTTATTGTGGCCCTTCTGGTTGTACACAGCATTGGACTCTTTCTTCCCATTGTATGGTCTCTTATGAGTACTTGAAGATGCAGTCCCTTGAATGTCACTACTCCTGAGTTTATTTTCAACATGCCCCCGTATGAACATGTCACCTGATTCCCTATCTGCCGAGAGAGATTGATCATTGATTAGGCCCCAAGCTCTAGCAGTTTTCCCTAGACTGTCGAATCTGTCTTGAAGAAGCTTGCTGATGAGAATCCTCAATTCTTCATGCTCCCGAGATAAACTTTGGATAAGGGCCATTTGGATACTCATCCAGATTCTCGTCCTTTCCATTTTAGCTTGCAGTTGTTCTAACTGGTCATCCTTATTGTTGTCAGGATGTTTCTTGGTCAAGTTCTCGTTGAGGAGTGTTTTCAATTCTTCCTGCCCCATGGATAGGTTGAGGAACATTTCCATGAACTGAGCCTCTTGAGTTTGGAGATCTCTGTTGTTCTGTTTGAAAGCCATTTTCCTTACGGAAACAAACAGCGAGAACATGAGAAACCTGTACTCGAAGACCTATTAGTAAATGACATGCACGATGTATGGATGCAATGTTTTCAAGGATCTTGCGGGGTAAACACAGGAAAATGTCAGAAGTTGAATTTTGACTGCCTCTTTGACGTAAGAACTTCGTATCATTGAATGTCCTCCTACGAGAATCAAGCTCACCATGTCGAGTGGGTCATAGCCCCTGACTCAAGTTATCGTGTTTGGACCTTTTGACGACATTGGTTAGAGGAAAATAAATCCCCTTGCCCCTTGCTAGACGTCTGCTTTATCATAACCTGCATCACAAACCCTTGATATCCTTGAAATGGTTAAGCAAGTGTTATGTTATGATGCTATGATGTGTATGTTATGCATCAAGAGAAAAAAATGTAGGGCGATAAAGACAAGTATGTCTTGCAGGAAATTCGAGTTATTGGATAATGACTACAAAAAAGTCCTGCAAGGAGTACAAATAAAGCCCTGCAATGAGTTTAATTTGTTAGGCAATGAAAGCAAACAAGTCACACAAGTAGCCTTAGGTTTAGGCTTGCATGGATTCCATAGGTAAGTACCCTCTTGAAGTTTCAATTGGCTCAATCTGTCCTAATAATAGTAACTGGGTTCTAAGGAGTCTCAATATCACTGATCCTTCTTTATCAGGCATTGTTTCAGCTCAGACGATCTTTTCTCGTGGCTGAAATATCCCGAAAGTCCAATCTCAATGAGTGTAGCATCGAGTATAAACCAATCCCCAGCTTTACACTGAGGCCGGCTATCTCACTACTTTCTAATGGCCAAGTTTGTTCAACTAAGGTTCTAAGGTCCGTTAGTGCTTCACGACACCATACGTCCGCCCTGTATTCTCCTCGATTCAACACAGGAGATATCGGTACCAACCAAAGTGGCACACCAACATAGTTATCGCTTCAACCATATCGGTCTACGTCGTACAATCTCCATGATCTATTGATGTTTACCTAAAAAGATGTCCCCAGATCCGGGTGTAGGATCTATAGTAACAACCTAAACAACCCTCCAAGGATAAAGCATACAAAGCAAGTAATTAAAACAGTTTTAAAATGAACTAACTCTTAAGGTAACCCCACTTTTTATTCATATTCCCCAGCAGACTCGCCAGTTCTGTGATACAGTGGCAGAACTGACTGTTATACTGGTTTTGCATTTGTGTACGAAAATGTTGTGGTAAGCAAGAGTCGCCACCGACTTTTCTTTTATCGAAATTAAGGAAAGGGTGAAAATAATATAAAAAGACCTTTTCGAGAATTTTATGAGTAAGGGGGGTAGATTATGGAAAGGGAAGGTGTTAGCACCCTTTCCATCCGTAGTTTTCTACGGGCTCTTAGGTGCTTAGCTCATTTTTTAAATACCTTGTGCTTTGTGTTTTGAAAAAGAGTAGTTTGAAAATGCCTTAGTGCGGAGATTCTCTTTATGATAACTCTTGTATCAGTCCTCAAGAGTGTTGACAAAGCGAATGTTTTTTGAAAGTGTTTTTGAAATGTCTTTGTGTAAGTGTGAAAAAATAATTTTGAGCAAGCATCTATGAACTGCCTACTTATACTCGAAAGGGTTGTTCTTTTCTTATTTTCCTTTAGACAGTGCTATCCTACTATCAGTGAGTAGGTAGCCCTAGTCGTCGGATGTTTAAGCGACGTTTTTATAGTCACAAAGACAATTGGGCAAGAAGTTTTAGTAACTACCCTATGGTTCTAAGATCATATTTTTACCGAGGCAAAATCGAGAGGGTCATCGAGGGACTTATGATCTTTTTGAACCGGAAGGTAGCCACTAAAATCACTCACGTTTCGAGAGTCGTGACTATTTCCGAAGGCAATCGAAGTGGGGTACCCTAGAGGTGTTTATGTGCAATGTGATTCAATTCAGTTCATTTATCTTTGTTATTAGTTTTGCTAATGTTTTACTTTCAGTCTTTCCATACAAGCCTAATTACTAGAAATTAATATTTTGCAGAAATTTAAAGTGCGGGAATCGTAAATCCTACGCTATTACAAGGTTTCGAGGAGGGGGATATTTACATGTCCAAAATGCGGGAAAATAAAGAAAGAGATAAAGTAAATGCCCTAGTTTAAGCTATTACATACTATCAGCAGATACATTAGTATAAAAAATGCGAAAATAAATAATGCGTGCGAAATGGAACGAGACGTGTAAAAAACCTAAAAAAATAAAAATCTTTTTGATGATTTTCTTTATTTTTATGATTAAGAAAATAAATTGAAAAATAAAATTAGACCTACATTCTAATTTATTTTCATTTTTTTTAAAAGAGGGTGTTAAAATTGATTAATTAATTTTTTAGAAATCAATTTAATTAGTAAAAATCAAATCCTAATTTTTTGTGATGATTTTCTTTATTTTTATGATTTAAAGAGGAAAAAAACTAATAAAGAAATGAGAAAAAACACAAAAAAAAAGACGAAATACAAAGAAGAGAGGTCTTTCGATCCAGAGGAAATGAGTTTTCGATTCAGAGGAGGGTGGCTATCCTTCGATCCAATGAAGGAAGTTGTCCTTCGATCCAAAGAAGGGTGTTGCTTTCGATCCAGAGGGAATTGTTGAAAGTGCCTGATGGATCACCTGTGAGGACATTGAATTTGCAAAGATATGTATGCAAAAATAAAAGCATGACCTGGGTGCCAAATCCATGTCCTTCGATTCTGTGCGCATTGGCCTTATTTAGGCTGGATCTGCAACATACGCGTTAGAGACAAAAAGGAACAAATAAGGACTTGGGTATCACACTCAAGTCCTTTGATCATGGATGAAAATCGAATGACTATGATATGCAAAGAAAATATAGAACTTGACTCCTTACATTTTCCTTACCAGCCGTGGTGTATGAATTTGTGGTGTTGGAGATGCTTAGTGCTTGGGCACGCTCTCTTCCAACTTCAGGGAGTGGATTGGGCGTTTGTTGAAGATTGCTTCGATTATGACCACCTATGAGTTTTTTTTTATAACTTTGGTATAACTTTTATAACTTTGGTATAGCTTGTGTGTAGTGTGGCAAGAGTGTTTTTGATATTTGTATGGTTTTTTCTCCTCCCTTTGCAATGTGCCTTAGGCTTGTACTTATAGGAGCTTGAGGGGAGTGGAAATGGCAAGGGACAACCATTAACCAGGCTTTGAAGGCAAAATCAGACAAATTAAAGGATTGCCTTTTTTGGATTATACATGCCATTTTGAAATGTTGAATGAAACTGGACACGTTTCACCTTCAAATGCCTTCAAGTCTTACCCTTCGATTGACTTCAAGTCACTTCCTTCAAACGGATCCAAGCCTTTCTCTTCGATTGTCCTTGAGTTTCTTCCTTCGAATGGATCCAATTCTCATCATTAGGGCCTCTTTGATTAAGCCTATCTACATCAATTCAAATTGCTCAGATCTTTGATGACTCTGAATTCCAATTGTTCAGAGTTTTCCCTTATCAGTGTTCTTCAATTAAGTCACCATCAACATCAATTCGAATTCGAATCAGTTCAGAGTTTCCCTTATCAGGGCTTCTTCGAAAGCCCCTTAGATCTTTGCTCTTTGATTGGCCATGACTTGCTCCTTATGGATCCTTCAATTGGACCCATCTATTTGCATTAGCTGCTTGATTCTGGAAAACTCAAATAGCCCAAACGAGAACTTCATTCTGGCCAGTCGAAGCCTCTTTTGTCACTTCCTTCGAATGTCATTGCGCAGGAGGCTTGGGCCTGGCAACATGTAGGATCAAGACTCATCATAAGACAAACTTTATTTCAATAGTTATGTGTCTCCTTCAAATGGACCACCTATATATTCTTCGAATGGACTTTTTGTGTGTCTTTTGAATAGTCCACTTATATGCCTTGTGCCTTCTTCGAATGGGCCACCAATGTGTGTCCTTCGAATGGACCTTTGGAGTTCTCTTTCGAATGGGTCATATTGTGTGTCATAGTGCATAAACTGTGTTAAGGAGTCTTGACCTTGTGCATTGAAAATAAACACAGAGGAAGTTTTTGCCTTGTGAATTGAAGGCAATCATAGAAGAAGCCTTTGCCCTTGTAAATCCAAGACAAGTCTGAGGAAGCCTTTGCCTTGTGGATTCAAAGGGAACTTGTAGGGGGTTCTTGTATAAATGAAACTTGGACCAAGGCTTGCTCGAAGGGGAACCAACGCTCAATCAAAGCTGGTGGGCCAATGCTTAATCTAAGGCTCTTAGATGCCCAATCGAAGCTTGTGAGACAAATATCACTCGAAGAGTTTTAAAATCCCAGTCGAAGCTCCTTGTCCAGATGCCAATCGAACACCCTTTTGTTCACCTGCCAATTGAAGTATATTGTTGACATGCCTTCAAAGTACACTTTATTTAGATGCCAATCGAAAGACACATGACCATCATTCAAAATATTTCATTTTCTTCAAACAAGTGTTTGTAAACCACCCATGTAGGAGAAAACCTTAGAATACATGAGAGGGGAAATTTTGGGGTACAACAATTACCTTAGCCATCATCTCAAACAACTAAAACTTTAGGCAACTTTAGTTATTGACATTATGTGTTGTAAAGCTTTAATATTTAAATGTAATGTTTATAAAAAAATGTTGGATGTCTTTAAATAAAATAACAAAAATGAAAACAAATCAATAAAAATTTGAAAAAAAAAAGAATTTTATTAATTGACTGGTCTGTAAATAGGCATTTACATCATGAAGCAATTCCTAAAAGAGGTGATTGCATACAAAGCATACAGAAGAGAAAACAAAGGTGGAAATGTGAGTGCGGATTTATCGGGTCCCGACTCTGCTACGACTTTTATAACCTCAAAGCTCCTTAGTATTTTTCTTTCTGAAAAAAACTGATTGGACTGATCCCTTATCCTTCCAAGCTACTCAATAGCAGTGTAGGATGATATCACGAATATAATGCAGACCGTAGTATTCGCTTTAATCCTTAACTTTGGCCCAAACCTTTTATTTACTTTTTGTTCGTCGGTATCCCTTTTTTTCCTGAGCTAGTCAACTTAACGGGTTTGCTTATGCGAAGTACTTTTTCACCACGTCTCTGTTGACGGGATGAGGGAAATCCTCTCCATCCATAGTTGCGAGCATCATAGATCCTCCTGAAAAAACTTTCTTTACAACATATGGTCCTTCATAATTAGGAGCCCATTTACCCCTAGCATCTGTATTGTTGGGAGGCGAGATCCTTTTCAGCATAAGGTTACCAACTTGAAAATTCTGTAGACGTACCTTCTTGTTGAAAGCTTTCTTCATCCTCCTCTGGTATAACTGCACATGGCAAATAGCTGCCAATCTCTTCTCGTCAATGATATTCAACTGATCAAATCTATTCTGAACCCACTCGGCCTCATCCAACTATACATCTGTCATTATCCTTAAAGAAAGAATTTCCACTTCCACGGGCAGGACTGCTTCCATGCCATATACCAGAGAAAATAGGGTCACCCCAGTCGAAGTTTTCACTGAAGTACGATAACCATATAAATCAAATGGCAACATCTCATGCCAATCCTTATAGGTGACAACCATTTTCTGCATAATCTTTTTAATATTCTTGTTGGCTACCTCAATCGTGCCATTCATCTTAGGACGGTAAGGAGAAGAATTATGATGTTTTATCTTGAAGTTTTTGCACAGCTCTTTCATCATCTTATTGTTGAGACTTGACCCGTTGTCGCTAATAATCTTCTTGGGAACCCTGTATCGACAAATGATATTATGCTTGATGAAATGATCAACCACCTGCTTAGTGACGTTGCCATACGATGTTGCTTCGACCCACTTGGTGAAGTAGCACTACGCCAAAAAAGACCTAAGAAAGTGCTTTTTTTGCCCTTTAGCAGCGCTTAAACGCGCTGCCTATGGTAGCGCTGCCATAAGTATAGACAGCGCTTTTTTATACGAAAAAGCGATGCCATATGTATTCTTTAGCAGCACTTTTCCCTGGAAAAGCGCTTTCTAAGGTAGATGTTGTACCCCAAAATTTGCCCTCTCATTTCTCAAAAGATCACCCTGGACCCTCAGGTTTGCTTCCATCCAATTCCAAGTCTTGGATTACAAATTTTCCAAGAAAGTCATCACAAGGGCAAAATGGTCATTTGCATACTGAAAAGTCAAACTTTGACCTTTTGATCAAAGTCAAGTTTCAAGATTCATATTTCATCAAGACATGTTGAAATACGAAGTTTGTTTCATCAAGAAATTCAAAAGTCAAAATTACTTTGGAAAGGTCAAAATTCTAAATATTTAGAATTTTTCTAAGTGTTTAAGAAATATGACAAGCTCAGAACTTCTGATCAGATTATCACCATGATGCAAGATGATTCTGGAAGAACTTCTAACTCAAGAGGTTTAGATCCCAATGAGGCTTAAAACACTGCAGAACAGAACTTCTTCTAGAAATACTGGGATTTCAAGTTATACATCCTCAAAGTCACGTCCTTGAAACTTAAACACTTATTAAATTCTGAGCATTTTCAAATTAGAATTTGTTTACAACTTCTGGGCCAGTTTTCACATAGGTTCAGTCAGAAGTTGCAAGAGTAACTCAAAGAGGGCTTACAAAGCATGTCATAAGTTATCTGGAAAGTCTGAGAACTCGCTCAGAACATAATGGAGCAAAGAGATTCAAGGATCAGAAGTTGGATGTTTGTTCTAAGCTGCGTTGATGCTGAACTTCTAACCCATAATTAAGCTATGATGCATAATCTCATAGCGCAGGATTTATGGTTGAATAAATCTCATCATCATTTAATGCTCACAACCACTTTTGAGTTTTTATCCAAAGGATTTCCCCACGTGTGACATAGAAGTACACTGTCATCCTTGAAAAAGCAAACTTTTGTACAAGAGTATACTGGGCCCATGCTTTGCTTTTGCTCCTAAGGGTACTTTTCCTTAATTCATGCTTACAAATCCAGCTTAGGCACGACTAAAAGATGCTAACCACCATACTTGCTTATCTTACTTCAAGAATAATCCAGCACGCTAGCATGATGGTGGTACTTTTGACTTCTCCAAGCTACAAAATTCTTGCCTATAAATTGAACTTCATTTGCAACTATGAAGGGGTCGGTCGAAAAAACTGAAAAGAACAAGCTTTGAAACCTTGCTAAAAATTCCATGAATTTGAAACTACAAACACAAATACAAAACCTGCTAGTTTTTTATTCTTGCATTCAAACTCCAACTTCCCTCAAGTGTTTCTTGACCAAATCATTCATACAACTTCTAAATTTTCCAGCCATTCGTAACACAAGTTAAAGGTTGTTCCAGTCTGTTGAGCACGTGAGGAAACTGATCAGAACATTACAAGCAGTCAGAACCAGGCTCCAGTTCACAGGACTTTCTCCAGCTGCAAGGTAAGCTTCTGCTGACTCTCATCATATCACTTAGGCATTATTAAACTTGCATGTCCAAAATACAGTGTAGACACCCTGATTCTGATGTTGTACATATTTTGAGGTTTCATGTATTTGTCTGCCTAAGTAGAGAGAACATAAGTTCACAACTTCTTAAGGAATCTTGGATTAGCATATACATGTTTGTTTCTGATTTACAGTCTTGACTCTTGTTTATGTTTCTGAAACCATGATGGAAACCTGCCATAATTGTTATGTTTATGTTTTATGTTCTGTTGAGAGTTGACTAAGCTGCAGATATTATGATTAGCATGGAGAAAGAAATGGAGTTCATCATCAGAGTTTACTTTGTGATACATATTTATGCTTTTGTTTCTGATACCTGATGTACAGCCACCCCAGTGGTAGACAGTGTGTGCGCATAAGACATTAGTGTTAAGGGTCATGGGTTCTATCCCCATAAGCTTCATTTTTTAGGTTTATTTAGTGACATTTTCACCCATTTATCTGTCAAAACAATATTCCTAAATCAGAACTTCTAGACAACCTTACCCAACATCATTATCACCCCACTCTCTCAAATAGCCAGAACTTCTGACTTGCCAGTGATATATGAACTTCTAGGTTCCCAGCTACACTATAGCTTCTGAACCCCCTCAACAATCAGAACTTCTAGGTTTTCCTTTATTCCCAACAACCTCAGAACTTGGCGTACCCAGGCCCAGAACTTCTGACACTTTACTTTCCTACTAACATTTTCTCTCTTGCAGCGTATCAGAGTCAGAACTTCTGTTCCTTCTCGTTTCAGCAATGTGCTGATTCTGACTCCTTTTTTCTCTTATTTATCTTATTTTAGATTTTAAATATCCAAAAACACCACAAAACATTTTTTTATATTTACATACTTTATTTTATCTCTTTTTAAACCAAAAGATCAAAAATATTTTCTTAAGCCAATTTATTTCTTTTCTTAACAAAAACAAAACAAGTCCATTTCAATTCGTGTACATTATTTCAATATGGCTGTAATAGATAATTAGGACTTTAATTTCTTGCAATCCCCATTTGTAAATTTGTACACCCCATCCCCCTAATGATTGTAATATCGTAGAATCTTTACTTTCCGCAATTCATCGCTTTCACATAAATGCTAGTAATTAGGATTTGTATGGAAAGATAAAAATCAACAAATAGATAACCCTAATCAAGACAAAATTCATGTAAATCAAACACACTTACACACTAGTACCCCTTAGCTTAATCCCATTTGTTGCCTATCAGAAAAATAGTCATGTCCCTCGAACATGGGCGTTTTAGAAAAGGCCCTCGATAAAAGATCGTAGTCCCTCAGTGACCCTTGATGTTGCCTTCAGTAAACGATCCAGTCCCTAAAACGACATTGCTAAAACGTCCCATAGGTTTCCTTCTATGACTATAAAAACGTCCCACGCCCGTCCCTTCACATCCAACGATGGGGCTTCTTACCAAAACAATGGTAGGATAGAAACATCTAAAGGAGGAGGAAAAGAACATTTAAGACCTTTTGAGTAGGTAGGTTGCTCCTAGTTGCTCGCTTTCTCACAATAAAAACATTTTTACACCCACAATCTCATTTGAAACATTTTCAAAAGACAAACACTTTGTACGCGTTCTTATAGAAACGAGAGCCATTACAAAGAAGACACCTTTTCAAAATATCTTTCAAAAACACATGCCACAAACACCTCTTTGAATTATTTTCGAAAACAACACTTTGTACGCGTTCTTATAGAAACGAGAACCATTACAAAGACATTTTCAAAATACTTTCAAAAACTCACACCACAAACACACATTCAAACAAAAGGAAGTGATCTAGCAAGCAACTAAGAGCCCGTAGGTAACTACAGATGAAAAGGGTGCTAATACCTTCCCTTTTTATAATCTACCCCCCGAACTCAAGAAAATATCTCTAAAGGTCTTTCCTATTCTTTTCAGCCTTTCCTTTTGGATAAAACAAAAGTCGGTAGCGACTCTTGCTATCCGCAAAATTTGCGATGAAACACAAAACACCAAGTCAGTTCTCCCACCGTATCACAGAACTGGCGACTCTACTGGGGACATACTTAAAAGTGAGGTTACCTTAGGGTTAAATCACATTTACTTGATTTCCTTGTTTGACTTGCATGCTTTACATTTTGGTTCCTTGCTTGGGTTTTTTCTGATCCTCCACCTGGATCTGGGGAAAACCTTTTAGGTAAGTAGCATTAGATCGTGGAAACTGTGCGGGGTATACTGACACGGTTGAAGCGATGGCTATGTTTATGCGACACTTTGGTTGGTATCGGTAGCCCTTGAGTTAATCAAGGAGAATACGGGGCCGCTGTGTGGTGTCAAAAAGCATCAACTGGCCTTAGAACCTTTAAATGAACAACTTGGCCATTAGGACGTAGTGAGATAGCCGTCTTTAGTGTATTCCCAAAGTCAGTAGATACTCGATGCTATACTCATTGAGACTTGACTCCTGAGTTTTGTTTGGTTGCAAGTCAATCGCCTATCAAATGAAGCTTATGGGAAAGTTCAGTGATATTGAGATCCCTTAGAACCCGGTTACTATTTATAGGACAGGTTAAACTAATCTAACTTCAAGAGGGTACTACCTTAAAACCCATGCAAGCCTTAAACCTAAGGTATTTTGTGTGATTTGCTTGTGCTTGCTATATTTGTGATTTATTAAGCATAATCATGACATCATGACATGGCATATCACACTAACCATTTCAAGGATTTTTCTAGGGTTCACCTTTGCATCTGTTTTGTAGGACATGACATCTGCTCGCAGGAACACCATCCAAATCAACCTTGTGAAAGTGCATCCTCAACTCAAGGAGTTAGCATCAAGGATTCCTGAAAGCTCTCCCTTCACTGAAAAACATGGTCAACTTCTCAACTTGGTCACTTCCACCCCTGATGAAGAAATGTTAAAGGTGCTCTTTCAGTTCTTTGATCCAATGCACCACTGCTTCACTTTTCTTGATTACCAGCTAGTGCCTACTATGGAGGAGTTTTCTTGGTTATTGGGGGTACCTATCCTTAATCAGCTACCATTCAACGGTACAGAAAGAAACCCAAAGCTTGAAGAGATTGCTCAAACCCTGTCTTTACAACGGTCGGACGTAGTGGAAAATTAGGAAACCAGAAGAGGTGTCCAAGGATTTCCAGCTAAGTTTCTGTTTGAGAGAGCCCACTATCTTTGAGATAGCCTGGATTTGCAAGCTTTTGAGGAGGTGTTGGCCCTTCTCATCAATGGGATGGTACTTTCCCCTAATGTGGACCAACTCATAGATGTGAATGCAGTCAAGGTTTTTCTATCTCGCAATCTGGTGCCTACCTTACTCGGGGATATCTTGCATTCTCTTTACACTCGCACTCTAAAGAAAAGAGGGACCCTTCTATGTTGCACTCCTCTGTTAGCTAGGTGGTTTATTTCGCACCTACCTCGGTCTACTTTGAAGAATGAGAAGGGTTTGAAATGGTCTTGTAGGATGATGTCCCTTACACATTCAGATATTCATTGGTGTTCACGATCCTCAGAGGATGTTACCATCATTGATCGTTGTGGGGAATTCCCTAATGTCCCTCTCTTAGGCATTAGGGGGGAATCACTTATAATCCTTATTTAGCATTGTGACAGTTTGGTTATGCTAGAAGGGATGGTCCTCATGATGCACTCGTCCAAGGAATCGTCTTTGACTATGAGAATGATTTTCATAGTTATCGCAAAAGGTTCGTTCGAGCTTGGGGCATGATAAATAGAGTTGACAGCAAGACACTGGGGCACAAGAATTCCATCCCTCTTGAGCCTTACCTCAAATGGGTGTGAACTCGTGCTCAATGTCTTATGATGCCTTACCCCGCCATCTTAACTGTGATTATGGAGCCAGTTACTGAGGGAGACACTCCTTACGTTGTTCCTCATACTGATATGCCAACTGATTTTGAGGAGTTACAGAAATCATGGATCCAGCTTAAAGAAGAACGGGATACTTTCGAGGCTCAATTCTACGTCAGTGAGAAGAAAGTTCTGGAACTCACCAAGCAGCTTCATGAGGAATGGAATCTGAATGCCTACGCCGCACCAAAAAGGACGCGTTCAACCTTTGTATCATATGAGTTTGTATTGTAAGCCCAAGGAGGCATGATGTACTCAAACTTGGATTTATTAATATAATGTGTGTTCCTTTTTGTCTAAATAAAATTTAAATCCCTAATTTCCTTGAAATCATTTGCATATGCATCTTCATTCATCATAACACAAACATGTTTCTTACAATAGGTCTCCTTATATTTTTACTGTTTATTTTAGTGAGATGGATATGGAACAGACAGTAAAATATCTTCAGGCGCATAACGCTCAGTTTCAACAAATGTTCTTGACTCTGGCAAAAGGACAAGAGGAGTTGAAGACTCTGCTGATCAAAGAAAAGAAGAAGAAAGCAAAGAAATCTGCCGGTGTTTTGAATCTAGGAAGAAGGTTTCAAGGACCAGCTAGACAGACCCTAGACTTCGCAACATCATCAGGTGAAGGGGACAATCAAGAAGGCGAAAACAAGGAAATGACTAACCATCTAGAATCTGAAGAAGAAGAAGAAGAGGTTGATTACTCTGGAGAGCAGTATCCTCCAGATGACAACAAATACAAACAGTTGGAAGATCACTTAAATGCTATGGAGATCCAGAGGGTTCCAGGATTGGATTTCGAGGAGTTAGGACTTGTCTCAGGGGTTATCAAACCACAGAAATTCAAGGTCCCTACTTTCGCTAAATATGATGGTGTCTCTTGTCCAAAGCTACATTTAAGGTCATACGTCAGGAAAATTCAACCCCATACTACCGATAGGGACCTATGGGTATATTTCTTCCAAGAAAGCTTGTCAGGGACACAATTGGATTGGTTCTATCAGTTGGAAGGGACTAATGTTCGCAATTGGGAAGACTTGGCTGCCGCCTATTACAAATAATACCAGTATAATGCTGACTTAGCTCCAACTTGGACACAGTTGCATGGCATGTCCGTGGGTACAGGTGAAGGTTTCAAAACCTATGCTCAAAAATGGCGGGATCTCGCGGGAAGAGTCCAACCCCCTCTATCTGACAGGGAATTGGTGGATATGTTCTTAGGCACGCTATCTGGCCCTTTCTTCAAACACCTAATCGGAAGCTCCTCGGATGGATTCACCGAATTAATCATGACTGGCGAACGGGTAGAAGCGGGTATAAGAAGTGGCAAAATTCAAAGAGATGCATCCTCGAGCGCGTTGAAGAAACCATTTGTTGGGAAGAAAGAGGTTGGTGTTGTGTACCATTAAATGAATCAGGACAGAACTGAACGTTGTCCAACGATAGGGATTGTCATGATCTCTAAGCCTAAACCTACTCAACAAAGGAATAATCAGTCGAGAACAGAAAGACCAGTAAGACAGTTTACCCGGATAAATATGACGATGTCTCAAGTTTTGCCATATTTATTGAGATCTAATCTGGTAACCTTGTGGGAAGCTCCGAAGAATCCCAACAGTGCCTCCCCCCATTACAACCTAAATGCTCGTTGTGCTTACCACTCAGAAAGTCTAGGTCATGATACAAACGACTGTTGGGCTTTGAAAAACAAGGTGCAAGACCTTCTTGAGGAAAAGGAAATTGAATTTGACGCCCCCGAGATCCCAAATGTTATCACTGCTCCTATGCCCAAGCACGGACGTAGTGTTAACGCCATTGAAGATGATGTATTTGTTACTATTGTTGATGAACTTGTTACTCCTCTCCTGACCATCAAGAGGGACCTGTTGAAGGCCAGTTTATTTCTGGGTTGTGGCAAAGGTTGCCACCTCTGTTTATCTCTACCGACTGGTTGTCATTTATTGAAGGCAGGTGTCCAGCGCTTGATGGATGACAAAGAGATTTTGTTTTAAAATACTCCCTTTCCAACCATTTCTTACAAGGATGTTTCAATAATAACCATTTTCGCCAATCCTTCCAGGGTCTCCACTAAAAGACCTGTCAGGATTACATCCGTTCCAAAGGTGACTCCACTGATAATTACTATGCCAGGGTCAATCCCATACTCCTCATATAAAACTGTTCCCTGGAACTATGGGGGCGACGTCTACTACCACGGCATCAAGCAAGATTGGTTGGCTGATGAAGACTCAATTTTTGAGAAGGCTGACCCCGACATTGGCAACATTGTAGGAAATAACAAAATAACCAGAAGTGGAAGAGTATTCTCCCCTGAGATTTCTCCTCCGAAAGCTGTTACTGGTCCTGTGATCATTCATGTATTTGTCCCTGCAGATACTACTACTATAGTTCATGTGAGTCCCCCTGCTGACACCCCTATCATCGAGTCGGCCGAGACTCGGGGAAAAGACATTTTGGTTGAGCCTGTTTGGATGAAGGCATAACCAGTATCTATTCTGGAGGCTTCCAAGAAGGAGATGGAAGAAATTTTGAAAATCATAAAGAGAAGCGACTATAATGTAGTCAAACAGCTAGGGCAGACCCTTTCAAAGATTTCTATGCTAGCTTTACTGTTGTGCTCCGAAGCTCATGCGAAGGCTTTGGTGAAATTTCTTAAAACCGCCCATGTGCCACAGGAAACCTCTGCTGATCAATTCGAAGATTTTGTGGCTAGTCTGACAGCGGATAATGGTCTGGGCTTTTCTGATGCTGATTTGACACCCAGAGGGAGAAAACACAATGACGCGCTACATGTCTCTATTGAATGCAGGGGCACTACTTTGCCCCATGTCCTGGTAGATATTGGTTCGTCATTGAACGTGCTGCCTAAAAAGGCTTTGGATAGACTAGATTGTGAAGGACTGATCTTAAAACCCAGCAACATAGTGGTAAGGGCCTTCGATGGTTCGAAGAGAATGGTGCACAGGGAGGTGGACATCCCCATCAAAATTGGTTCTCAGACCTTTGATTCAACTTTCTACGAAATGGATATCCTTCCTTCTTATTCTTGTATGTTAGGCCGACCTTGGATCCATGGCGCTGGTGTCGTCACCTCTATGTTACATTAGATGTTGAAATACCCGATCAAGGGAAAGATCATCATTGTTCACGGGGAGGAGGAATATATGGTCAGTCACCTGAACTCTTTAAGGTACGTGGAAATGGATGGTGAGTTCATCGAAACTCCGTGTTAGCATTTCGAGGAGGTTCCATAAATAGTTGTGAAAGCCAAGACTGCTACCAAAACTCCAAGAGCTACCAGACCACCGTTGAAAATGGCCTCGTTGAAGGATGCTAGAGCAGCTGTTGAAGAAGGTGAATGCACTATCTGGGGTCAACTCCCGGATATTCCTTACAAATCCGATAAATTTGGTTTGGGCTTCACCTCGGAGGCACTAAGGGCTGTTCGACGAACTCGCACCGGGGGGCACCTTTGCGTATCAGCAATCAGGGAGTCTACGCGGTGGAAGACGGTGACAGTAACTGTGACCTGGACGAGTGGATCTCCCCAACCGTCAGCGGGGGACTCAATAACTGGGAAGCCAAAGATTTTGTCCCTAACTTTTCTTCAAGAGTAATTGTCTTTCAATTTTCGTCAGATTTGTAATAATTAAACAATTTAGACTTTTAAAAAAACCTTGTGTCTTACCTGAGGCACAACGGTCCATTTGTGAGGGTTGTTACTTCATCTTCATATGTCATCAATAAATCATGGACGTTTTTGCATGCAAATTTTTACGCTTATTGCTTTTTCTCCTTTTAACCTGTATTGTTTTTCAAAGATAGTTATGCTCTCACACACACTCACATATAAAAATGCAGATCCACCTCCACTCAGGATCCCATGGGTAACAATTCTGCTATGGCCTATCATGACTTTGAAAATCCAATCTACCAAGCTAAAGACGAAGGTGAGGAAGATTGTGAGGTATCAGGAGAATTAGCCAGGTTATTACAACAGGAAGAAAGAACCATACAGCCCCACGAAGAGTCAGTGGAAACAATTAACTTAGGTACTAAAGAGGACAAGAAAGAGGTCAAGATAGGTGCCAACTTGGAGCCTAGCATCAAGAAGCGCTTAACACAGTTACTACATTACTATGTTGAGGTTTTTGCTTGGTCATATGAAGACATGTCAGGGCTCTACACTGACATCATGGTCCATCGTCTGCCGACAAAAGAAGACTGCCCTTCGATAAAATAGAAAGTATATCGCATGAGGCTAGAAATGTCAGAGAAAATTAAGACTGAAATCATGAAGCAGTTCAACGCCAGATTCTTGTCTGTCACCTCTTATCTATAATGGGTCGCCAATGTTGTTCTAGTGCCTAAAAAGGATGGTAAGGTACGCATGTGTGTGGAATACAGAGACTTGAATAGGGCAAGCCCCAAGAATGATTTCCCGCTTCTCCACATCGATATTCTGGTTGACAACACCGCACAACATAAAGTATTTTCTTTCATGGATGGCTTCTCCTGATACAACCAGATCAAAATGGCACCTGAGGACATGGAAAAACGACTTTCACCATGCAGTGGAGTACATTTTGTTACAAGGTTATGCCATTCGTGTTGAAGAACGTTGGGGCAACCTATCAGCGTGCCATGGTAGCTCTATTTCACGACATGATCAATCACGAAATAGAGGTCTATGTGGATGACATGATAGCCAGATCTCAAACTGAAGAAGAGCAACTTGACCATCTACATAAATTATTTGAAAGACTGAAGAGATACAAACTAAGGTTGAATCCAAATAAGTGCACTTTTGGAGTAAGGTCTAGTAAACTCTTAGGTTTCGTTGTCAATAACAAAGGTGTCGAAGTAGACCCTGCAAAGGTAAAAGCAATACAAGAAATGCCCGCCCCTTGCACTGAGAAGGAAGTTAGGGGATTCTTAGGACGTTTGAACTATATCGCCCGGTTCATTTCCCATCTAACCCCTACTTGTGAACCAATCTTCAAATTGCTGAAGAAAGACCAAGTGTTGGATTGGAATGACGACTGCCAGGCTGCCTTCGATAGGATCAAAGAATATCTTCAAGAGCCTCTCGTTTTGATGCCTCCAGTCGAGGGAAGACCTTTGATCATGTATCTAACTGTCTTGGAAAATTCAATGGGGTGTGTGTTGGGGAAACATGATGAGTCTGGCCGAAAAGAGCATGCAATTTACTTCCTGAGCAAAAAGTTTACCGACTGTGAAACTAGATATTCACTGCTCTATAAAACTTGTTGGCTCTGGCATGGGCTGCTCGCCGGCTAAGACAGTATATGTTGACTCATACTACCTTATTGATATCCAAGATGGATCCAATTAAATACATATTCGAGAAGTCCGCCCTTTCTGGGAGAATAGCAAGATGGCAGATGGTCCTGAACGAATACGACATTCAATACACTACCCAGAAGGCCATAAAGGGAAGTGTATTAGCCGATCACCTTGCTCATCAGGTTGTGGATGACTATCAATCTATGAAGTTCGAGTTCCCGGATGAAGACATCATGATGTTAGGAAATGGTGAAGAACTAAAACCATATGACGGACCTGAACAAGGATCCTGATGGACCTTGGTTTTTGGCGGAGCTTCCAACGCAATCAGCAACGGCATAGGCGCTATGATCATATCCCCTGAAGGATTTCATACTCCCTTCACTGCTAGATTGTGTTTCAACTGTATCAATAATATGGAAGAATACAAAGCATGTATTTTGGGTCTCAAAGCTGCCATAGATTTGGGAATAAAGTCCTTAAGTGTATTTGGAGATTCAACCTTAGTCATCAGTCAGATCAAAGGAGAATGGGACACGAGGCACCCTAATCTCATCCCTTACAAAGAACATGTGTTGACATTGATCCCACATTTTGAAGAAATTACTTTTGAACATTTTCCACGAGAGAAAAATCAACTAGCAGACGCGCTGGCAGCTATGTCATCCATGTTCAAAGTCAGATGGGGTAATGAGACTCCTCAGATCACCATCGAGAGAATGGACGAACCAGCTTACTGTCACGAGGTCAATACTAATGAAGTAGTGGACAAGCCTTGGTTCCATGAAATTAAGAGATACCTTGAGGCCCAAGAGTATCCGGAAGGAGCTTTAGTCAACGATAAGAAATTCCTGAGAAAATTCTCTGCTAAGTTTTTTCTCAGTAATGGCACTCTCTACAAGCGCAACCATGACTCAACTTTGCTTCGATGCATAGACAAGAGTGAGGCAGACAAGATCTTGGTTGATCTACATGAAGGCACTTTTGGCACCCATTCTAGTAGGCACATGATGGCTAAAAAGATCCTACGGGTAGGGTACTACTGGTCTACCATGGAAGCAGATTGTTATCAGCATTCATCAACCTGTCACAAGTGTCAGATCTATGCTGACAAAGTACATGTGCCTCCAGTTCCTCTAAACGTCCTGACTACTCCTTGGCCATTCGCAATGTGGGGCATCGAAATGATTGGAGAAGTCAAATCTACAGCTTCTAATGGACATCGCTTCATCTTAGTCGCCATTGACTACTTCACGAAGTGGGTTAAGGCAGCATCCTTCGCTTCTGTCACCAAGAATTTTGTGGCCTGATTCATCAAGCAGAATCTTATTTGTCGATACGGTATTCCGGAAAGAGTCATCACGGATAATGGTATAAACCTCAACAATACTATGATCAGTGCACTGTGCATGCAATTCAAGATCCAGCATCATAACTCTCCTCCTTACTGGCCAAAGATGAATGGCGTTGTAGAAGCTGCTAATAAAATTATCAAGAAGATCATACAAAAAATGACAGTAACCTACAAGGACTGGCATGAGATGTTACCATTCGCTCTCCACGGTTACCGTACCATGGTGCGCACATTAATAAGGGAAACTCCCTTCTCCTTGGTACACAGCATGGAAGTTTTTCTACCAATTGAAGTCCAAATCCCTTCTTTGAGAATCATAAAGGATGCGGGGTTGAGTGAAGATGATTGGATTCAAAATCGATTTGACCAGTTGAACTTGATTGATGAGAAGAGGCTTACAACTGTCTGCCATGGTCAGATGTACCAAAAACATATGATAAAAGCTTTCAACAAGAAGGTCAGATGTAAGGCATATCAAGCTGGTGACATGGTAATCAAGGGTATCCTACTACCACAAGGTGATCCCAGGGGAAAATGGACTCCTACGTACGAAGGACCGTTTTTGATCAAGAATATATTTTCCGATGGGGTAATGATCTTAACCACTATGGACGGTGAGGATCTTCCACACCCTGTAAATGTGGATATAGTTAAAAGATACTACGCACGAGCAAAGACTCGTTAGGTCGACTGGCCTAGGAAAAATTAGGGCATCCCGGCGAACCAAAAGGGTTCGGGCAAAAATTAGGGAAAAATACAAAAAAAAATTGTACACCCGGGAAGCTGAAAACCTGAAAGGGCGGCTTGGGCAAAAAAGGGTATCCCGATGGACTGAAAACCCAAAAGGGCAGTCCAGGAAAAAGTTAGGGATTCAAAGCGTATGACTATGTCCCGTTAGATTACCTTACAACTAATCCCCATCATCAATCGTCAAACTCAAACGGTACTAATCAATCCAATCAGCTTCATACAAAGCAACAAATAGACGAGACACTCAGAGACATGAAGGCTATAGCAGAATGGGAACCCCATGGGATCATTTCACATAGTTTCTTTTTCCTTTGTATCAATTTTCATTTTTTACGACGACATTCTCTTACTAGGATGTTTATATCTTTGTACAAACACTTATTCAAGTTAATACAAAGATACTCCTTTAAAAGTGCAAAAATATTTCTTTCTTTTTCTAATGTTCTTGTTTTGTTTACGAAAACGTCCAACATTTACTTTTGAGTGTGATACGGTGGGAGAACTGGCTGTTTTTGGAATGCTAGTTTGCGTTTTGCGTTTGTTTTGGCAAAATGTCGCGGTAAGCAAGAGTCGCCACCGACTTTTATTTTATCCAACAAGGAAAGGAAAAAAGCACGAAAAAAATTCCTTTTTCGAGATATTTCTGAGTACGGGGGTAGATTATAGAAAGGGAAGGTATTAGCACCCTTTCTATCCGTAGTTATCTACAGGCTCTTAGGTACTTGCTCATCATTTTCAAAAAAAAATTCTTTGTGTTTGTGGGTTTTGAAAAGTTTTTGTTTTAACTTCGATTTAACTCTTGCTTCTGCCTTCAAGAGTGTAATGAAGTGTTTTTGAAAACTTGTTTGTAAAAGAGTGTAAGTGTGAAAAAAAGTTTTGTTTTGGATGAGCAAGTATCTAAGAACTAATCTACCTACTCGAAAAAAGAATTGTTTTATGCTTATTTCCTTTAGACAATGCTATCCCACTATTAGTGAGTAGGTAGCACCGTCGTTGGAGTTTGAGGGTCAATTCGAAAGAGGTACATACAATCACTAAAGCAATGTTAGGATGTCTTAGTAGTAACCCTAATGTCTTAGATCATTTATCCGAGGCAACCTTTCCGAGGCAACTTATGATCTTTTAGACAAGAGGGCGACCTCTAAAATAACCTATACTCAATGACCGTTTACGAAGGCAACCAAGTGGGGTGTACCCTGGGAGTGCGCATGTGCGAGTGTGTTGATTTCAGATTATTTTTATCTTTGCATAATTAAGGGTGATCTAACTGTTTTAAGATTAATCATTCATTCTTGTCATACAAGCCCTATTATCAAACGTCTAACAGTTGAATATTTGCATAAATTAAAGTGCGGAAATTAAACTAGGCTATTACAAGGCGTCGGGTATTTACATCGCCAAAAATAAACCCTTTGAAATTTAAAAGCGGAAAAAAATAAATAAATGTCCTAATTAAAATTATTACAAACCGAGAGCAGATACAATAATTTGAATAAAGAGAAACAAAGCGCGCGAGAAAATTAGATCGAATGCGAAAACTAGGGTTTTGACCCTCCTAATTAAAAGAAGATTTTTTTTGTTGTTTTTAATATTTTTTAAGAAAAGAAATTAAGTCCTAAAATTAAATACTAAATTAATTAGTTAATTAAATTAATAAATGAAAAATAATTAAATGACATATTTTTGGTTTTTTTGATTATTTTAGGAAAGAAATAAAATAATTAAGTTAATGTTAAAAACCTATTGATTCTAATTAGTTTTAATTATTTGAAAAATAAACTAAAGTTATCTAAAAATTAATGACCTAATTAATTTAATTAATTTGTTGATGAAAAAATAAAAATTCTAAAATTTAATTGGACATAAAACATTTTTGGTGATTTTTGATAAAAAGAAAATTATTTTTGGGTTAGTAAATAAATAAGTAAATAATTAAATGAAAATAAAACAATATAAAAGAGAGAGATGGGCCTGAAAATGGGGGGTGCGCCTAGCAAGAATCTGGGCCCAATGATGCTGATCCATATTGACTTTTTTGATCCCATGTGGCGTCTTTGACTTGGCTTATGATATGCTTGCAATGGTGGCCACCAGATCTGGCCATCTGGCCATCTGGCACGTTGATGAGGAAGGAGCATGGTGGGCATCAAGCCTAAGCGTTCACTGAATCACCTAAAATAATATGGGAAAAATAACAAATGCTGGAGGCAGGGATCGAACCCCTGACCTCCAGCCTCCAACGCCTTGAACATCCACCTGGTAACCACTGGGATATGTTGTTCTTATTGTTATCATATTGCAAAATAATAATAATATAAGAAAAATGAAATATAGTGGAAACAAAAACAGAAAATGCACGCTCGTTTAAACAAGCCAATGGTGGGACGACAGCTAATCGTCTTCTTCTTCCCTCTGTGGCTAAAAACCTTGAGACCTATACCCACGAACGTTGTCCGTCATTGTAACCCTGTTCACTCTTAAAATCTTCCACAAGCCATGGAAATGATATCTAAGGCCATGGTTGAGGTCGTTTCATCCTCCTGATCACAACCGTACCATTCACGAAGGCTGATTATTCCTGAAACTGAAAGCCCTAAAACCAAGCTTGAAAACCTAACAATGGTGAGTTACAGCACAGGCCATATAAATGAAATTGAGTAATGCCAAAAGTTTGCAAATGTTATGGTGATCAAGAATGTACCATTATTTTATGCTATAAGTGCAAGAATAATGTTAATCGAATTCAAGAACATAGTGATACCGTGACGGACTTACAGCGCGTTGTAGGGCTTGAAAACACTTGCTTTTGATTGCTTTTGATTGCTTTCGCTTGTGGAGACTGCCAGGAAGCGATTGGGACAGATACCAAGCCTTGAGGATGCCTCTAACAACCAATTCGATCTCACACTTTTTGCTTGTTTTTGCAAATTCTGTTCTTGCCCTGCGCCTGATTTCCAACCTTCTTTTTGATCTGCACGCCCTCCTTATGTATTAGTGAAGGGATTAGGGTTGGAAATTGCATCCAAATCTTCTTCTTTCAATGCTTTGGATATTGATTTGATTTTCTTTGAAGATCTTTCCAAACATGGCTTATTTTGAATCTTTTTGTTCACTCAAGCCTTAATGCGAATTTGGAATGATGCTAGCTGTTCAATGAAGCCTGAAACAACACAAAATCCTTGGTTATCAATGTTTTGGATTTTTATTTGATTTAAATCAAATTAATTCAAATAAAAATCAAAATAATTAATAAAAATATGATACGGACAAGTGGTAAAGTCTAGAGCACGTGGGATATGATGCCAACTCAAAACAAGTGAAAAATAATGAGCCCATTTGGCAAAATTTGAAGTTTTGGGGATAGTTGACTTTTGGCAATTTTGCAAAAAAAGGTCAACTTCAACAATGCATAACTTCCTCAACTTTGACTATTTGGAGGTGTTCTTGGACTTTTTAGGAATCTTGGGATGTCCTCTAAACAACCCTTTTGGTCTCATCTCAATTTGATATTCCATGCTCAATTAGGAAGCTTTGACAAAAAAGGTGTTTTTGTTGACTTTTCAAAATGACCTATAATGTCCAAATTCATAACTTCTTGTGAGTGCATTTTTTGATCTTGGGAGATGAAGATGTATTGTAGGAAATGTCATCCTTTTAAAAATGAGCTTTGGATGGTTCATTTCTCATAAAGTATGAGAAAGTTATGCTTGGTCAAAGTTGAGTTGACTTTTCCTACAAAACCCTAATTTAGCAACTTTTGAGTCTTGATGAATTGTGAGCAATCCTTGATGAATCATGATCAACCATTGATAAAATGATGAAATATACTTCAAAATGAGGATTTTTACCAAAAATCTTGAAGTTTGACTGTATGTGGGCCACAATTGACTTTTTCCCTAGCACAGTCGATTTTTGGACCTTTGAGCAATTGATTGAGCAAACTTCCTCTGCAAGGCTTGAAACTTAACATGGATGATATTGAGAACATATTAGGACATTCGTGAGAATTTGGGACCACTTGGACTCAAGGATATTGATGCAACATGAAACCCTAGTTTGGGGTAGACTGCCTTAGGAGAGAGCTTGTCTGGCCAACCCTTGGACTACCTTGAACAATTTAGAGATCTTTCTTGAAATATTTTGAGAAATATGGGAGGGAAAATTTTGGGGTACAACATTGAGCATATTCAATAAATGTGATTACTATTTATAAATGAACTCGTAAAAAAGAAAACTAAACCAAAAAGACAATTACTAATGACTTTAAGAAATAGGACAACATCTGTGGGCCATTCCATGAAATCCTCGCAGGTACTTTCTCCAGTCGAGGCAGAAGCACAAACATCCTGTTATAGGATCTTTATCATATCCCCGAAGGGATGAAACTTCCAATTTCCACCTCAAAGATTCCCCAGCAAAAGTCATTCAGTTTCTCAGGATTTCTCAACAGGATTTCATAAGGCCTACAAGCAATACACGGCGTTTATCTTCCCCGGCAGAGTTTATTTCTCTGGTTATGGAAACCCATCCATCAAAACTTCAACTTCAAACAGAACATGAATACTTACACTCCTCATCCCCAGCAGTAGTCAGGGATTTATTTTCCCAATCCGACAACACTGCAGCAGAACAACTTGCATATATACATCGCATCCAGGAATTATAAGTATCAATGGCACAAATGCATATATCACAATCTCATTTCACTATGCATTTCATACATCATAGCATTACATACAACTAATCCCTCACCTTTTTCAAGAATGATCAAACCAACAGAAAGTTATTGCCAACAAGACTAGGCAAATATCTATGAACAAATCAATTGTAGATTTCCGAAACAAGCGAGGGTGATTATCTACATGACAAATACTCCTTTCAAACTTCTACTGGTTCAGTTTAAATCTCTCAATGGCTTATCCTGATTCTTTCCCGCAGACATATTTCTTGGTTCAGATAAATCGCTCCAAGATTTATTCTGATTCTCACCCAAGACCTCTTTTGGTTCAGTTCAAACCTCTCAATGGTTCATCCTGATTCTTTCCCGCGGACATCTCTTCTGGTTCAGATAAGTCGCTCCAAGATTTATCCTAATTCTCTTCCAGACTCCTGCTGGTTCAGTTTAAACCTCCCAAGAGTTTATCCTGATTCTTTCCCCAGACATCTCATCTGGTTTAGATAAGTCGCTCCAAGATTTATTCTGATTCTTCTCCAGATCACTGTTGGTTCAGTTTAAATCTCACAAAGGTTTATCCTGATTCTTTCCCACATACATCTCCTCTGGTTCAGATAAGACGCTCTAAGATTTATCCTGATTCTCTTCCAGACTCCTGCTAGTTCAGTTTAAACCTCCCAACGGTTTATCCTGATTCTTTCTTGCAGACAGTTTCTCTGGTTCAGATAAGTCATTCCAAGATTTATTCTGATTCTTTTCCAGTTGAAGTCAAGTTTAGACTTAGTCTAATTTCCATCAACAATCACCTTCGGATGGCATCTTTTAAGACCATTCCCTACACAATCAACCATGACATCATCAAGTTCAAATTTCTGGGCACTCTAATGTTCAATCATCTACCACCTTCGAGTCACGAATGGCAGGTTCACCAATATAACTCTTCAAGCGTAAGAAGATTGAACAGGGGAAGTTGTTGTACCCCAAAATTTGCCCTCTCATTTCTCAAAAGATCACCCTAGACCCTCAGGTTTGCTTCCATCCAATTCCAAGCCTTGGATTGCAAATTTTCCAAGAAAGTCATTCACAAGGGCAAAATGGTCATTTGCATACTGAAAAGTCAAACTTTTACCTTTTGATCAAAGTTAATTTTCAAGAGTCATATTTCATCAAGACATGTTAAAATACGAAGTTTGTTTCATCAAGAAATTCAAAAGTCAAAATTACTTTGGAAAGGTCAAAATTCTAAATATTTAGAATTTTTCTAAGTGTTTAAGAAATATGACAAGCTCAGAACTTCTGATCAGGTTATCACCATGATGCAAGTTGAATCTGGAAGAACTTCTAACTCAAGAGTTTTAGATCCCAATGAGGCCTAAAACACTGCAGAACAGAACTTCTTCTAGAAATGCTGGGATTTCAAATTATACATCCTCAAAGTCACGTCCTTGAAACTTAAACACTTAGTAAATTATGAGCATTTTCAAATCAGAATTTGTTTACAACTTCTGAGCCAGTTTTCACATAGGTTCAGTCAAAAGTTGCAAGAGTAACTCAAAGAGGGCTTACAAAGCATGTCATAAGTTATCTGGAAAGTCTGAGAACTCACTCAGAACATACTGGAGCAAAGAGATTCAAGGATCAGAAGTTGGATGTTTGTTCTAAGTTGCGCTGGTGTTGAACTTCTGACCCAAAATTAAGCTATGATGCATAATCTCATAGAGCAGGATTTCTGGTTTGATAAATCTCATCATCATTTAATGCTCACAACCACTTTTGAGTTTTTATCCAAAGGATTTCCCCACGTGTGACATAGAAGTACACTGTCGTCCTTGAAAAAGCAAACTTTTGTACAAGAGTATGCTGGGCCCATGCTTTGCTTTTGCTCCTAAGGGTACTTTTCCTTAATTCATGCTTACAATTCCAGCTTAGGCACGGCTAAAAGCTGCTAAACACCATACTTGTTTATCTTACTTCAAGAACAAGCCATCACGTTAGCATCATGGTGGTACTTTTGACTTCTCCAAGCTACAAAATTCTTGCCTATAAATCGAACTTCATTTGCAACTGTGAAGGGGTCGGTCGAAAAACTGACTTGAACAAGCTTTGAAACCTTTCTAAAAATTCCAGGAATCCGAAACTGCAAACACAAATACAAAACCTGCTAGTTTTTTATTCTTTCATTCAAACTCCAACTTCCCTCAAGTGTTTCTTGACCAAATCATTCATACAACTTCTAAATTTTCCAACCATTCGTAACCCAAGTTAAAGGTTATTCTAGTCTGCTGAGCACGTGAGGAAGCTGATCAGAACATTACAAGCAGTCAGAAACAGGCTCCAGTTCACGGGACTTTCTCCAGCTACAAGGTAAGCTTCTGCTGACTCTCATCATATCACTTAGGCATTATTAAACTTGCATGTCCAAAATACAGTGTAGACACCCTGATTCTGATGTTGTACATATTTTGAGGTTTCATGTATTTGTCTTCCTAAGTAGAGAGAACATTAGTTCACAACTTCTTAAGGAAGCTAGGATTAGCATATACATGTTTGTTTCTGATTTACAGTCTTGACTCTTGTTTATTTTTCTGAAACCATGATGGAAACCTGCCTTAATTGATATGTTTGTGTTTTCTGTTCTGTTGAAAGTTGACTAAGTTGCGGATATTCTAATTAGAATGGAGAAAGAAATGGAGTTCATCATCAGAGTTTACTTTGTGATACATATTTATGCTTTTGTTTCTGATACCGGATGTACAGCCACCCCAGTGGTAGACAGTGTATGCGCATAAGACATTAGTGCTAAAGGTCCTGGGTTATAGCCCCAGAAGCATTATTTTTTAGGTTTATTTAGTGACATTTTCACCCATTATCTATCAAAACAATATTCCTAAATTAGAACTTCTAGACAACCTTACCCAACAGCATTATCACCTCACTCTCTCAAATAGCCAGAACTTCTGACTTGCCAATGATATATGAACTTCTAGGTTCCCAGCTACACTATAGCTTCTGAACCCCCTCAACAATCAGAACTTCTAGGTTTTCCTTTATTCCCGGCAACCTCAGAACTTGGCATACCCAGGCCCAGAACTTCTGACCCTTTACTTTCCTACTAACATTTTCTCTCTTGCAGCGTATCAGAGTCAGAACTTTTGTTCCTTCTCGTTTCAGCAATGTGCTGATTTTGACTCCTTTTTTCTCTTATTTATCTTATTTTAGCTTTTAAATAACCAAAAACACCACAAAACATTTTTTTATATTTACATAATTTATTTTATCTCTTTTTAAACCAAAAGATCAAAAATATTTTTCTTAAGCCAATTTATTTCTTTTCTTAACAAAAAAAAAAGTCCATTTCAATTCTTGTACATTATTTCAATATGGTTGTAATAGATAATTAGGACTTTAATTTCTTGAAATCCACATTTGTAAATATGTACACCCCATCCCCCTAATGATTGTAATATCGTAGAATCTTTACTTTCCGCAATTTATCGCTTTCATATAAATGCTAGTAATTAGGATTTGTATGGAAAGATAAAAATCAACAAATAGATAACCCAAATCAAGACAAAATACATGTAAATCAAACACACTTACACACTATCACCCTGTTGTACCCTAAAATTTTCCCTCTCACTTTTCAAATATTTTCTCACAAAGATCTCTCTTGGTTCAAGACTGCACTAGGGTTGATCAACTCAAGACACCTCCTTAAGCACTGATGACTAAAATTAGGGTTTGAGATTGCACAAGGATAATTGAACTTTCAATGCCTCATATAACTTTCATAGATCATTATGGACCCCAATATTACTCATGTCAAGTTTCAAGTCTTGGATCACATTTTGGCTCAGTCAATCGAGCAGTTGACCTAAAAATTAGTTGTATTGGGGAAAAGTCAATTGTGGCCAATTTACAGTAAAACTTCATAATTTTTTATCCACATCAACATTATAAACTCATACGTATCATTTTATCAAGTTTGGACCATAATTCTTCAAGAAATTTGATCAAATCATCAAAAGGGCAAAATGGTCAAAATTAGGGTTTTGACTGAGAAAGGGCAATTTCTGATTTTTGACCTAGCAAATAGTTAATTGGTTTGAGGCATGATCTCAAGAGTTAAATTTCATCATTTTGACCTAACGGCATGACCCAAAACATTTCTCAAGATCAATTGGATTGGTAGTGAATTTTCAATCAACTGAGCAAAAGTCAATTATACACTGAAAAGTTAAACTTTGACTTTTTGGTCAAAATCAAATGTCAAAGATCACAATTCATTAAAACATGTAAAAATATGAAACTTATTCATCAAGAAATCAAAAATTCAAGATTTCATTTTGAAAAGTCAAAGTTTTCAAACTTAGAAATTTTTCTAAGTGTTGAAAACTTCATGTTTTTTCACAACTTTTAGCAAATTTTTCATCATGGTGCAAGATGATTCAGAAGAAACTTTCAACATGAAATTTGTAGATCTCCATGAGATTTACAACATTTCTTTACACAACTTCTTCTAAAATTTCTTAGATCTCAAGTTATTAATTCATGAAGTCATAGTCTTGAAACTAAACACTTAGTGAAATTTTGCCCTAGTTTAGGCAGGATTTTTACCTAACTTCATGACACTTTTTCATATAGTTCCAAGGGGGATTTTCAAAAGTGATTCAAAAAAGGGTTGTATATCACATTACAAGCTTTCCAAAATGTCCAAGAACTCCTTAAGATCATTCTTGAGTAGGTAGAATCGAAGAGAGGAAGTTAGGGTTTTCAAACTTGAATTACAAGTCATTTTTGATGAACACGTGAACCAAATCCATACTAGGCTGTATAATATTTGCTTTGCATGCCTCAAACTTGTTTTTAACTCCATAATTAAATGTTTACACATCTGTTAGAGCTTTGATCCATGCAATTGAGCTATTATCCAAGTTGCATTTCCATTAATGGCACAAAGTTAACATTGTCATTCTTGTAAAGCAAGCTTTTTGCATAAAGTCCATTCTTGAGCCTCTAACTTGTTCCCTCTGATCACACTCCATCCACAAAGTCAGAAGCAAGTATGTTTAAAGCATAACCACTCTATCTTAGCAAGTACACAAGGCTTTGAAACTTGAATTTCTCAAAAATCACATGTTATGCATAAACTTGTGATTTTGAATTCTGATCAACAACAAGTCTCCAAACTTGTTGCTTATAAGTAGAGTCACTATTTGTGAGCTAGGACACGAGCTCAAGTACCCTGAAACACTATCAAACTCCCTCTAGCCAGTAATTGCATAAAAAACTCCATTAATACACAGTTCTGACCTTAAACTTGTATCTCTCATTCCCCTCGTGCGTTTTCCCTCAAATTCATTCCTAAAGCTTCTTTACATCAAATACAAACCATCCATGACCCTGTTTCATAACTGTAACTCCATCTTCATCAACCTTCATAACCAAAAATATAGCTCTGCAAGTTGACTTCTCCAGACCATTTCAGCCACCCATTGTTCATGCTAATCATTGCATTAGCTTCCTGGGAACTTGAGGAAGCTAACCTGATCATTGCAGCACCTTGAATCAAGCCCATTTGCATTTCACGATTTCCAGTTTTAAGGTATTTTTCTTGAACTTCTATCTTCATATTTAGGCATTTTTAGGCTTGCATTTGTGAAGATAAAATGTAGACATCATTGCCCTGAAACTATACATGTCCATAGATTTCATTTATTTTGATTGAGCTAGGAGAATTTTGAGTTTGAACTTTCTGAAATATTTAGGTCAGAATTTGGTACTTTTAGAAATTTTCATTCATCTTTGATTTATAGCTTATGATATTTATATGGTTGGATTTGTGTGCAAAAGTGGAGCAACTTTCATGTTTGCATCTTTCATTTTTGTTGAGAAATGAGCAAGTTACAGGATCCATGGCTGGAGGTTGAAGATGAAGTTTAATTCAGGGCATAACTTATGTTATATATTTATTGTTGTGTCAATGTCAACGGATGTATATCCACCCCAGTGGTAAAGCGCGCGCCTGTTAACCTCTGGGACCTGGGTTCGAGCCCCAGTGGTACCCTTTTGCTATTTTTCACATTTTTCTTCCATTTTTTTTGTTTGAAACAGGCGCATGGGCTTCCAACAATTGGGCCTTGCTTTTTTTTTGCTTTTACTAACCCCTGTTGTTACTTCCATACACCTGGCCCAAACTTTTTTTCAATTTATTTTCTTTTCTTGTTTTCTTTTTTATTATTATTATTATTATTATTATTATTATTATTATTATTATTATTATTATTATTATTATTATTTTTATTATTATTAATAAAAATCCAAAACATATTTATCCTTTTATTTTTACACTCATTTATTTATTTTATTTGTTTTAATAAAATTAAAAGAACAAAAACATTTTCTTTATAAATTAATTTCTTTCTTAATAATTAATATTTAGGCTTAGGTTTAATTATTATATTATTTTGTTTTCTTGTAAATTAAAATTAATTTAGAACTTAGGTTTATTTTAATTAATTAATTTTTTGCTAATTCTAATTAAAAACCTTTTCATAGAAAAACCCTAAAAATCTTTTTAATTTAATTTCTTTTCTCAATTAGTTTAAGTTAATTTTATTTTAGTCATTTTTCTTAATTAGGTTTAGGTTAAACCCTTTTCATGAAAACCAAACAAAAATCACTTCTTTTTCCATTTATATTCTTGTATTTATACATTATTATTTATTCAATTATTTGTACATATTCAATATGGTTGTAATATTATTTAGATTTAATTTCTTGCAATATTCCCCATTTGTAATTTGTATACCCCCTCCCCTAAATGATGTAATAGCGTAGCAATTTTAATTTCCACAATTTAAATGCTTTATATACACATGTTAGTAATTAGGGTTTTGTATGGAAAGATTAAAATCAACAAATAGCAAACCCTAATCAAGACAAATCAAGCATGTAAACCAATACACTTGCACACAAACACCCCTAGGGTAAATCCACTTGGTTGCCTTATAAAAATGGCCATATTAAGCATGTGAGGTATCTTAGCAAAAACAAGCAAAATACAAGATCATAGTCCCTCGATGATGCTATCTATTTTTCCTTTCAAAATGATCTTAGTCCCTAAAGAAAAATGCTAAGATATCTTGCAACATTGCTAATTATGGTTATACGATGACCCACGCCCGTCCCTTTTACATCCAAAGATAGGGTTACTTACCAAATCAATGGTAAGATAACAATGTCAAAAGAAAGAGGAAATAAACATGAAAGACTTTTGAGTAGGTAGATTATTCCTAGTTACTTGCTCAATTTCAAAACCAAAACATCCTTGCTATTTTCCAAACAAACACCAACACTTTCAAAACATCTTACAAACTTGAAAACATTTTCAAAAGATCAACACCTTTGTATACATTCTTACGAATGAGAGTCATTACAAAATTTGCCTAAACAATGGCCACTTTTCAAAATACTTTCAAAAACCTCACAAAGCACAATTTCAAACAAAAGCAAGTGATCTAGCAAGTAACTAAGAGCCCATGGAAAACCATGGATGAAAAGGGTGCTAATACCTTCCCTTTTCATAATCTACCCCCCGAACTCAAGAAACAATCTCAAAGGTCTTTCCTGTGCTTTTTCACCTTTCCTTTTGGATAAAAGAAAAGTCGATGGCGACTCTTGCTAACTGCAACATTTATGATCAAATGCAAAACACCTAAGTCAGTTCTCCCACCGTATCATAGAACTGGAGACTCTGTTGGGGAATTATTTTAAAAGTGGGGTTACCTTAGGGTTAGATCACATTTATTTGCTTTCATTGTTTGACTTGTTTGCTTTACATTTTGGTTCTTTGTTTGGGTTTTATTCCTCTACCCGGATTTGGGATACCTTATAGGTAAGTAGAAATACATTGTGGAAACTGTGCAGGGTATACCGACATGGTCTAATCAATAGCTATGTTAGTGTGACATATTTGTGGGTACCGGTAGCCCTTGAGTAGTCAAGGAGAATACGGGGCCGCTGAGTGATGTCATGAAGCACTAATGAACTTTTAGAACCTTTATTGACCAACTTGGCCATTAGGACATTAGTGAGATGACCGGCTTTGGTGTAGTCCAAAGTTGGTAGATACTCGATACTACACTCATTGAGGTTTGGTTTTTTGGGATATTTCGGTCGCCATTAAAGAGGCTTGCGCTGAAACAATGCCCAAAGAAATAAACCGGTGATATTGAGTTCCTTAGAACCCGGTTACTATTACTAGGACAGGTTTGAGCCAACTACACTTCAAGAGGGTACTTACCTATAAGACTCCATGCAAGCCTAAACCTAAGGACTTGTTTGCTTTGTTTGTATATATTTACTTGTACATAACATCATAAACATCATAACATCATACTCATATTCACTAACCATTTCAAGGATCTTGGGATTTATCTTTGTTCTATTTTGTAGGACATGGATTATATTCGCAGGAAAATCATTCAAGTCAATCTTGTAAGGATCCCTCCTCGGCTAAAAGAGCTAGCATCAAGGATTCCTGAAAACTCTCCATTTACCGAAAGACATGGTCGCCTACTAAACTTGGTCACCTCCAACACTGATGAAGACATGATGAAGGTGCTCTTCCAGTTCTTTGATCCTTTGCACCATTGCTTCACATTTCCCGATTATCAACTTGTGCCAACTTTGGAAGAATTCTCATAACTCTTGAGGATTCCCATTCTCAACCAACTACCTTTCAACGGTATGGAAAGAGATCCAAATCCAGAAGAGATTGCTCAAGCTTTACACTTGCAACCATCTGATATCACAACTAATTGGGAAACAAGGAGTGGTGTCAAGGGTTTCTTAGCAAAGTTCTTATTTGAGAAAGCCCAAAACTGTTGGAACTCTTTGGATTTGCAAGCTTTTGAGTAAATTGTGGCTCTCTTCATCTATGGGATGGTTTTGTTTCCAAATCCTGACCAACTCATAGATGTGAACATCGTCAAAATCTTCATGTCTCGTAACCCGGTGCCTACTTTGCTAGGAGACATCCTACATTCTTTTCACACTCGCACTATGAGGAAAAGAGGTATCCTTATGTGATGTGCTCATCTTTTGGCAAGATGGTTTATTTCGCATCTTCCCCAATCTGTATTGAAGAATGAGCAACGTTCGAGGTGGTCACATAGGTTGATGACACTCAAACATTCAGACATTCATTGGTGTTCCCTAACTATAGAGAATGTTACTATTGCTGACCGTTATGGAGAATTACCTAATGTCCCTTTACTTTGCATTAGAGGAGGTATCACTTACAACCCCTGCTTAGCCTTAAGACAGTTTGGTTACGCCCGAAGGGATGGCCCACATGAGATGCTCATTCAAGGTTTGGTATTTGACTACGAGAACAACGATCAAGGTCATCGCCAGAGATTTATCCGAGATTGGAGGATGTTGAACAAGGTAGATAGCAAGACATTGGGGCATAATAATTCCATCCCTCTTGAGCCTTACCTCAAATGGGTACAAGCTCGTGCTTAAAATCTTATGATGCCTTACCCCTCCATTCTCCCGGTTATCATAGAGCCTGTTGTGGAAGGAGATGTTCCATACACTATCCTGCATCCCGACATGCCCACCTCTCTTGAATACTTACAAAGGGATTGGATACAGCTTAAGGGGTAGAGAGACACTTTCGAGGCCCAATTCTATGCTAGCGAGAAGAATGTTTTGGAACTCACTAAGAAACTTCATGAGGAGCGAAGCCTGAACGCCTACATCGCACCAAAGAGGATGTGTACAACGTTTTTATCTTAGAGTTTTTGTATTTCTTTGTAAGCCCAAAAGAGGCATGATGTACTCAAGCTTTGATTTATTAATATAACGTGTGTTCCTCTTTGGTCTAAAGAAAATTTAAATCTCTAATTTACTTGAAATCATTGCATATGCATTTACCATTCATCATAACATAAGTAGGTTTCTTACAACAAGTCTCCTCATCTTTCTACTGTTTATTTCAGTAAGATGGATCTCGAGCAGATAGTAAAAGACCTCCAGGCGCAGAATGCTCAGTTTCAACAGATGTTCTTGACTCTAGCCAAAGGACAAGAGGATCTGAAAACTTTGCTGGTTGAAGAAAAGAAGAAAAAAGCAAAGAAAGTATCAGGAGTTCTGAATATGGGAAGAAGGTTCCAAGGACAAGCAAGACGGATCCTATACTTTGCAACGTCATCTGGTGAAAAGGATAATCAATAAGTAAAAGGCAAGGAAGCAGTTGTCCAGCTAGAATTTGAAGAGGAAGAAGAAGAAGACTACTCTGAAGAGCAGTATCCCCCGACCGACGAAAAATACAAACATCTGGAAGAACGTCTAAGCACAATGAAGATTCAGAAAGTGTCCGCGATGGACTTTGAGGAGCTGGGTTTAGTGTCGGGGATTGTTATTCCACAAAAATTCAAGGCACCAATGTTTTCTAAATACGATGGAGTTTCGTGTCCCAAAATGCATCTCCGGTCCTATGTGAGGAAAATACAGCCTCACACTCCTGACAGAGATTTATGGGTCCACTTCTTTCAAGATAGTCTATCCGGGACCCAGCTAGATTGGTTCTATCAACGGGAAAGGGCCAACATCCACAATTGGGAAGACCTTGCCGCCGCTTTCTATAAACAATATCAGTACAACACAAACCTTGCTCCCACCCGTACTCAACTCCAGAGTATGGCTATGGTTTCAAGTGAAGGTTTCAAAGACTACGCTCAGAAATGGAGGGACTTAGATGGAAGAGTCCAGCCTCCCCTGTCTAAAAGAGAGCTAGTAGACATGTTTCTGGGTACCCTGTCCGGTCCTTTCTTCAATCATTTAATTGGAAGCTCTTCAGCAAGCTTTACTGAATTAATCTTGACCAGAGAAAGAGTGGAAGCTGGGATTAAGAGTGGGAAGATTCAAAAAGATGCATCCTCTGCTGTTGTAAGAAAACCATTTATTGGGAAGAAAGAAGTTGGTGTTGTGTATCCTCAAAGGAATCAAGAAAGAACTGAACGCCGCCCAATGGTGGGGGCTGTCATGATCCCAAAACCTACACCTACTCAACAAAGAAGCAATCAACTTAGAACAGAAAGACCAGTAAGACAATTTACCCGGATTAATATGACACTATCTCAAGTCCTACCACATTTGTTGAGATCTAATCTGGTAACTTTGAAAGAAGCTCCGAAGAATCCTAACACAACCTCTCCTCATTACCATCCTAATGCTCGCCGTGTTTACTATTCAGAAAGTCCAGGCCATGATACTAACAACCGTTGGGCTTTAAAAAATAAGGTGCAAGACCTTCTTGAAGCAAAAGAATTTAAATTTGATGCTCCTGAGATCCAAAATGTTATCACCGCTCCTATGCCCAATCACGGTCGTGATGTTAACGCTATTGAAGATGATATGTTTGTTACTTTTGTTGATGAACTTGTTACTCCTCTCCTGACTGTCAAGAAGAACCTCTTGAATTCTGGTTTATTTCTGGGTTCTGATAAAAACTGCCACCTCTATTTATCCCTACCAACTGGCTGTCATTTATTGAAAGCAGGTGTTCAACGCCTAATGGATGACAAAGAGATTTTGTTTGAAAATACTCCTGTCCCAACCATTTCTTACAATGATGTTTCAATAGTAACCATTTCCGCCAATCCTTCCAGGGTCTCCACCAAAAGACCCGTTCGGATTACATCAGTTCCTAAAGTAGCTCCATTGATAATTATTATGCCTGGACCAATCTCGTACTCATCAGATAAAACTGTCCCATGGAATTATGGGGGCGATGTCTACTATCACAGCGTCAAGCAGGATTGGCCGGTTGTTGAAGACTCAATTTCTGAGAAGGCTGACCCCGACATCAGCAACATTGCGAGAACCAACAAGATAACCCGAAGTGGCAGAGTATTCTCCCCAAAGATTGCTCCTCCGAAGATTGTTACCGGTCCTGTGATCATCCATGTTTCTGTTCATGTTGACACTACTACTACTATAATCCATATGGTTACCCCTACTGACACTCTTACCACCGAGTCGATCGAGACTCGGGGCAAAGGCATTCTGGTTGAGCCTGTCTGGATGAAGGCGCAATCAATATCTATCCCTGAGGCCTCCCAAAAGGAGATGGAATAAATTTTGAAAATTATAAAGAGAAGCGACTACAACATAGTCGAACAGCTAGGGAAGACTCCGTCAAAGATTTCCATGCTGGCCTTATTGTTGTGCTCCGAGGCTCATGCGAAGGCCTTGGTGAATTCCTTAAAACTGCCCATGTACCACAAGAAACCTCTGCTGATCAGTTCCAAGACTGTGTAGCCAGCTTGACCGCGGATAATGGTTTAGGATTTTCTGATGCTGACTTGACACCTAGAGGGAGGAAGCATAACGAGGCATTGCATGTCTCTGTCGAATGAAGGGGCACAATTGTAGCCCATGTCTTGGTTGATACCGGTTCGTCTTTGAATATGCTGCCTAAGAAAGCTCTTGATAGACTCGACTGTGAAGGTTTGACCTTAAAACCCAGTAACATAGTGGTAAGGGCCTTCGACGGTTCAAAGAGAATGGTGCATGGAGAGGTAGACATCCCCATAAAAGTTGGAACTCAAACCTTTGATTCAACTTGTTACGTGATGGAGATTCGCCCATATTACTCCTGCTTATTGGGGAGACCATGGATTCACAATGCTGGTGTCGTTACCTCTACATTACATCAAATGCTGAAATATCTAACTGAGGGGAAAATCAGTATTATCCATGGAGAAGAGGAATATATGGTCAGTCACTTAAACTCCTTCAGATACATGGAATTGGATGGTGAATTCATTGAAACTCTGTTTCAGCATTTCGAGGAAGTCCCACAAACCGTGGCAGTAACCAAGGCCGTTTCCCAAGTCCCGAAGATTACAAGACCTCCGCTAAAGATGTCTTCTCTGAAAGATGCCAAGGCAGTGATCGAAGAAGGTGGTGTACTATTTGGGGCCAACTCCTGGATATCCCATACAAATTTGACAAATTTGGTTTGGGTTTCACTTCAGGAGCCCAGAAATTTGTACGATGTGCTCGTGCCAGGGGACTACCCTTGAAGATCAGCCACCACGGAGTCAACACAGTGGGGCATGATGATGAGGACAGCTACGACCTGGAGAAATGGATTTTCCCAACTGTCAACGGAGGACTCAGCAACTAGGAAGCTAAATACTTTGTCCCAATTACTTTTATCCAACAGTAATTGTCTTTAAATTTTTGTCGGACCTGTAATAATTAAACAATTCAGACTTTTAAAACCTTGTGTCTTACCCGAGGCACAACGGTCAATCTGTAAGGGTCGTTACCTCATTTTCATATGTCATCAATGAATCATGGACGTTTTTGCATACAAAATTTGTGCTCTTTGTCTTTCTTTTTTATATCTTCATTGCTTTCAAAGGTAGCTATACTCTTACACACACTCACATTTCAAATGCAGATCTACATCCATTCGGGATCCCATGGGTAATGATTCTGCTATGGCCATTTGTGACTCAAAATCTAATTTACCAAGCCGAAGATGAAGGTGAGGAAGATTGTGAAGTGCCAGGGGAATTAGCCAGGTTACTATAACAAGAAGAGAGGACCATACAGCCCCACGAAGAACCAGTGGACATAATAAACCTAGGTACCTGTGATACGGTGGGAGAACTGACTTGAGGTTTTGCGTTTGTGTTTGCAAATGTTGCGGTTTAGCAAGAGTCGCCACCGACTTTTATTTTATCCAAAAAGGAAAGGTGAAAAAGAACAGGAAAGACCTTTAGAGATGTTTTTGAGTTCGGGGGGTAGATTATGAAAAGGGAAGGTATTAGCACCCTTTTCATCCATGGTTTTCCATGGGCTCTTAGTTACTCGCTAGATCACTTGCTTTTGTTTGAATGTGCTTGTGGTGTGGGTTTTGAAAGTATTTTTGAAAATGGAACTTCGTAATGGTTCTCTTTTCTATAAGAACGCATACAAAGTGTTTGTTTCGAAAATAGTTCAAAGATGTGTTTGTGAGATGTGTTTTTGAAAGTGATTTTGAAAAGGTGTATTCTTTGTAATGGCTCTCATTTCTATAAGAACGCGTACAAAGTGTTGTCTTTCGAAAATGTTTCAAAATGAGAGTGTGGGTGTATAAAGTGTTTTTATTGTGATCAAGCGAGTAACTAGGAGCGAATCTACCTACTCAAAAGGTCTTAGATGTGTTTTTCCTCCTCCTTTAGATGTTACTATCTTACCATTGATTTGGTAAGAAGCCCCATCATTGGATTTGAAGGGACGGGCGTTTGGGATGTTTGTATAGTCATAGAAGGCAACCTATGGGACGTTTTAGCAATGTCATTTAGGGACTAGATCGTTTACCGAAGGCAACATCGAGGGTCATCGAGGGACTACGATCTTTTATCGAGGGTCTTTTGCTAAAACGCCCATGCTCGAGGGACGTGACTATTTTTGATAGGCAACAAAGTGAGATTACCCTAGGGGTGCTAGTGTGCAAGTGTGTTTGATTGCATGCATTTAGTCTTGATTAGGGTGATCTATTTATTGGTTTTAGTCTTGCCATACACACCCTAATTACTAACAATATATGAAAGCAATAAATTGCAGAAATGTAAAGTCCCACGTTATTATAATATTTAGGGGGATGGGGTTTACAAATTTATGAGTGGGGGTTGCAAGTAAAAATAAGTCCTAAGTTACTATTACAACCATATTGAAATGTACAATATAAGAAAGAAAAGGGACTTGTTTAGAAAATGTTTTTGTCTTAAGGAAATAAATTAAAAGGAAAATATTTTTATGTCTTTTTGTGTTAATAAAAAAAAAGAGTTAATATTAAAAATGATGAAAAAGAAAATAAATGAAAGATAGAAACAGCGTGCTACTGCAAGCAAAATAAACAAGGATCAGAAGTTCTGAAGCCAGGCGTGTGATGACTCAGAAAGGAACGTTTGTGGAATCAGAAGTTCTGGATTGATACGCTCTAAGGCCCTGCAAGAAACTTCAGAGGGAAAGGGAACAGAGGTTCTGGATTGGTAAATTCTGAAGTCCTGCAAAAAACGTTAGAGTAAAAACACAGAGGTTCTGGGTGGTGTTCAGCAAGTGAACCAAAATGTGTTACACTAAAATAGTGAGTAAACATCAGCAGTTCAGTGCGTTATCAGCATGTAAGCATCAGAAGTTCAGTGTATTTGACATGTAAGCAGAAACTCAGAAGTTTTGTGCCGTGTTCGAACAGTGAATGAATCATCAGAAGTTCTGTATTGTGCTGAGCCAGTGAGTGAACATCAGAAGTTCAGTGTGTGTTAACAGTTAGAAAAAACATAGAAGTTTTGTGTGTTAAAACAGTGAAGAGAACTCAGAGGTTCTGGGTGCTTAAATAGTGAGAAAATACTAGAAGTTTTGTGTGTTAAAATGGTGAGTGAAAAATAGAAGTTCTATGGTACATCAGCACAATGATAATTTATTCAGTTTTCAACAAACAGCAAATCAGCACAACAGTTTATAGAAGTTTTGATCCCAATCATGAGCCTAGCCTTAATTAAGAAGTTCTTATCCACGGTTTTTCTACTTATGCAATGATATGGACAATATTAATACTATGATATTTACATGTTAATGATGTTCAGAATGAAAAACAAGCAAAGTCAGAAAGACTTACCTTGAACCTGGAACATGGGCTTGGAGCTTTGAGTGGCTGCCTTTGGATGCTCTGAGTCAGCAAGAGCAACGGAAGAGGAAACGTCAAGCTCTTTGATTCAAAGGGAAGAACAAAGGTTTGGATTTCTGGATTTTTTATGGAGGTTTCACAGCTTTGTTTTCTCTCCTTTTTCCAACCTCTCTCCAAAATCCATCCCCTTGAACGTGTGATGGAGCCAAGTATTTATAGATGGGTTTGTTGTGATTTTGGCGGGAAAAAACAAATGAGTTTTAAACACTTTTGGCATATTGTTCCTTTGCTTTTTAATCAAAGTTTTCGTATCCTAGTTTGGTGCAATTATTGGATGCAGGCGTATGTTGAACTAGCTGTTGGTTATAGGTCTGCAGCAGGTTGTATAAACAATGTTTTGGGATTTGGTCAAGTTCTGACCAAAGCGTTGAATATAACCCTCATATGCTAAAGTGTTGCCTTGTTCTCGAAGCAAGCATGGTGGTTGTCAACAGGAATTAAGGAAAATCAAAAGCAAAGCATGGGCCTAGTACCAACGTTTGCTATCCCAAGACAGTAGAGGTACACGTGGTGAAAGCCCTTTGGATAAAGACTCAGAAAATGGTTGTAAGCATTAAATGAGCATTAATTGATGATGAGACTTATCACAACCAGAAATCCTACAACGTAAGATTCTACACCAAGGCTTAGTTCTGGATCAGAAGTTTTGAGCTTGCGTAGCATCCAATCTTCTGATCCTCTTATCTTCTGGCTCCAGCGTGTTCTGAAGGAGCTTTCATACTTTCTAGAAAGCATGCAGTACGCTTCTTAACCTTCTTTGAATTACCCTGGAAAACTCTGACTGAGCTTTTGTGAAACCTTGCCCAGAAGTTCTGACCAAACTCTGTCTTGAGAATATCCAGAATTTGCTGAGCGTTATGGTGATAATCTGGTCAGAAGTTCTGACCTTGCCATATTTTTTAAACGCTTAGAAAAATTCTAAGTATTTAGAATTTGACTTTTCCAATGTAAAATTTGACTTCTAAAATTCTTGATGAAACAAACTTCATATTCCAACATGTCTTGATGAAATATGATTTTTGAGATTTGATTTTGATCCAAAAGTCAAAGTTAGACTTCTTAGTGTGCAAATGACCATTTTTCCCTTGTGGATGATTTTCTTGAAAAATTGCAGTTCAAGGCTTGGAATTGGATAGAAGCAAACTTGAGGGTCCAGGGTGATCCTTTGAGAAATGAGAGGGCAAATTTTGGGGTACAACAGCTGCCCATGTTCAATCTTCTTACACCTGAAGAATTAGATTGGTAATTCTGCCATTCGTGACTTGAAGGTGGAAGATGATTGAACACTAGAGTGCCCAAAAAATTTGCACTCGAAGATGTGTTAGTTGATTATATAAGGTGTGATACGGTGGAAGAACCGATTGTTTTGAAAATGCTGGTTTGCGTTTGTATTTGCAAAATGTCGCGGTAAGCAAGAGTCGCCACCGACTTTTATTTTATCCAACTGGAAAGGAAAAAAGCACTAAAAAATTCCTTTTTCGAGATGTTTCTGAGTACGGGGGGGGGGTAGGTTATAGAAAGGGAAGGTGTTAGCACCCTTTCTATCAGTAGTTATCTACGGGCTCTTAGGTACTTGCTCATCTTTTAAAATTGCTTGTGTGTTTGTGTTTTGAAAAGTTTTTGTTTTACTTCGTTTTAACCCTTGCTTTTGTCTTCAAGAGTGTTACGAAGTTGTTTTTGAAAAATTTGTTTGAAAAGAGTATTTGGTGTGAAAAAAATTGATTTGAGCAAGTACCTACTAGCATCTACCTACTCGAAAAAAGATTGTTTCTGTTCTTGTTTCCTTTAGACAATGCTACCCTACTATTGAGAAATAGGAAGCACCGCGGTTGGATTTGTAAGGGTCAATTCGAAAGGGACGTACGATCATTAAAGCAATGTTAGGACGTCTTAGTAATAACCTTAATGTCTTAAGATCATATTTGAGGCAACATTTCCGAGACAACATTTCCGAGGCAACATTTCCGCATGGGACATTTAATCTTTGTTTAGACAGGAGGGCCACCACTAAGACACCCTATACTTAATGACCGTTTACCGAAGGCAACTGAAGTGAGAGTATACCCTAGGAGTGCGCATGTGCGAGTGATTTGATTTCAAGTTATTATCTTTGCACATTAGGGTTTGCTAGCCATTTTAAATTAACATGCAATCTTGTCATACAATCCTATTAACATACATCTAACAGTTAATATTTGCAAGAATTAAAATGCGAGAAATAAAAAATACGCTATTACAAGGCTTTAGGGTAGGGATTAATTACATAGCCAAAAAACCCGTAAAAGACGATAAATAAAGAAAATCCTAATTAAAATATTACATACTGTGAGCAGTTACATTAATATTGCAAAAAATAGTAAACGCGCGCGATGAATCGAGAACAAGAAATTTAGGGTTTTTACCCCAACTAAGCCTAATTAAAAGAGAAATCATTGTTTTTGTGTTTTTTGTGTTATTTGAGAAAAATAGAGTTTAGTTGAATAAAAAAAACCTAACTACTAATTAATTTAAATTAATAAAAAATAATTAAATAATTAAATTAACCTATTTTTTGTATTTTCTTATTTTTGAGAAAGAAATAAAAATTAAATCAAGCTAACCCTAATTTTTTCTAATTGATTTTAATTATTTATAAAAAGTTAGAATTACCCTAAATTAAATTAAACTATCATTAAATTAAATTTGATAAAATCATTAAAAAAAACCTAAATCTAAATTTGTGAAACTTGATTTTGTGATTTTTGTGAAAAAAGAAATTAATTTAGGTTAAAAATAATTAAACTAATTGAATTAAATAAAAGAAAATAAAAAGAAAGAATAAGAATGGGCCTGGTATGTTAGCAAAAGGAGGGGGTGTTGATGGCAAATATGAGCCCAACAAACTCCTTGGCCCTTTTGACTTTTCCAATCTTATGCGTGCGCTTGACTCATGCCCATGGTGGACCTCCATTGGGAAGGCCTTAGATCTGGCTTATTGATGATCTGATGGTTTGGACACTGGTGATGTATGGTGGATGCCTTATCATGTGGTACATTAAATCATCCTGAAAATATTGAGAAAATAAAATGCACACGCCTGGGATCGAACCCAGGACATGTGCGTCAAAGAATAATGGCCTTACCACCTGCACTGGCTTTCTTAGTTGTACAAAGAATGACACACAATTATTATATGGTAAAAACAAAAAGCTAATCTTAAAACGCGCGAATTTTCAAACTGTCCATTCACCGTCTGCCACGCCATCATCTTCCTCGTTGCTTCTGTCGTTTTAGACAGAACACCTTTACCTACGGACACCAGGCGTAGGTATAACCCTGTGCATCTCCAAAAACATGTGCAAGCATGATAAATCACAACCAATGGTACCAATCAACTCGTTACAACCTCACAAGCATCATGGTACCATTATTAATGGTTAATTGTCCTTGTACAAGAAAACCCTAAACACAAAGAGAAAACCCTAGCCATGGCACTTTTCTGTACAATCAATGAAAACGCAATTAAATATAACCATTAACTTGCAAACATCATAAGGTTTAAGAATATGCCAATCAATCATGTTAAATATGCCAGAATTAAGGTTTTCGAATTCAAGAAAAGTGATAAACTGTATGAACCTTACAGCGTGTTTCAAGGCGCGAGAATGCTTGCTAACGATTGAATCTTGATCCTGGGGAGTCCAGCAATTGATTGGGATGACTAGAATGCTTTTAATTGATCTAAAATGTGGAAATCAGTTTGCCACTTTTCTTGAATTTTTTGAAACTTGCTTTCTCTTTTACACGCCTCCAACCCCCTTGCTTTTGATCTGCCATTGTTCCTTATGTACCCTAGAATGAATTAGGGTTGCAAACTTGTATCAAATCTCCCTTAATTATGATTATTGATTCATGATTTGATCCTTTGTGCAAATCTTTCCAAATCAAGCAAAATGCAATCTTTTTGTATCCATATGAGCCTTGCACGATTTGATCTCACTTCCAGTTGTGTAATAGACCTAAACATGCACAAAATCTCAAGATTTGATTAGTTTTTTTATTTTTCATTATTTTATTTTGATTTTATTTGATTTTATTGAAATAAAATCCAAATAAATAACAAAAATAAAAGAATGACAAATGGAAGAGATCATGGGTTGTGGTTCATATTACAAACTCAGTGCAAACATAAAAAGTTGGGCCCATTTAGCAAAAATTACAATTTTTGACACTTTTGACCTTTGGCAATTTTACAAAAAAGGGTCAACTTGGCCAATGCATAACTCTCTCAAATTTGACCCTAGAGATGTGTTCTTGGACTTTTTGGAAAGCCTAAGATGTCCTCTAAGTAACCTTTTTGGTCTCATCTCAATTGAGTCTTCCATGTTCATGTATGAAGCTTTGACCCAAAAGGTGTTTTGGTTGACTTTCCAAAATGACCTATAATGTCCAAATTCATAACATATTGTGAGTGAATATTTTGAACTTGGGAGATGAAGATGGATTGTATGGAATTTCATCCTCTTCAAAATGAGATTTGGATGGGACATTTTTGATAAAGTATGAGAAAGTTATGATTGGTCAAAGTTGAGTTGACTTTTCCTACAAAACCCTAATTTAGCAACTTTTGGGTTTTGATGAATTGTGAGCAATCCTTGAGGAATCATGATCAACCCTTTATCAAATGATGAAATTCACTTCAAAATGAGAATGTTGACCAAAAATCTTGAAGTTTGACTGTATGTGGGCCACAGTTGACCTTTGCCTTAGCACAATCGATTTTCAGGCCTTTGAGCAATTAACTGAGCAAATTTCCTCTGCAAGGCTTGAAACTTGACATGGATGATCTTGAGAACATATTAGGAAAATGGTGATAATTTGGGACCCTTTGGACTCAAGCATCTTGATGCAAACTGAAACCCTAATTTGAGGTAGATTGCCTTAGGAGAGAGTTTGTTTGGTCAACTCTTGGACTTCCTTGAGCAATTTGAGGACCTTACTTGAAATGTATTGAGAAACATGGGAGGGAAAATTTTTGGGTACAAAAGCTTCCCCTTTTCAATCTTCTTAAACCTGAGGATGTAGATTGGCTTGTCTGCCTTTCGTGATCTGAAGGTTGAAGATGATTGAACACCAGAGTGCCTAGAAATTTGCACTCGCATGAAGTGGTACTTGTCTTGCGATATTGGGAATGGGCTTATAGTTTCCATTTGGAAGTCAATGACAGAAGGTGGGATTAAAGATGCCATCATAAGAAGTGTCGATCGCATAAGAGATTCCTTTGCGAGAAACCGTATACCTGTTGTCGAGGAGGACTTCGCTGGGGAATGCTGGTCTCTGTCTTGGGAGAAATAGAATTTTAGGAACTTCAGTCGTCCATTATTCTACTGGGGAACCATATCTTAGTCGAGGAGGTGAAAATGAACTGCTATCTGGTCGTGTTCCAGGCTTTACTGTGATTTGCTGAGGAAAATAAGACTGACTACTATTTGGTCGTGCTCTAGGCTTTACAGTGAGTTACTGGGGAGATGAGATTAAACTTGCTATCTGGTCGTGCTCCAGGCTTTGCAATTTCTCAATTCTTATCTGGTCGTGATCCAGGCTTCAGAAATAATTAGGTGGTTATCCGGTCGCATCCGGGCTTCCACTTGAATTTAAGGCATACTAATATCTAGTCGATTTCCGGGCTTCATAGTAATTGGCCGAGTAAACTGCTATTTGGTCAAATTCCAAGCTTCGTAGTACCTTATATTGTTATCTGGTCGTGTCCCAAGTTTCAGTGTCCTATACCATTATCTGGTCGACTCCAGGCTTCATGGTATCTTGTATTGCTATCTGGTCGATTTCCAGGCTTCACAATAACTCGCTGAGGGTTAAGCTACTTTCCGGTCGATTTCCGGGCTTCAAAGCTTGTATTTAAGACATACCGCTATCTGGTCGATTCTAGGCTTCGTAGTATTTTGGAGAAATCAAGATATTATCCAGTCGATTTCTGGGCTTCATAGCTTGAAACTGGAATAGAAATCTTAGTATCGATTTGACTGAACCAGAGAAAACTTGTGAGGACTTGACTACATCTTTCCCTGAAAGGTAAAGAGTTAATCGTATGTAATGTCATGATGTATGAAATGTATTGAGTAATGATGTTCTCAAAATAAATGAGATTGTGTTGTATGATGCATATGCGTATGTCACGATGTATGGATATGCAATGTTCTTGTGATGTTCTCCGGATGGGGAGAATAAATCCTGAACTGTTGTTGGAGAGTACAAGGAGTTGAGTTCTTCGTTCTCATTGGGGATAATGATCGAAGATGATTAGCTGGAGACTTGCGTCTGTTCTGCTTGAGAACATTCCGTCGGGAGAGACTCTATTTGAGAATAAACCTGTGGGAGAATGACTCTGCGGGGAAGAGAGGTACTCTGTTGGACGATCTGCTGATTTGGAGAACCCACTCCGCTGGGGATGAATTACTGTTGCTGATGATAATGAACTCTGTCGGGGATTGAATTTCTGCCTGTGGAAGAAATAAACTTAGCTGATGGTGAACTTCTATTGTTGGTGATAGATAAACTCTGCTTGGGGAGAATTTTGTTGATTCATTCGCGATTATGAACCTCGGCTGGGGGGAGTTAACACAACTATCCTTGGATATTTCCTACTCTGCGGGGAGTGTATGTACCTTTAGTCATATTCTCAAGCTGGCTCTATCCCTGTACCTGGTGGATAGAGCAACCGTAAGGTTCGGACATTTCTTGTTTGCCCCTTGTTGTACCCCAAAATTTGCCCTCCCATATTCTTCAAAGTTTGTCAAGAATCATCTTCAAATGGTTCAAGACTACTCAAAGGTTGCATAGTCAAACCACCTCCTAAGCCAGTCAAAATTAGGGTTTTGGTTCCTTCATGGAATTTGAGGTTTTCAATAGGTCAATCAAGTCTCATAGGCCTATATACATTGTCAAACATCTACATGCCAAGTTGCAAGACTCACAGGGCCAATTTGCACAATCAAAAGCTCCATTTGCTTCACAATCAACTGCAGGGGTAAAATGGTCATTTCACAGTCAAAAGTCAAGATTTTTGGTCAACATCTTATTTTGAGCCCACAATCATCATTTGATCAAGTCTTGATCATGATTCCACAAGAATGGCTCAAAAAAATCATCAAAGATGCAAAAGTTACTATTTTGGGACAGTAGAAAAGTCAACTGTATCTTGACCAAGGCATAACTTTTTCATGGTTCATCAGAAAAATCCCATCCAATGCTCATTTTTAAGGGGATGACATTCCCTACAACTCATCTTCACATTCCAAGTCCAAGAAATTCTCTCACAAAAAGTTATCAATTTCTACATTATAGGTCAAATTCAAAAGTCAACAAAAATGCACTTTAAGTAAAAGACCATAACTTGAGATTGGTAAATCCAAATGACATGGGACTAAAGGAATTGGTTAGAGGACTTCAAGACCTTTCCAAAATATCAAAGAACATGTTCATATGATCAAAATTGAGCAAGATATGCATTGGAGAAGTTGGGAAATTTTTGTGAATTTGCAAAAGTCAACTTTGCTCAAAACACTTTGTTTTTGCTAATAGGCCTCAAATTTCTTCTTGAAACTTTATCCAAGGCCTATGCACGACCCATCAAGCCTATTTTAATTTATTTTCTTATTTTTATTAATTAATTGGATTTTTAATTGATTTTAATTCATTTAATTAATTTAAATTGTAGGAAATTCAAAGATATGTTTTTTCAATCTTTTTGTGAAGCAAGAATGACCTAATCATGCTGGAAATTTCGTGTATCAATCAAGGATATCAAAATCTCCAAGTTTGGCAACTTTCTTCAATCAAAAAGATTTGATTTTCAATCAAATATTGAATCATCATTCCATGGATCTTTTGTGCAAGATTGTAACCTAATTCCCTTCTATTATAAATACACAACCTAACCCTACTCATGCACACGTGAAACCACTGCAGACAAAGCCATAGCAACTTTGAAAAAAACTCAAGAAACTTGAAAACTGTTTTCCAGGTTCCAGGCCAATTCAAGGACTTTTGTGGATTCAAACACGTTGCTGGGAGTGTGAGGAACATTTTGCAATCAAAACCACACGTTGAGGCTCAAAGAATCACCAAGAACAGTTTCACGGTTTGCATATTTTGTCCATAATCGAATAGCTTAATTCATGCATCATTAACGTGATTTTTTGTATGTTTTGCATTGCTAGAACTCCTATGAAGCTAATGGTACAGGTTGATTGAATTATAACACGCAGAATCACAAATTGCCATTAACGAATTTTAGGGTTCATGAGTTCTCAAATTGGGGCTTTACAGTCCAGGAAAAATTGAGACCCCTAATGCATATGGTTGGAATCGTCAAGGCCAGACGAACACAAAGCTACCATCGCGAAATATTTATATAGCTTGTACGGCTATTCGCTATTTTTCCTCATGATGTTTTGTGGGGGTTAAAAACCCCCGCTATCTATTTGCTTTTTACAGGTACAAAGGAGGACGATGATGAAGTGTAAGCGTGTGGTTGGGCAATTCAAAACTACGCGCGTTTTTGTTTGTTTACAGCATAAGTGTTAATTATCCAATATAATATTTGTCCATTATCATAATAACAAATGCAGGCACATGGTGTAGTGGAAGATGAGTTGGCTGGTAATCATTGGGACTTGGGTTCGAATCCCAGGTCCACTCAAAACTCTTATATTATTTTGTTTAATGTGCTTACATGCAGGCTTCAACAAAGTGTCCATCATGTACCTCACGTCCCAGCATGCCATGTGGCTTCAAGCAGTGATCCAGTGGCCAAGAGATGAAGAACGCCATACTCCCAGTCAACGAACGTGCAGCTGATCCAGAAAGTCAACAAGGCTTGTAGCTTAATGGGCCAGAATTGCTTTCAAAACTCCTAATGGGTTAGCACACCCCCCTGGTTTATTATTTTTCTTTTATATTTTTTCCTTTAACTATTTTATTTTTAATAACTATTATTATTATTATTTAATTAACTCACAAATTATTTTTCATAATAAAATCAGAAAACTAATATTTTTATTATTATTATTATTTAGTAATTTCACTCTATTTTTTGTAAATAAATTCTAACAAATTAATTTAGTTTAATTAGGTTTAATTTTGACTTTTTCATAATAAATAAAATAAATTAGAATTGGGGTTTTTACTAACTTTTGACTTAATTTCTTTTCTTTTATTTTCATTAAAACATAAAAAACATAAAAAATACTTTTTTCTTTTAATTATTTAATTAATTAGAATTAGGTTTAATTAAATGTAAAAAGGACCAAAATCCATTCTTTTCTCAAAACAGGGTCAAAACCCTAAGGACTTCCCCGATTTTCTTTTCGCGCATATTTATTTTTCATTATATTTATGTATTTGCTCCGGGAATCTAATAGCGTAATTAGGACCTTTTTATCGCTTTCTTTTATTTTCTCGCATTTACTTTTCAAGGGTTATGTTTTTGGCGATGTAAATACCCGACGCCTTGTAATAGCGTAGATTTACTTTCCACAATTTAGTTTCCGCAAACTAATAACTGTTAACTATGCATGACAAGACTTGCCTGAAAAATAAAATCAAAATGTAGCTCACCATAAACATGTACAAAGATAACATAAACTGAAACCTGACACATTCGCACATGCCACTCTTAGGGTACGCCTCACTTGGTTGCCTCAACGTGGTCATTGAGTATAGGGTGTTTTAGAGGTCGCCCTCCTGTCTAAAGATCAAAGTTGCCTCGAAATGGTTGCCTCGGATAAAATAAAGATCTAAGATATTAGGGTTACCGCTAAGGCGTCCTACTATTGCTTTGGTGACCACATGTCCCTATAATTGAATTGACCCGAAAAACTCCAACGATGGTGCTACCTACTTCTCAATAGTGGGATGGCACTGTCTAAAGTACATTTACACAGCTTAATTTCTTTTGAGTAGGTAGAGGTTCTCAGGTACTTGCTCTTTCAAAAAACAAAAATACTTTTCGCACCTACACTTTTCTGACAAAAGTTTTCAAACAAACACTTCATACACTCTTGAGGACAGATACAAGAGTTAAATCGAAGTTTTCAAACAAACTTTTTTCAAAACCCACAAACACAAGAAAAGCAAAACTTTTTGAAAACATAGTGAGCAAGTACCTAAGAGCCTATGGATAACCACAGATAGAAAGGGTGCTAACACCTTCCCTTTCTATAATCTACCTCCCGAACCGAGAAACATCTCGAAAAGGAATTTTGCTGTGCTTTTGTCCTTTCCTTGTTGGAGAAAATAAAAGACGGTGGCGACTCTTGCTTACCGCGACATTTCGCGAACCAGCATTTCGAAACAGTCAGTTCTATTTCCATCGATCACGGAACTGGCGACTCTGCTAGGGATATTTTATAAGTGAGGTGTACCTTAGAATTAGATCACCATGTTTTCAATTGTATGCCTTGAATGCTTTAATATTGTGGGCTTGTATCAGAGTTTTATAGATCCTAACCCAGATCTGGGGATACCCTTTAGAAGTAGCAACAAACTGTGAGGGAACTGTGCGGGGTATACCGACATGGTTGAAGCAGTTTCTACGTTGATGTGGCACTTTGGTGAGTATCGGTAACCCTTGAGTCAAGTCAAGGAGAGTACGGGGCCGCCGCGTGGTGTCGCGAAGCATCAACTAACCTTAGAACCTTACTTGACCATCCTGGCCTTTTTAGGGGTAGTGAGATGACCGACTTTGGTGCAGTCTGAAGTTGGTAGATACTCGATACTACACTCATTGAGGGTTGTTTTCTTGGAATATTTTGGTCGCCAGTTAAGTGGCTAAATCAAAACAATGAACATAGAAAACAATCTAATGATATTGAGCTCCTTAGAACCCAGTTACTATTCATAGGACAGGTTTTGAGCCAACTAACTTCAAAAGAGTAGTACCTAAACTTCATGCCAGCCTGAAATCTAAGGGCTCTTTTGTGTGACTGGCGTGCCTTCAAACTTGAACTACTTGCACATTCTTGTTATCTGACAACATGAGTTCCTTGTAGGTTTTGTTTACAGTCCTTAATCTGGACTTATTACAGGGCTTACTTACACCTCACACCTTTGCATCCACGTACATAACATCATACGCATCATAACATCATACCATAACATTTCGTTAACCATTTCAAGGATATCAAGGGTTTGTGATGCAGGTCATGATGAACCAAATGTCTAGCAAGGGGCAAAGGGGATTTATTTTCCTCTAGCCAAGGTTGTTTGGAGATCAAAACATGATAACTTGAGTCAGGGGCTATGACCCACTCGATATGGTGAGCTTTGACTCTTGAAGAAAGACTCTCAACAACACGAAGTTCCTTCAATCAAGCTACCAAATTCAAATTCTAACAAGTTTCTTGGTTTACCCTGTGAGATCCTTGAAAACATTGCATACATCATACATATCATTGCATAACAGGTCATCTGATATAGGTCTCTCACGTTCTCGCTGTTTATTTCAGCAATGGCTCTCCAACAAGATCTTCATACTCAAGAGACTCAGTTCAGGGAAATCTTCCTAAGCCTATCCAAGGGGCAGGAAGAGTTGAGAACACTCCTCATGGGGAATTTGGTCAAGAAGAGTCCTGAAGACAGTAAGGACGAACGACTGAAACATCTGCAAGCTGAGGTAGATGCAATGAGAACCCAGATGTTGGGGCAGATGACTCTTATCCAAGGCTTAGCTCGGGAGCAAGAAGAGTTGAGAACCATGATCAACCAGCTTCATCAAGACAGATACAATAGTATGAAGCAAACGGTCAAGGCTGGGGATCAAACCAGTAATCAGCCTTCAAGAAGACAAGAGTTTGGTATGGTGAAGAATGGACCTCTCCAAGTTGCTACTACCTCAAGGGTCCAACAACATCCTCACCAAAAACAACAGGTTGATCAGAGTAAGCCAAACATGCCCAGGAGGCAATTTACCAAGATCAACATGTCACTGACTCAAGCGCTACAACACATGTTGAAGATAGGGCTGATTACATTAAAGGCTCCTCCCCGAAACCCAAATACTTCCGCTCCTACCTATCATCCCAATGAAAGGTGTGCATACCACTCTGACAGTCCGGGACATGACACAAACAACTGTTGGAGTTTGAAGAACAAGATCCAAGACATGATTGATGCCAAGGAGATCAAGTTTGACCCTCTGGAGACTCCAAACATAACCACTGCTCATATGATGAATCATTGAAAGCTTTTGTTCATTAGAATTTTCAATTTGTAATTTTCTTTTGATTGTTCGAACATTTACTCATGTCAAACTTTATTACCTTATCAATGCATTGCACATGTCTGTTTTGAATCCATCCATTCGTATTCACTATATTCAAATTGCTTTCATTTTTTGTGATGTCAACTCTCGATTAAAAAAAAATTCTAAACCTTTTGAGGGAGGATGACAAAAACGATACCACGATCTTTACAGTATGCTTTTAAACAGACCCCGCTGATGAGGTACAAGCATTGTTTCAAATCCTAAATAGTGGAGTTATAAGGAAGATAATCCCTAGTCAACCCCTTTGAGCCAAAGAAGTCGGAGTTTTTCTTTTCACACAAAAATTAAAACCCTTAATTATAACCTGGGGCAGGGTAGTTCTCTCAATTGATCCAGGTGCATAATGAATGGCATCAAAGGAGTCCTTCCAAAACAAAATACAGTGATGGTTCCGTAAAATCGTAAGGACAGACAATCATTATCTCTCAAAATAAAAGCCCAATAAGTCAAAACCTGTGAAGGAGACTTAAGAAAAACTGGGGCATCCCGCTGACTGTAATTACAAAAGAAACAGTTCAGGCAAAGGACAGGGATAATGAAATCAAAAAGAAAGAGGTCCTACAGACTCTCAACAAAAAAAAATGAATGACTGCCTGTTCAAAATAAACCATCCATATCCGAACCATCACCGGAATATCAGAGCAAAGACTCAAACAAGATCTAATGCACGATTAGCTGAGTTTAGGATCGAAGAACATCACGAAGAGCGGGTGGGTATAAATAAAGTTTGAGCCTTTATCCTTTGTTTCTTAAACCGTGAACCAGGCCACGTTATAACCCTTAAAAGTCCTAGCTGAAGCGTGGGTTAGTTCGAAAGCATACTGTTACAAAAGGTATCCTGACTCCTGTGGGGCTTGCTGTAAAATCCTGAGTTGACATCACATTTTACAAAAATCACTTGTTTTACTGAAAATGCATTTTCAAAAACTTCAAGACAGACATAAGCTTTGCATTCTTGAAATAATATTTTTTGCATATGACTATTTGTTCAACAGCAGAGAAATTCGCACGACGAATATCTAATGAACAAAAATCTTCTCACGGGTCATCTCAAGTGGAAGAAACACTTCCAACCAAGGGGCAGACGTGATCATTGTCCATCATCTGGGGCAGTTAAGTCAAGATTCAAAGAATCTCTCAAAATGCCAAATAGTCAGGGGCAGATCTCCATCTGAATCAACCGGAACATTGGGCATGAATTCCAGCGACGAATCTGGCATGATCGGACATCTTCTGGTAGCATGGCGACACAACACTACTGACAGTGACAACTCCCTACATTCTGAGAGCGTGGACATAGTCGGAAAAATACTACGCGTAATCAAAGACCCACTAGGTCGACTGGCCTAGGAAAAAATAAGGGCTTCCCGGCGAACCAAAAGGGTTCGGGCAAAAATAAGGGATGAAAATGAAAAAAATCTGTACACCCGGTAAGTCGAAAACCTGAAAAGGCGGCTTGGGCAAAAATGGGTATCCCGGTGGACTGAAAACCCGAAAGGGCGGTCCAGGCAAAAATTAGGGATCAAAGCGTACGACTATGTCCCGGCATCTTGTCACTTGCCTACCAGAAGAAGATTTGTCATATCGGCAGTTATCAAGACCTCCATAGGTACCTTCTTCTCCAACAGAAGCTGGGGCAATAAGAATTGTCCGAACTGTACAAGCTGCTCTGTCCTCCAGGTACAAGGTAGATTCAGCTGAAGAATTAACCAAGACACCTTCACTCCCCGCAGAGTAAGGCAAGATTCGGCAATGCTCTCCCCAAGTAGAGTTGGTCTCCCATCAGCCCTAAAAAGGCACAGTATCCCCAGCAAGTCAGCAATACTCTCCCCCGAGCAGAGTTGGTCTATCATCAGTCCTGGAAAAGTTGGATATCCCCAGAAGATCTTAGTATTCTCCAGCAGAGTATACAGATATCCTCAGCAAGCATCCCCGGCAGTCTCAATATTCCTCAACAGAAATATAAGATTGTTCCCCGGTGGAATACAGACACCCCGGTGGAGCCATTTCCCCAGTGCAGTCCAAAAAGTTTCCCTAGGAGAGTTGAACCATCTCCCCAGTAGATTCTGGAAGCTTATTCCCTGCAGAGTACAAATATCTCTCCCCGACCATGTTCAAAGGTTATTCCCCACCAGAGCCTAACTGGGTTATCCTCAGCCAGTTGTAACGGAAAGATCGTCCTCAGCGAAGTTCTTCCTATCCTCAACGGAGTTCATCAAAATCCCCAACAAAGCTTATCAACGGAATCCCCAGCGGAGTTATCGTTAAAATCTCAGCGAAGCATCTCTTCCCACAGAGTAATTCCCCGCAGAGTAATCTCTTCACCAGGTTTATTCCCCAACGGAGTCGTCTTCTCCTACTGGTTTATTCTTGCACTCATCTTTGTTCATCATCCCCAGCGGAAGCGAAGAACTTTATTCTTCAACATCAGCCCAGGATTCAACAAACTTCCCGACATTTCGTCAAGGATTTATTTTCCCAGACAAATATACATTCATAAACATCATATCCTCATACATTATGACATGCATACGCATCATACAACACAAATCTCATTTATTCTTGAGAACATCTTGATATCATGCAGTTCATGCATCATGACATTGCATACAGCTAACGTTTTGGCCTTTTCACGAAAAGGTCAATCAAAAGACGATTACCATCTACCTTTGCAGTTCCAGATCAACACCTGTAACAAGCCAGGAAAATTCTGTGGACGACTGATCGTGGGTTAATACCTGAAACCAGACAGGACAATTATCTACTTGATCATCATGAGGAAACCCTACACAGGTTCCTTCTCACTTCCAAGATGAAGTTTTACATGGGCCCATCAACAGGAAACCCTACACCGGTTCCTTCTCAACTTCAGATGCAGTTTTACACGGACTCATCACCAGGCAACCCTACACCGGTTCCTTCTATTTCAGATGAAGTTTTACACGGACTCATCGTCGGGCAACCCAACACAGGTTCCTCCTCCCTTCCAAGACGAAGTTTTACACGAACTCGTCCTCAGGCAACCCTACACCGGTTCCTCCTCAGTTCCAAGACGAAGTTTTACACGAACTCGTCCTCAGGCAACCCTACACCGGTTCCTCCTCAGTTCCATCCTGAAGTTTTACACGAACTCGTCGTCAAGATAACCTTACCCCGGTTCATCCTGAAGTTTTACACGAACTTATCTCAAAGTAACCTTACCCTGGTTCATCCAGAAGTTTTACACGAACTTATCTCACAGTAACCTTACCCCGGTTCATCCTGAAGTTTCACACGAACTTATCTCACAATAACCTTACCCCGGTTCATCCAGAAGTTTTACACGAACTTATCCCGAAGTAACCCCTACACCGGTTCCTTCTCAACTCTAGACGTAGTTTTACACAGGCTCGTCACCAAGAAACCCTACACAGGTTCTCTCTTTCAAAAGATGAAGTTTTATACGGACTCGTCACCAAGAAACCCTACACAGGTTCTCTCTTTCCAAAGATGCAGTTTTACACGGACTCGTCATCAAAGAAACCCCATACAGGTTCTCTCTTTCCAAAGACGTAGTTTTACATGGACTCGTCATCAAGAAACCATACACAGGTTTCCTTCTCAGCTCCAGATGCAGTTTCACACGGATTCGTCATCAAGAAACCCTACACAGGTTTCCTTCCTTCCAAGATGCAGTTTCACACAGGCTCATCATCAGTCAACCCTACACAGGTTTCCTTCTTTCCAAGATGCAGTTTTACATGAGCTCATCATCAGGCAACCCTACACAGGTTCCCTCGTTCAACTTACAAGATCACAATTCTACCAACAATCTCCAGATGGCATCTAAGAGCCCATCCTCCTATCCATCATCTCTCCAAATGGCATCTGTAAGCCCATTCCCGACATCATCTTGCTGATACTACACCATGCGAGTGCAAATTTCTGGGCACTCTAGTGTTCAATCATCTTCCACCTTCGGATCGCGAAAGGCACGCAAGCCAATCTACATCCTCAGGTCTAAAAAGATTGAACAGGGGCAACTGTTGTACCCCAAAATTTTCCCTCCCATATTCTTCAAAGTTTGTCAAGAATCATCTTCAAATGGTTCAAGACTACTCAAAGGTTGCACAGTCAAACCACCTCCTAAGCCAGTCAAAATTAGCGTTTTGGTTCCTTCAAGGAATTTAAGGTTTTCAATAGGTCAATCAAGTCTCATAGGCCTATATACATTGTCAAACATCTACATGCCAAGTTGCAAGACTCACAGGGCCAATTTGCACAGTCAAAAGCTCCATTTGCTTCACAATCAACTGCAGGGGTAAAATGGTCATTTCACAGTCAAAAGTCAAGATTTTTGGTCAACATCTTATTTTGAGCCCACAATCATCATTTGATCAAGTCTTGATCATGATTCCACAAGAATGGCTCAAAAAAATCATCAAAGATGCAAAAGTTACTATTTTGGGACAGTAGAAAAGTCAACTGTATCTTGACCAAGGCATAACTTTTTCATGGTTCATCATAAAAATCCCATCCAATGCTCATTTTGAAGGGGATGACATTTCCTACAACTCATCTTCACATTCCAAGTCCAAGAAATGCTCTCACAAAAAGTTATCAATTTCTACATTATAGGTCAAATTCAAAAGTCAACAAAAATGCACTTTAAGTAAAAGACCATAACTTGACATTGGTAAATCCAAATGACATGGGACCAAAGGAATTGGTTAGAGGACTTCAAGACCTTTCCAAAATGTCCAACAACATGTTCATATGATCAAAATTGAGCAAGATATGCATTGGAGAAGTTGGGAATGTTTTGTGAATTTGCAAAAGTCAACTTTGCTCAAAACACTTTGTTTTTGCTAATGGGCCTCAAATTTCTTCTTGAAACTTTATCCAAGGTCTATGCACGACCCATCAAGCCTATTTGAATTTATTTTCTTATTTTTATTAATTAATTGGATTTTTAATTGATTTTAATTCATTTAATTAATTTAAATTGTAGGAAATTCAAAGATATGGTTTTTCAATCTTTTTGTGAAGCAAGAATGACCTAATCATGCTGGCAATTTCGTGTATCAATCAAGGATATCAAAATCTCCAAGTTTGGCAACTTTCTTCAATCAAAAAGATTCAAAAATATTTGATTTTCAATTAAATATTGAATCATCATTCCATGGATCTTTTGTGAAAGATTGTAACCTAATTCCCTTCTATTATAAATACACAACCTAACCCTACTCATGCACACGTGAAACCACTGCAGACAAAGCCATAGCAACTTTGAAAAAAACTCAAGAAACTTGAAAACTGTTTTCCAGGTTCCAGGCCAATTCAAGGACTTTTGTGGATTCAAACACGTTGCTAGGAGTGTGAGGAACGTTTTGCAATCAAAACCACACGCTGAGGCTCAAAGAATCACCAAGAACAGTTTCACGGTTTGCATATTTTGTCCATAATCGAATAGCTTAATTCATGCATCATTAACGTGATTTTTTGTGTGTTTTGCATTGCTAGAACTCCTATGAAGCTAATGGTACAGGTTGATTGAATTATAACACACAGAATCACAAATTGCCATTAACGAATTTTAGGGTTCATGAGTTCTCAAATTGGGGCTTTACAGTCCAGGAAAAATTGAGACCCCTAATGCATATGGTTGGAATCGTCAAGGCTAGACGAACACAAAGCTACCATCGCGAAATATTTATATAGCTTGTAGGGCTATTCGCTATTTTTCCTCATGATGTTTTGTGGGGGTTAAAAACCCCCGCTATCTATTTACTTTTTACAGGTACAAAGGAGGACGATGATAAAGTGTAAGAGTGTGGTTGGGCAATTCAAAACTACGCACGTTTTTGTTTGTTTACAGCATAAGTGTTAATTATCCAATATAATATTTGTCCATTATCATAATAACAAATGCAGGCACATGGTGTAGTGGAAGATGAGTTGGTTGGTAATCATTGGGACCTGGGTTCGAATCCCAGGTCCACCCAAAACTCTTATATTATTTTGTTTAACGTGATTACATGCAGGCTTCAACAAAGTGTCCATCATGTACCTCACGTCCCAGCATGCCATGTGGCTTCAAGCAGTGATCCAGTGGCCAGGAGATGAAGAACGCCATACTCCCAGTCAACGAACGTGCAGCTGATCCAGAAAGTCAACAAGGCTTGTAGCTTAATGGGCTAAAATTGCTTTCAAACCTCCTAATGGGCCAGCACACCCCCCTGGTTTATTCGTTTTCTTTTATATTTTTTCCTTTAACTATTTTATTTTTAATAACTATTATTATTATTATTTAATTAACTCACAAATTATTTTTCATAAAAAAATCAGAAAACTAATATTTTTATTATTATTATTATTTAGTAATTTCACTCTATTTTTTGTAAATAAATTCTAACAAATTAATTTAGTTTAATTTTGACTTTTTCATAATAAATAAAATAAATTAGAATTAGGGTTTTTACTAACTTTTGACTTAATTTCTTTTCTTTTATTTTCATTAAAACATAAAAAACATAAAAAATACTTTTTTCTTTTAATTATTTAATTAATTAGAATTAGGTTTAATTAAATGCAAAAAGGACCAAAATCCATTCTTTTCTCAAAACAGGGTCAAAACCCTAAGGACTTCCCCGATTTTCTTTTCGCGCATATTTATTTTTGATTATATTTATGTATTTGCTCCGGGAATGTAATAGCGTTATTAGGACCTTTTTATCGCTTTCTTTTATTTTCTCGCATTTACTTTTCAAGGGTTATGTTTTTGGCGATGTAAATACCCGACGCCTTGTAATAGCGTAGATTTACTTTCCGCAATTTAGTTTCCGCAAACTAATAACTGTTAACTATGCATGACAAGACTTGCCTGAAAAATAAAATCAAAATGTAGCTCACCATAAACATGTACAAAGATAACATAAACTGAAACCTGACACATTCGCACATGCCACTCTTAGGGTACGCCTCACTTGGTTGCCTCGACGTGGTCATTGAGTATAGGGTGTTTTAGAGGTCGCCCTCCTATCTAAAGATCAAAGTTGCCTCGAAACGGTTGCCTCGAATAAAAAAAGATCTAAGACATTAGGGTTACCGCTAAGGCGTCCTACTATTTCTTTGGTGACCACATGTCCCTATAATCGAATTGACCCGAAAAACTCCAACGATGGTGCTACCTACTTCTCAATAGTGGGATGGCACTATCTAAAGGACATTTACACAGCTTAATTTCTTTTGAGTAGGTAGAGGTTCTCAGGTACTTGCTCTTTCAAAAAACAAAAATACTTTTCGCACCTACACTTTTCTGACAAAAGTTTTCAAACAAACACTTCATACACTCTTGAGGACAGATACAAGAGTTAAATCGAAGTTTTCAAACAAACTTTTTTCAAAACCCACAAACACAAGAAAAGCAAAACTTTTTGAAAACATAGTGAGCAAGTACCTAAGAGCTCGTGGATAACCACAGATAGAAAGGGTGCTAACACCTTCCCTTCCTATAATCTACCTCCCGAACCGAGAAACATCTCGAAAAGGAATATTGCTGTGCTTTTGTCCTTTCCTTGTTGGAGAAAATAAAAGACGGTGGCGACTCTTTCTTACCGCGACATTTCGCGAACCAGCATTTCAAAACAAACAGTTCTATTTCCACCGATCACACCCCTGTTCCTGGAATTATGAGTAATTATCTTTTGTTTCTTATGTAAATATTTATGAGCATCAATTATTTTCAAATGCATATATTAAAAATGAATCATTGGACGTTCTTGCAAAACAAAACAGAAAAAACAAAACAAGTTGAAATTTCTTATAAAAATGAATTGTATGGCCTGTAACAGGCATTTTGTACAAAGAGGCTGACGTCCTAGTAAGAGAACACCGCCGAGGGAACAAAATTTATACAATTTGTGTAAAAGAAAGAAAAACATCTATGTGAAACAATCCCACTGGGTTCCAACTCTGTTATTGCCTTTATATCTTCGAGCGTCTCATCACTTTGCTACTTGGTCGAAGGTAGATCAGATTGATTGGCGCCGTCCGAGCTCGATAGTCGATACCGAAGTCTGGTCGCAAGATGATCCAATGAGACATAGTGTTACACTTCAATCCCTAATTTTTTCCAGAACTGCCCTTTCAGGTTTTCAGTCCATCGGGATACCCCTTTTTGCCCAAGTTGCCTTTTCAGTTTTTCGACTTATCGGGTGTACAGTTTTTTTTAATTTTCATCCCTTACTTTTTCCCGAACCCTTTTGGTTCGCCGGGAAGCCCTTATTTTTGCCTAGGCCAGTCGACCTAGCGGGTCTTTGATTAGGCGTAGTATTTTTTCACTATGTCTGTATTGACGGGGTGAGGAAGGTCGTCACCATCCAGGTGGTTAGAATCATAGCTCCTCCCGAGAAAATGTTCTTAACCACAAAAGGCCCTTCGTATGTAGGGGTCTATTTTCCCCTGGGATCACCTTGCGGTAGTATGATGCGTTTGATCACTAGATCCCTGACCTGATATTCTTGACGTCTGACTTTCTTGTTAAAAGCCTTGATCATTCGCTTTTGATACGTCTGACCATGACAAATAGCAGTAAGTCTCTTTTCATCGATTAAGTTCAACTGATCAAGTCGGGTCTGGATCCAATCTTCTTCGTTCAAACCTGCATCCTTCATAATCCGGAGAGAGGGTATCTGGACTTCGATGGGTAAGACTGCCTTTATGCCATACACCAAAGAGTAGGGTGTTGCCCCTGTCGACGTCCGTGCTGAAGTACGGTACCTATGAGGAGCGAATGGTAACATCTCGTGTCAGTCTTTGTATGTCACCGTCATCTTCTGCACAATCTTCTTGATGTTCTTGTTAGCCGCTTCAACAACCCCATTCATCTTTGGCCGGTAGGGAGAAGAGTTATGATGCTGAATCTTAAACTGTTTGCAGAGCTCGGTGATCATTGTATTGTTGAGATTTATACCATTGTTTGTAATAATTCTCTCCAGTACACCATATCGACAGATCAAATTGTGTCGGATAAACTGTGCCATGACGTTCTTAGTTACTGTAGCAAAGGAAGCTGCCTCAACCCACTTCGTGAAATAATCAATAGCTACCAGAATGAAACGGTGCTTGTTAGACACAGTAGGTCTGATCTCACCTATCATGTCGATACCCCACACTGAGAAAGGCCAAGGAGCTGTCAAAACATTCAGAGGAACTGGAGGTACATGCGCCTTATCAGCATAGACTTGGCACTTATGACAGGTCCGAGAGTGCTGATAACAATCGGCTTCCGTAGTGGACCAATAATATCCAGCCCGTAGGATTTTCTTCGCCATGGTATGTCCACTAGAATGAAGTCCGAAGGTACCTTCATTCAACTCTTCCATAATCCTTTCTTCCTTGCTTTTGTCCATACATCACAATAAGGTTGAATCATGGTCACACTTGTAGAGGATCCCATTACTGATGAAGAATTTTGCAACGAACCTTCTCAAAAACTTCTTATCATTAACAAATGCACCCTTGGGGTATTCTTGAGCCTCAAGATACCTCTTTACCTCATGAAACCAGGGTTTATCTGCTACCTCTTCAGTCTCGATGTCACATCAATGTACGGGTTCGTCTAACCTCTCGATGGTAATCTGGGGAGCTTCATTGTCCCACCTGACTTTGAACATAGAAGACATGGTAGCTAGAGCATCCGCTAACTGGTTCTCTTCTCTCGGGAAGTGTTCAAAGGTTATCTCCTCAAAGTGCGGAAGCAATGTTATTACGTACTCCTTGTAAGGGATAAGATTTGGATGCTTTGTATCCCACTCGCCTTTGATCTGACTGATCACTAGAGCAGAATCTTAGAATACACTCAAGAACTTAATCCTCAGGTCAATAGCAGCTCGAAGACCCAGGATACATGCTTCATACTCCGCCATATTGTTGGTGCAGTTAAAACATAATCGGGCAGTGAACAGAGTATGACAACCTTCAGGAGATATAATTACAGCACCAATGCCATTACCAAATGTGTTAGAGGCTCCATCAAAATACATAGACCATCGGGATCCTTCCTCAGGTCCTTCATCCGGCCCAGGTTCTTCGCAGTCAGTCACCAACATGATGTTTTCTTCCGGGAACTCGAAATTCATGGACTGGTAGTCATCCACGGCCTAATGCGCCAAATGATCTGCCAATACACTCCCCTTGATTGCCTTTTGGGTTGTGTATTGGATGTCGTACTCGGTTAAGATCATCTGCCATCTTGCTATTCTTCCGGACAAGGCAGGCTTTTCGAAGATATACTTAATTGGATCCATATTTAATATCAATAGGGTAGTGTGAGTCAGCATATACTGTCTCAGCCAGCAAGCAGACCATGCCAAAGAGCAGCAAGTTTTCTCGAGCAATGAGTATCGGGTCTCACAGTCGGTAAACTTTTTGCTAAGGTAGTAAATAGCATGCTCTTTTCAGCCAGACTCGTCATGCTGCCCTAGCACGCACCCCCATTGAATTATCCAGCACTGTTAAGTATAAGATCAAAGGTCTTCCTTCAACTGGAGGCATCAGAATAGGTGGCTCTTGGAGGTATTCCTTGATTCTTTCGAAAGCAGTCTGACATTCATCATTCCATTTTACTACTTGATCTTTCTTCAACAGCTTGAATATTGGCTCACAAGTAGCGGTCAGATGTGAAATGAATCGGGCGATGTAGTTCAGACATCCCCAAAAGCCTTTAACTTCCTTTTCTGTGCGGGGAGCCAGCATATCCTGTTTGGCCTTTAGCTTGGCAGGTTCCACCTGAATACCTTTATCACTAACGACGAAACCCAACAGCTTACCAGACCTTACCCCGAAGGTGCACTTGTTCGGGTTCAACCTCAGCTTGTACGTCTTCAACTTGTCAAACAATTTCTGGAGATGGTCAAGGTGTTCTTCCTCAGTCTGGGACCTTGCTATCATGTCATCAACATAAACCTCAATCTCATGGTGAATCATGTCGTGGAACAAAGCGACCATGGCGCGTTGATAAGTTGCCCCAGCATTCTTCAACCCGAAAGGTATTACCTTGTAACAGAAGGTGCCCCACTGTGTGACGAAGGTTGTATTCTCCATGTCCTCAGGATCCATTTTGATCTGATTTAACCAGAAAAACCATCCATGAAGGAGAAGATCTTATGTTGCGCGATGTTGTCGACCAGAACATCGATATGAGGAAGTGGGAAGTCATCTTTGGGGCTTGCCCTATTCAGATCTCTATAGTCTACACACATTTGTACCTTACCATCTTTCTTAGGTACCGGAACAACGTTGGCAACCCACTGCGGATAAGAAGTGACAGCTAAAAATCCTGCATCAAACTGTTTCATGACCTCAGCTTTGATTTTCTCAGACATCTCAGGGCGCATACGGCAAACTTTCTGCTTTACCGGAGGACAGTCTTCTTTAGTCAGCAGGCGGTGTACCATAATATCAGTGTCCAAACCAGGCATATCTTCATAAGACCAAGCGAAGATCCTAACATAGTCGCGTAGCATTTGTATCAACCGTTGCTTGACACTAGGCTCCAAATTCGCACCTATCTTAACCTATTTCCTGTCTTCCTCTGTACCCAAATTCACTTATTCAACTGGCTCTTCATGAGGCTGTATGGCCCTTTCTTCCTGCAGTAACAGTCTAGCAAGCTCTCCAGGTACTTCATAATCATCGTCACCTTCGTCCTCAGCTTGGTTGATCGGATTTTCGAAGTCATAACTGGCAGTAGTAGAGTTGTTATCAATGGGATCTAGAGTGGATATGGATATGCATTATGATACGTAAGTGTGTGTAAGAGAATAGTTGTTTTGATAAAGTGAGAGACAAAAAATAAAAAACAAGGAGCGCAACATTTGTAATGTAAGAAACGTCCAATGCTTTATTAAAGATATATGAAAATGACAAATAATAAGCCCTCACAAGCAAAGCCAAGGTGCCTCGGGCAAGGCACCGGGCCGTAAAGTTTTAAACTGTCTATTATAACTCTTAAAACAAAAGTCAATTATTGTGAAATAAAAGAAACAGGTATGAAGTCCTTCGTTGTCTAGTTGTTCAATCCACCATTGGTTGTAGGGTAGATCCAACTGTCAATGTTTGAATCTTCTTCACCATCTTCAACCACATTAACTCCCTGATTGCTAATATGCAGAGGAGGTCTTCCAATCTGTGCGCACCTAACAGCCCTTTGAGCTCCTGTAGTAAAGCCCAAACCAAATTTTTCAGTTTTGTGCATGAAATCAGGGAGCTGACCCCAATTTGTACACCCACCTTCTTCGATTACAGCCCTGGCATCCTTGAGAGAAGCCATCTTCATCGGAGGTTTGTCGGTAGCAACTTCGATTGACGCCAAGGTCGGGGGGACCTCTTCAAAGTTCTGACAAGGGGTTTCGATGAATTCCCCATCCATCTCTACGTAGAGAAAGGAATTGAGATGACTCACCATATACTCCTCTTCACCTTGTACCATGACAATCTTCCCCTTTACCGAATATTTAAACATTTGATGGAGCGTAGAAGTCACTGCCCCAGCTTTATGAATCCAAGGACGACCCAGCAAGCAAGAATATGATGGTCTGATATCCATCACATAGAAAGTGGAAGCAAAAGTCTGAGAGCCAACATTAACTGGGACATCCACCTCCCCGTGCACCATCCTTTTTGACCCGTCGAAAGCCCTGACCACAATATTGCTCGGCTTCACAGTCCAGACGGTCTAACGCTTTCTTTGGAAAAACATTCAATGAGGACCCGGTATCCACCAGTACATGGGCCATAGTAGTTCCCCTGCACTCAATCGAGACGTGCAGAGCATCATTATGATTTCTTCCTTTAGTAGTCAGATCTGCGTCTGAGAAACCCAACCCATTGTCGGCAGTCAAGCTAGCCACGCAATCTTTGAATTGATCGGCTGAAGTTTCCTGCTGAACATGCACAATCTTGAGGAAAGCAATTAGAGCCTTTGCATGGGCTTCAGAACACAATAACAAGGACAACATGGAGATTTTTTACGGGGTCTGCCCCAACTGCTCCACTATGTTGTAGTCGCTTTTCTTGATAATCTTCAGAATTTCCTCTATCTCTTGTTTTGAGGTTTCTATAATGATCTTCTTAGGTGCCTCCGTTCGGGAAGGCTCACCTATGATTTCTTTGCCCCGAGCCCCAAATGGCTCGGCGAAAGGGGTGATACTGGAATAGGAACTGGGATAGTAGCTGGTGTAATAGCAGATGGAATGACAACAGGTTTGTGAACAGTCGGAGGGGAAATCTCGGGAGAAAAGAGTCTTCCACTTCTGGTGACCTTGCTTGTCCCGATAATATTGTTGACATCAACATCAGCTTCCTCACTTTTTAAGTCTTGTTTAACTCCATGGTAATACACTTCATCACCATAGTGCCAAGGGACAGCCTTATCCGAAGTGTATGGGATAGGACCAGGGACAGTAATTATTAACAGAGCAATTCTCAGGACGGGTGTAATCATAATAGGCTTTCTCGAGGAAACCTTGGAAGGATTGGCGGAAATGGTTATGATGGAAACATCTTCAATTAGAAATAACAGAATTATAGTCTTTTCGAACAGGATCTCTTTGTTATCCATCAGGCACTGAACACCTGATTTCAATAAATGGCAACCAGCAGGCAGGATTGAACATATGTGGCAACCTTCACCACAGCCTGGAAATAAACCGGCTAACAACAAATTCTTCTTTACTGTCATCAAAGGAGTAGAAATTTCTTCCACAAAGGTCACAAATAAATCATCGTGCACAACATTTACTCCATGACCATGCTTGGGCATGGGAGAAGTTATGACATTGGGTTTCTCTAGAGCGTCAAACTCAATCTCTTTGGCTTCGATCAAGTCTTTCACCTTGTTTTTCAAGGCCCAACAATTGTTTGTATCATGACCTAGACTTTCAGAGTGATAGGCGCAGTGGGCATTCGGGTTATAGTGAGGAGATGTGGTGCTGGGATTCTTCGGGGCCTCCCTCAGAGTTATCGGATTGGTCTTCAATAATTGTGGTAGAATTTGAGACAAGGTCATATTGAGCCGAGTGTACTGCCTCTGTGGTCTTTCCACCCTTTGTTGATTATTGCATTGTGGAGCAATTGTGGGTCTTGATATCACTACCTCATTTACTGTTTGACGGTGTTTAGGTCTGCTTTGGCCCCTCGAGCCGTAAACTGCACTAGCTTCTTTCTTACCGGTGAAAGGCTTCTTTACTGCACTTCATGAAGTATCCTTCTGTATCTTACCACTTTGGATACCAGCTTCTACTCTCTCCCTAGTCAAGATCAACTCAGTAAACCCAGATGACGAACTGTCGATCAGATGATTGAAGAATGGAACAGATAGCGTCCCTAGAAACATGTCAACCAACTCCCTATCAAACAAAGGGGGTTGGACTCTTCCAGCCATGTCTCTCCACTTTTGAGCATAGTCCTTAAAACCTTCGCTTGCACCCATTGACATACCCTGAAGTTGAGTGGGAGTAAGGTCGACGTTATACTGATACTGCCTGTAAAAAGCAGCAGCAAGGTCTTCCCAATTTCGGACGTTGGCTCCTTCTAACTGATAAAATCATTCAAGTTGAGTCCCTGACAAACTATCTTGAAAGAAATGCACCCACAAATTTCTATCAGTAGTGTGAGGTTGGATTTTCCTGACATACGAGCGGAGATGGAGTTTTGGACAGGATACTCCATCGTACTTGGCAAAAACCGGAGCTTTGAACTTATGAGGGATCACCACTCTCGATACTTGTCCCAGCTCTCCTAAATCCAAACCAGGGATCTTCTGAATCTCGATAGCACTCAGACGGTCTTCTAACTGCTTGTACCTATCCTCGGTCGGAGGATATTGCTCATCATCATAATCTGTATCATTATCAGAGATTGCAGGACTGGGGCCCTTTTCTTCTTCTTGGTTCTCCCCTTTCTTGGATGAAGAGGACAGATCAGCTTGTTGTTTCAACCTATCCCCAAACCTTTTTCCCATACTCAGAAGAACGACCTTCTTCTTCTTCTTCTTCTTCTTCTTCTTCTCCTTCAGAATGAGAGTCTTCAAATCCTCTTGTCCTTTAGCCAAACTCAATAACATTTCTTGGAATTGGGCGTTCTGTAAGTATGAAGTGCGCCTAAGAGGGGTGTGAATTAGGTACTTTAAAAATTCTGGTTTTTAGTGATGATGGTTCTTATTTTTCTGGTTATAAGTGAGTTTAGGAAAGCTTAAAAATGCAGAAAAATAAAGAGACACGGGCAATATATCCTGGTTCCCCTTACAGTCCGAGAGTACTCTAGTCCCCTTTCAACATGAAAGAGATTTCCTTATTGTGGCAAACTTAAACAAGAACTACCAACCAAACCAAGAACAATCCTCTTGGACCAAGAACAATCCTCTTGGATGTTCACTAAGTTACCTATGAGAACAATCCTCTCAATGTAACTACACTTGTATCCAACAACTTGGAAAGACAAGATTTCAACAAAAACACTTAAACTTAATTCCAACAATCCTGGAAAATAAGTAAGTAAATATCAATTTGTGAGTTTGAGTGAGTAGAGTAATATTGATCACTAAGAGTGATTTGACAATGTATGATCTTCTTCTTTCAATAATAATATTGTACAAAGACTCAAGATATATTTGCTCAAAGTTTTCTATTTAAAGTATGAAAAATGTGCAGAAAACTTATGCATGAAAATGAAGAATGCTTGAGTTTGTATTTTGAAAGTTCAGAAAATATTTATGAAAGAACGTGTTAGATCTGGATTTGAAATTGAATATTTATATGTTCATAACATCCTTTTGAAACATCATGAAGATCTGGAAATGTATCATGAACAAATGCCAAGTTTGAGTGAAAAGATGTAATGAAAAGGCATGATCAAAAGGTATGAACAAAGCTGTTATTTTTCAAATTCGTGCAGTGTGCAATCGATTGCACCCTTGGTGTAAATCGATTGCACAAGGTTTTTAACAGCTATTTTTTCAAAATCTTTAAGAGTGCAATCGATTGCATTAACAATGTAATCGATTACAAGCAAAGTCAGTAGCAAAAATTAACTGAGTGCAATCGATTGCACTAACAATGTAATCGATTGCATGCAAAGTCAGTAGCAAACGTTTTGAAAATTTTAAGTATGCAATCGATTGCATAGGAATGTAAATCGATTGCACAAAGAAACAGAAGCAAAAGATTTGAGATTTTGAAGTGTGCAATCGATTGCACTAAGATGTAAATCGATTGCATGCAAAAGAAAAGTGAAATTTTATCTTTGAAAAGCTTGAGTAATGATTTTTAAACATTTCTTTTTCATTTTTGAGCATCTATATCTTAAGATCAAAGTAGATAATATTATTATACCTTTAAAGTTGTTGAGAGCTTTGAATGAAGATATTATCCTTAGATGCTTTGAGCTTGATCAAAATCTTTGCCTTCTTTGTTAACCATGGTTTGTCTTCATCAAAACAAAAGCTTATTTGAGAAGCTTGATTTTACATTCTCCCCCTTTTTGATGATGACAAACAATCTTTCTTTATGCGATGTACTTTCCGGAAGAGCTTCTCCCCCTAAGATGCAAAACTCCCCCTATGTAGGAGAGGGTTGGAATCCTTTACAATTCTTCATCTTGATTGGAGAGTACCTTGAAAATTAAGACATAGGAAATACAAGCATAAAGTACCATACATCTTTCTCCCCCTTTGACATTATCAAAAAGAAGGGAAAGATGCCTAAAGAGAATAATAATAGAGCAATATATTGAAAAAAATTATAGAATTAAAACATTAACACACATTGTTTAAGAGATACACAGAAAATTGAATAAACGAAACATTGAAAGAGTAAGACAATAACATAACAGGAAAAAAAAAGGTCAGCCAAAACATTAAGGGTGATGAATGTTTGGATGGTTGTAAGACCATGAGCCTTGGTTTGAGAATTGTTGTTGAAGTGGAGGTTTTGTGTAATGAGGAGGAGGTGCAGCTGGGTTATTTGGGTTGTATGGTGGGATATGAAGGTGAGAATAAAGGTATGAGAATTGTTGGTTCACATCTGAGCGAAAATCATTTATCCGGGTTGTAGTGGAGTTATTAATTGCACTCCATTGATTGTTGATGTTGGTGTTCATAGAAGCAAACTGTTGAGACATGTAGTCCATGAGTTCTTGATTGCTTGGACCAGAGGGAGCAGTAGGAGGAGGAGGCACAACTTGACCGCCTTCAAATGGTCATTATCTTCATTGCCAACAACATCGTCACCAATGTAGGTGATGGTCTTTGTCTCCGGATTAAAATGTACGCCCATTCTTGAATCAACATTCTTAATTGAAATTTTGTTTAAATTAGGATCCATATCCACCTTTTCAAAACCACGAAAATCCACACCAAATTCCTCCATAATCAAAGTGACAAAATAAGCATATGGAAGGAATTTAGACTTTTCATCCACTCTCAGCATGTGCATCATGATCATTCTTGCCCAATTTACATTTACTCCTTTCTTCCTTGCGTAAACAAGCTGCATCTCGAAGTCGGTAACCGTGCAATGGTTTCCAGCTCTTGGAAACAGTATATAGACCAAAAAATAATTATATAAGCGATCGTCTATATGGAGGTTACCTGCACTCCAGGAGTCTCTGGATGGAATTACTCCGCCAAGACCACGAATCTGTTTGGCGCGAAATTCAGCTTCACTTAACCGCCCAATACTGTAAAAGAATCCCTTTTTCTGATAGCCATCCCATATCTCATTTTCAGGATCATATAGGGAGCTTCCAATGAAAGGAATATGCAAGATATCACCAACAACCTGAGGAGTTAGAGAGATACGAGTGCCCAGCACATATGTGACTATTTTTTCTTTGTAGGGTGTTAGATTACTGAAAAACATTCATACCAAATCTGGGTAGTATGGACCGTACAAAGAAATCAAGGGTTCCAGACCATAAGCAGCTAGATCATTCTGAAATGAAAAACATTCTTGAGGGAAGGAGGAGAGTATACCATACTTGGGGTTGGATACAATTTTCCTTTGAAAGTCTTTGACAAATCTGACTTCTTGCGCTTCGGTGAGAGTTGAAAGCAGTGGATTGGATGTTGAATCAATCTTCTTTTTCCCTTTATCTGAAACTGAAGCCTTTCTCTTTGTTCTTGAAGCCATGGATATGGTGTTTTAGGGTTTTGGGGTTTTAGGTTTTGTGAGAGAGAAGGGTTTTGTGAGAGAGAATTGGAAGTGATTTAGGTAGGTAGGGAATGAGTTATTAGAATTGAAGTGTATTTGGCTTGGGAATATGAGAGAGGAATTCTGACCAACATTAATTTTCTGTCATAAAAGCTACTTTCAGTACGTGCAATCGATTGACATACCATGTGCAATCGATTTGCACACAAACATAATCAAAAATAAAGCAAAAACGCACACAGTGCAATCGATTGCATTAAAGGTGCAATCGATTTGCACAAGAAATAGAATGGACAGAATTAAAAAAACTCTTTGTGCAATCGATTTGCACCAACAAAAATTGTCCAAAACCAAATTTTTCTTGAAAAATTAAGTATCACATAACATAAATTCATATATGGCATGTATAAAACATATATAAAAATTATATCAAGGGTAGAATGCACCTTATAAGTCGCGTTCGTCAAGTATGCCGAGCTCTCGATGAATTTTGTAGAAAGGTTCTTTCGCCAAAGGTTTGGTGAAGATATCGACAAGCTGATTATGAGTATCTACAAAGGTTACCTCGACATCTCCTTGAAGAACATGATCACGGAGAAAATGATGTCGAATGTCTATATGCTTAGTCCTTGAATGCATGACGGGATTCTTTGTGATGTTGATTGCACTGGTGTTGTCGCATCTTAGAGAAATGCACCCTAGATCGAGTCCGTAGTCACGAAGTTGTTGTTTTAACCACAAAATTTGAGCGCAACTACTACCCGCTGCAATATATTCAGCTTAGGCCGTGCTTAGAGAAACACATGCTTGTTTCTTGCAGGCCCATGATACTAATGCATTACCAAGAATGTGACAAGTACCACTTGTGTTCTTTCTATCTATTTTACATCCTGCATAATCCGCGTCAAAATAACCAATTAAGTTGCAGACACTACTGTGATCGGTGGATCTGGAACTGACTGTTTAACGCTGGTTCACGAAATGTCGCGGAAGCAAGAGTCGCCACCGTCTTTTATTTTCTCCAAATGGAAGGACAAAAGCACAGAAAAATTCCTTATAGAGATTGCTCTCGGTTCGGGAGGTAGATTTATAGAAAGGGAAGGTGTTAGCACCCTTTCTATCCATGGTTATCCATGGGCTCTTAGATACTTGCTCATTTGTGTTTTCAAAATTGTTTGTTTGCTTTTCAATTGTGGGTTTTAAAAAGTTTCTTTGAAAATTCCAGTTCGACTCTTGTATCAGTCCTCAAGAGTGTTTGAAAAATTGCTTTCGAAAGCTTTTTGAAAAGGTGTCGGTGTGAAAAGTATTTTTGATTTGTTTTTGAAATTAGAGCAAGTATCTAGAGTCGTCTACCTACCCTAAGGAGTTCGTCTGTGTAAATGTCCTTAAAGTAGTGCCATCCCACCATTGAGAGGTAGGTAGCACCACCGTTGGAGGTGTTCGGGTCAATTCGAGGTTCGGGACATGGTGATCACCGGAGCAATGGGAAGACACCTTAGAAGCTAACCTCATGCCAGGTTCCCGGATCATGAGGACTTACTAAGACATCCTCTACTCGACGATCACCTTTCGAGGCAAGGCAACAGTGAGGCGTACCCTAGGGGTGGTGTGTGATTTGTGTGTCGTTTTCATTTATTTTGTCTTGTCATGTCATGGATGATCTACGCGTTTGTTTTTATTTTGTCATTCATTCTTGCATGCCATTATTAACAATTTAAAAGAGCGAGAAATATAAAATTCCTAGACTATTACAAAGGCGCGGGTCCACATCGCCAAACTAAATCCAGGACCCGATTTAACAAAAAGATAAAGGAAAGTGCGAGAAATATAAATTTACACGGCTTTGGGAGAGTTACATTAATATTTAAAAGAAAAGAAATAAATGCGCGAATTGGAATTAAAATTGAAAGCGAGGGCGTTGGACCCTTTTTAATGAAATTAAATTATATTATTGGATTAATGGAATTAAAATGGAAAAGAAATTATTTTTGAGGTTTTTTGTATTTATGGAAATGGAAATGGAAATGGAATTAATAAAACAAGAAAAAAGAGTGAAAAATACTTAAAACCCTAATTCTACACTTTGTTAGTTTATTATGAAAAATATTTGAATTAAACCTAAATTTAAAAAGTTAAATTAAATTAATGAGATTTATTTACAAAAATATTAATTAAATAAATATATTTTGATTTTTGTTATTTTTATGTTTTATGAAAATAAATTAGTTTAAAGAATTAAAAAAGAAATAATTGAAACAAAATAAAAAAAGGAAAAGAATTGAATTTCAAAACCTCAGGGGTTTATGTCCCCAATTGGAGGTACCATTAGCATTGTTGGCCCACTTGTTTAAGGCCTCAGTTGACCTTTCCTGGGAGCGTACATACGCGTTGACCTGTGCCTATGATGCTCTCCAAATCACAGCCCTTTGATTGATCCCAATAAACGCGTGGCACGCCTGGATGAGGGACGTACGGTGAACGTTTGGACTGAAGCTGCATGAGAACATAATTAGAAGAAAAATATAGAGAAAGGGAGGGGGACCTGGGGTTCGAACCCAGGTCCTAGAGGTTACCAATATCAAGCCTTGCCACTGGAGCTCTTCACGCGTTTTGTTTATATTATGGAAGACAAATAATATAATGTAAATCAGGCGTTAGTGGACATTTTCGCGCGAAATTTGAATGAACCACTTACTGGCCTACACCTCATCATCTTCTTCAAGGCTTCGCTGTACCTGAAAATAAAAACAATTGAATAGCGGGGGTTTTAAACCCCCACTAAGTAGCAAGTGCAAAAATAGCGATTAGCACCCTGCTAATCATAAATTAATCGCGAGGTGTGTGTTAGATCCAGTGGAACCTCACGAGTTCAATGGCATCATTCTCATGGTCCAATTTTTCCATAGGAGTAAATCCCCAATTTTTCAGGTCTGGAACCCTAAGGTGCTTTAATGGTGATTCTTCATACAATGCTTGAAAACTCAATTAAATCATATGGTTAGTTTCAGAATCATCCAATTAGTACAAATCTAGAATAAAAATGCATGGATATGGCCTGAATAATAAAACACGATTATGCAAAAAGAGTGATACGGTCTGACTTATAATTACCAATTCTTGATGTTAGGGATGATGATTTTTATTCAAACACGTTCCTTGAAGCCTTAGGAACACAATGGAATGATTGTTTGGCCTTTAATCGCACTGGAAGGTGGTTTTCAGTATTTGAGTTTTCTTGAAAAAATGCAAACTTGATTATGGTGTTCTTGCGCAGCTTCCATGTGTTCGGCATTAGGGTTATCATGTATATATGTACTGGAATGATTAGGGTTAGAAATTGGATCAAAAAACCCTTTGCATTGATGAAGAGATGTTTGATTTTCATGGCAAATATTTTTCAATCTTTTTCACATGTTTTTGATGCCAATCATATCCAATTGCCTTGATTCTTTCTAAATCTGATCATGCACGAAATATTGAGTGTATTTTATGCATAAAAAGATTTAAAAACTTAGGTTTGGTATTTTTCATATATTTTAATTAATTAAATGAATTATTAGCAATTAAAAATTCAAATAAATAAATAAAAATGATGAAAAACTTCCCTTTGGGCCAAATGGTCGTGCACATGCCTTGGATGATGAATCTTGGAAGAAAAAGAGGCCCATTAGCATTTTTAAGACATTTGAAGCAATGTTGACTTTTCAAAATACCCAAAAATTTCCAAACTTCCACAAGGCATATCTTGCTCAATTTTTAAGATTTTCTCATGTTCTTGGACATTTTGGAAAGTTATTGAAGTCCTCTAACCAATGCCTTTGGTCCCATGTCATTTTGATTTACCAATCTCAAGTTATGGCCTTTGACTTAAAGTCCTTTTTTGTTGACTTTTGAAAATGACCTATAATGTTGAAATTGATAACTTTTTGTGAGAGCATTTCTTGGACTTGAAGTGTGAAGAGGAGTTGTAGGAAATGTCTTTCTCTTCAAAATGAGCTTTGGATGGAATTTTTCTGATAATCCATGTGGAAGTTATGCCTTGGTCAAGTTACAGTTGACTTTTTCAACTGTCCAAATATGGAAACTTTTGCATCTTGAGACTTTTTGAGCCAAGCTTTGAGAATCATGATCAAGAATTGATCAAATGATGTTTGTGGCTTCAAAATGAGATGTTGACCAAAAATTTGAACTTTTGACTGTCAAATGACCATTTTGCCCCTACAGTTGACTGTAGTGCAATTAGGGTTTTTGACTGTGCAATTTTGTGCTGTAAGTCTTGAAACTTGGTATGAGGATGCTTGACCATGTTTGTAGGCATGTGGGACTTGATTGGACCCTTGGAACCTTCATTTTCTTTGTCAGAACCAAAACCCTAGTTTTTGACTGTTAGGAGGCCCTTGAACTGTGCAACCCTTGGGGAGATTTTGAAGCTTTGACTTGGCAAATCTTGAAGAATATGGGAGGGCAAATTTTGGGGTACAACAGTTGCCCCTGTTCAATCTTCTTAAACCTGAGGATGCAGATTGGCTGACGTGCCTTTTGTAATCCGAAGGTGGAAGATGATTGAACACTAGAGTGCCTAGAAATTTGCGCTCACATAGTAGTGTGATGGTGGGGAATGGGCTTATAGATGCCATTTGGAGATTGATGGATAGGATGACGGGCCTATAGATGCCATGCTAAGAGATGATGGACGAATGGATGCGTGGATGGGCTTATAGATGCCATCTGGATGTTGATCGCGTAAGAGATTCCTTAGCGAGAACTTGCGTACCTGGAAAAAAAAGAAGATGATTACCTGACCTGTTACAGGAGCTGGTCTTCAGATTCTTTGTATAGATGTGTCCTGACTGGTTACAGGAGCTGGATCTGGAGCTTCAAAAGGTGATGAATGAACCAGGGATGGTTACTACCTCAACAGGGACGGTGAGAGAACCTTGGATGACTACTACCTCAACAGGAACGCTGAGATAACCTTGGGCGACTTTAACCTCAACAGTAATCATTGAGAGAATCTTGGAAGACTTCAACCTCAACAGTAACGCTGAGAGAATCTGGGGACGATTACTACCTCCGCAGTAACAGGGAGAGAACCATAGGCGACTTCAACCTCAACAGTAATCATTGAGAGAATCTTGGGCGACTTCAACCTCAACAGTAATCATTGAGAGAATCTTGGGCGACTTCAACCTCAACAGTAATCATTGAGAGAATCTTGGGCGACTTCAACCTCAACAGTAATCATTGAGAGAATCTTGGGCGACTTCAACCTCAACAGTAATCATTGAGAGAATCTTGGGCGACTTCAACCTCAACAGTAATCATTGAGAGAATCTTGGGCGACTTCAACCTCAACAATAATCATTGAGAGAATCTTGGGCGACTTCAACCTCAACAGTAATCATTGAGAGAATCTTGGGCGACTTCAACCTCAACAGTAATCATTGAGAGAATCTTGGATATCTTCTACTGAGTCTTTATCAGGAAAATCTGTTAGGGGTCGATTTAGCTGGACTAGAGAAGGCCTTTGACTGGATAAGAAACAGAAAAATCTTAGGGTCGATTTTAACTGAACCGGACAAGGTCTTGAAATCTTCAACTGGATAAGAAACAGGGAGATCTTAGGGTCGATCTGACTGAACCAGAGAAGGCCTTTGACTGGATAAGAAACAGTAAAATCTTAGGGTCGATTTAACTGAACCGGTCTAGGTCTTGAAATCTTCAACTGGATAAGAAACAGGGAGATCTTAGGGTCGATCTGACTGAACCAGAGAAGGCCTTGGACTGGATAAGAAACAGTAAAATCTTAGGGTCGATTTAACTGAACCGGTCTAGGTCTTGAAATCTTCAACTGGATAAGAAACAGGGAGATCTTAGGGTCGATCTGACTGAACCAGAGAAGGCCTTGGACTGGATAAGAAACAGTAAAATCTTAGGGTCGATTTAACTGAACCGGTCTAGGTCTTGAAATCTTCAACTGGATAAGAAACAGGGAGATCTTAGGGTCGATCTGACTGAACCAGAGAAGGCCTTTGACGGGATAAGAAACAGAAAAATCTTATGGTCGATTTAACTGAACCGGTCAAGGTCTTGAAATGTAGTTGAGAACTTAACTGGATCTTTCCTGAAAGGTAAAGGTCAGTCATATGTCATGCATGATATGAATCAAGCAATGATGTTCTCAACATAAATGAGATTTGTAAGATATGATGCGTATATGCATGCTATAATGACGTATGTGATGTTTATGAATGTCTGTTTTCGTCTTTAGGAAGATAAATCCTTGACGGGTGCCGGGAAGTCACTCCTGGGCTGATGTTGAAGAACAGATTTTGCTTCCGCTGGATGATAGTTGCAAGAATACCGGTAGGAGAAGAAAACTCCGTTGGGGAATAAACTTGGCGAATAGATTACTCTGCGGGGAGAAAAGTACTCTAACGACCTTGCTGGGAATCAATACTCTGTGGGGAGAGAGATACTTTGCTGAGTTGTTGATAATAACTTGCTGGGGATACCCTTGTTGTGTTGGAAGTGTTAATAGACTTCGCTGGGGATAGGAGGACTTCGTCGAGGACGCTCTTTCCGTGGCTTTTGGCTGAGGATAACCCAGTTATATCCTGGTAAGGAAATAACTCTTTGAATAAAGTCGGGAGACGCATTCGTGCTCTGCGAGGATAAGCTTCCAGAATCTACTGGAGATAAGCTTGCTGCTTGGGGAGATGAATTCCAACTTTCCTGGGGAACTAGACTGGACTCTCCTGGGGAAGTTTTGAACTGTAACAGGGAAGTGACTCCATCAAATGTTTGATATACCGCCGGGGAACAATCTTTAGGTCAAGACTGTCGGGGATGCTTTGTAAGAATATCCGTATATCGTGCTGGGGAATGTTGAGATCTGCTGGAGGATACTCAACTTTCTTAAGGTTGATTGTAACTTTGCTTGGGGGGAGTGCACTGACTTGCTGGCTTACTCTCCGGGGAATTAAGATATCTGGTTATGTTCTTTAGCTGAACCTACCTTGGTACCTTGGAGGACAGAACAATTAGATTGCTTTTAGACAACTCTTTATTGCCCCTGTTTCTAAGGTGGGAGAGGAAGACCTGTGAGGTGCTGATAGTTGTTGATGGACAAACCTTCTTCTGGTAGGCAAGTGATGACAAGACATAGTCGTACGCTTTGATCCCTAACTTTTGCCTGGACCGCCCTTTCGGGTTTTTAGGCCACCGGGATACCCATTTTTTCCCAAGCCGCCTTTTCAGGTTTTCGACTTGCCGGGTGTACAGATTTTTTATTTCATCCCTTCATTTTGCCTGAACTCTTTTGGTTCGCCGGGAAGCCCTAATTTTTGCCTAGGTACGTCAACCTAGCGGGTCTTTGATTATGCGTATTTTTTCGACTATGTCAGTGCTTTCAGAATGTAGGGAGTTGCCCCTGTTAGAGGTGTTTTGCCATGCCACCAGAAGGTGTTTGATCAGGCAAGATTCATTGTTGGAATGCCCCAAGTGACTCAGGCGGAGATTTGCCCCAGGCTGTTTGGCCTTGAGAGATTCCCTGAATCTTGATTGGACTGCCCCGGATGACGGACAATGATCATGTCATGCCCCTTGATTGGAAGTGCCTTTGTTCACTAGGCTTTCATCGTGCAAGTTTCCCTGTTGTTCAAACAAATAGTCATATGCAAACAATGTTATACCAAAAATGTAAGGCTTATGTCTATCTTGAAGATTTTGAAAATGTATTCTTTTTCATAAAGCAAGTGAATGTTTGTAAAACGTGATGTCAACTCCGTATTTACCGTAGGCCTTAAGGAGTCAGGATACCTTTCGTAACAGTATGCTTTCGAACTAACCCATGCTTCAGCTAGGACTTTTAAGGGTTATAACGTGGCCTGGTTCATGGTTTAAGAAACAAAGGATAAAGGCTCAAATTATTTGTACCCACCCGCTCTTCGTGATGTTCTTCAATCCTAAACTCAGCTGATCGTGCGTTAGACCTTATTTGAGTCTTTGTCCTGATGTTCCAATGATGGTTCAGATATTGATGATTTATTCTGAATAGGCAGTCATTTTTTGTTTTTGTTGAGGGTTTGTATGACCTCTTTCTTTTTGATTTCGCTATCCCTAAATTTTTCCTGAACTGTTTCTTTTGTGATTACAGTCAGCGGGATGCCCCAGTTTTGTAAGTCTCCTTCATAGGTTTTGACTTATTGGGTTTTTATTTTTGAGATATAATGACTGCCTATCCTTATGATTATTCGGAATCATCACTGTCTTCCTTTTTTGGAAGGACTCCTTTGATGCTGTTCATTATGCACTTGGATCAACTGAGAAAACTACCCTGCCCCAGGTTATGATTAAGGGTTTTAAATTTCGAAAAGAAAAACTCCTACTTCTTTGGCTCAGAGGGGTTGACGAGGGATTATCTTCCTTATAACTCCAGTGTTTAGGGATTGAAACAATGCCTATACCTCATCAGCGGGGTCTGTTCAAAAGCATACTGTAAAGATCGTGGTATCATTTTCGTCATCCTCCCTCAAGAGGCTTAGAATTATTAATTGAGAGTTGACATCAGAAAAAATATGAAAATAATTTGCATTTAGTGAATACGAATATATTGTTTCAGAACAGACATATGCGATGCATTAATGAAATAACAACGTTTAATCATGAGTAAATGTTTGAACAAAAGAAAATTACAACTTGAACATTCGAATGAACAAAAGTTTTCTAGTCTCAGGGCTTGTCACTTCAAATGGTGAGCCTTGGAGGGATGATAGAAAAATTCAGCCTTACCATCTTGTGTGAACTCAAATGCCCCTTCATCAATCAGGTCCTGGATCTTGTTCTTCAGAGCCCAACACTCATTTGTATCATGTCCTGGACTGGCAGAGTGGTAGGCACACCTTTTATTGGGATCATAGATAGGAGATGCTGTGTTGGAGTTCCGGGGATGAGCCTTTAATGTGATCAGATTCAATCTCAACAGGCGTTGTAAAGCTTGAAACAGTGACATGTTGAGCTGGGTGAATTGCCTCCTGGGCTTGTCTGGCTGAAGGTGATGAAGTTGCTGCTGAGTTTGTGACCCTGAAGCCATTTGAGGAGCTCTCCCCTTATTTCCTTGTTTCAAAGGTGGTTGAACGATGACTGGCTCTTTACCCTTAGACGTTTGCCCCAGTTGGTTACCCTGAAGCAGTTGGTTGATGAGAACTCCGAGCTCTTCTTGCCTTTGAGCTAAACCTTGAATGGCAGTCACCTGCCCCAGCATCTGGGCTTTCATTGCATCCACTTCAGCTTGCAGACGTTTCAGCCGCCCATCCTCAGCGCTGTTCCTGACCAAAGTCTCCATGAGAAGTGTCCTTAGCTCCTGCTGCCCCTTGGATAGATTCAGGAGGATTTCCCCGAACCGAGTCTCTTGAGCAAGAAGGTCCTGGTTATCTTGTTGGGAAGCCATTGCTGAAATAAACAGTGAGAAAGGTAAGTGACCTGCAACAAGGATACCTGTTATGCGATGGTGTGTATGACATGCATGCAATGTTTTCAAGGACCTCGCGGGATAAACAAGAAAATCTGTTAGAATTGGGATCCGGTAGCTTGATTGAAGGAACTTCATGTTGTTGAGAGTCCTTCTTCAAGGGTCAAAGGCTCACCATATCCAGTGGGTCATAGCCCCTGACAACCTTGGCTTAGAGGAAAATAAATCCCCTTTTCCCCTTGCTAGACAGTTTGGTTCATCGTGACCTGCACCACAGACCCTTGAGATCCTTGAAATGGATTAGTCCTTATGTAGGATGCATGCAATGGTATGATGTTATGATGTGCATGGAGTAATGTAGGTAGCCCTGTTATGAGTCCCAATTAAGGACTGCAAACCAAAACCTGCAAGCAACTCAAGAAAAACCTGTCATGAGTCCCAATTAAGGACTTATAAACAAAACCTGCAAGAAACTTAGTAAACCCTGTTATGAGTCCCAATTAAGGACTATAAACAAAACCTGCAAGTAGTTCATGCGTCAGATAACAAGCATGCAAGTAGTCAAGTACGAAGGCACACAAGTCACACAAGAGAAGCCCTTAGAGTTTAGGCCAGCATGGGGTCTGGGTATTACCCTCTTGAAGTTGGTGGGCTCAACCTGTCCTATCAAAGTAACCGGGTTCTTAGAGGATCCCAATATCATTGACTACCCTCAATCGGTCATAACTCCAACATCACAATCTTTTCTTGCGGCCAGAACCATCACGAGAGTTTAGCCTCAATGGGCGTAGCATACTGTTGTACCCCAAAATTTGCCCTCCCATATTCTTCAAGAAATTGCCAAGCTAAGTCACAAAATTCCCCAAGGGTTGCACAGTGCAAAGATCCCCTATACAGTCAAAACTAGGGTTTGTGGTCTGATCAAGAAAATGAAGTTTTCAAAGGCCCAATCAAGTCTCATATGCTTATAAATGTGGTCAAGCATCCTCATATCAAGTTTCAAGGCATTCAGCTCAAAATTGCACAGTCAAAACCCTAGATTGCACTACAGTCGACTGTAGGGGCAAAATGGTCATTTGGCAGTCAAAAGTTCAAATTTTTGGTCAACATATCATTTTGAAGCCACAAACATCATTTGATCAATGCTTGATCATGATTCTCAAAATTTGGCTCAGAAATCATCAAAGATGCAAAAGTTGCCTTATTTGGACAGCTGAAAAAGTCAACTGAAATTGACCAGGGCATAACTTTCACATGGATTATCAGAAAAATTCCATCCAAAGCTCATTTTGAAGAGAAAGACATTTCCTACAACTCATCTTCATACTTCAAGTCCAAGAAATGCTCTCATAAAAGTTATCAATTTCAACATTATAGGTCATTTTCAAAAGTCAACAAAAAGAGACTTTAAGTCAAAGGCCATAACTTGAGACTGGTAAATCAAAATGACATGGGACCAAAGGCATTGGTTAGAGGACTCAAAGACCTTTCCAAAATGTCAAAGAATATGAGAAAAGCTTAAAAATTGAGCAAGTTATGCCTTGTAGAAGTTGGGAAATTTTTGGATATTTTGAAAAGTCAACTTTGATTCAAATGGTCTAAATTTGCTAATGGGCCCATTTTTCTTCCATGATTCATCATTCCAATCATATGCACGACCACTTGGCCCAAAGGGAAGTATTTTCTCATTTTTTATTTATTTATTTGAATTATTATTTATATTAATTCATTTAAATTATTTAAATACATGAAAAATATCTAACTTGCCTTAACCAATCTTTTTATGCATGTTTGATACTCAATATTTCGTGTAAATACAAATGGGGAAAGATTTGGAGCTGATTGGCATGATTGAGAGCAAAATACACATGAAAAAGATTCAAAAAGATCCTTAACAAATCAAATCCTTAATCCATAATTGCAAGAGATTTTTATGAATTTTGTTGACCTAATAGCCTCAGTACATAATCAGGATCACAAACCTAATCCTTGGACAAAAAAAAAAGCTGCGCTAAAGAACACTTTGCAAACTTGAAAATTTTTCCATAAAACTCAAATCTGAAATCAGTGTTCGAGGTCGATTCAAAACACAAAACCTATTCCAAAAGCTTCCTTGGCAATTCCTGAACGTATTCCAATCCCAAACATCCATCAACACGCCAAGAACTGGTAGATTGAACTCAAACTGCATCAAGAAAATTCCATTATCGTGCATCATGATTCAAGCATTTTTATAGCATTTTTTTTATTGATTCTTATTCCTCATGAGATTCTAAAGCTAACCATCATGTTTGATTGCATTATTACGCGTTATATTCGATTCCACCATGTTTAAATTCTAGGGTTATCAGGATGAGGAATCAGGGCTTTTAAGATCAAGTAAAATTGGCCCTCAAGACCATGACGGTTGTATTCAGCAAGCCTGGACGAACATAAAACACCATTCGCGATCAATTTATATACACCATAGCGCTAGTCGCTATTTTTCAATAGCCTGCCTAATGCAACGCGTCCAAAACCGTTGCTTTTGGTGTTTGTGTTACAGGGATGAGGAGGACGATGAAGCGTGGCAACCTGTGATTCGTGCGTTTAAATTTCGCGCGCTGAACCACTAATGCTTTTGTTTTTTCTTTTTGTTATTTATTGGTCATAATATATTTGAATGTCCACGTAGCTCAGCTGGCAAACGCTTAACGCTTCAACATCCAAGACCTGGGTTCGAACCCCAGGTCTGTATATTTGCCATATTATTTTTCCATCCAAATTCCTATGCAGGCACAATCTTAAGGACTACCATACGTCCTCCTCATCTATCCATCCACGTGCATGTTAGAACCAGATCAAAGGCGTGGATTCAACGAACACGTTACACCCCCAGTCAACATGCCACATAATGCATGGAAAAGTCAACGAATTGCAAGCTTATTGGGCCAGCATTCCAGGATTACACCTCCATGTTGGGGACCTCCACCCCCCCTGGTTTGCAAGTTTTTATCTTTCTTATATTTTATTTTTAATTATTATTTCATTTGTTTTATTGTTTTAATTTAATGCATTATTTTTACAATATATAAAAAATGCCCAAAAAATCAGAAAAGATGACAAATATAATAAATATTTATTTTTATTATTTTCATAAATAAATTGTATAAATTAACTTAGTATTAATTTAGGTTGCAACTTTAATTCTTTTCATAAAAATGTAAAAAATATAGAATTTAGGTTTAATAAATTTTATCCCTTTCAATTTTTCTTTTTTTGTCATAATAATAATATTACTTATTTTATTTTCATAATTAAATTGTACAAAAAATTAGGTTTAATTTAGGTTTTAATTTAATATTTTCACAATAAACTTAAAAACCATTAGAATTAGGGTTTGCATCCAATTTTCATTTTAATTAATCCTTTTTCTATTAAATCTTAAAAAATACAAAAAAAATACCAAAAAATATTCCTTTTTAATTTTTAATCTTTTATTCCTCATTAATTCTAATTAATTAATTCTTGTAATTTAATATTTTGCAAAAGGGTCCAACGCCCATGTTCTTAATTTTATTTAATTTCGCGTATTTACCTTATTTTCGCTTAAATAATTATGTATCTCTCCCAAAGCGTTGTAACTTAAACTTCTCGCACTTTTTTTAATTCTTTCAATTTCTTTATTTTCTGTCAAATCGGGTCCGGTTTAAATTTGGCGATGTGGACCCGCGCCGTTGTAATAGCTTTAGACTTATCTTCTCGCAATTTTTTTTAACTGTTAACAAAAAGCATGAAAGAATGTATGGACTTAAAATAAAATCAAGCGTAGATCACAATGAACATGAAAAAAGACAAATACAAATGAAAACAACACACGAATCGCACACACCACCCCTAGGGTACGCCTCACTGTTGCCTTGCCTCGAAAGGTGATCGTCGAGTAGAGGATGTCTTAGTAAGTCCTCATGATCCGGGAACCTGGCATGAGGGTAGCTTCTAAGGTGTCTTCCCATTGCTCTGGTGATCACCATGTCCCTGCAAACTCGAATTGACCCGAATACCTCCAACGGTGGTGCTACCTACCTCTCAATGGTGGGATGGCACTACTTTAAAGGACATTTACACAGACGAATTCCTTAGGGTAGGTAGACAACTCTAGATACTTGCTCTAATTTCAAAACAAATCAAAAAATACTTTTCACACCGACACCTTTTCAAAAGCTTTCGAAAGCAATTTTTCAAACACTCTTGAGGACCGATACAAGAGTCGAACTGAAATTTTTCAAAGAAACTTTTTAAAACCCACAATTGAAAAGCAAACAAACCATTTTTGAAAACACAAATGAGCAAGTATCTAAGAGTCCATGGATAACCATGGATAGAAAGGGTGCTAACACCTTCCCTTTCTATAATCTACCTCCCGAACCGAGAGCAATCTCTATAAGGAATTTTTCTGTGCTTTTGTCCTTTCCATTTGGAGAAAATAAAAGACGGTGGCGACTCTTGCTTCCGCGACATTTCGCGAACCAGCGTTAAACAGTCAGTTCCAGATCCACCGATCACAGAACTGGCGACTCTGCTGGGGACTATACTTAAAGTGAGGTGTACCTTAGGGCTAGGTCATAACTATGTTTTCAATTGTCTTCTTTGCTTGCTTTATTATTGTGGGTTGCTTGGGAGTTCTATAGATCCTAACCCGGATCTGGGGGATACCTTCTTAGAAAGTAGCAACAAGGCTGTGAGGGAACTGTGCGGGGTATACCGACATGGTTGAAACAGTCTGCTACGTTGATGTGGCACTTTGGTGTGTACCGGTAACCCTTGAGTTCAGTCAAGGAGAGTACGGGGCCTCCGCGTGGTGTCGTGAAGCATCAACATACCTTAGGAACCTTAATTGAACTATCTTGGCCTCTTTAGGGTAGTGAGATAACTGACTTTGGTGCAGTCCGAGGTTGGTTGATACTCGATACTACGCTCAATTGAGGGTTGCTTTCCTGGAATATTTCGGTCGCCAGTTCAGTGGCTAAATCGAAACGATGAACAATGAAAGCAACCCCGTGATATTGGGAACCTTAGAACCCGGTTACTTTGATTAGGACAGGTTGAACCCACCAACTTCAAGAGGGTACTACCCAGACCCCATGCTGGCCTTAAACCCTAAGGGCTTGACTTGTGTGCCTTGTGTGCCTTACATGTTTGTAAATATCTGTGGTGTGTTTAATCATAGCATCATGACATCATCCAGCATCATATGCATTGACTAACCATTTCAGGGGTTCGAATTTTCATCTTTGTTCTTGTTTTGTAGGACATGGAAACTGTTCGTAGAAAGACAATTCAAATCAGTCTTGTAAGGGTACCTCCTCAGCTTAAGGAGCTTATATCCAGGATTCCTGAGAATTCTTCATTCAGTGAAAGGCATGGAAGCCTCATCAGCTTGGTCAACACCAACATTGAGGAAGATATGATAAAGGTCCTGTTCCAGTTCTTTGATCCTCTGCATCACTGTTTTACCTTCTTGGACTATCAGTTGGTACCTACATTGGAGGAGTTCTCCCGGCTCCTGAAGATCCCTATCCTTGATCAGCTACCCTTCAACGGTACAGAAAAGGAACCTAAGCTCGAAGAGATTGCTAAAGCCTTGCACCTACAGTCATCTGACCTCAAGGGACATTGGGAAGTTAGAAGTGGTATCAAAGGGTTCTTAGCCAGGTTTCTGTTTGAAAAGGCCTTTGAATGTTGGAACTCTCTTGACTTGCAGGCTTTTGAAGAGGTTGTGGCCCTCCTTGTTTATGGTTTGGTGTTGTTTCCTAACCCAGATCAGCTTATTGATATCAGTGATGTCCAGATCTTTATGTCCAGGAATCCCATACCTACATTGTTGGGGGACATCCTTCACTCATGTTACACTCGAACCATGAGAAAAAGAGGTGTCCTTATGTGTTGCACTCCTCTCCTGGGAAGGTGGTTTATTTCGCACCTTCCACAATCGGTCTTGAAGAATGAGCGGGGTTTGAGATGGTCACAACGGTTGATGACTCTTACACATGCAGATATACATTGGTGTCCTAGGTCCAGAGGAGATGTCACTATCATTGATCGTTGCAGGGAGTACCCTAATGTTCCTTTACTTGGAATCAGAGGAGGTATTACTTATAGCTCATGCCTGGCTTGGAGACAGTTTGGTTACGCTCGGAAGGATGGTCCTCATGACATGTTAATTCCTGACATAGTTTTTGACTTCGACAACGATACTCAAGGACTTCGCCAGAGATTTATCAGAGCTTGGAGGATGCCCAGTAGGATAGACAGCAAGACACTGGGGCATAGGAACTCCATCCCTTTGGAGCCTTATCTCAAGTGGGTACGCGCCCGCTCCCAGAAGTTAGTAATGCCTTATCCTCATATGCTCCCAGTAATCAAAGAACCAGTCTTGGAAGGGGAAGCGTCCTACACTATTCAGCACCCTGATATGCCCACATCCTGGGAAGAAATGCAGAAGAGCTGGATCCAGCTTAAAGAAGAAAAGAATTCTCTTGAGACTAGTCTGCATGCCAGTGAAAAGAAGGTCTTGGAGCTCACCCGCCTGTTGCATGAGGAGAGGAATCTCAACACCTACATAGCTCCGAAGAGGATGCGCAGTGTATTCTGGGATTGATTTGATTTTTGTACTTTTGCCCATGAGGCCTTGATGTATTAAACAATGATTTCCTTAATGATAACGTGTGTTCCTTTTTGTCTACAACAAATTTGAACTTTCGAACCCTTGAATGCATTGCATACGCATTTCATACATCATGTGCATAGCAGGTTTTTCCCCTTTTCAGGTTGCTTACAGTTCTTCGCTGTTTATTTCAGCATCATGAATCCCGAATCTGCATCAACTGAGACATCAATCAAGGCTCTCCAGGCGCAGAATGCGCAGTTTCAAGAACTAATCAAGGGTCTGGCTAAAGGCCAAGAAGAACTGAAGGCTATGCTCCTGAAGAAGGAGAAGAAGAAGAAGAGAAGAACTGTTTTGTTCAACTCGGGCCGAAGGTTTGGCAATACTCTGCAGCATGAAGAGGCTGGTTCTTCTGTTGGCAAGAGTCCTTCTCAGGCAGAAGTAAAGGTTCCTACTCCAGTGGTCTCCGACAACGAGACAGATTTTGATGAAGAGCAGTACCCTCCTGCAGATGACAGGTACAAACAACTGGAAGACAGGTTGAAGGCTATGGAGGTTCAACAGGCACCTGGGCTGGATTTCGGAGATCTGGGTTGGTCGACTGGTGTGATTATCCCCCATAAGTTCAAAGCACCATCCTTCTCCAAATATGACGGGGCATCTTGTCCCAAGCTGCATTTAAGGTCCTATGTTCGGAAAATTCAGCCGTACTCTGCGGACAAGAATTTATGGATCCACTTCTTCCAGGAGAGTCTTTCAGGGACTCATCTCGAATGGTTCTATCAGCTGGATGGGACCAAGGTTCGTAACTGGGAGGAGTTGGCTACTGCTTTCTACAAGCAGTATCAGTATAATGCCGACCTTGCCCCCACACGTACCCAACTCCAGGGTATGGCGTTAGGTGCAAGCGAAGGTTTTAAGGAGTACGCTCAGAAATGGAGAGACCTGGCTGGCAGGGTGCAGCCACCATTGACTGATCGGGAGCTGGTTGACATGTTCTTGGGGACCCTATCTGGGCCGTTTTTCAACCATCTCATCGGGAATTCTTCTGCTGGGTTCACTGATTTGATCTTGACTGGAGAAAGAATTGAGGCTGGGCTGAAGTCTGGGAAGATTGCAAAGGGTGCATCATCTAGTTCGGAAAAGAAACCATTCAAAAAGGAGTCTAGTGTCGTGTATGGTTCTAGGAAATCAGAGAGACCTGAGCACCGCCAATCTGTCAGCGCGGTGATGATTGTTAAGCCTGCTGCCGCTCCTCGGTCGAATAATCCTCAAAGGGCTGAAAGACCCCGGCGAGAGTTTACCCGGTTAAGCATGACCCTATCACAGATTCTGCCACAGTTGCTAGCCACTAACTTAGTGACTGCCAGGGAGGCTCCAAAGTTCCCAAATACTACATCTCCCAAGTACAACCCGAATGCTCGTTGTGCTTACCATTCAGATAGCCCGGGGCACTCTACCGATGAATGTTGGGCACTAAAGAACAAGCTACAGGACCTCATTGACGCTAAGGAGGTACAGTTTGAGGCATCTGACAAGCCTAATGTGGTGACAGCTCCCCTGCCTGCTCATGGAGTTAATGCTATTGGGGATGAAGAGGAAGTTGATGAAGCTGAGTTTGATAGCTGGATCTACCCGGCAACTGACGGTGGACTTAACAATTGGAGCGCAAAGGACAATCTCCCTGTTTCTTTTGTTACTAAGTAATGAATTCCTATGTTTTGTTATTTTGTAATAAACAATGATAAACTCTATGGCCCGGTGTCTTACCCGAGGCACCGTGGTTCTATTTGTGAGGGCATACAAACTGTCATTTCATATATCATGAATAAAAATCTTGGACGTTTTTCGCATTGCAAATATTGTGTTCCTTTTCTGTCTTTCTTTTCCTTTACATAATTTTCAAAACAGCTGTATTTACACACACACTCACTCATACAGGTTCCAATCCACTCTGGATCTTACTGATAACAACTCTGCTACTGCCAATTATGACTTCGAAAATCCGATCAACTTAGCCGAAGACGAAGGTGAAGATGATTGCGAAGTGCCTGGCGAGCTTGCAAGGCTGTTGCTTCAGGAAGAGAGGGCAATTCAACCCCATGAAGAGCTAGTGGAAACCATAAACTTGGGTACAGAGACAGACAGAAAAGAGGTAAAGATTGGTGCCAACCTAGAGCTCAGCGTGAAGCAACGGTTAACCAAGATGTTACATGACTATATGGAGATCTTTGCCTGGTCCTACGAAGACATGCCCGGGTTGGATACCGACATTGTGGTCCATCATTTGCCGACCAAGGAAGACTGCCCTCCAGTTAAACAAAAGGTCCGTCGGATGCGTCCAGAGATGTCTGAGAAGATTAAAGCCGAGGTCATGAAACAGTTTGATGCCGGGTTCCTTGCAGTGACTTCTTACCCTCAGTGGGTTGCTAATGTGGTGCCGGTACCTAAGAAGGACGGTAAGGTCAGAATGTGTGTCGATTACAGGGATCTAAACAGGGCCAGCCCCAAGGATGACTTCCCCTTACCTCACATTGACGTCCTTGTTGATAATACAGCTCAGCACAAGGTATTCTCTTTCATGGATGGCTTTTCAGGTTACAATCAGATTAAAATGGCACCTGAAGACATGGAAAAGACTACATTTGTTACTCAGTGGGGCACCTTCTGTTACAAGGTCATGCCGTTCGGATTAAAGAATGATGGGGCAACCTACCAACGTGCCATGGTTGCCTTATTTCACGACATGATCCATCATGAGATCGAAGTGTACGTTGACGACATGATCGCAAGGTCCCAGACTGAGGAAGAGCACCTAGATCATCTGCAGAAGTTGTTTGACCGATTGAAACTGTACAAGCTGAGATTGAACCCGAACGAGTGCACCTTCGGGGTAAGATCTGGGAAATTGCTAGGCTTCGTGGTCAGTGATAAAGGTATTCAAGTGGACCCTGCTAAGGTCAAAGCTATTCAAGAGATGCCAGTTCCTAGGACAGAGAAGGAAGTCAGAGGCTTCTTAGGACGCCTGAATTACATTGCTCGCTTCATCTCACATCTGACTGCTACCTGTGAGCCAATCTTCAAGCTGCTGAAGAAAGATTAGGTAGTACGTTGGAACGATGAATGTCAGGCTGCTTTCGACAAAATTAAAGAGTATCTCCAAGAACCACCTATCCTTATGCCGCCGGTTGAAGGGAGACTTCTGATCCTATATCTGACAGTGCTAGACAACTCAATGGGGTGTGTGCTGGGGCAGCATGACGAGTCTGGCCGAAAAGAGCATGCCATTTATTACCTTAGCAAAAAGTTTACCGACTGTGAGACCCGATACTCACTGCTTGAGAAAACTTGCTGCGCTTTGGTATGGGCTGCTCGCCGGCTGAGACAGTATATGCTGACTCACACTACTTTGTTGATCTCAAAAATGGATCCTATAAAGTACATATTCGAAAAGCCTGCTCTGTCTGGGAGAATTGCAAGATGGCAAATGATCTTGACGGAATACGACATTCAGTACACAACCCAAAAAGCCATCAAGGGAAGTGTATTGGCAGACCACTTAGCTCATCAAGCTGTAGATGACTACCAATCAATGAACTTCGAGTTTCCGGATGAAAGCATCATGATTGTGACTGATTGTGAAGTACCTGGACCGGATGAAGGACCTGAACCAGGATCCCGATGGTCTATGCACTTTGACGGAGCCTCCAATGCTTTGGGAAACGGTATCGGCGCCATAATCATATCTCCACAAGGTACTCATACTCCACTCACTGCCCGGCTGTGTTTCAACTGTACCAACAACATGGCGGAGTATGAGGCGTGTATCATGGGTCTTCAAGCTGCGATCGACCTAAGGATCAAATTTCTGAGTGTCTTCGGAGATTCCGCTCTTGTGATCAATCAGATCAAAGGAGAGTGGGATACGAAACATCCAAACCTGATTCCTTACAGAGAATGTGTGTTGACCCTGATCCCCCACTTCACGGAGATAACCTTCGAGCACTTTCCAAGAGAAGAAAATCAGTTAGCGGACGCGTTAGCTACAATGTCTTCAATGTTCAAGGTCAAATGGGATAATGAAGCTCCCCGGATCATCATCTGGAAACTGGACGAACCGGTATACTGTTGTGATCTCGAAACTGAATTGGTGACTGAGAAGCCTTGGTACCACGAAGTGAAGAGATATCTGGAAGCTCAGGAATACCCTGAAGGTGCCTCTGTCAATGATAAGAAATTCCTGAGGAGGTTCGCAGCCAAGTTCTTCCTTAGCAACGGCATCTTGTACAAGCGAAACCATGATTCGACCTTACTGCGTTGTGTGGATAAGATCGAAGCAGAAAGGATCATGGAAGAGCTACATGAAGGGACCTTTGGTACACATTCCAGTGGGCACACTATGGCTAAGAAAATCCTACGGGCAGGATATTACTGGTCCACAATGGAAGCTGACTGTTACCAACACTCCAGGACATGCCACAAGTGCCAGATTTATGCAGATAAGGTGCATGTTCCTCCAGTTCCCCTGAATGTTCTGACTGCGCCTTGGCCGTTTGCAATGTGGGGCATAGACATGATCGGCGAGATTAGACCTACGGCATCTAATGGACATCGCTTCATCCTGGTAGCGATTGATTATTTTACGAAGTGGGTTGAGGCAGCATCCTATGCTACGGTAACCAAGACTGTTGTGGCACGGTTCATTCGGCACAATCTGATCTGTCGATACGGCGTCCCTGAGCGGATTATTACAGACAACGGTACCAATCTGAACAATAAGATGATCGTTGAGCTCTGCGAACAGTTCAAAATACAGCACCACAATTCTTCTCCTTACAGACCGAAGATGAATGGGGCTGTAGAAGCAGCAAATAAGAACATCAAGAAAATCGTGCAGAAAATGACAGTGACTTATAAAGACTGGCACGAGATGTTACTGTTCGCTCTGCATGGGTACCGTACCTCAGCTAGGACGTCGACCGGGGCAACTCCGTTCTCTCTGGTTTATGGCATGGAGGCAGTCTTGCCAATCGAAGTGCAAATACCCTCTCTCCGGATAATGAAGGATGCAAATCTGAACGAAGATGATTGGATCCAGACACGACTTGATCAACTCAACCTCATTGACGAAAAGAGACTTGCTGCTATCTGTCATGGTCAGACGTATCAGAAACGGATGATCAGGGCATTTAACAAAAAGGTCAGACCACAGGAATATCAAGTTGGGGATCTGGTAATCAAGAGAATCATCCTTCCTCAGAGTGATCCAAGGGGCAAATGGACCCCTACGTATGAAGGGCCATTTGTGGTTAAGCATGTGTTCTCGGGAGGAGCAATGATATTGACCAACATGGATGGTGACGACCTTCCTCACCCCGCCAATGCAGACATAGTTAAAAAATACTACGCATGAAAAAAAGACCCGCTAGGCTGACATGCCTAGGCAAAAATTAGGGCTTCCCGTCGAACCAAAAGGGTTCGGGCAAAATGAAGGGATGAAAATGAAAAAATCTGTACACCCGGCAAGTCGAAAACCTGAAAAGGCGGCTTGGGCAAAAATGGGTATCCCGGTGGACTGAAAACCCGAAAGGGCGGTCCAGGCAAAAGTTAGGGATAAAAGCGTAATACTATGTCTCATTGGATCACTTTGCATCCAGAATCCGGTATCGGCATCAAGTTCAAACGGCATCGATCATTCAGCTTCACCTTCAACCAAGGTCATCAAGTGATGAGACGCTCAGAGTTATAAAAGCAATAGCAGAGTTGAAACCCAGTGGATCATTCATATTTCACACAGCTGTTTTATTTTCTTTTGTACAAAATTTGTATAAACTCTCTTGTTCGGCGAAGTTCCTCTTACTAGGACGTCAGCCTCTTGTATACAAAACACCTATCTTCAGGCCATTCAAAATCAATACAAATACATTTTCAGTTAAAAGTACCAAGTGTTTTTCTTTTTCTGTTTTGTTTTGCGAAGAACGTCCAAGGTTCAATTTGTGATATATGCATTGACAATAATTTGCTAACTCATAAATATTTGCATACGAAACAAAAGAATTAATTGCAGGTGACACTAGAAACAGGGGCAATAAAGAGTTGTCTGAGCAGTCTAATTGCTCTATCCTCCAAGGTACCAAGGTAGGTTCAGCTAAAGAACATGACCAGTATACTTGAATTCCCCAGAGAGTGGTTCAGCAAAACAATATATTCTTCTCCAAGCAGAGCTATCAAATCTCAAGGAAGTTGAGTATCCTCCCATAGATCTCAACACTTCCCCAGCAGCATATATTCTTAACAAGCATCCCCGGAAGTCTTGGTCTAAAGATTGTTTCCCTGCGGTATACCGATATTCAACGGAATCACTTCCCCAGCATATCAAAAACTCCCCAGGAGAGTCCAGTCCAATCCAGTTCCCCAGGAAAGATGGAATTCATATCCCCAAGCAAGCTTATCCCCAGTAAATTCTGGAAGCTTATCCCCTCGCAGAGCACGAACGCGTCGCCCGGATTTATTTAAAGAGTTATTTCCTTAACAGGATATAACTGGGTTATCCTCAGCCAAAAACCACGGAAAGGTCGTCGTCAGCATAGTTCTTTCCTATCCCCAGCGAAGTCCATTAATACTTCCAACAACAAAAACATCCTCAGCAAATTATTATCTACACTCAGCAAAGCATCTCTATCCCCACAGAGTATTGCTTCCCAGCATGGTCGCTAGAGTATCTTTTCTCCCCGCAGAATCTTCCATTTGCCAAGTTTATTCCGCAACGGAGTCATCTTCTCCTACCGGTATTCTTGCAGTTATCATCCCCAGCGGAAGCAAAATCTATCCTTCAACATCAGCCCAGGATATGACTTCCCAGCACCCGTCAAGGATTTACCTTCCTAGACGAAAAAAAAACATACATAAAACAACACATACATCATTATAGCATGCATAGACGCATCATATCATACAAATCTCATTTATGTTGAGAACATCATTGCTTGATCCATATCATGCATTACATATGACTGACCTTTACCTTTCAGGAAAGACGCAGTTAAAATGCTCAAACATATTTCAAAGCCTTCTCTAATCCAGCTAAATCGACTCCCAACAGATTTTTCTGATAAAGACTCAGCAGAACCTATGGTCCCCTCTCCGACAAGTGCGTGAGGAGGTAATTCCTTTTTTCAAGATGGTCCCCTCTCCGACAAGTGCGTGAGGTGGTAATTCCTTTTTCAGATGTTTCCCTCTCCGACGATGAGTGTGAGGTGATAGTCTCTTATGGTCCCCTCTCCGACAAGTGCGTGAGGTGGTAATTCCTTTTTCAGATGTTTCCCTCTCCGACGATGAGTGTGAGGTGATAGTCTCTTATGCTCCCCTCTCCGACAAGTGCGTGAGGTGGTAATTCCTTCTTCAGATGTTTCCCTCTCCGACGATGAGTGTGAGGTGATAGTCTCTTATGGTACCCTCTCCAACAGCGTGTGAGGTGGTAATTCCTTTTTTCAAGATGTTTCCCTCTCCGACGGTGAGTGTGAGGTGATAGTCTTCTATGGTCCCCTCTCCGACAAGTGCGTGAGGTGGTAATTCCTTCTTCAGATGTTTCCCTCTCCGACGGTGAGTGTGAGGTGATAGTCTCTTATGGTACCCTCTCCAATAGCGTGTGAGGTGGTAATTCCTTTTTTCAAGATGTTTCCCTCTCCGACGGTGAGTGTGAGGTGATAGTCTTCTATGGTCCCCTCTCCGACAAGTGCGTGAGGTGGTAATTCCTTCTTCAGATGTTTCCCTCTCCGACGGTGAGTGTGAGGTGATAGTCTCTTATGGTACCCTCTCCAACAGCGTGTGAGGTGGTAATTCCTTTTTTCAAGATGTTTCCCTCTCCGACGGTGAGTGTGAGGTGATAGTCTCCTATGGTCCCCTCTCCGGTAAGTGCGTGAGGTGGTAATTCCTTCTTCAGATGTTTCCCTCTCCGACGATGAGTGTGAGGTGATAGTCTCTTATGGTTCCCTCTCCAACGGCGAGTGAGGTGGTAAGTCCTTTTTCAAGATGGTTCCCTCCCCGACGGTGTGTGAGGTGACAATTCCTTTTCCTATGATTCCCTCTCCAACGGCGAGTGAGGTGATTCCCTTTCAGATTATAATGGTCTATGGTTCCCATTCCGATCCAGCAAGGATGGTATTTCCCACTAAGATTTTTTCTCAACGAGCGTTGTTGAGGTTAAAGTCGCCCAAGGTTCTCTTACCAATCATGCTAAGGCAGTAACCATACCTGGTTCATTCATCATCTTTTGAAGCTCCAGATCCAGTTCCTGTAACCAGTCAGGACACAGCTATACCAAGCATCTGAAAACCAACTCCTGCAACGTGTCAGGTACTCATTTGTTCTTTTGCAGGTACGCAGGTACTCGCTAAGGAATCTCCTATGTGATCAACATCCAGATGGCATCTATAAGCCCATCATCCTATCCAACAACCTCTAAATGGCATCTATAAGCCCATTCCACCATCACTGCTACTATGTGAGCGCAAATTTCTGGGCACTCTAGTGTTCAATCATCTTCTACCCTCGGATTACGAAAGGCACGTCAGCCAATCTGCATCCTCAGGTCTAAGAAGATTGAACAGGGGCAACTGTTGTACCCCAAAATTTGCCCTCCCATATTCTTCAAGAAATTGCCAAGCTAAGTCACAAAATTCCCCAAGGGTTGCACAGTGCAAAGATCCCCTATACAGTCAAAACTAGGGTTTGTGGTCTGATCAAGAAAATGAAGTATTCAAAGGCCCAATCAAGTCTCATATGCTTATAAATGTGGTCAAGCATCCTCATATCAAGTTTCAAGGCATTCAGCTCAAAATTGCACAGTCAAAACCCTAGATTGCACTACAGTCGACTGTAGGGGCAAAATGGTCATTTGGCAGTCAAAAGTTCAAATTTTTGGTCAACATATCATTTTGAAGCCACAAACATCATTTGATCAATGCTTGATCATGATTCTCAAAATTTGGCTCAGAAATCATCAAAGATGCAAAAGTTGCCTTATTTGGACAGCTGAAAAAGTCAACTGAAATTGACCAGGGCATAACTTTCACATGGATTATCAGAAAAATTCCATCCAAAGCTCATTTTGAAGAGAAAGACATTTCCTACAACTCATCTTCATACTTCAAGTCCAAGAAATGCTCTCATAAAAGTTATCAATTTCAACATTATAGGTCATTTTCAAAAGTCAACAAAAAGAGACTTTAAGTCAAAGGCCATAACTTGAGACTGGTAAATCAAAATGACATGGGACCAAAGGCATTGGTTAGAGGACTTAAAGACCTTTCCAAAATGTCAAAGAATATGAGAAAAGCTTAAAAATTGAGCAAGTTATGCCTTGTAGAAGTTGGGAAATTTTTGGATATTTTGAAAAGTCAACTTTGATTCAAATGGTCTAAATTTGCTAATGGGCCCATTTTTCTTCCATGATTCATCATTCCAATCATATGCACGACCACTTGGCCCAAAGGGAAGTATTTTCTCATTTTTTATTTATTTATTTGAATTATTATTTATATTAATTCATTTAAATTATTTAAATACATGAAAAATATCTAACTTGCCTTAACCAATCTTTTTATGCATGTTTGATACTCAATATTTCGTGTAAATACAAATGGGGAAAGATTTGGAGCTGATTGGCATGATTGAGAGCAAAATACACATGAAAAAGATTCAAAAAGATCCTTAACAAATCAAATCCTTAATCCATAATTGCAAGAGATTTTTATGAATTTTGTTGACCTAATAGCCTCAGTACATAATCAGGATCACAAACCTAATCCTTGGACAAAAAAAAAAGCTGCGCTAAAGAACACTTTGCAAACTTGAAAATTTTTCCATAAAACTCAAATCTGAAATCAGTGTTCGAGGTCGATTCAAAACACAAAACCTATTCCAAAAGCTTCCTTGGCAATTCCTGAACGTATTCCAATCCCAAACATCCATCAACACGCCAAGAACTGGTAGATTGAACTCAAACTGCATCAAGAAAATTCCATTATCGTGCATCATGATTCAAGCATTTTTATAGCATTTTTTTTATTGATTCTTATTCCTCATGAGATTCTAAAGTTAACCATCATGTTTGATTGCATTATTACGCGTTATATTCGATTCCACCATGTTTAAATTCTAGGGTTTTCAGGATGAGGAATCAGGGCTTTTAAGATCAAGTAAAATTGGCCCTCAAGACCATGACGGTTGTATTCAGCAAGCCTGGACGAACATAAAACACCATTCGCGATCAATTTATATACACCATAGCGCTAGTCGCTATTTTTCAATAGCCTGCCTAATGCAACGCGTCCAAAACCGTTGCTTTTGGTGTTTGTGTTACAGGGATGAGGAGGACGATGAAGCGTGGCAACCTGTGATTCGTGCGTTTAAATTTCGCGCGCTGAACCACTAATGCTTTTGTTTTTTCTTTTTGTTATTTATTGGTCATAATATATTTGAATGTCCACGTAGCTCAGCTGGCAAACGCTTAACGCTTCAACATCCAAGACCTGGGTTCGAACCCCAGGTCTGTATATTTGCCATATTATTTTTCCATCCAAATTCCTATGCAGGCACAATCTTAAGGACTACCATACGTCCTCCTCATCTATCCATCCACGTGCATGTTAGAACCAGATCAAAGGCGTGGATTCAACGAACACGTTACACCCCCAGTCAACATGCCACATAATGCATGGAAAAGTCAACGAATTGCAAGCTTATTGGGCCAGCATTCCAGGATTACACCTCCATGTTGGGGACCTCCACCCCCCCTGGTTTGCAAGTTTTTATCTTTCTTATATTTTATTTTTAATTATTATTTCATTTGTTTTATTGTTTTAATTTAATGCATTATTTTTACAATATATAAAAAATGCCCAAAAAATCAGAAAAGATGACAAATATAATAAATATTTATTTTTATTATTTTCATAAATAAATTGTATAAATTAACTTAGTATTAATTTAGGTTGCAACTTTAATTCTTTTCATAAAAATGTAAAAAATATAGAATTTAGGTTTAATAAATTTTATCCCTTTCAATTTTTCTTTTTTTGTCATAATAATAATATTACTTATTTTATTTTCATAATTAAATTGTACAAAAAATTAGGTTTAATTTAAGTTTTAATTTAATATTTTCACAATAAACTTAAAAACCATTAGAATTAGGGTTTGCATCCAATTTTCATTTTAATTAATCCTTTTTCTATTAAATCTTAAAAAATACAAAAAAATACCAAAAAACATTCCTTTTTAATTTTTAATCTTTTATTCCTCATTAATTCTAATTAATTAATTCTTGTAATTTAATATTTTGCAAAAGGGTCCAACGCCCATGTTCTTAATTTTATTTAATTTCGCGTATTTACCTTATTTTCGCTTAAATAATTATGTATCTCTCCCAAAGCGTTGTAACTTAAACTTCTCGCACTTTTTTTAATTCTTTTAATTTCTTTATTTTCTGTCAAATCGGGTCCGGTTTAAATTTGGCGATGTGGACCCGCGCCGTTGTAATAGCTTTAGACTTATCTTCTCGCAATTTTTTTTTAACTGTTAACAAAAAGCATGAAAGAATGTATGGACTTAAAATAAAATCAAGCGTAGATCACAATGAACATGACAAAAGACAAATACAAATGAAAACAACACACGAATCGCACACACCACCCCTAGGGTACGCCTCACTGTTGCCTTGCCTCGAAAGGTGATCGTCGAGTAGAGGATGTCTTAGTAAGTCCTCATGATCCGGGAACCTGGCATGAGGGTAGCTTCTAAGGTGTCTTCCCATTGCTCTGGTGATCACCATGTCCCTACAAACTCGAATTGACCCGAATACCTCCAACGGTGGTGCTACCTACCTCTCAATGGTGGGATGGCACTACTTTAAAGGACATTTACACAGACGAATTCCTTAGGGTAGGTAGACAACTCTAGATACTTGCTCTAATTTCAAAACAAATCAAAAAATACTTTTCACACCGACACCTTTTCAAAAGCTTTCGAAAGCAATTTTTCAAACACTCTTGAGGACCGATACAAGAGTCGAACTGAAATTTTTCAAAGAAACTTTTTAAAACCCACAATTGAAAAGCAAACAAACCATTTTTGAAAACACAAATGAGCAAGTATCTAAGAGTCCATGGATAACCATGGATAGAAAGGGTGCTAAAACCTTCCCTTTCTATAATCTACCTCCCGAACCGAGAGCAATCTCTATAAGGAATTTTTCTGTGCTTTTGTCCTTTCCATTTGGAGAAAATAAAAGACGGTGGCGACTCTTGCTTCCGCGACATTTCGCGATCCAGCGTTAAACAGTCAGTTCCAGATCCACCGATCACACATACTGCTACTATTCTAATGGCCAAGTTGTGTCATTTAAGGTTCTAAGGTTGTTGGTGCTTAATGACTCCTCAGAAGACCCATATTCTCCTCGTTGCAACACAAGGGATATCGGTACAGACCAAGGTGCCACACCAATGTAGCCACTGCTTCACCTGTGTCGGTCTATGCCGGACAGGTCCCTCAAAGCTAATGCTACCTAAACAGGGTATCCCCAGATCCGGGTTAGGATCTTATGTAACTCCCATGCAACCCACAATAGTAAAGCAAGCAAGTCAATACAATTGAAAACACAGTGATCTTAGTCCTAAGGTACACCTCACTTTAAGTAAAATCCCCAGCAGAGTCGCCAGTTCTGTGATCGGTGGATCTGGAACTGACTGTTTAACGCTGGTTCGTAAAATGTCGCGGAAGCAAGAGTCGCCACCGTCTTTTATTTTCTCCAAATGGAAAGGACAAAAGCACAGAAAAATTCCTTATAGAGATTGCTCTCGGTTCGGGAGGTAGATTTATAGAAAGGGAAGGTGTTAGCACCCTTTCTATCCATGGTTATCCATGGGCTCTTAGATACTTGCTCATTTGTGTTTTCAAAATTGTTTGTTTGCTTTTCAATTGTGGGTTTTAAAAAGTTTCTTTGAAAATTCCAGTTCGACTCTTGTATCAGTCCTCAAGAGTGTTTGAAAAATTGCTTTCGAAAGCTTTTTGAAAAGGTGTCGGTGTGAAAAGTATTTTTGATTTGTTTTTGAAATTAGAGCAAGTATCTAGAGTCGTCTACCTACCCTAAGGAATTCGTCTGTGTAAATGTCCTTAAAGTAGTGCCATCCCACCATTGAGAGGTAGGTAGCACCACCGTTGGAGGTGTTCGGGTCAATTCGAGGTTCGAGACATGGTGATCACCGGAGCAATGGGAAGACACCTTAGAAGCTACCCTCATGCCAGGTTCCCGGATCATGAGGACTTACTAAGACATCCTCTACTCGACGATCACCTTTCGAGGCAAGGCAACAGTGAGGCGTACCCTAGGGGTGGTGTGTGATTTGTGTGTCATTTTCATTTATTTCGTCTTGTCATGTCATGGATGATCTACGCGTTTGTTTTTATTTTTTCATTCATTCTTGCATGCCATTATTAACAATTTAAAAGAGCGAGAAATATAAAATTCCTAGACTATTACAAAGGCGCGGGTCCACATCGCCAAACTAAATCCAGGACCCGATTTGACAAAAAGATAAAGGAAAGTGCGAGAAATATAAATTTACACGGCTTTGGGAGAGTTACATTAATATTTAAAAGAAAAGAAATAAATGCGCGAATTGGAATTAAAATTGAAAGCGAGGGCGTTGGACCCTTTTTAATGAAATTAAATTATATTATTGGATTAATGGAATTAAAATGGAAAAGAAATTATTTTTGAGGTTTTTTGTATTTATGGTTTTTTATGTGAATTAAACGAAATTTAAACCTAATTCTAGCTATTTTTTAATTTATTAAGAAAATATGAAAATTACCTAAGATTAAACCTAATTAATTAATGGCAAGATTTATTTACAAAAATAATATTAATAATTAATAATTAATAAAACAAGAAAAAAGAGTGAAAAATACTTAAAACCCTAATTCTACACTTTGTTAGTTTATTATGAAAAATATTTGAATTAAACCTAAATTTAAAAAGTTAAATTAAATTAATGAGATTTATTTACAAAAATATTAATTAAATAAATATATTTTGATTTTTGTTATTTTTATGTTTTATGAAAATAAATTAGTTTAAAGAATTAAAAAAGAAATAATTGAAACAAAATAAAAAAAGGAAAAGAATTGAATTTCAAAACCTCAGGGGTTTCTGTCCCCAATTGGAGGTACCATTAGCATTGTTGGCCCACTTGTTTAAGGCCTCAGTTGACCTTTCCTGGGAGCGTACATACGCGTTGACCTGTGCCTATGATGCTCTCCAAATCACAGCCCTTTGATTGATCCCAATAAACGCGTGGCACGCCTGGATGAGGGACGTACGGTGAACGTTTGGACTGAAGCTGCATGAGAACATAATTAGAAGAAAAATATAGAGAAAGGGAGGGGGACCTGGGGTTCGAACCCAGGTCCTAGAGGTTACCAATATCAAGCCTTGCCACTGGAGCTCTTCACGCGTTTTGTTTATATTATGGAAGACAAATAATATAATGTAAATCAGGCGTTAGTGGACATTTTCGCGCGAAATTTGAATGAACCACTTACTGGCCTACACCTCATCATCTTCTTCAAGGCTTCGTTGTACCTGAAAATAAAAACAATTGAGTAGCGGGGGTTTTAAACCCCCACTAAGTAGCAAGTGCAAAAATAGCGATTAGCACCCTGCTAATCATAAATTAATCGCGAGGTGTGTGTTAGATCCAGTGGAACCTCACGAGTTCAATGGCATCATTCTCATGGTCCAATTTTTCCATAGGAGTAAATCCCCAATTTTTCAGGTCTGGAACCCTAAGGTGCTTTAATGGTGATTCTTCATACAATGCTTGAAAACTCAATTAAATCATATGGTTAGTTTCAGAATCATCCAATTAGTACAAATCCAGAATAAAAATGCATGGATATGGCCTGAATAATAAAACACGATTATGCAAAAAGAGTGATACGGTCTGACTTATAATTACCAATTCTTGATGTTAGGGATGATGATTTTTATTCAAACACGTTCCTTGAAGCCTCAGGAACACAATGGAATGATTGTTTGGCCTTTAATCGCACTGGAAGGTGGTTTTCAGTATTTGAGTTTTCTTGAAAAAATGCAAACTTGATTATGGTGTTCTTGCGCAGCTTCCATGTGTTCGGCATTAGGGTTATCATGTATATATGTACTGGAATGATTAGGGTTAGAAATTGGATCAAAAAACCCTTTGCATTGATGAAGAGATATTTGATTTTCATGGCAAATATTTTTCAATCTTTTTCACATGTTTTTGATGCCAATCATATCCAATTGCCTTGATTCTTTCCAAATTTGATCATGCACGAAATATTGAGTGTATTTTATGCATAAAAAGATTTAAAAACTTAGGTTTGGTATTTTTCATATATTTTAATTAATTAAATGAATTATTAGCAATTAAAAATTCAAATAAATAAATAAAAATGATGAAAAACTTCCCTTTGGGCCAAATGGTCGTGCACATGCCTTGGATGATGAATCTTGGAAGAAAAAGAGGCCCATTAGCATTTTTAAGACATTTGAAGCAATGTTGACTTTTCAAAATACCCAAAAATTTCCCAACTTCCACAAGGCATATCTTGCTCAATTTTTAAGCTTTGCTAATGTTCTTGTACATTTTGGAAAGTTCTTGAAGTCCTCTAACCAATTCCTTTGGTCCCATGTCATTTTGATTTACCAATCTCAAGTTATGGCCTTTGACTTAAAGTCCTTTTTTGTTGACTTTTGAAAATGACCTATAATGTTGAAATTGATAACTTTTTGTGAGAGCATTTCTTGGACTTGAAGTGTGAAGAGGAGTTGTAGGAAATGTCTTTCTCTTCAAAATGAGCTTTGGATGTAATTTTTCTGATAATCCATGTGGAAGTTATGCCTTAGTCAAGTTACAGTTGACTTTTTCAACTGTCCAAATATGGAAACTTTTGCATCTTGAGACTTTTTGAGCCAAGCTTTGAGAATCATGATCAAGAATTGATCAAATGATGTTTGTGGCTTCAAAATGAGATGTTGACCAAAAATTTGAACTTTTGACTGTCAAATGACCATTTTGCCCCTACAGTTGACTGTAGTGCAATTAGGGTTTTTGACTGTGCAATTTTGTGCCGTAAGTCTTGAAACTTGGTATGAGGATGCTTGACCATGTTTGTAGGCATGTGGGACTTGATTGGACCCTTGGAACCTTCATTTTCTTTGTCAGAACCAAAACCCTAGTTTTTGACTGTTAGGAGGCCCTTGAACTGTGCAACCCTTGGGGAGATTTTGAAGCTTTGACTTGGCAAATCTTGAAGAATATGGGAGGGAAAATTTTGGGGTACAACAACTACCTTTAAGATACCATAATCCGACATTTGTTGTCCCTTTGAGATACTTCATGATCCTCTTTACCGCCGTGAGATAAGATTCCTTTGGGTTAGCTTGAAAGCGGTCACAGAGACAAACACTAAACATTATGTCAGGACGGCTTGCCGTCAAATATAATAAAGAGCCAATCATACCTCGATATTTAGTGATGTCGATGGAAACACCTGATTCATCTTGATCAACATAAGAACCAGAACCCATTGGTGTAGACATTTCCTTGTATTTATCCATGTCAACCCTTTTCAAGAGTTCCTTGCAATATTTGGATTGGTTGATGAAGATGCCATCTTTTAGTTGTTTGATTTGAAGTCCAAGAAAATAGTTCATTTTACCCATCATGGACATTTCAAATTCTCCTTGCATCATTGATGAGAATTCTTCACACATTTCTTGATTTGAAGAACCGAAGATTATGTCATCAACATAGACTTGTGCTAGCAAAGTGCCGTCTTTGATTTTCTTGATAAATAGAGTCTTGTCAACTTTGCCTTTTTCGAAACCTTTTTCGCATAAGAAGTTGCTTAAACGATCATACCATGCCCTTGGTGCTTGTTTCAGTCCATAGAGAGCTTTTCTTAATTTAAATACATGAGATAGATTCTTGAAGTCTTCGAAACCCGGGGGTTGCTTAACGTATACTTCTTCAGTGATATATCCATTCAAGAATGTGCTTTTGACATCCATTTGGAAAAGCTGAAAATTTAATGAACAAGTATAGGCAAGTAAGAGACGAATAGCTTCTAACCTTGCAACTGGAGCGAAAGTTTCTTCAAAGTCTATTCCTTCTTCTTGATTATAGCCTTGTGCTACCAATCTTTCTTTGTTGCGAACAATTATTCCATTCTCGTCAAGTTTGTTTTTGAACACCCATCTTGTTCCAATAATGTGTTTGTTGCTTGGCCTAGGAACAAGTTCCCAAACTTGATTCCTTTCAAATTGATTCAATTCTTCTTGCATATCTATGATCCATTATTCATCGCCTAAAGCTTCATCAACTTTGGAAGGTTCAATTTGAGAGACAAACGCCATGTTTAGGCAAGCATCCTTGAGATTTAATCTTGTAGACACGCCTTGACTTATATCACCAATTACTTTATCAATAGGATGATCTCTATGAGTTCTCCATTCTTTTGGTAGATCATTGAGATTCGATTCTTGTTGAGGTGATTCTTCTAGTTGAATGGGTTGATCCTTGGAAGAATTTTCTTGAGGACCTTCTTCAATTTCATCAACATTATCACAAACAATATTATCCTCCTTGAAGGGGTTAGATTCATCAAAAGAAACATGCATAGATTCTTCAATAGTTAAAGTTCTTTTGTTGTATATTCTATATGCTTTACTAGAGAGTGAGTAACCAAGAAATATACCTTCATCGGATTTCTCATCAAACTTGCCCAAATTATCTTTGTCATTGTTTAGGACAAAGCATTTGCACCCGAAGATGTGAAAGAAAGCAATGTTTGGTTTTCTCCCTTTGAAAAGTTCATATGGAGTTTTCTTTAAGATTGGTCTAATGTTAACTTTATTGCTAACAAAACATGTCGTGCTCACCGCATCTGCCCAAAAGTATTTTGGAAGGTTTGAGTCGCTAAGCATTGTTCTAGCAAGTTCCACAAGAGACCTATTCTTTCTTTCAACCACTCCATTTTGTTGTGGAGTCCTTGTTGCCGAGAAGTTGTGAGATATTCCATGTTCTCCACAGAATTCTTCAAATAGAGCATTTTGGAATTCTCCGCCATGGTCACTTCTTATTGAGGCAATTGTTAGAGACTTCTCATTCTGAATTTGTTTAGCATACTTCTTGAACGCCTTGAATGCATCACTTTTCTGCACTAAAAAGAATGTCCAAGTATATCTATAGAAATCGTCAACAATAACCAAAGCATATACATTACCTCCAAAACTCCTTGTTCTCGATGGACCAAATAGATCCATATGTAACAATTGTAGTGGCCTTGTAATGGAAACCACATTCTTAGATTTGAATGTTGATCTAGTTTGTTTCCCTTTTTGACAAGCATCGCATAGTCTATCTTTGACGAAATTTCTCTTAGGAAATCCAATCACAAGATCATGCTTGATTAATTTATTCAAGTGTTCCATATGAATATGAGCAATTCTTTTGTGCCAAAGCCATGAATCATCGTTGTTCGCCATGAGATATTTAACCTTCAAAGATGGATCATCAAGGGAAATCATGAATATATTATTGATTCTTTTACCTTTAAGTATAACCTCATGAGTGACTTCGTCTTCTATCAAACATTCATCCTTGGTGAACTTAATTTTGAAGCCTTTGTCACAAAGTTGGCTAATACTTAGAAGATTGTGCTTTATTCCTTCAACATAAAGAACATCTTCAATGGATGTGAAAGGTGGAGCACCAACTTTGCCTTTGCCTAGGATTCTTCCCTTATTATTGTCACCATAAGTGACAAAACCCTTCGCCTTTAGCGCTAGATGTGAAAATTGGTTTGTATCTCCTGTCATATGCTTTGAACAACCACTATCAAGATACCAAAGATTGCATGTGGTCTTCAAGCATACCTGTAAAACAAATTAGGTTTTGTTAGGTACCCAAGTTGCTTTGGGTCCTTCATAATTAGTGCCTTTCTTTACCCATACATAATGCCCACTTGCCACACTGAAGTTTCTAACATAGCAAGCATTAGGTGTATGGCCTTTAATACCACAATAAAAACAAGTTGGTTCAAAGTTACTTCTATATCTAGAAGGATAAGATTTCTTCTTAGAAAATGTTTTCTTTTTCGGATAGTGACGAACTATTTTAGGTTTGTTCACTTTCTCTTTGGAAGATTGATCACTTTCCTTAACAAAGATAGTTTTGTTAGAACTTGGTTTTGAAAACTTTGAATATCCAAGCCCACTTTTATCATTGGAGTATCTTTGTTGGCTAAGAACACCTTCCAATCCAATTTGCCCTTTTTCATATCTTTCAATGACTCTTTTTAATTGGACAATTTGGAAAGAGAGTGAATCACAATTTTTGCATACAAAATTCTGTTTTTGTTCATCACTTGATTTTTGTTTTTCTTCTTTGAAATCTTTTTCCATTGAAACATATTTTTCTTCTAAGGATGAAATTTGTTTCTCTTGTGATGAAATGGTTTTATACAAAATTTTGCATTCATTCAATAGTTCATCTATAGCACCTTGTGCATCACTATCAAAAAGAGAAAATTCATTACTAACCTCATTGTCTTCATCATCAGAATGGTGTGAGGCCATCAATGTTAGATTTGCACTTTCATCACTATCGGAATCGGATGAGGAACTTATTTCATTGTCCTCCCATGCGACATAAGCCTTTTTGTTCTTGAATCCCTGCTTGCTTTTGAAGCCACCTTTCTTGGAGATTTTTGGACAATCCGGCTTGATATGACCTTGCTTACCACATTCATAACATGTGATTTCTTGTGTTGATGTGGAGCCTTCCTTTTTCTGAAAATGTTTCTTTCCTTTTGAATGAGAAAAAGGTTTGTCATTTCTACCGAAGAACTTACCAAGCCTTTTAACAAGAAGCATGAAGTTTTCATCTTCTTCTGGATTGTTTTCCTTTTCAACTTCCTTGGAGTCTATCTTCAAAGCAATATTCTTGGATTTCTTATCTTGATTTTCATGCTTTTCGAGTCTTCCGAGTTCCGTTTTGTATTCTTAAAGTTTTCCAAATAATGTTGCGGATGTCATGTTGGAGAGACTTTTCTTTTCTGAAATTGTTGTTACCTTTGGTTGCCATTCCCTAGTTAAGGACCTAAGTACTTTCAGATTCAATTCATCATTCGTCAAAGTTTTACCAAGAGCACTTAGATGATTTGTCAAGTGCACAAATCTCTTTTGTAAGTCAAGAATGGTTTCTCCGGGCTGCATTCGAAATAGTTTGTATTCTTGACTTAGGGTATTTAGTCTTGATCTTTTTACTTCAACCGTTCCTTCATGAGTTTGTACCAAGGTATCCCATATTTCCTTTGTTGTTTTGCATGCCGAGACACGGAAGAATTCGTCCATGCTAAGTGCACCTTGAAGAAGGTTTATTGCCTTTTTGTCATAGAGAACTTTCTTCTTATCATCATCGTCCCATGCAGTTTTAGGCTTTGATGAGCCAACACCATTGATTATCGTTATCGGGATAAATGGACCATTTTCGACGGCATCCCATATTTCTTCTCCTTGTGCTTCTAGATGCGCCTTCATGCGAATTTTCCAGAAGTCAAAATATTCACCATAGAATAGAGGAGGCTTGTTGTTACTACCACCATATATGAAAACATGATTATGATTTGCGGAAGCCATTTTGGATCTTTTAGGAGCAGGTTACCTATAACCTGCTCTGATACCAATTGTAAGTACGAAGTGCACCTAAGAGGGGGGTGAATTAGGTACTTTTAAAAATTCTGGTTTTTAGTGATGATGGTTCTTATTTTTATGGTTATAAGTGAGTTTAGGAAAGCTTAAAAATGCAGAAAAATAAAGAGACACGGGCGATATATCCTGGTTCCCCTCACAGTCCGAGAGTACTCCAGTCCCCTTTCAACATGAAAGAGATTTCCTTATTGTGGCAAACTTAAACAAGAACTACCAACCAAACCAAGAACAATCCTCTTGGACCAAGAACAATCCTCTTGGATTTTCACTAAGTTACCTATGAGAACAATCCTCTCAATGTAACTACACTTGTATCCAACAACTTGGAAATACAAGATTTCAACAAAAACACTTAAACTTAATTCCAACAATCCTGGAAAATAAGTAAGTAAATATCAATTTGTGAGTTTGAGTGAGTAGAGTAATATTGATCACTAAGAGTGATTTGACAATGTATAATCTTCTTCTTTAAATAATAATATTGTATAAAGACTCAAGATATATTTGCTCAAAGTTTTCTATTTAAAGTATGAAAAATGTGCAGAAAACTTATGCATGAAAATGAAGAATGCTTGAGTTTGTATTTTGAAAGTTCAGAAAATATTTATGAAAGAAGGTGTTAGATCTGGATTTGAAATTGAATATTTATATGTTCATAACACCTTTTTGAAACATCATGAAGATCTGGAAATGTATCATGAACAAATGCCAAGTTTGAGTGAAAAGATGTAATGAAAAGGCATGATCAAAAGGTATGAACAAAGTTGTTATTTTTCAAATTTGTGCAGTGTGCAATCGATTGCACCCTTGGTGTAAATCGATTGCACAAGGTTTTTAACAGCTATTTTTTCAAAATCTTTAAGAGTGCAATCGATTGCATTAACAATGTAATCGATTGCAAGAAAAGTCAGTAGCAAAAATTAACTGAGTGAAATCGATTGCACTAATAATGTAATCGATTGCATGCAAAGTCAGTAGCAAACGTTTTGAAAATTTTAAGTATGCAATCAATTGCATAGGAATTTAAATCGATTGCACAAAGAAACAGAAGCAAAAGATTTGAGATTTTGAAGTGTGCAATCGATTGCACTAAGATGTAAATCGATTGCATGCAGAAGAAAAGTGAAATTTTATCTTTGAAAAGCTTGAGTAATGATTCTTAAACATTTATTTTTCATTTTTGAGCATCTATATCTTAATATTAAAGTAGATAATATTATTATACCTTTAAAGTTGTTGAGAGCTTTGAATGAAGATATTATCCTTAGATGCTTTGAGCTTGATCAAAATCTTTGCCTTCTTTGTTAACCATGGTTTGTCTTCATCAAAACAAAAGCTTATTTGAGAAGCTTGATTTTATACGTTCTGTGCCTGAAGATCTTTGATGGCTTGATCGGAAGATATTTCTGCTGAAATAAACAACGAAGAAGATGAGAAACCTATAATGGTACCTGTAATGATGTGCATGATAATGGGATGCGCATGTAATGATTTCAAAGACCTTGGGAAATTTAAATTTGCAAACCTAAAATAAACAAACTTTATTAGATTAACTTGTAAAAAGGTTCAACAAAGCCTTCAAGGCGTTACAAAGCAGTAAATGAAAAACAAATCTAAAACTAGAAAAGCAAAATCAAAAGTCCCATGGACGCTTCCTCTTTGTGCTGACGTAGTCATTGATCGTTCTTTCTTCCTCGAGCTGCCTGGTGAGCTTCAAAATCTTCCTTTCTTGCTCATGGTACTTCTCCCAGTAAGTATCCCTTTCCTCTTTCAGCTGAATCCAAGACCTCTGCAATGCCCCAGGATCAGTGGGCATATGAGGATAAAGAACTGTGTAAGGAATGCCTTCTTCATTAGTGGGCTGCACAATTACTGGCAATACGGATTCATAAGGCATCCCAAGCTTCTGGGAACGATCTCGGACCCATTGGAGGTAGGGTTGCATAGGAAGGGAAGTCCTTGGTCCTAGCTCTTGGGGGTCAGACCTGTTCACCATGCCCCAAGCTCGTATAAACCTCCGGCAATGCTCGTCAATGTCTTCCTTGTAGTCAAATGCAATATCCGTAAGAAGTAGCTCATGGGGACCGTCTCTCCGAGCACGACCAAATTATCGCAAATCTAGACAAGGATTGTAGGTTATACCTCCTCTGATTCCAAGTAACGGGACATTAGGGTATCCCCCACAACGATCAATGACTGTAGTGTCTTCCATAGCCTTGGAACTCCAAAGAATATATGTATGGGCAAGTGACATTATTCTATAGAACCATCCCAAACCTTCTTCGTTCTTCAGCACAGACTTAGGGAGGTGCGAAATAAACCACCTCGACAGCAATGACATGCAACACATAAGGGTCCCTCTTCTTCGCACAGTACGAGTGTAGAGGGCATACAAGATATCACCCATTAGAGTAGGCACGGGATTGCGAGAAAGGAAAATCTTAACCGCATTCACATCTATAAAGGAATATGGATTCGAGAAGAGGACCAAACCATAGATAAGGAGAGCCATGATATCTTCGAAAGCCTGAAAATCCAAGTTATCCCAGAACAGCTGAGCCTGATCTATCAGAAACTTGGCTAAGAAACCTTCGACCCCGCTTCATGTTTCCCAATTGGATACTACATCAGCCCGTTTTAGATGCAGAGCTGAAGCAATGTCTTCTGGTCTAGGAGTCTCTTCCATACCTGTGAAGGGCATCTGCTCAAGGATGGATATGCCCAATAAGTGAGAAAACTCTTCCAAAGTGGGAACCATCTGATAATCTGGAAAGGTGAAGCAATGATGCACAGGATCGAAGAACTAGAAAAGTACACTCATCATCTGCTCATCAAACTTTGAGGTAACCAGGCTAAGAAGCTGACCATGTCTCTTAATGAACATAGAAGTCTCAGAAACTCTTGAGGCTAACTCTTTAAGTTGAACAGGTATTTGCACAAAGTTAACTCGGATGGTATTTCTGCGCACGGAAGCCATAATCTGTAAAACAGAACAAAGATAAATCCTCTCGGTCTTTGAAATGGTTAGTATAATGCAGTATGCATGCTATGTTATGATGCATGATGTCATGATAAAAACAACATGTATAGCAGATAATAGGCATGGCAAAGGCAAACAAGTCACACAAAAGCCCTTAAGTTTAAGGCTTTCATGGGGTCAAAGGTACTACCCTCTTGAAGTTCAGTTGGTTTCAACATGTCCTAGCAAAAGTAACCGGGTTCTAGAAGTTCTCAATATCATTGACCATCCTCCATCGGTCATAGTTTCAGCTCATGCAATCTTTTCTTACGTCCGGAACCATCTCGAGAGTATGGTCTCAATGAGTGTAGCATCGAGTATCAACCAGTTCTCAGCTTTATACCGAGGCCGGCTATCTCACTACTTTCTAATGGCCAAGTTGGTCGATTAAAGGTTCTAAGGTCAGTTGATGCTTAACGACACACATAGCGGCCCCGTATTCTCCTCGTTTCTCTACAAGGGATACCGATACCAACCAATGTGCCACATCAACGTAGCTACTGCTTCATCCGTATTGGTCTACGTCGTACAGTTCCCTCACAGTTTATTGCTACTTACCTAAAAGGTGTCCCCAGATCCGGGTTAGGATCTATAGTAACTCCCAAACAAAACCCTTAAAAGTAAAGCAACCAAAACAAACAAGAGAAGCAATTTATGATGAACTAAATCCTAAGGTATACCCCACTTATTAAATCCCCAGCAGAGTCGCCAGTTCTGTGATACGGTGGAAGAACCGACTGTTTTGAAAATGCTAGTTTGCGCTTTGCGTTTGTATTCGCAAAATGTCGCGGTAAGCAAGAGTTGCCACTGACTTTTATTTTATCCAACTGGAAAGGAAAAAAGCACAGAAAAATTCCTTTTTCGAGATGTTTCTGAGTACGGGGGGTAGGTTATAGAAAGGGAAGGTGTTAGCACCCTTTCTATCCGTATTTATCTACGGGCTCTTAGGTACTTGCTCATCTTTTAAAATTGCTTGTGTGTTTGTGTTTTGAAAAGTTTTTGTTTTACTTCGTTTTAACCCTTGTTTCTGTCTTCAAGAGTGTTATGAAGTTGTTTTTGAAAACTTTGTTTGAAAAGAGTGTTTGGTGTGAAAAAGTTTGATTTGAGCAAGTACCTACTAGCATCTACCTACTCCAAAAAATATTGTTTATGTTCTTGTTTCCTTTAGACAACGCTCCCCTACTATTGAGAAATAGGAAGCACCATCGTTGGATTTGTAAGGGTCAATTCGAAAGGGACGTACGATCACTAAAGCAATGTTAGGACGTCTTAGTAATAACCCTAATATCTTAAGATCATATCTGAGGCAACCTTTCCAAGGCAACATTTCCGCATGGGACATTTGATCTTTGTTTAAACAGGAGGGCCACCACTAAGACACCCTATACTTAATGACCGTTTACCGAACGCAACCAAAGTGAGAGTATACCCTAGGAGTGCGCATGTGCGAGTGATTTGATTTCAAGTTATTATCTTTGCATATTAGGGTTTGCTAGCCATTTTAAATTAACATGCAATCTTGTCATACAATCCTATTAACATACATCTAACAGTTCATATTTGCGAGAATTAAAATGCGAGAAATAAAAACTACGCTATTACAAGGCTTCGGGGTAGGGATTAATTACATAGCCAAAAAACCCGTAAAAGACGATAAATAAAGAAAATCCTAATTAAACTATTACATACTGTGAGCAGTTACATTAATATTGCAAAAAATAGTAAACGCACGCGATGAATCGAGAACAAGAAATTTAGGGTTTTGACCCCAACTAAGCCTAATTAAAAGAGAAATCATTATTTTTGTGTTTTTTGTGTTATTTGAGAAAAATAGAGTTTAATTGAATAAATAAATAAAAACTAACTACTAATTAATTTAAATTAAGAAAAAATAATTAAATAATTAAATTAACCTATTTTTTGTATTTTCTTATTTTTGAGAAAGAAATAAAAATTAAATCAAGCTAACCCTAATTTTTTCTAATTGATTTTAATTATTTACAAAAAGTTATAATTACCCTAAATTAAATTAAACTATCATTAAATTAAATTTGATAAAATCATAAAAAAAACCTAAATCTAAATTTGTGAAACTTGATTTTGTGATTTTTGTGAAAAAAGAAATTAATTTAGGTTAAAAATAATTAAACTAATTGAATTAAATAAAAGAAAATAAAAATAAAGAATAAGAATGGGCCTGGTATGTTAGCAAAAGGAGGGGGTGTTGATGGAAAATTTGAGCCCAACAAACTCCTTGGCCCTTTTGACTTTTCCAATCTTATGCATGCGCTTGACTCATACCCATGGTGGACCTCCATTGGGAAGGCCTTAGATCTGGCTTGTTGATGATCTGATGGTTTGGACACTGGTGATATATGGTGGATGCCTTGTCATGTGGTACATTGAATCATCCTGAAAATATTGAGAAAATAAAATGCACACGTCTGGGATCGAACCCAGGACGTGTGCATCAAAGACTAATGGCCTTACCACCTGCGCTGGCTTGCTTAGTTGTACAAAGAATGACACACAATTATTATATGGTAAAAACAAAAAGCTAATCTCAAAAGGCGTTAATTTTCAAACTAGCCATTCACCGTCTGCCACGCCATCATCTTCCTCGTTGCTTCTGTCGTTTTAGATAGAAGACCTTTACCTACGGACACCAGGCGTAGGTATAACCCTGTGCATCTCCAAAAACCTGTGCAAGCATGATAAATCACAACCAATGGTACCAATCAACTCGTTACAACCTCACGAGCATCATGGTACCATTATTAATGGTCAATTGTCCCTGTACAAGAAAACCCTAAACACAAAGAGAAAACCCTAGCCATGGCACTTTGCTGTACAGTCAATGAAAACGCAATTAAATATAACCATTAGCTTGAAAACATCATAAGGTTTAAGAATATGCCAATCAATCATGTTAAAGATGCCAGAATTAAGGTTTTCGAATTCAAGAAAAGTGATAAATCGTATGAACCTTACAGCGTGTTTCAAGGCGTGAGATTTCTTGCTAACGATTGAATCTTGATCCTGGGGAGTCCAGCAATTGATTGGGATGACTAGAATTCTTTGAATTGATCTAAAACGTGGAAATCAGTTTGCCACTTTTCTTGAATTTTTTGAAACTTGCTTTCTCTTTTACACGCCTCCAACCCCCTTGCTTTTGATCAGCCATTGTTCCTTATGTACCCTGGAATGAATTAGGGTTGCAAACTTGTATCAAATCTCCCTTAATTATGATTATTGATTCATGATTTGATCCTTTGTGCAAATCTTTACAAATCAAGCAAAATGCAATCTTTTTGTATCCATATGAGCCTTGCACGATTTGATCTCACTTCCAGCTGTGTAATAGACCTAAACATGCACAAAATCTCAAGATTTGATTAGTTTTTGATTTTTCATTATTTTATTTTGATTTTATTTGATTTAATTGAAATAAAATCAAAATAAATAACAAAAATAAAAGAATTAAAAATGGAAGAGATCATGGGTCGTGGGTCACATTACAAACTCAGTGCAAACATAAAAAGTTGGGCCCATTTAGCAAAAATTGCAATTTTGGACACTTTTGACTTTTGGCAATTTTGCAAAAAGGGTCAACTTGGCCAATGCATAAATCTCTCAATTTTGACCATAGAGATGTGTTCTTGGACTTTTTAGAAATCTTAATATGTCCTCTAAGCAACCTTTTTGGTCTCATCACAATTGAGTCTTCCATGTTCATGTATGAAGCTTTGACCCAAAAGGTGTTTTTGTTGACTTTCCAAAATGACCTATAATGTCCAAATTCATAACTTCTTGTGAGTGCATATTTTGAACTTGGGAGATGAATATGGATTGTAGGTAATTGTATCCTATTAAAAATGAGCTTTGTATGGGTCATTTTTGATAAAGTATGAGAAAGTTATGTTTGGTCAAAAATTGAGTTGACTTTTCCTACAAAACCCTAATTTAGCAACTTTTGGGTTTTGATGAATTGTGAGAAATCCTTGAGGAATAATGATCAAATCTTGATCAAATGATGAAATTCACTTCAAAATTAGAATGTTTACCAAAAATATTGAAGTTTAACTGTATGTGGGCCACGGTTGACCTTTTCCCTAGCACGGTCGATTTTCAGGCCTTTGAGCAATTCACTGAGCAAATTTCCTCTGCAAGGCTTGAAACTTGACATGGATGATCTTGAGAACATATTAGGACAATGGTGAGCATTTGGGACCCTTTTGACTCAATCATCTTGATGCAAACTGAAACCCTAATTTGAGGTAGACTGCCTTAGGAGAGAGTTTGTCTGGTCAACTCTTGGACTTCCTTGAGCAATTTGAGGACCTTACTTGAAATGTATTGAGAAACATGGGAGGGCAAATTTTGGGGTACAACATAGGGAATGGGCTTAAGTATGCCATTTGGAGAGGTAGTGGATATTTGTTGGAGAAGGGCTTAAAGATGCCATCCAGAAATGGTTGCTGGACTGTATTTGTAAGCTAGACGACTACTACCTCAGCAGGATGATGAAGGAATATTGGATGATTAATACCTCATCAGGATGATGAAGGAATCTTGGACGACTACTACCTCAGAAGGATGATGAAGGAATCTTGGATGACTACAACCTCAGCAGGATGATGAAGGAATCTTGGATGACTACTACCTCAGCAGGATGATGAAGGAATCTTGGATGACTACTACCTCAGCAGGATGATGAAGGAATCTTGGACGACTTCTACCTCAGCAGGATGATGAAGGAATCTTGGATGACTTCTACCTCAGCAGGATGATGAAGGAATCTTGGATGACTTCTACCTCAACAGGATGATGAAGGAATCTTGGATGACTTCTACCTCAACAGGATGATGAAGGAATCTTGGATGACTACAACCTCAGCAGGATGGTGAAGGAGTCTTGGATGACTACAACCTCAGCAGGATGATGATGGAATCTTTGACGACTACTACTCCAAAAGGTAATGAAGGAATCTTTAACGACTACTACTCCAAAAGGTAATGAAGGAATCTGGATGACTGCTACTCCAAAAGGTAATGAAGGAATCTTTGATGACTGCTACTCCAAAAGGTAATGAAGGAATCTTGATGACTGCTACTCCAAAGGTAATGAAGGAATCTAGATGACTGCTACTCCAAAAGGTAATGAAGGAATCTTTAACGACTACTACTCCAAAAGGTAATGAAGGAATCTGGATGACTGCTACTCCAAAAGGTAATGAAGGAATCTTTAATGACTACTACTCCAAAGGTAATGAAGGAATCTTTAAAGACTGCTACTCCAAAAGGTAATGAAGGAATCTTTGACGACTGCTACTCCAAAAGGTAATGAAGGAATCTTGATTACTGCTATTCCAAAAGGTAATGAAGGAATCTTTGACGATTGCTACTCCAAAAGGTAATGAAGGAATCTTTGACGACTGCTACTCCAAAAGGTAATAAAGGAATCTTTAACGACTGCTACTCCAAAAGGTAATGAAGGAATCTTTGACGACTGCTACTCCAAAAGGTAATGAAGGAATCTTAATGACTGCTACTCCAAAAGGTAATGAAGGAATCTTTGATGACTGCTACTCCAAAAGGTAATGAAGGAATCTTGATGACTGCTACTCCAAAAGGAAATGAAGGAATCTTTGACGACTGCTACTCCAAAAGGTAATGAAGGAATCTTTGACGACTGCTACTCCAAAAGGATGATAACCTTTATCTGTTGATTGATCTTTCCTAAAAAGGTAAAGAGTTAGTTGTATGTAATGTCATGATGTATGCATTTCGTAATGATGTTCTCAAAATAAATGAGATTTGTGTTATATGTATTTTGTATGCATATGCTATGAATGTTGTTGAAATGTAATTTTGTCTTGGAAAAAAAATCCTTAACACGCGCTAGGGAGTTATTAAATCTCGGATTGCTGTTGAAGGGTGAGTGTGTCTTCAAACTTTGCTCAGAATGTTTCCACTGAGGATTCCTATTTTATTGTTTGAGGAGAATTCCGTTGGGGATGTTGAAAGCTCTGTATAGAGTGTTGATTCCTGCTTGGGAAAAAAGAGTTCAGGAGTCTTAGTCGTCTGTTGCTCTACTGGGGAGTTAAAGTTGAACTGATATCTGGTTGGGTCCAGGCTTCACAGTAACTTGCTGGGGATTGTAGAGTAGTCTACTGGGGAAGAGGATTCGTGGTCCTTTGATTTGTAGTAGTCGGAAAGGCAAACTCAAGTTTGGGAATCCTACTGTTTGTTGAGGAAATAAACCATATTACCGGTTTGCTTGAGAGGTGACGACTTCGTTGGGGGAAGGTTTTCAGAGATTAAACTCTTGCTGGGAAATCATCCTATGAGAAGGACTTTGGGGAGACTTGTCATTGCCCCTAGCAACAAATTTTTGTGGCATTGCAAATAAATGTTTGATTGTACGTAACCCTTTACTGAGATTGACGTTCAATGCCCCAAGTGACGGAGATGGAAACCTGCCCCTGGTTACTCTGCACTTCTTGAGAGGTTTCCTGGAATCTTGACTGGACTACCCCAGGTGTGCTAGATAGTGACATGTCATGTCCCCTTGTTGATAGGATTTTTTACAATGGAAGTATCATCCTTCTTGAAATGATTTTATTCACTAAGAGAGCTTTCGTTCACTGGATATTCGTTGTGTGAATTTATCCGCTGTCAAATAAATAGCCATATGCAAACAGTGATATTCAAATAAATGCAAAGTTTATGCTTGTCTTGAAGTTTTGAAAAACAAATTTTTAGCAAGTAAAGAAGTTTGTAATTCAACTCTGGATTTTGAATAAAGCCTTATAGGAGTCAGGATACCTTTTGTAACAATATGCTTTCGAACTAAGCCATGCTTCAATTAGGACTTTTGAAGGGTTGTAACGTGGCTTGGTTCACGGTTTAAGAAACAAAGGATAAAGGCTCAAAGGGTATTTGTACCCACCCGCTATTCGTGATGTTCTTCGGTCCTAAACTCAGCTAATTGTGCGTTTGAAACTCCAATTGAGTCTGGAATGACGTTTTGGTGATGGTTCTGACAAGTTAGGTTTGTCGGAAGGTACTCATTTTTGCAACATTTTTTTTCATGTTGTTGATGATTTATAGTGACATCTTTCTTTTGATTTGTTATCCCTGATTTTTTCCTGACTGTTCTTGTTTTGAGATTACAGTCAGCGGGATGCCCCAGTTTTTCTTAAGTCTCTTTTGTAGGTTTTGACTTAGTGGGCCTTTTTTTTTCTTTTTTTGAGAGATAATGACTGCCTATGTGATAGGGAACCATCACCGTCTTTTGATTCCAAAGGAATTTTTCTTGACGTCATTTGTTATATTACGAGATGAGAGTTTGTGGCTTAACACGCGTTTGAATTAACTGAGAGACTACCCTGCCCCAGATTTTGATTAAAGGTTTTAATTTGTGTAAAAAGAAAAACTTCTACTTCTTTGGCTTGAAGGGGTTGACTAGGGATTATCTTCCTTATAACTCCAGTGTTTAGGATTTGAAAGAACACATGTATATCGGCAGCAAGGTCTGTTCAAAAGCATAATGTATGAGATTATGGCATTGTTTTCGTCATCCTCCGTCTAAAGGCTTGTAACTTTTAGCAAGAGTTGAATGTCATAAAGAGAGTTAAAAGCATAGTTTAAATGTAATGAAAACGAATGGATTTATTCAAGACAAGCATATGCAATGCATTAATGAAACAGAGTTTGATATTAATAGATAATTGTTTGAATAACAAGAGGAATTACAAACGAAAATTCAAATGAAACAAAAGCCTCCTTGTTGGACTTGTCACTTTAGGTGGTGAGCCTTTGAGGGACGGCAGAAGAATTCAGTCTGTCCATCTTGCGTGAACTCCAGCACTCCTTTGTCGATCAGGTTTTGAATCTTGTACTTCAACGCCCAACAATCATTTGTATCATGTCCAGGACTATCAGAATGATAGGCACATCTGGCATCGGGATTGTAGCTGGGAGAAAAAGTTTTGGGATTTGGATGAGGTCTTATTGGTGTAATCAGATTCATCCTCAACATGTGTTGCAAAGCTTGGGACAGTGGTATGTTGATGTTGGTAAACTGTCTTTTGGGCTCGCTTTGCCTTTGCTGATTTTCTGGTTGATGTTGACGAAGTCGTTGTTGGGCTCGTGACGTGGAAGAAAATTGGGAAGGTCTTCTCTCCCTTAAACCGGCTTCTTGTCTCATGGGAGGCTAAATGATGATTTGATCCCCAATCCTAGGTGTTTGCCCCATTTGGTTACATCCATCCCGACGAAGATTGTTGATGAGGACTCTCAGCTCTTCTTGTCCCTGAGCCAGATTTTAGATAAGAGCCATCTGGCCCACCAGTTGTCCCATCATTTGGACCTTCATTATGGCTATCTCAGTTTGTAGCCGCTCCAACTGGTCATTTCTGTCGTTCTCAGGATTCCCCATGATCATGCCCCTAGTGAGGAGAGCTTTCACCTCTTCTTGCCCCTTGGATAGGTTCAAGAACATTTCTTGGAGTTGAGTGTTTTGAGCATGGATGTCTTTCACCATTTTTTCCATATCCATCTTACTGAAATAGACAGTAGGAAGATAAGGATACTTGTATGGGAGAAACCTGTCATGATATGATGCATGATAAGTGTATGCATGTTTTCAAGGATCTCGCGGGGTTAGTAGTTGCTTACAGTTTTGGATTTGATAACTTTGTATCGGTGGATGTCCTTCCACGAGAATTAAGCTCACCATGTCAAGTGGGGCATAGCACTTGACTCAAGTTGTTGTACTTGATCTTTGACGGTGTTTGTTTAGAGGAAAATAAATCCTCTTGCCCCTTGACAGACGTATGGTTCAACGTAACCCTGTATCAAAGACCCTCGAGATCCTCTAAATGGTTATTGAAAATGCTATGGTATGATGTTATGATGTTATATACAGATATGCGGGGTAAGCAAGTTGGTATACAAATAATCATATCCACACAAAGCAGACAAATCCTTAGTTTTAGGCTTGCATGGATTTTTGTAGGTAAGTACCCTCTTGAAGTTTAGTTAGCTTAACGTGTCCTAGTTAATAGTAATCGGGTTCTAAAGGATCTCAATATCACCGACCTTTCTCTTAGGCATTGTCTTAGCACAATCAATCTTTTCTTGCGACCGAGATATCCCAAAAGTCTAGCCTCAATGAGTGTAGTATCGAGTATCAACTAATTTTCAGCTCTACACCAAAATCGATTATCTCACTACGTCCTAATGGCTAAGTTTGTTCAATTAGGGTTCTAAAGTCAGTTAGTGCTTCATGACGCCACTCAGCGGCCCCATATTCTCCTCGATTCACCACGAGGGATACCGGTACCCACAAATGCGTCACACTAACATAGCCATTGTTTCAACCATATCGGTCTACGCCGTACAATTTCCATAATCTATTGCTATTTACCTAAAAAGGTGTCCCAGATCCGGGTGGAGGATCAAAGAAAACCCAAGCAAGGAACCAATAATGTAAAGCAAGAAATTCAAACAAATGAAGGCAAGTAAATGTGATCTAACCCTAAGGTAACCCCACTTTTAGAATTTTCCCCAGCAAAGTCGCCAATTCTATGATACGGTGGGAGAACTGACTTGAGGTTTTGCGTTTGTGTTTGCAAATGTTGCAGTTTAGCAAGAGTCGCCACCGACTTTTCTTTTATCCAAAAAGGAAAGGTGAAAAAGCACAGGAAAGACCTTTAGAGATGTTTTTGAGTTCGGGGGGTAGATTATGAAAAGGGAAGGTATTAGCACCCTTTTCATCCATGGTTTTCCATGGGCTCTTAGTTACTCGCTAGATCACTTGCTTTTGTTTGAATGTGCTTGTGGTGTGGGTTTTGAAAGTACTTTTGAAAATGGAACTTCGTAATGGTTCTCGTTTCTATAAGAACGCATACAAAGTGTTTGTTTCGAAAATAGTTCAAAGATGTATTTGTGAGATGTGTTTTTGAAAGTGATTTTGAAAAGGTGTATTCTTTGTAATGGCTCTCGTTTCTATAAGAACGTGTACAAAGTGATGTCTTTCGAAAATGTTTCAAAATGAGAGTGTGGGTGTATAAAGTGTTTTTATTGTGATCAAGCGAGTAACTAGGAGCGAATCTACCTACTCAAAAGGTCTTAGATGTGTTTTTCCTCCTCCTTTAGATGTTACTATCTTACCATTAATTTGGTAAGAATCCCCATCGTTGGATGTGAAGGGACAAGCGTTTGGGACGTTTGTATAGTCATAGAAGGAAACCTATGGGACGTTTTAGCAATGTCGTTTAGGGACTAGATCGTTTACCGAAGGCAACATCGAGGGTCATCAAGGGACTACGACCTTTTATCGAGGGTCTTTTGCTAAAACGCCCATGCTCGAGGGACGTGACTATTTTTGATAGGCAACAAAGTGAGATTACCCTAGGGGCACTAGTGTGCAAGTGTGTTTGATTGCATGCATTTAGTCTTGATTAGGGTGATCTATTTGTTGGTTTTAGTCTTGCCATACACACCCTAATTACTAACAATATATGAAAGCAATAAATTACAGAAATGTAAAGTCCTACGCTATTACAATATTTAGGGGGATGGGGTGTACAAATTTATGAATGGGGGTTGCAAGTAAAAATAAGTCCTAAGTTACTATTACAACCATATTGAAATGTACAATATAAGAAAGAAAAGGGACTTGTTTGGAAAATGTTTTTGTCTTAAGGAAATAAATTAAAAGGAAAATATTTTTATGTCTTTTTGTGTTAATAAAAAAAAGATTTAATATTAAAAATGATGAAAAAGAAAATAAATGAAAGATAGAAACAGCGTGCTACTGCAAGCAAAATAAACAAGGATCAGAAGTTCTGAATCCAGGCGTGTGATGACTCAGAAAGGAATGTCTGTGGAATCAGAAGTTCTGGATTGATACGCTCTAAGGCCCTGCAAGAAACGTCAGAGGGAAAGGGAACAGAGGTTCTGGATTGGTAAATTCTGAAGTCCTGCAAAAAACATTAGAGGAAAAACACAGAGGTTCTGGGTGGTGTTCAGCCAGTGAACCAAAAGTCAGAAGTTTTGTGTTACGCTAAAACAGTGAGTAAACATCAGCAGTTCAGTGCGTTATCAGCATGTAAGCATCAGAAGTTCAGTGTATTTGACATGTAAGGAGAAACTCATAAGTTATGTGTTATGTTCGAACAGTGAATGAATCATCAGAAGTTCTGTATTATGCTGAGCCAGTGAGTGAACATCAGAAGTTCAGTGTGTGTTAACAGTGAGAAAAAACATAGAAGTTCTGTGTGTTAAAATAGTGAAGAGAACTCAGAGGTTCTGGGTGCTTAAATAGTGAGAAAATCCTAGAAGTTCTGTGTGTTAAAATGGTGAGTGAAAAACAGAAGTTTTGTGGTACATCAGCACAACGATAATTTATTCAGTTTTCAACAAACAGCATATCAGCACAACAGTTTATAGAAGTTCTGATCCCAATCATGAGCCTAGCCTTAATTAAGAGGTTCTGATCCACAGTTTTTCTACTTATGCAATGATATGGACAATATTAATACTATGATATTTACATGCTAATGATGTTCAGAATGAAAAACAAGCAAAGTCAGAAAGACTTGCCTTGAACCTGGAACGTGGGCTTGGAGCTTTAAGTGGCTACCTTTGGATGCTCTGAGTCAGCAAGAGCAACGGAAGAGGAAATGTCAAGCTCTTTGATTCAAAGGGAAGAACAAAGGTTTGGATTTCTGTTGGGGATTTCTGGATTTTTTATGGAGGTTTCACAGCTTTGTTTTCTCTCCTTTTGCCCACCTCTCTCCAAAAGCCATCCCCTTGAACGTGTGATGGAGACAAGTATAATAGATGGTTTTTTGTGATTTTAGGGGGAAAAAACATATGAGTTTTAAACACTTTTGGCATATTTTTCCTTTGCTTTTTAATCACAGTTTTCGTATGCTAGTTTGGTGCAATTATGGGATGCATGTGTAGGCTGAACTAGCTGTTGGTTATAGGTCTGCAGCAGGTTGTATAAACAATGTTTTGGGATTTGGTCAAGTTCTGACCAAAGCGTTGAATATAACCCTCATATGCTAAAGCGCTGCCTTGTTCTGGAAGCAAGCATGGTGGTTGTCAGCAGGAATTAAGGAAAAGCAAAAGCAAAGCATGGGCCTAGTACCAACGTTTGCTATCCCAAGACAGTAGAGGTACACGTGGTGAAAGCCCTTTGGATAAAGACTCAGAAAATGGTTGTGAGCATTAAATGAGCATTAATTGATGATGAGACTTATCACAACCAGAAATCCTGCAACGTGAGATTCTACACCAAGGCTTAGTTCTGGATCAGAAGTTCTGAGCTTGCGTAGCAACCAATCTTCTGATCCTCTTATCTTCTGGCTTCAGCATGTTCTGAAGGAGCTTTCATACTTTCTATAAAGCTTGCAGCACGCTTTTTAACCTTATTTGAATTACCCTGGCAAACTCTGACTGAGCTTTTGTGAAAGCTTGCCCAGAAGTTCTGACCAAACTCTGTCTTGAGAATATCCAGAATTTGCTGAGCGTTATGGTGATAATCTGGTCAGAAGTTCTGACCTTGCCATATTTCTTAAACGCTTAGAAAAATTCTAAGTATTTAGAATTTGACTTTTCCAAGGTAAAATTTGACTTCTGAGATTCTTGATGAAACAAACTTCATATTCCAACATGTCTTGATGAAATATGATTTTTGAGATTTGATTTTGATCCAAAAGTCAAAGTTAGACTTCTCAGTGTGAAAATGACCATTTTTCCCTTGTGGATGATTTTCTTGAAAAATTGCAGTTCAAGGCTTGGAATTGGATGGAAGCAAACTTGAGGGTCCAGGGTGATCCTTTGAGAAATGAGAGGGCAAATTTTGGGGTACAACAGTACCGAAGAAGACAAGAAGGAAGTCAAGGTGGGTGCCAATCTGGAACCCAGTGTCAAGAAGCGTCTGACTCAGTTGCTACATGATTATGTCGAGATCTTTGCCTGATCGTACGAAGACATGCCAGGACTTGATGTTGATATTGTGGTACATCGTCTACCAACAAAAGAAGATTACCCTCTGGTAAAGCAGAAAGTTCATCGCATGCGACTAGACATGTCAGAGAAGATCAAAGCTGAAGTCGTGAAACAATTCAACACCGGATTCTTAGCCGTCACCTCCTATCCACAATGGGTCGCCAATGTTGTTCCCGTTCCTAAAAAGGACGGCAAAATGCGCGTGTGCATGGACTACAGAGATTTGAATAGGGCAAGCCCTAAGGATGATTTCCCACTTCCCCACATCGATATTCTGGTTGACAACACCGCACAACATAAAGTGTTCTCATTTATGGACGGTTTCTCAGGTTACAACCAAATCAAAATGGCGCCTAAGGACATGGAGAAAACAACCTTTGTCACACAATGGGGAACATTCTGTTACAAGGTTATGCCAATCGGGTTGAAGAACGTTGAGTCAACCTATCAGCGTGCCATGGTAGCTCTATTTCACGACATGATACATCATGAAATAAAGGTCTATGTGGACGACATGATAGCCAGATATCAAACTGAAGAGGAATATCTTGACCATTTACAGGTTGAGGTTGAACCTGAATAAATGCACATTCGGGGTAAGGTCTGGTAAACTACTAGGCTTCGTCATCAGCAGTAAGGGTATCGAAGTGGATCCTTCCAAGGTGAAAGCAATACAAGAAATGCATGCTCCTCGTACTGAGAAGGAAGTCAGAGGATTCTTAGGACGGCTAAATTACATTGCCAGATTCATTTCTCACTTAACAGCTACTTGTGAACCAATCTTCAAATTATTGAAGAAAGATCAAGTAGTCAAATGGAATAATGAATGCCAAACTGCCTTCGACAAGATCAAAGAGTAACTGCAAGAGCCTCCTGTTTTAATGCCACCAGTCGAGGGAAGACCCTTGATCATGTATCTAACTGTGTAGGATAATTCAATGGGGTGTGTGTTGGGGCAGCATGACGAGTATGGCCGAAAAGAGCAAGCTATTTATTACCTTAGCAAAAAGTTTACCGACTGTGAAACAAGATATTCACTGCTCGAGAAAACTTATTGCGCTCTGGCATGGGCTGCTCACCGGCTAAGATAATATATGTTGACCCATACTACCTTATTGATATCCAAGATGGATCCAATATAATACATATTCGAGAAACCTGCCCTCTCTGGGAGAATAGCAAGATGGCAGATGATCCTGACGGAATATGACATTCAGTATACTACCCAAAAAGTAATAAAGGGAAGTGTACTAGTCGATCACCTTGCTCATCAAGCGGTGGATGACTACCAGTCCATGAAGTTCGAATTCCCAGATGAAGACATCATGATGGTAAACAACATTGAAGAACTCAGACCATATGACGAACCTGAACAAGGATCCTGGTGGACCCTGGTTTTTCATGGGGTGCCCAACGCACTCGGCAATGGTATAGGTGTTGTACTCATATCCCCTGAAGGATGTCGCACTCCCTTCACTGCAAGACTCTTTTCAACTTTAAAAATAACATGGCAGAATACAAAGCGTGCATTTTTGGTCTCAAAGCTGCCATAGATTTGGGGATCAAATCCTTAAGTGTATTCGGAGATGCAGCCTTGGTCATCAGTCATATCAAAGGAGAATGGGACACTAAACACCCAAACCTCATTGTAGCGGTAGAAATGTTCAAGACTAAGCCATTGGATTGACTAGACTTTATACAAATCAAAATAAAAATTGCCACCGCGCTTTATTGTTTCCAAAGGAATGGGAAAAGAGTGAATAACCCAAAAAAGAAGGGGAGAGATTCAAGGTAAGGGGGTTGCTTATGCAAAGGGAAGGTATTAGCACCCTAAACATCTACGGTACTCCGCAAGAGCCTCTTTGTAAAATCTGTATATTTTGGCTGCGAAAAAATGTTGTATATAAAAAGTGGATGGTGGAGGTAATAAAAGAAATATATTTATTTTATAATTTTTTTTGCACCCTCCGCAGTTGCGAACCTTTAGTGCCTATGTACCACCTTTTTGTGCAATAGGGGATCAGGGTACACGTAGTTCCTTTTTTAAAAATTTAAAACACAAATACGTTGGTTAATTTTATGACATAAAACATCATCGTCATTGTCCGTGTGGAAAACATACCTACTACCCACAATCATGAGAAAGGAGAATTTGCATCATCTCAAAGTGGAGGATATGACCTGGATCTTAAAATCAATAATGCCTCACTCAACACCCAAGTGGAAAATATCTCTCTTCACTACATATTGTAGAAGTATAGTTGTTTGCATCACTACAATGACTGACAAGAGTTCAATCTTTTTTTGAGAAAAGTTTAAAGATAAAAGCCAAAGTGGCAAAAATGGTTTAAAATGAGATTGATTGACTTTTAGTCTTCTCACAAAAAAAATGTCAAGGTATTATTAAGTTGATTGGAGTTTATTTATGAAAATGTTTTGAAAATGCATGGACATAAGTCCAAGTTTATTATGAGAGTGGTTCAAGTTTAAAAACAAGAAGAGTTTTCAAAAGGAGGAAGAAGATTTTTGAAATTAAAGAAGATGGGAGGAGAAGAAGGGACTATCCTAAAGCATAAGATAAAAGCTAGGGATAAGAACCATCTAACCAACAAGAAGCCAATACTTGACATTATGAGCCAAGATAGAATTCCCATTCCTTGGATTGAAACCAATCAGGCAAAAAAAAACTAGACCTCTCGAGAGAACCAAACTTCAAGTGTATTAAGTCTTCACAAAAATTGGGCAGAGTAACGGCTGTATACGGGTGAATTCCAGATTACAAACAAAGGGTGTAATCACAAAAACCTGCACACAAAAACAAACAAGAAACCCAATGTATTGAGGTAAACCTCAAGAACTCCAGACAAAATAATTAGATAAGATCACAAGGTCTCCAAGATAGTCCAAGGTTTCTAATCCTAAGTTCAAGAAAAGTCCCATGCTCCATAATGCCAAGGATAGTAACCAAATAGTCCAAGTACCATTAAAGATTTTTTAGCGTTTATGTTGATTATTAAGTATCTTAAGAAAGGAAAAGAAAAGCTCAAGTGAGCAAAATAAAAATGGCAAGAAAGTAAATGCTCAAATGAGCAAAGATGAAAATGGCATGAAATGTAAATGCTAAAAGTAATAGTACATAAAGCATAAAAAATAATAAAAGTATAAGGTAAAACAAGTCAATAATTAGTGGTTAGTTGGATGACAATCTTGAAGCTTGCATTTGGAACTCATTAGAGGATTGGTTGAACCAAAGCCTCCACACAACAAGTTGCATTTGCTTTTTGTCAAGTATATCATCCATTTGGAATTCTCATAAGTACCATTTAATGATCAACGATGTTTAAGTGATCCGCGTTGACAAAAGGTGTTGTAGATCCATTAGAGGATTGGTAGAACCAAAGCCTCCACACAATGAATCTCAAGGTTATTGGATCAAAGAGATCAAATTAACATACTTGGGCTTGCAATCATAAGTTTGGGTCACGAATGATCATTTATTCGAATCAGGACAAAATTTAGTGCTATGTTAAGCAATCGTAAGTGGACTTATATAGAAGTCGCACCTATTTTGAGGTCAATCAATAGTAATATATGCATCATTTGTTTTGAGACATGATATAGAGATCATGCTCCAACAACATTTAGTGCAATAAGAAAGGGATGAGATGAAGAGGGATGGGGAAAACAATATACAAACCACATTTGAATTAAATTTTAACCAAACTATTATTAAAATCATTCATCCATTTTTGTGGAGTTAAACTCAATACCATGGATCCAATGATGTTAATAAATTTCATGATCCAAAATCTAACCCAAGATCAGCCAGAAAATAGTCACAAAATAATATCACATTTAATATACACAAAAGGGTTTAAAAATTGTTTTAAAAATAGAAAATGTTGAGAAAAATATCAACTATGTTCTAATTAATCAAGAAATGAAAAGTAAGACCATAGAAAAATCAGAAAAAGGCTCAAATAATTTTACAAAATTTTTTGGTAATTTTTTAAAGTCAGAAACTATTTTTTAAAATTAAAATAAATGGGTAAAATAAACAAAAAATGGTAAAAAATAGTAAAGTCAAAACAAAAATAAAATAAGGTAACCAATATTTTCACAATATCATTGGATCATTCCATAATTTTTTCAGAATTAAACAAGAATTTTTTTTATTAATAACCAAGTATTAAAAAAATATTTCGCAAATAACCGGGTTTCGGAAAAAATTACGCAAATAACCATGTTTGAGATGGCTCCACAAAGGAGGAGCCAAGTCATTTGGCGCATGCACCTAGGGTTTTGCCCTAGGCGCCATCTCACTTGGCGCCTCCATTGGCTTTTAGCCAAGTGAGATGGCGCATGCTCCTTAAAAAGGAGAGGAGGCGCCATCTCACTTGGCGCCTAGGGCAAAACTAGGGTTTTTTGCTGTTTTATAAATAATTCGTCCGTTTCTTTGAAATTTCTCACACTTTCTCGCACTGTATTTTTATTTTGTACTCCTTTATTTATGTAATGACGTCGCCTATGATTTTTAGCAGAGATGGTTACGTTATATTCTCCGCCACGAAACCCGCGATGAAAATGAAATTCTGGCACATTCACTCCATGGAGCGTCTGAAGCGGGAGTTGATGCGGTGGCTAGATGGAGACATCGCCGAGGGGGAAAAAATTCTAAGGATCCAGCGAAAACGAACAACAACCTCGCATGCGACAGGAAGACCTAATGTGTGGTTGGAGGAAGTCAAAACAGACAGTGATGTAATGCTGATGATGCATGGGTCAGATGAAATTGTGTTAACAGTTGTAATTTCCTAGATTGATTATCGTTAATCATTGTTGTACGCGAAAACCCTAATGTAATTTCCTATATTGATTATCGTTAATCATTGTTGTACGCGAAAACCCTAATGTAATTTCCTATATTGAATTTCTTAAATTGTGTGAACAGTTTTATTAACGGAAAACCCATAATGTTTACAACACAAATATTGAAAAGATTTATTGTATTACAAAATTTATGTGGTCGAGCCAGACGCCCGATTCGGACAGTTTTTGCGATTGTGTCCGACCTGACGGCATAAACCACACTTTCTTTCCAACCTGTCAAGATCGTCCATTTCTGTTGTTATGCGCCTGCTTTTGGGACGACCCTTCTTGTTCCTTCGCAATTTGGTCATATGCCCCCATCTTTGGCCATTGTCGTATGACCTAGTCCACTTTTCGACCGGTATATTGTCGATCCACGTACCGGCTTCTGGGTTAGACAAACGGATCTCGTTGCGGTAATATTTGAATGTGGGCTGTGTCAGTGCGTATCCCGCATTCATCACCGCTTTCCTCAATGTTTTGTCCTTGACCTCCCTCGAGAAATTCTGGACGATATGCCTGACGCAATAGACATGCGTAGAAGGAGGGTCATGCCAACCATTTGCCGGATTATTATAGGCACTTTCAATGGAGGCATGTCTGTCCGAGATCAAACAGAGATCTGGTTGAGGAGCCACGTGTGTACGAAGATTTTTCAGGAAAAAGCTCCAAGCACCACCGGTCTCCCCCTCGACAAGGGCAAACGCAACGGGGAAAATGTTATTGTTGCCATCTTGTGCAACTGCCATCAAAAGCGTGCCTTTGTACTTCCCATACAACCAAGTCCCGTCTATTTGTAGAATTGGTTTGCATGATGCAAACCCTGCGATGCATGGTTGAAAAGCCCAAAAGACGCGACTGAATATTCCGTTGCCATGTAGTAGACTACCATCTTGAGCGTACGCTGGCAATGTTTCCAAAACATAAACACTACCTGGAGAATATGTCTTGAGTGCATTTAGGTAGCGGGGAAGTTCTCGGTATGACTCCTCCCAGTTTCCGTACACCCTTTCAATCGCCTTAGTCTTTGCTAACCACGCCTTACGGTAAGACGGAGTGTAGTTAAAAACCGTGGTGATGTGGGAGATGATTGTTTTCACCTTCAAAGAAGGGTCGTTGCTGACCAGGGGTAGGATTTCTTGACATATTAGATCATGGTTGAGTTTTCGGTGGTCTTGTGATTGAGTGGAACTTACACAAGTATGGGTAGTCATGGAACCTATGACCCAGCAGTCACCCCTTAGTCTGTATGAAGCGGTCAGCTTGAACATGCAGTCAGGGTGGACACACTTGATCTTGTACCTTTCCGGGTTTACACGATCCACCTTATAATCAACCGAGTTGAGCATGTGAAATTTTTTGATGGCCCTTATGCATTCCTCTCTATTACGAAACTTGTCCTTCTCTTTTAAATTTTCATCTGATTGCATATACGGTTGGAAAAACAAGTCCATAGAAGGTTCATCTCCGCCCATGTTGAAGTTTGTCATGTGCGTAGGTGGTGTGTAGATTTTGTCGGTAGGAATACTTGGGATGCCATCATCGTCAGAATCGTCGTTCACCATTTCATCGAACTCTAACTCGTTATCTTCTTCTTCATCATCAACTGCATCCACCTCATCTTGCTCATTCTCCAAAGGATCAACCTCCTGTGTCACCGGAGGCTCTACCTCCTGTGTCACCGGAGGCTCTTGAAACAGAACGTACAACTCAATAGAGTCGTTTCCAGAATAGACATGGCTGGAAATCATGTTCTGGAAATCCTCGTCATCTTGAATTTCAACCTTATAAAATATGACTTGGTTGTTTCCAAAAAAGACTGGACTCTGATAAAATATCTGGGATACCGGGCCTCGTTCAAGTTTGGCCTCCAATCTTTTCTTAAAGTAGGAGAAATTTGCTTTCCCGTTTAAGAGAAATCGGACATTGTCGGTGTTTCTAAACAAAAACCCAACTGTGGGACACATGTATGTCTCACCGTTGAAATGTGCTTTGACAACAAATTGTGGTGAAGAGGCCATTGTGTAGAATTGTTTTAGGTATGAAGGTGGGAATGTTTTGGGTTTATTGATTATATGAAGGTAAGAATGCTGGAATGTTTGAAGGTTAGATGACTGATTCGAAGGTTGGAAAATTTTACAGTTTATGTGAATGAATGTTATGTTCAACCTAAGGCAAAATATTTCAATTAAGTAAGTGATGCAACCCCCCAAGGCTGCCAATAATATTACATGCATGGGCTTATGCTGCCACCTAGCCTGCCACCCATCAACTCCAATGGCCTTGCATGCAACAGAGAAAGGAATCCCAAAGGCTGTCACGTAGCCTGAGCCAATGCTGTAAAACGTGACACCTCTTATTCGCCAAATGGGGTGGCGACAACATTCATTTTTGTACTATTTCGCCAAGTGAGATGGCGCCTCCCTTACTGTCCAATCGTGAGATGGCGCCTCAATTTTGGTTATCTCTGTCTAATACGCAACGCGCAGGAAAGGAAAAAAAAAAATTTTTTGACCTAATTTTGCACATAGGCGCCATCTCATTTGGCTTAGGGCTTTCCATTTGCCCTTAGGCGCCAAATGAGATGGCGCCTCCCTTATAAAAATAGGAGGATGCGCCAAATGAGATGGCTCCTCCTTTGTGGAGCCATCTCAAACATGGTTATTTGCGTAATTTTTTCCGAAACCCGGTTATTCGCGAAATATTTTTTTAATACTTGGTTATTAATAAAAAAAATTCATTAAACAATATATAAAAGTATTTTTAAACATTTAAAACAAATCAAATAAGTGTAAAATTTATAAAAAATACCAAAACACAAAATTAAATTGTGAAAAAGTAAAAGTCAGAAAGAGAATAATCAAAAATATTTTCCATAATTGTTTCAGATTTTTTGGACTAAAAATGAATTTTCTATGATTTTTTGAAATTTAAAACAATTAAAGTATAAAAATCAGAAAAAGAAAATAAACGTAAAATGTGTGGACCATTGGATGAGAGTCAAAACATGTTAGTAATCAAATCCAAGGGATCTGGCGCGCTGTGCATATCATGGTCAATAGTGAATATTGTACAGAATCATTAATTAAATCAGAATTTGAAAAAAACCGATGGCGCGCCTTCATTGGTTGGAAGATGACACGTTGGTCATCTTCAACCTCTAGCCATCACGAATTGCAGGTCTCTCAAACTGTAAAATCAGAAGCTCAGACCTATGCCATTCGCTTCGTCTCTTCAAGACAAAGACAACCACACCCTCGCGCCAAATTTATATAAATTGTAGCTCAAGCAATTTGAAAGAAAAGTTTTGAAAAGGGATTTGAAATTTCATGGTCAAAACGTGTTTCCAGTAAAAGGTAAGTGTTGCTACTAGAACCAAGGCAATGAGAGCAACACAATGATATCAGAGTTTTGAAGAATTGATGAAGGAATCTACCTATTGAAGTTGAGTTGCAGAGCTCTGAAACTGGACTTCTATGGAGCAGTATAGGGCACGATTCTTGAATGTAATTATGTGGTTAGCTTCAGGGAAGATCAAGGAAGGTGAATTGATGGAAAAATAGGATTGAAAAAGGCTCGAGAATGGATTTTGAAGTTACTGAATTCTGAGTTGTGAAACAAGTTTGGTAGGGTGATTCTGGCTATCCAAGCTTGGGAAAATGAATGGGATAGTATATGTATTTATAGGAGAAGCGAATGGGATCAAAAGGAAGAGTGAATGATGCATTTTGGAGGGAATTCGTGCAAACCTGATGCATGAGTGAAGTGTGATCCAAACTTCACCAAAACGCATCCAATTCTTGCATTTTGATGCACTAATCCACTTGGGAAAGTTGGCTAATCATGTTTAGACCCAAAACGCATGTTAATTTGAGGTTTAGAGGTTGTAACATGAAATTCAAATTCTGACTTGCAAGGAAACTTCAATTCCAAGTTACCATTTTTGAAACAATGGCATTCTCAGCTCAAGGGGTCTTAAGGCATGATTCTTGATGCTTTAGAAAGATGAGGTTACAAGCTTTGCAATGGAAAAAGAATGGATTTAAATGGAAGCTTTAGCTGAAAGTTGTATTGAGTCAAAGTTGGAGAAAAAGGGTTGACTTTCCATACTTAGAAATATTTCAAATTCTTCTTCAAAAATGACCTATAATGTCTTGCATCCAAACATGGCCTTCCACTTGGAATTTGCTCTTGACCAAAAAAGATGGCATGAAGTAGATCTCTTGAATGAAATTTTGAAACTTGAATCATTCAAAATCTCCAAAATTTGAGCAAGTTATGACTTGTTGAAGTTGGCAAAAAATCATGAAATTACCTATAATCTTTTGCATCTTTAAGGCAACTTCCATCCATTTTCCCACTTTGCACCTGTAATCTTTCTTCCTCATCAAGTATATTCCTCATGAAAACTCCTTGGAACCTTTGAAGTTATTTGTTAATAACCTTTTGAAGAGAATGATGTCTTTGGAATCACTCAAAAATACCAAAAGGTGAGCAAGATATACTCCTTTGAAGTTCAAAACCCTAGCTCTTAGATCAAGAAAATGCTTTGAGGAACTTTGACAAGCTTGAACAAACTTCTTGTACCAACATTCTTGCTTTGTGAATAGAAGTTGTTGAGGATGATAATGAGGACTCATATCCATATAAAACCACTTCCATATCTGTGATCGGTGGATCTGGAACTGACTGTTTAACGCTGGTTCGCGAAATGTCGCGGTAAGCAAGAATCGCCACCGTCTTTTATTTTCTCCAACATGGACAGGACAAAAGCACAACAAAATTCCTTATGAGATAGTTTCTCGGTTCGGGAGGTAGATTTATAGAAAGGGAAGGTGTTAGCACCCTTTCTATCCATGGTTATCCATGGGCTCTTAGATACTTGCTCATTGTGTTTTCAAAAGTGTTTGCTTTTCAGTTGTGAGTGGGTTTTGAAAAAGTTTCGTTTAAATATTTCAGATCGACTCTTGTATCAATCCTCAAGAGTGTTTGAAAAATTGTTTTGAAAGCTTTTTGAAAGTGTCAGTGTGAAAAGAGTTTTGATTTGTTTTTGAATAGAGCAAGTATCTACGAGTCATCTACCTACCCTAAGGAATTAGGCTGTGTAAATATCCTTAAGGTAGTGCCATCCCACCATTGAGAGGTAGGTAGCACCACCGTTGGAGGTGTTCGGGTCAATTCGTTTGTAGGGACAGTGTGGTCACCAGAGCAACAGTAGGACACCTTAGAAGCTACCCTTATGCCATTGATTCTTTTTATTCCGAGGCAACCATTTTGAGGCAACTATTCCGAGGCAACCGTTTCGAGGCAACTTGTTTCGAGGAAACTAGATCAATGGACATAAGGACTTACTAAGACGTCCTATACTCGACGACCACATTTCGAGGGCAAGGCAACAGTGAGGCGTACCCTAAGAGTGGTGTGTGAATTTGTGTGTTATTTTCATGTTAATATTTGTCTTTGATCATGCATTTGTGAGCTACGAGTTATTTTTAATTTAGGCCATACATTCTTTCATGCAAAGTTTAACAGTTTAAGAGTGTGGAAGTTTAAATGCGGAAAGTAAAGTCCTACGCTATTACAAGGCGCGGGTCTATACATCGCCAAATTAACAAAGACCCGTTTTGAATAAAAATGCGGAAAGTAAATAAATTCCTAATTACTATTACAAGGCTTGAGCAATTACATAATATTCACAAAGGAAAATAAAATAAATGCGCGAAAGAATTAAAGTTGAACGTTCGAGGGCGTTGGGCCCTTTTGAAATTAAATTAAATTAAAGGTTAATTAATTATTAAATTAAAGAAAAGAAATGTTTTTTTAGGTTTTTTTTGTATTTATGAAATAAAGAAATTAAAATTGAAGAGAAACCCTAATTCTAAGTTGTTTTTAATTATTAAAGAAAAATATTAAAGTTTAACCTAATTTACCAAATATTTAATATACATATTTATTTACAAAAATATTTAATAATTAATAATAATAATAATAATGATGAGAAAATTATTTATTAAAAAAAAGATGAAAATGCTAAAAACCCTAATTTCTACATATTATAATTTATTTAGGAAAAAGCATTAAAATTGAAAACCTAAAATTAACTAAATTTATTATTTAAAGTTTATTTACAAAAAAAAAAATAATGGTGAAATTAATGTTAATAACAATAAAACATTTTTTTGATTTTTCTGTATTTATTATTATGAAAATTATTTTATGGAATTTAAAGAAAACAATTAAAAACAAATAAAGAATAAAAAGGAAAAATAAATAAAAATTTGAAAATTGAGCAAACCATGGGGGGTATTAGGCCCTTTTTGGAGGTCTTTGTAGAGTAATTTGGCCCATTGAATCAGGCCCTTTTTGACTTTCCAGCGCTTGCGTGCAGAGTGGTTGACTAGCATGCACGGTAGACCTCCATTCATAGCCTTCAGATGGATCATCATGCATATGTGGCAAGCCAGCATGTGGAGTTGTATGGTAGGACGTTGATGTCATGCTGCATAGAAACATGTTAAGGAAAAAATTATAGAATAAGTGGGGGGACCTGGGAATCGAACCCAGGTCCCAGCGTTTACCAAGTGAGTGCTTTGCCAGTTGAGTTGTTTGCACGCTTTGTTAATATTATGGAATACAAATAATATATATGAAAACCAATCATTATGCTGAGACAAACAAAAAACGTGCCAACGTTCAAATCATCCAATCATGTTCATACACGCGTGCATCTTCTTCCTTTTGTACCTGTAATACAAGCAATTAGCGGGGGTTTTAAACCCCCACAAAAACAAATGCCAGAAAATAGCGATTAGCACATAGATAAACATAAAAAGGGCGCGAGGTAATCAAATGATTCGTCTTCATGTCACGAATTCAATGGTACCAGTTTGAGGGTCCAATTTTGCCATATGTGTAAACCCCTAAATCCAAGCTTCTGAAACCCTAGAGAACGTTAATGGCAACTTTTGATACGGGCATTCTTAGTTCAATTCAAGGGTACCATTAGCTTCAGAACATCCATATTAGTGTAAATCAACATTTAAAACATATGAAAAATGCATGTAAATTTAAATACACGATAATGAACAAGTTCAAGAAAAGTGTGATGTCGTTCTACCACTTCTTTGGGTCTGTAGACTTGGTTTTGATTGCAAACGCTTCCTAGCAATGTCAGGAATGTGTTTTAATGCCTTTTGTGCTTTGAAACGAGCTCTAGGTATGAAATCAGTTTTCAACTTTTTTGTGAAAAAATGCAATTTTGTTCTTCCTTTTCTGCGCAGCTTTTTGTGTCTAATGCCTTAGGTTTCAGTTGTCCATAAGTAAGTGAATAGAATTAGGTCAAGAAAACCAGCCCAAAGTCCATCCATTTATGATTTTGATATTTGATTTCCAATCATATAAAATCCAATCTTTTTTCAATCTTTTTCCATGCCAATCATGCCAAATATGGAAGATATTGTCCCTTGAGAAGGTGCACGAATTATTTAGCTCATAATGGAAGGATTTGCTGCACAAAAAGATTTAAAACCATTGTTTAGTATTTTTCTCATAATTAAATTTAATTAAATGAATTAATAAGATTAAAAATTCAATTAATTAATTAAAAATAAGAAAATAACTCCCTTTTAGCTTAATGGGTCGTGCATAGCCTTTGGGTAATGATTAATGGAATAAGTTGTGGCCCATTAGCAATTTTGAGGCTTTTGAAGCAAAGTTGACTTTTCAAAATTCCCAAAAATTTCCCAACTTCTACAAGGCATATCTTGCTCAATTTTGAAGCTTTGATCATGTTCTTGATATTTTGGAAATTTCTTGAAGTCCTCTAACCAATGTCTTTGGTCCCATGTCATTTTTATTTACCAATCTCAAGTTATGGTCTTTGACTTAAAGTGCCTTTTTGTTGACTTTTGAAAATGACCTATAATGTTGAAATTGATAACTTTTTGTGAGAGCATTTCTTGGACTTGAAGTGTGAAGATGAGTTGTAGGAAATTTCATTCTCTTCATAATGAGCATTGGATGGAATTTTTCTGATAAACCATGAAGAAGTTATGCCTTGGTCAATTTGCAGTTGACTTTTTCAACTGTCCAAAAATAGAAACTTTTGCATCTTGAGACTTTTTGAGCCATTCTTTGAGAATCATGATCAAGAATTGATCAAATGATGTTTGTGGCTTCAAAATAAGATGTTGACCAAAAATTTTGACTTTTGACTGTCAAATGACCATTTTGCCCCTGCAGTTGACTGTGAAGCAATTAGGGTTTTTGACTGTGCAATCTGATGCTGTGAGTCTTGAAACTTTGCATATGGATGCTTGAAAATGTTTATGAGCATATGGGACTTGATTGGACCCTTGGAAACTTCAATTTCTTTGCCAGAACCAAAACCCTAATTTTGACAGTGTTATGAGGCAATTGGACTGTGCAACCCTTGAGAGATTTTGGACCATCTGGAGTTTGATCTTGACAAATCTTTGGAGAATATGGGAGGGCAAATTTTGGGGTACAACAGTTGCCCCTGTTCAATCTTCTTAGACCTGAGGATGTAGATTGGCTGGCGTGCCTTTCGTAATCCGAGGGTAGAAGATGATTGAACACTAGAGTGCCCAGAAATTTGCACTCACATAGTAGAGTGTCAGCAGTGTGATGATAGGAATGGGCTTAAAAATGCCATTTGGAGACTGTTGTTGCGTGGATGGGCTTATAGATGCCATCTGGAGATGTGACAGAACTTTGTCGGGAATGGACTTATAGATGCCATTTGGAACTGTAATGGATAGTTGTAGAGATGGGCTTATAGATGCCATCGGGAGGTTGTCGATCGCGTAAGAGATTCCTTAGTGAGAACTTGCGTACCTGAGAAAGAAAAATAATTACCTGGCCTGTTACAGGAGTTGATCTTCAAACTCTTTATGTAGATGTGCCCTGGCTAGTTACAGGAATCGAATCTTTAAACTCTTCAGACGTGCCCTGGCGAGATACAGGAATCGAGTCCGGAGAATGTTAGTCGTCAACAGATACACCCTGGCAAGATACAAGAATCGGATCCTCAAACTCTTCAGACGTGCCCTGGCAAGATACAGGAATCGAGTCTGGTAATGTTAGTCGTCCACAGATACACCCTGGCAAGATACAGGAATCGGATCCTCAAACTCTTCAGACGTGCCCTGGTAAGATACAGGAATCGAGTCTGGTAATTTTAGTCGTCAACAGATACACCCTGGCAAGATATAGGAATCGGATCCTCAAACTCTTCAGACGTTCCCTGGAAAGATACAGGAATCGAGTCTGGTAATGTTAGTCGTCAACAGATACACCCTGGCAAGATACAGGAATTGGATCCTCAAACTCTTCAGATGTGCCCTGGCAAGATACAGGAATCGAGTCTGGTAATGTTAGTCGTCAACAGATACACCCTGGCAAGATACAGGAATCGGATCCTCAAACTATTCAGACGTGCCCTGGCAAGATACAGGAATCGAGTCTGGTAATGTTAGTCGTCAACAGATACACCCTGGCAAGATACAGGAATCGGATCCTCAAACTCTTCAGACGTGCCCTAGCAAGATACAGGAATCGAGTCTGGTAATGTTAGTCGTCAACAGATACATCCTGGCAAGATACAGGAATCAGATCCTCAAACTCTTCAGACGTGCCCTGGCAAGATACAGGAATCGAGTCTGGTAATGTTAGTCGTCAACAGATACACCCTGGCAAGATACAGGAATCGGATCCTCAAACTCTTCAGACGTGTCCTGGAAAGATACAGGAATCGAGTTTGGTAATGTTAGTCGTCAACAGATACACCCTGGCCAGATACAGGAATCAGATCTTTAGTTGCGACCGTTGATAGTAATTATCTTTGTATTAACCTTTGTCCTGAAAAGATAAAACGTTAGTCGTATATGATGTCATGATGTATGACATGCGTGATGTTCTCAGAATGAATGAGATTGTATATTTATGATGCGTATGTGCATGCTATAATTTATGAAGATGTGATATTTATGAATGTATGTTTTTGTCTAGGAAAGTAAATCCTTGACGGGTGCCGAGAAGTTAAATCCTGGGCTGATGTTGAGGAATAGAGCTTCATTGTTTCCGCTGGGGATGATGGTTGCAAGAATACCGGTAGGAGAGGATGACTCCGTTGGGGAATAACTTGGCGCATAGATTACTCTGCGGGGAGTGAACTCTGTAGGGAAAGAGACGTACTCTGCTGAGATTGATGATAACTCCGCTGGGGATACCATTGATAAATTATGTTGAAGGAATTGATGAACTCCGCTGGGGAATGAGAAGACTTCGTCGGGGACGATCTTTCCCTGGTTATTGGCTGAGGATAACCCAGTTATATCCTGGTGGGGAAACAACCTTTGAATAAAGTCGGGGGCGCGTTCGTGCTCTGCGGGTGACAAGCTTCCAGAATCTACTGGGGATAAGCTTCCTGCTGGGGAGATGGATTCCACTTTCCTGGGGGAACTTTTGGGATTGCACTGGACTCTCCTGGGGAAACTTTTGAGATGTATTTGGGAAGTGGCTCCACTGAATGTCTGTATACCGCCGGGGAACAATCTTAGATCAAGACTGCCGGGGATGCTTGTTAAGAATGTTGGTATACTCCGCTGAGGAATGTTGAGATCTGCTGGGGATAATCCAACTTCCATAAGGCTGACAGGATAACTCTGCTTGGGGAGAGTATCATTGACTTGCTGGAGATATTGTGCCTTGTTAGGGCTGATTGGAGACCAACTGCTTGGGAGGGAATTGTTGAATCTTGGCTCACTCTCTGGGGAATTAAGATATCTTAGTTATGTTCTTCAGCTGAACTTACCTTGGTACCTTGGTGGACAGAGAAATTAGATCGCTTAGACAACTCATTATTTCCTCTGTTTCTAATGCTACCTGTAATTAATCCTTTGTTTCGTATGCAAATATTTATGAGTTAGCAATTATTATCAAATGCATATATCACAAATTGAACCTTGGACGTTCTTCGCAAAATAAAACAGAAAAAGGAAAAACAAATGGCAATTTGTCTGAAAAGTGAATTTGTATTGATTTTTGAATTTGCCTGTGAATAGGCGTTTATGTACAAGAGGCTGACGTCCTAGTAAGAGAACGCCGCCGAACAACAGAGTTTATACAATTTTGTACAAAAAGAAAACAAAACAGCTATGTGAAAGGAATAATCCCACTGGGTTCCAACTCTGTTATCGCCTTTATATCTTCGAGCGTCTCATCACTTTGCTGCTCAGTTGACGATGAAGTTGATTGATCGACGCCGTTTGAACTTGATAGTTGATACCGGATTCTGGATGCAAGGTGATCCAATGAGACATAGTATTACGCTTTATCCCTAACTTTTGCCTGGACCGCCCTTTCGGGTTTTCAGTCCACCGGGATACCCATTTTTGCCCAAGCCGCCTTTTCAGGTTTTCGACTTGCCGGGTGTACAGATTTTTTTCATTTCATCCCTCATTTTTCCCGAACCCTTTTGGTTCACCGGGAAGCCCTAATTTTTGCCTAGGTATGTCAACCTAGCGGGTCTTTTATCATGCGTAGTATCTTTTTACTATGTCTGCATTGGTGGGGTGAGGAAGGTCGTCACCATCCATGTTGGTTAGAATCATGGCTCCTCCTGAGAACACATGTTTAACCAAAAATGTCCCTTCATACGTAGGGGTCCATTTGCCCCTGGGATCACTTTGAGGAAGGATGATGCGCTTGATTACCAGGTCCCCAACTTGATACTCTTGTGGTCTGACTTTCTTGTTAAATGCCTTGATCATCCGTTTTTGATACGTCTGACCATGACATATAGCAGTAAGTCTCTTTTCATCAATTATATTTAACTGATCAAGTCGAGTCTGGATCCAATCATCTTCGCTCAGATCTGCATCCTTCATTATCCGGAGAGAGGGTATCTGCACTTCGATCGGCAAGACTTCCTCCATGTCGTAGACCAAGGAAAAAGGAGTTGCTCCGGTTGACGTTCTTGCTGAGGTACGGTACCCATGAAGAGCGAACGGTAACATCTCGTGCCAATCTTTATAGGTCACTGTCATCTTCTGCACAATCTTTTTAATATTCTTATTTGCCGCTTCGACAGCCCCATTCATCTTCGGCCGGTAAGGAGAAGAGTTGTGGTGCTGTATCTTGAATTGCTCGCAGAGCTCAGTGATCATCTTGTTATTGAGATTGGTACCGTTGTCTGTAATGATCCTTTCCGGGACGCCGTACCGACAGATCAGGTTATGCCGAATGAACCGTGCCACAACGTTCTTGGTTACTGTAGCGTAGGAAGCTGCTTCAACCCACTTCGTAAAGTAATCGATCGCCACCAGGATGAAGTGATGCCCGTTGGATGTTGTAGGTTTAATCTCGCCGATCATATCTATGCCCCACATTGCAAAAGGCCAAGGTGAAATCAAGACGTTCAGAGGAACTGGAGGAACATGCACCTTATCTGCGTATATTTGGCACTTATGACATGTCCGAGAATGTTGGTAACAGTCGGCTTCCATGGTGGACCAGTAATATCCTGCCCGAAGGATCTTCTTTGCCATGGTGTGTCCACTGGAATGTGTTCCAAAGGTACCTTCATGTAGCTCCGCCATGATCCTTTCTGCTTCAGTCTTATCCATACAGCGCAGTAAGGTTGAATCATGGTTTCGCTTGTACAGAATGCCGTTGCTAAGGAAGAACTTTGCTGCGAACCTTCTCAGAAACTTTTTGTCGTTGACAGATGCACCTTCAGGGTATTCCTGAGCTTCTAAGTACCTCTTCACCTCATGATACCAGGGTTTCTCAGTTACTACCTCAGCCTCCAGATCACAACAATATATCGGTTCGTCCAGTTTCCAGATAATGATCCGGGGAGCCTCATTGTCCCACTTGACTTTGAACATGGAAGACATCGTAGCTAACGCGTCCGCCAACTGATTCTCCTCTCTTGGGAAGTTTTCAAAAGTTATCTCTGTGAAATGGGGGATCAATGTCAACACACATTCTCTGTAAGGAATAAGATTCGGATGTTTCGTATCCCACTCGCCTTTGATCTGATTGATCACGAGAGCGGAATCTCCGAAGACACTCAGAAACTTGATCCTTAAGTCAATCGCAGCTTGAAGACCCATGATGCATGCCTCATACTCCGCCATGTTGTTGGTACAGTTGAAACATAACCAGGAGGTGAGTGGAGTATGAGTGCCTTGAGGGGATATGATCACAGCGCCAATATCGTTACCCAAAGCGTTGGAGGCTCCGTCAAAGTGCATAGACCATCGGGATCCTTCCTCAGGTCCTTCATCCGGTCCAGGTACTTCACAATCAGTCACTATCATGATGCTTTCGTCAGGAAACTCAAAGTTCATTGACTGGTAGTCATCTACTGCCTGGTGTGCCAAGTGGTCTGCCAACACACTTCCCTTGATAGCTTTATGAGTCATGTACTGGATGTCGTATTCTGTCAAGATCATTTGCCATCTTGCTATTTTTCCAGACAGAGCAGGCTTTTTAAATATGTACTTTATTGGATCCATCTTTGAAATCAACAAGGTAGTGTGAGTCAACATATACTGTCTCAGCCGGCGAGCAGCCCATACTTAAGAGCAGCAAGTTTCCTCGAGCAGTGAGTATCGGGTCTCACAGTCGGTAAACTTTTTGCTAAGGTAATAAATGGCGTGCTCTTTTCGGCCAGACTCGTCATGCTGCCCCAGCACACACCCCATTGAGCTGTCAAGTACTGTCAGGTATAGTATTAGAGGTCTCCCCTCAACCGGTGGCATGAGAATGGGTGGTTCTTGGAGATACTCTTTGATTCTGTTAAAAGCGGCCTGACATTCATCATTCCAACGTACTACCTGATCTTTCTTCAGCAGCTTGAAGATTGGTTCACAAGTAGCAGTTAGATGCGAGATGAATCGGGCAATGTAATTCAGACGTCCTAGAAAGCCTCTGACTTCTTTCTCTGTCTTAGGAACTGGCATCTCTTGAATGGCTTTAACCTTGGCAGGGTCCACTTGAATACCCTTGTCACTTACGACGAAGCCTAGCAATTTTCCAGATCTTACCCCGAAGGTGCACTTGTTCGGGTTCAACCTCAGCTTGTATAACTTCAGACGGTCAAACAGCTTCTGCAGATGGTCAAGGTGTTCCTCCTCAGTTTGGGACCTTGCAATCATATCATCGACATACACTTCAATATCATGATGGATCATGTCATGAAATAAAGCAACCATGGCACGTTGGTAGGTTGCCCCAGCATTTTTCAACCTGAATGGCATGACCTTGTAGAAGAAGGTGCCCCACTGAGTAACAAAGGTAGCCTTTTCCATGTCTTCAGGAGCCATCTTGATCTGATTATAACCTGAAAAACCATCCATGAAGAAGAACACCTTGTGCTGAGCAGTATTGTCAACCAGAACATCAATGTGAGGTAGGGGAAATCATCCTTAGGGCTGGCCCTGTTCAGATCCCTGTAATCAACACACATTCTGACCTTACCAACTTTCTTCGGTACCGGAACCACGTTGGCAACCCACTGAGGGTAAGAAGTCACTGCTAGAAAACTGGCATCGAATTGTTTCATAACCTCGGCTTTGATCTTCTCGAACATCTCTGGACACATACGGCGGACCTTTTGCTTAACCGGAGGGCATTCTTCCTTGGTAGGCAAGTGATGGACCACAATGTCAGTATCCAACCCAGGCATGTCTTCGTAGGACCAGGCAAAGATCTCCACATAATCATGTAACATCTGAATCAACCATTGTTTTATGCTGAGCTCCAGATTGGCACCAATCTTAACTTCCTTTCTATCTGTCTCAGTACCCAGATTCACCGTTTCCACTGGCTCTTCATGTGGCTGAATGGCCCTCTCTTCCTGGAGTAACAGTCTTGCAAGCTCACCAGGTACTTCGCAATCATCTTCACCTTCGTCTTCGGCTAAGTTGATCGGATTTTCGAAGTCATAACTGGCAGTAGCAGAGTCGTTACCAGTGAGATCCAGAGTGGATTGAAACCTGTATGAGTGAGTGTGTGTAAATATAGTTGTTTTGCAATATATAAAGAAAGAAAGAAAGAAAGGGAGCACAAGATTTGAAATGCGAAAAATGTCCAATGTCTTTATTCATGATATATGGAAATGACAGGTAATAAGCCCTCACAAATGAAGCCAACGGTGCCCCGGGTAAGACACCGGGCCAGAAAGTTTCCATTTATTGTTTATTACAAATTAAAAACAAAGGAATTCATTACTGCGTAACAAAAGTAACAGGTATGTTGTCTTTTGCAGTCCAATTGCTAGGTCCACTGTCGGCCGTCGGGTAGATCCAGCTGTTGAACTCAGATTCTTCCACTTCGTCACCATCCCCGATAGCATTCACCCCATGGTCAGGCAGAGGAGCTGTCACTACATTGGGTTTCTCAGGTGCCTCAAACTGAACCTCTTTGGCATCGATAAGGTCTTGAACCTTATTTCTCAGGGCCCAGCAATCATCAGTAGAATGCCCCAGGCTATCAGAGTGATAAGCACGGCGGGCATTTGGATTATACTTCGGAGATGCAGTGTTCACCATCTTCGGAGCTTCTCTGACGGTTACCAAGTTGGTCAATAGCAATTGCGGCAAGATCTGTGACAAAGTCATACTCAGCCGAGTGTATTCTCTTCTGGGTCTCTCACCCCTTGGTTGGTTGGGTTGCCGAGGAGCGGCAGCATGCTTTGCAATAACCACCGCGTTGACAGCTTGGCGGCGTTCCGATTTGTCTTGCCTTCTAGGCCCATACACAACACTGGCCTCCTTTTTAAAAGGTTTCTTCTCAGAACTTGAGGACGCACCTTTCTGAATTTTTCCTGATTTCATACCAGCCTCTATCCTTTCCCCCGTCAGGATGAGATCTGTGAACCCTGCAGATGAATTGCCAATGAGATGATTGAAGAACGGCCCGGATAGGGTCCCCAAGAACATATCTACCAATTCACGGTCGGTTAATGGTGGCTGCACCCTGCCAGCCAGGTCCCTCCACTTCTGCGCATACTTTTTAAAACCTTCTCCCGATCCTAGCGACATACCCTGGAGTTGGGTACGTGTAGGAGCGAGGTCGGCATTATATTGATACTGCTTGTAAAAAGCAGTAGCCAACTCCTCCCAGTTACGAACCTTGGCTCCATCCAGCTGATAGAACCATTCGAGATGAGTCCCTGAAAGACTCTCCTGGAAGAAGTGGATCCACAAGTTCTTGTCCATAGTGTACGGCTGAATCTTCCGCACATAAGATCTGAGATATAGCTTAGGGCAGGACGCCCCGTCATACTTTGCGAAAGATGGTACTTTGAACTTGTGTGGGATTACCACACCAGAAGATAGGCCCAAGTCTCCGAAATCCAAACCAGACACTTGTTGAATTTCCATGGCATTCAAACGATCTTCCAACTGCTTGTACCTGTCTTCAGCTGGAGGATACTGCTCCTCATTAAAATCAGTCTCGTTGTCAGAGACCATCGGACTAGGAACTCTCCCCCCCTGGGGACTGCTTTTCCCCACAGAAGAACCAGCTTGATCAACCTCATTCTGCAGTGTGTTACCAAACCTCCGGCGAGTGTTGAATAGAACAGTTCTCTTCTTTTTCTTCTTCTTAACCAGCAGAGCTTTCAACTCCTCTTGACCTTGGGCCAAACTCATGATCAGTTCTTGGAATTGGGCGTTCTGAGCCTGAAGGGCCTTGATGGACTACTCAGTAGATGACTCAGGGTTCATGATGCTGAAATAAACAGTGAAGAACATTAAGCAACCTGAAAAGAAGAGTACCTGTTATGCACATGATGCATGATATGTGTTTATGCAATGCATTCAAGGGTTCAAAAGTTCAAATTTGTTGTAGACAAAAAGGAACACACGTTATCATTAAGAAAATAATTGTTCAGTACATCAGGGCCTCATGGGAGAAATATTACAAAAGTGAATCAATCCCAAAAGACATTGCGCATCCTTTTTGGAGCAATGTAGGTGTTGAGAGTCTTTTCCTCGTGCAGTAGGCGGGTGAGCTCCAAGACCTTCTTCTCACTAGCATGTAGACTGGACTCAAGAGAATTTCGTTCTTCCTTAAGCTGGATCCAGCTCTTCTGCATTTCTTCCCAGGATGTAGGCATATCAGGATGTTGAATGGTGTAGGACACCTCTCCCTCCAAAATTGGCTCTTTGATCACAGGGAGAACATGAGGATAAGGCATCACTAACTTCTGGGAGCGGGCTCGTACCCACTTGAGATAAGGCTCCAACGGGATGGAGTTCCTATGCCCCAGTGTCTTGCTGTCTACCTTGCTGGGCATCCTCCAAGCTCTGATAAATCTCTGGCGAAGTCCTTGTGCATCATTATCGAAGTCAAAAACTATGTCAGGAATTAACATGTCATGAGGACCATCCCTCCGAGCATAACCAAACTGTCTCCAAGCCAGACACGGGTTGTAAGTAATACCTCCTCTGATTCCAAGTAAAGGAACATTAGGGTACTCCCCGCAACGATCAATGATAGTGACATCCTCTCTGGACCGAGAGCACCAATGTATATCTGCATGTGTAAGAGTCATTAATCGTTGTGACCATCTCAAACCCCGCTCGTTCTTCAAAACTGATTGCGGAAGGTGCGAAATAAACCACCTTCCCAGGAGAGAAATGCAGCACATAAGAACACCTCTTTTTCTCATGGTTCGAGTGTAACATGAGTGAAGGATGTCCCCAAGCAACGTAGGTATAGGATTCCTGGACATGAAGATCTGGACAGCATTGATATCTATAAGCTGATCGGGATTCGGGAACAAAACCAATCCATAGACAAGGAGGGCCACAACTTCTTCAAAGGCTTGTAGGTCAAGGGAGTTCCAACATTCTTGGGCCTTCTCAAACAGAAACCTGGCTAAGAACCCTTTGATACCACTTCTAACTTCCCAATGTCCCTTGATATCAGATGGTTGTAGGCGTAGTGCCTTAGCAATCTCTTCAAGTTTGGGTTCCTTTTCCGTACCGTTGTAGGGTAGTTGACTAAGGATAGGGATCTTCAGAAGCCGGGAGAACTCTTCCAATGTAGGCACCAGTTGATAATCCAGGAAAGTAAAACAGTGGTGCAGAGGGTCAAAGAACTGGAAGAGAACTTTTATCATATCTTTTTCAATGTTGGTGTTGACCAAGCTGATGAGTCTTCCATGTCTCTCACTGAAAGAAGAGCTCTCGGGAATCCTGGATATAAGTTCCTTAAGCTGAGGAGGGATCCTCACAAGGCTGATCTGAATTGTCTTTCTGCGAACAGTTTCCCTGTCCTACAAAATAAGAACAAAGATGAAGATTCGAACCCCTGAAATGGTTAGTCAATGCATATGATGCTGTATGATGTCATGATGCTATGATTAAACACACCACAAATATTCACAAAGGCAAACATGGTAAGGCACACAAGTCACATAAGACAAGCCCTTAGAGTTTAGGCCAGCATGGGGTCTGGGTATTACCCTCTTGAAGTTGGTGGGCTCAACCTGTCCTATCAGAAGTAACCGGGTTCTAAGGGTCCCAATATCACTGGACTGTTTTCATTATTCATCATTTCGATTTAGCCACTGAACTGGCGACCAAAATATTCCAAGAAAACAACCCTCAATTGAGTGTAGTATCGAGTATCAACCAACCTCGGACTGCACCAAAGTCAGTTATCTCACTACCCTAAAGAGGCCAAGATGGTTCAATTAAGGTTCCTAAGGTCAGTTGATGCTTCACGACACCACGCGGCGGCCCCGTACTCTCCTTGACTGGACTCAAGGGTTACCGGTACACACCAAAGTGCCACATCAATGTAGCAGACTGCTTCAACCATGTCGGTATACCCCGCACAGTTCCCTCACAGCCTTGTTGCTACTTTCTAAGAAGGTATCCCCCAGATCCGGGTTAGGATCTATAGAACTCCCGAGACAGTCCCACAATAATAAAGCAAACAAGCACAACAATTGAAAACACAAGTGATCTTAGTCTTAAGGTACACCTCACTTTATAATATTTCCCCAGCAGAGTCGTCAGTTCTGTGATCGGTGGATCTGGAACTGACTGTTTAACGCTGGTTCGCGAAATGTCGCGGTAAGCAAGAGTCGCCACCGTCTTTTATTTTCTCCAACATGGACAGGACAAAAGCACAACAAAATTCCTTATGAGATAGTTTCTCGGTTCGGGAGGTAGATTTATAGAAAGGGAAGGTGTTAGCACCCTTTCTATCCATGGTTATCCATGGGCTCTTAGATACTTGCTCATTGTGTTTTCAAAAGTGTTTGCTTTTCAGTTGTGAGTGGGTTTTGAAAAAGTTTCGTTTAAAGATTTCAGATCGACTCTTGTATCAGTCCTCAAGAGTGTTTGAAAAATTGTTTTGAAAGCTTTTTGAAAGTGGCAGTGTGAAAAGAGTTTTGATTTGTTTTTGAATAGAGCAAGTATCTACGAGTCATCTACCTACCCTAAGGAATTAGGTTGTGTAAATGTTCTTAAGGTAGTGCCATCCCACCATTGAGAGGTAGGTAGCACCACCGTTGGAGGTGTTCGGGTCAATTCGTTTGTAGGGACAGTATGGTCACCAGAGCAACAGTAGGACACCTTAGAGCTACCCTTATGCCATTGATCCTTTTTATTCCGAGGCAGCCGTTTTGAGGCAACTATTCCGAAGCAACCGTTTCGAGGCAACTTGTTTCGAGGTAACTAGATCAATGGACATAAGGACTTACTAAGACGTCCTATACTCGACGACCACGTTTCGAGGGCAAGGCAACAGTGAGGCGTACCCTAAGAGTGGTGTGTGAATTTGTGTGTTATTTTCATGTTAATATTTGTCTTTGATCATGCATTTGTGAGCTACGAGTTATTTTTAATTTAGGCCATACATTCTTTCATGCAAAGTTTAACAGTTTAAGAGTGCGGAAGTTTAAATGCGGAAAGTAAAGTCCTACACTATTACAAGGCGCGGGTCTATACATCGCCAAATTAACAAAGACCCATTTTGAATAAAAATGCGGAAAGTAAATAAATTCCTAATTACTATTACAAGGCTTGAGCAATTACATAATATTCACAAAGGAAAATAAAATAAATGCACGAAAGAATTAAAGTTGAACGTTCGAGGGCGTTGGGCCCTTTTGAAATTAAATTAAATTAAAGGTTAATTAATTATTAAATTAAAGAAAAGAAATGTTTTTTAGGTTTTTTTTGTATTTATGAAATAAAGAAATTAAAATTGAAGAGAAACCCTAATTCTAAGTTGTTTTTAATTATTAAAGAAAAATATTAAAGTTTAACCTAATTTACCAAATATTTAATATACATATTTATTTACAAAAATATTTAATAATTAATAATAATAATGATGAGAAAATTATTTATTAAAAAAAAGGATGAAAATGCTAAAAACCCTAATTTCTACATATTTTAATTTATTTAGGAAAAAGCATTAAAATTGAAAACCTAAAATTAACTAAATTTATTATTTAAAGTTTATTTACAAAAAAAAATAATGGTGAAATTAATGTTAATAACAATAAAACATTTTTTTGATTTTTCTGTATTTATTATTGTGAAAATTATTTTATGGAATTTAAAGAAAACAATTAAAAACAAATAAAGAATAAAAAGGAAAAATAAATAAAAATTTGAAAATTGAGCAAACCATGGGGGGTATCAGGCCCTTTTTGGAGGTCTTTGTAGAGTAATTTGGCCCATTGAATCAGGCCCTTTTTGACTTTCCAGCGCTTGCGTGCAGAGTGGTTGACTAGCATGCACGGTAGACCTCCATTCATAGCCTTCAGATGGATCATCATGCATATGTGGCAAGCCAGCATGTGGAGTTGTATGGTAGGACGTTGATGTCATGCTGCATAGAAACATGTTAAGGAAAAAATTATAGAATAAGTGGGGGGACCTGGGAATCGAACCCAGGTCCCAGCGTTTACCAAGTGAGTGCTTTGCCAGTTGAGCTGTTTGCGCGCTTTGTTAATATTATGGAATACAAATAATATATATGAAAACCAATCATTATGCTGAGACAAACAAAAAACGTGCCAACGTTCAAATCATCCAATCATGTTCATACACGCGTGCATCTTCTTCCTTTTGTACCTGTAATACAAGCAATTAGCGGGGGTTTTAAACCCCCACAAAAACAAATGCCAGAAAATAGCGATTAGCACATAGATAAACATAAAAAGGGCGCGAGGTAATCAAATGATTCGTCTTCATGTCACGAATTCAATGGTACCAGTTTGAGGGTCCAATTTTGCCATATGTGTAAACCCCTAAATCCAAGCTTCTGAAACCCTAGAGAACGTTAATGGCAACTTTTGATACGGGCATTCTTAGTTCAATTCAAGGGTACCATTAGCTTCAGAACATCCATATTAGTGTAAATCAACATTTAAAACATATGAAAAATGCATGTAAATTGAAACACGATAATGAACAAGTTCAAGAAAAGTGTGATGTCGTTCTACCACTTCTTTGGGTCTTTAGACTTGGTTTTGATTGCAAACGCTTCCTAGCAATGTCAGGAATGTGTTTTAATGCCTTTTGTGCTTTGAAACGAGCTCTAGGTATGAAATCAGTTTTCAACTTTTTTGTGAAAAAATGCAATTTTGTTCTTCCTTTTCTGCGCAGCTTTTTGTGTCTAATGCCTTAGGTTTCAGTTGCCCATAAGTAAGTGAATAGAATTAGGTCAAGAAAACCAGCCCAAAGTCCACCCATTTATGATTTTGATATTTGATTTCCAATCATATAAAATCCAATCTTTTTTCAATCTTTTTCCATGCCAATCATGCCAAATATGGAAGATATTGTCCCTTGAGAAGGTGCACGAAATATTTAGCTCATAATGGAAGGATTTGCTGCACAAAAAGATTTAAAACCATTGTTTAGTATTTTTCTCATAATTAAATTTAATTAAATGAATTAATAAGATTAAAAATTCAATTAATTAATTAAAAATAAGAAAATAACTCCCTTTTAGCTTAATGGGTCGTGCATAGCCTTTGGGCAATGATTCATGGAAGAATTTGTGGCCCATTAGCAATTTTGAGGCTTTTGAAGCAAAGTTGACTTTTCAAAATTCCCAAAAATTTCCCAACTTCTACAAGGTATATCTTGCTCAATTTTTAAGCTTTGATCATGTTATTGGACATTTTGGAAAGGTATTGAAGTCCTCTAACCAATGTATTTGGTCCCATGTAATTTTGATTTACCAATCTCAAGTTATGGTCTTTGACTTAAAGTTCCTTTTTGTTGACTTTTGAAAATGACCTATAATGTTGAAATTGATAACTTTTTGTGAGATCATTTCTTGGACTTGAAGTGTGAAGATGAGTTGTAGGAAATGTAATTCTCTTCATAATGAGCATTGTATGGAATTTTTCTGATAAACCATGAAGAAGTTATGCCTTGGTCAATTTGCAGTTGACTTTTTCAACTGTCCAAAAATAGAAACTTTTGCATCTTGAGACTTTTTGAGCCATTCTTTGAGAATCATGATCAAGAATTGATCAAATGATGTTTGTGGCTTCAAAATAAGATGTTGACCAAAAATTTTGACTTTTGACTGTCAAATGACCATTTTGCCCCTGCAGTTGACTGTGAAGCAATTAGGGTTTTTGACTGTGCAATCTGATGCTGTGAGTCTTGAAACTTTGCATATGGGTGCTTGACAATGTTTATGAGCGTATGGGACTTGATTGGACCCTTGGAAACTTCAATTTCTTTGCCAGAACCAAAACCCTAATTTTGACAGTGTTAGGAGGCAATTGGACTGTGCAACCCTTGAGAGATTTTGGACCATCTGGAGTTTGATCTTGACAAATCTTTGGAGAATATGGGAGGGAAAATTTTGGGGTACAACAATATCTTAAAATCTGAGAGAAATATGCTCTTGTGACCAATAGGAACAAGGCCTTGTCCAAACATGACATCTTCTCCAATCAACCCCTTGTACTTTTGAGTCAAATCTAATAACCTTGAAATGTGATGAACCAAAGCAACCTTGCCATGCCAATTCTTCCAAAACTAATCCAATGGTGAGGTTTGAACTTCTCAAGCTTTATTGAGTAGGTCATGGAAATAAACTCATGAACCCATGGGGTAACTTGTTAAATCTCATTGCCTTGTTATGATGGGATCTTCTTTTCTTCCAATGATTACGTCTTCTTTATGAGCTGAATATATTCTAGGAAACCTTTTCTGAGTGGGTTGGTCAGAGATTCTGATATTGTTCAGAGCATTGTCAAGAGGATGGTCTGCTACGTCTTCTTTTGCTTCTGAAATTTCAGAGTTTGAGGGATGATCTTCTGTACCTACAGAAAAATCAATTTGATTTGGCTGTTGCTGGCCAAGCTTATCATCAAACCTGACTTTGATTGATTCTTCAACAATCAGAGTTTGTGTTGTATACTCTATAGCCTTTTGAGCGTTCAGAGTATCCAAGCAGGAAACACTTTTGTGCTTTGGAATCAAACTTGTTCAGAGTTTCTTTGGTGTTTAGAATAAAACAAGTACATCCAAAAGGATGGAAATAAGAAATGTTGGGCTTTCTGTTTTTCCATAATTCATAGGGAGTCTTTTCAAGAATAGGTCTTATAGAGATTCTATTATGAATGTAACACGCTGTGTTCACAGCTTCTACCCAAAAGTGCTTAGCCATATTTGTTTCATTGATCATGGTTCTGGCCATCTCTTGTAATGTTCTATTCTTTCTTTCTACAACTCCATTTTGCTGGGGAGTTCTAGGACAAGAAAAATTATGAACAATACCATTTTCTTTAAAATATTTTTCAAAATAATGATTTTCAAATTCACCACCATGATCACTTCTAACTTTTGTGATTTTAAAATCTTTTTCATTTTTCACTTGAGTACAGAAGTCAATGAATACAGAATGTGACTCATCCTTGTGTTTTAAAAACTTTACCCATGTCCATATGCTGAAGTCGTCAATGATGACCAATCCATACTTCTTGCCTCTGATAGATGCAGTTTTAACTGGCCCAAACAGATCAATATGAAGTAACTCTAATGGCTTAGAGGAAGAGACAACATTTTTAGATTTAAATATAGGTTTTGAAAATTTTCCTTTTTGGCATGCTTCGCACAGAGCTTCTGAGTTGTACTTCAGATTGGGAAGTCCTCTGACTAAATTTAATTTATTTAGTTGAGATATTTTTCTAAGACTGACATGTCCCAATCTTCTGTGCCATACCCATTGCTCATTGCTAACAGACAAAAGGCATTTGACGTTTTGAGATTTAAGATCTGATAAATCAATTTTGTAAATGTTGTTCTTTCTCTTGCCAGAAAAGAGGATTGATCCATCTTTTTTACTTACAGCTTTACAGGAGTTTTGATTGAAGATAATGTCATAGCCATTGTCACTTAATTGACTTATGGACAATAGATTATGAGCTAATCCTTCTACTAATAAAACATTTGAGATAGAAGGAAGGTTATCGTTTCCTATGGTTCCAGAACCAATAATATTCCCTTTCTGATTACCTCCAAACTTCACATCTCCTCCAGCTTTAAGTTCCAGGCTTTGGAACATAGAACTTTTTCCCGTCATGTGTAGTGAGCACCCAGAGTCCAGGTACCATGACTGGTGTTTCAATTGAGTTGTTAAGGACATCTGCAACAAATATTAATTTATCCTTAGGTACCCATATCTTTTTGGGTCCTCTTGGGTTAGCATAAGAGTTTCCAGAATGTGATGTATATTTTATATCATGAGAGTGTCCAAACTTGAATTGCTTATTCAGAGGTTTGTAAGTGAAGGTCATTTTAGCAACAGGTTTTGGAATGTATGTCTCCTTCCCTTTGGGAGGTTCATATCCAATTCCTCTTCTGTTTTTCCCACTAACTCCATAGATCATTGAAGCCATTTTGCTTTTGTCTATGCCTTTAGCAAGAAAAGGTTGAAAGCTATAGTCATATTCTTTCAGAATATCTTTTGAACTAGACACAGACTCTGAACTAAAATTCTTTTGAACAATTTGAATTTCCTTTTTAAGTTTAAAATTGTTTTCTAAAAGTTCAGATTTTTCTGTTTCAAGTTTCTCAATATCATATGCAATACTCTTCTTGAGTTTCTTGTATTTGATTTTGAGCTTACTATAGTTTTCCAGAAGTTCTGATAAACTATCAGCAAGTTCTTCTCTAGAAAATTCAGAAAATAGCTCTCTTTGTTCTGACTCACAGTCTGAGTCATCTTCTGTGATAGCCATCAGAGCTAGGTTGGCATTTTCATCTTCAGAACCAGATTCATCTTCAGAAGAATCTGAGTCATCCCAGATTGCCATCATTCCTTTCTTCTTTCCAAATCTCTTCTTTGGTTTTTCTTTTTAAAGCTTTGGACAATCACTTTTTAAATGACCAGGTTCTTTGCATTCATAACAGATGATCTCTCTTTTGTTTGACTTTTTGTGTCCAGAAGATTCTGGTTTATCTTCTAACTTCTTGAAGTTCCTGAACTTCTTTTGTCTGTGCTTCCACAGATGATTGATCCTTTTGGAGAGCAAAGATAGTTCGTCTTCTTATGAAGCTGATTCTTCAGAGTTTTCTTCTTCAGCCTGAAAAGTGTTAGTATCAAATTTCTTAATTGATTTAAGGGCTAGAGACTTACCTTTCTTCTGAGGCTCATGCTCATCCAGTTCAATCGCATGACTTCTGAGAGCGCTGATGAGTTCCTCCAGAGACACATTGTTCAGATCTTTTGACACCTTGAAGGCGATGACCATTGGTGCCCATCTTTTGGGTAAGCTTCTGATGATCTTTTTCACATGATCTGCTTTGGTATATCCTTTGTTCAAAACTCTCAGACCGGCGATCAGAGTTTGAAACCTAGAGAACATTGCTTCTATAGACTCACTATCTTCAACTTTGAAGGCTTCATACTTCTAAACTAAAGCCAGAGCTTTAGACTCCTTAACTTGAGTGTTTCCTTCATGAGTCATTTTGAGAGACTCAAACATATCATGCGATGTATCTCTATTAGTGATTTTTTCATATTCTACTTTAGAGATAGAATTTAAAAAAATATTTCTAGCTCTGTGATGATTTTTAAAATCAGCTTTTTGTTGTCTATCCATATTTTTTCTATCCACTTTGTTTCCTTCTGAATCTGTAGGATGTTTGTAACCATCCAAGACTATATCCCAAAGATCACTATGATGACCTAGAAAGAAACTTTCTAGTCTATCTTTCCAGTACTCAAAATCTTCTCCATCAAACACTGGAGGTTTGTTGTAACTATTATTGTTTTGTTCAGCGGCCATTGTGTTTTCTTCTGGATCTTTTCCTGACATGGTTAAGTGTTGTGCTCAGAGTCAAGCTCTGATACCAATTGAAGGGGTAAGAAAACACTTAGAAGGGGGGTTGAATAAGTGACTCTTTTCGTTTTCAATACAAAGCTTAAACAATAATGGAAGAACACAGTTATTTTTATCCTGGTTCGTTTGAACTCAAACTACTCCAGTCCATCCGCCAAGGTGATTTCGCCTTTCTCAAAAAGGACTTAATCCACTATAATCAATTGATTACATTCACACAACAACTGTTGTGACTAACAATGCACAAGTAAACTTACAAGTGACTAACACCACTAAGACTTAAATCTAATCCTAGTCTGCTTGAGAAATATGACCAAACTTGGTCTCTCAAGGAACAAATACAGGAGTTTAATCTTTACAGATAATGAAATAGAGTTTGCTTCTAATCAAGCTATATAACAATTGTGATTCTTCACTTAGAATATAATGCACACATTGTATGAACAATGAGTTTGTGAGCTTTTGGATCTTTCACGTAGTTTCTTTCTTCTTTTGAAAATTTGATTGGTTTTCTTTTTTCACTTAAAGTTGTTGTTGGCTTGCAATAAATGTCCTTCTATTTATAGTAGGAACAATAAGACCGTTGCTGCCTTCAAAAAAGATGGAGAGCATTAAATGCTTTGCGTGTATCCTTTCAATATTCCATTTTCCAAGAAACTAGTTGTAGGCACTTGAGTGCTTTCAGCCGTCTTTGCATTAATGAGCAAACGTCAGAATGTAAGAACATGTTTTCCTTTGCTTTGACAAGACAAGTTGATCTTAAATGTTACTTCAGAGTTTTCTCCAATGTCTTTAAGTCAGAACATGCTTCACTCATCTTCTAGGCAGTGCGTTGCTTGCTAAGAACTTTGAACAGTGCTTGCTTTCAAGTTATCTTCTGAACAAGGAGCCTGCTAGAAGTTAGAAGATATATTAAAAAATAAAGTGTCTTACCAGAGTCAGCATATGCGTTTGAATAAAAGGTTCTTTTATCAAATAACTTCTTCATAATCTTTTCTTAATACTTTAGAATGTTTTCTGTCAGAACATTAACTAAGACATTCAAAACACATTCATCAGAGCATAAAATATCTTAAATATAATTTAGTGATCATCAAAACTCTTGAGATAGGTTAGAACTAATCTTGCTCTTTCAATCTCCCCCTTTTTGATGATGACAAAAATTATTTTAGATAAAGAAAAGAAACGGATTAAGAGATAAGAATCTAACCCTGAAATGAATATTTCTATGCATAAGATATCCTGAGATTATTTAGTCAGAGTAATACACAGCCTTCTTGAATTTCTTCAGAACTTCTTCAAGAAGATAAATCTTAGCTGGAATATTCTTTCAGAGTTAAAGTGATACCTGCAAAAAAAATTCTTTTGCACATAAGGAATTCTTGCAAATTTGTTAGAATGTCTGAGACTTAGTCCCATAACTGTTAAACAGTGATTAGTTCAAGAATGCACATTTTCTCCCCCTTTTTGGCATAATCAAAAAGTGTAATAAATGAGAAATTTTGAAAGATTTCATAAAAAAAGTTTTAAAAAAAAAAGATATCCAGAAGTACAAACAAAACATCCAAATAAGAGACAAAAAGAAACTAGGATTTCTTAGTGACAAGAGCCATCAGAAGATTCTTGATCTCAGGGGCAGATTTGTCTTGTTTTGCCATCCAGTTCTTGATCTCTAGATTTGTTTGATCTTTCTTATCCATGCATTTATTCAAGACTTCATTCTCCTTCTTTAGCTCTTTCAGAGTGTCCATAATGTTTGAGGTAGGAGCAGAAGATGATGAAGCTTCATTAGAAACAGGCTCAGAAGCAGCAACCGTTGAGTCAGACTTCACAAAGGTGGAAAGCAGAGTGCCCAGATCCATTGCAAGAGTTGGCACAGGTTCAGGTCCATCCTTAACAGAAGGTTGATTCAATAGAAAAATAGCCAGAGGATTTGAATCTTCAGAGGATTATTCAGATTCATCTTCTGATATGTCTATCTTATCAGCTGGTGTATCAGCAATCATTAGCGAAGACTTCTTATTCCAAGTGTCAGCAGCTTCTGTCTTGAAAGCATGCAGAAGTTTGGAAAAGTTGTCCAGCACCTGAAAATGGCACAAGTCCTGTAACTTCTGTGATTCAGCAACCAAAGTTCTTCTGAAGGTTTCCCATAGAAGATCTGTTGTTGTTGTGTTCACGCTTCTGGAGCAATCTTCTTTCAGCAGTTGTAACCATGCTTGAACATTTGTTATAAAATTCTGAAACAAAGTATTTACATCTGGCTGAACAGCTTTAGGGGCAGTCGTTCTGTAAGTTTTGTTTTTCAAGAATTATAGAGATTAAAAGTCCACTATAGTTCTTAAAAAGCTATTGGGTTCAGGATTATTGGTAGGTTCAGATTCAGGTTGATTAACACAAATAGGAGGTTCTGATATTTCATGAGGTACGGATGGTTCAGTAGTTTCAGTTTGTTCAAAAGGTTGTTGTTCTGGAATTTGAGGAGTTAAGAGTGGTGTTTTATGTTGTGGTGAAGTGGGTGGAGTGACATCAGGCAAAATTATTATTGTATAAGCAGGAGTGGGAATGGGATTTTGAGGCTGTGGTTGATTCATAGCAAAAATATTCTCAGATGGTAGGTTGAAAGGAGGTTTTATGGTTGCTAGAGGTTCATTTATCCCTGGAATTCTCCAAGAGCCAGCATCATACCATCCAGTGGGTCTAGGTGATAGAGGTATGGGAGGGGGTCTTTAAAAAAGTTCAGCAGGAATAGGTCGAAAAACAGATGGTTCAGGGGGTTTTGACTGAGTGGGTTCTGATTGGCTGTCAGAATGTTCATCAGAGTCAAAATCACTTAAGTCTGTTAAAAACTGATTTTTACGAGGGTTGTCGGCAAGGGATTCAGATGGTAAGGTCAGATAAATGTCAACATCTAAGTCTCCTAAGGTTTGGGAGGGTTCAGCAGATGCAGATACATTTTCAGAATCATAAACAAGTATAGTTTCAGCATGATTACCTGTCTTCTTTTTCTTCTTCTGAGGAGTGTCAAAAGGTCCTTCTACAGCTTTTCTCTTCACAGATTCTTGGAGAACAACATCAGGAGAAGCTTGATTTCTTCCTTGAAGCCAAGCTGGATCAATGGGTGATCCTATTTCTTTGCAGGTCTCAAGATAGTGCAAAATGATACTAGGATAATCCCCTGAGTTGAACATAGGAAAGTCAGCAATAGGAATCCTTCTCCTCTTCACAACAGTTGACACACATGGAGTGGGTTCCACCAGCAGTTTGTCAATAATTTTCCTTTTCAGCAAGTTCTTTCCAGTCATAGTCTTACCACATATAGGTTCAAGCTCCCCCAGAAGATTTGCTTCTTTTAGGTGAGCAATCAGACCATTCTCAGTCAGAATGTCTGATAATAACCTCCCCATAGGAATCCAATTCCTCTTTGATTTGGGGTTCTTCATCCTTTTAGCTTCTCTGGTTTCTTTGACATGGTTCCAGAGATGTTCAAAAAGCAAGTAGGGCAAATAAATTTTGACATTGGTTCCAAGGCAAAACAGCAAATGTTGTTGATCAGCGTTGATGTAATCAGGAGAACTGGTGTCTTTCATGTGGTGAATACATCCATGAATAATCCTTGCCCAAATCTTATATTTGTCTTTCAAATCCATGACTTTGGAGGAACCTTGACAGTTAGTGAAAATCTTTGAATATACCCTACACATCTCCATTCTTCCACTGGGCATTCCTGTAACTCCAAGTCCTTTAAATCCCAGCAACTTTCTGATTTGATTTTCTGTAATGGATATTTCCTTGCCCATTACAAAGGAGAGAATAACCTTGGGGGTTGCAATAGCGTGAATCCAGAATTTTTTCACCAAATGTGGAAAGACTGGACCAATAAGACGATCAAAGTAGCTTTCCCAACCTTGAAACTTCACAGCAGGGAACAAGTCAAATACATTCTCTCTGCGATTCTCAAAGTCTACCATTAGCTCACTCAAAACTTCCAAACTTTCTACCGGAATGAGAGTTGTCCTTTCAGGTATAATGTATTGCTCAGAGTGGGTAGAAGAAGAAGAAGCCATTGAAGTTCTTTTAGAAATGAGAAATTTGAAGAAAAGGGTTTTAAGAGAAAAGTATAGTAAGAGAAAAAACGCTTGAGTTTTGAAAGAGACAGTAAAGAATGAAAAGGGTTTTTCAAAAAGTATTTATAAGCATTAATTTCAGACAATAGGTTTAGAATTAAAAATTAAAAGTATTTAAGACACAATTAAAATAAAGATTAAAACAGATTTTAAAAACGAATCTCATCATTACTTGCATTTAATGATTTGCTAAAAATGAGGGAAACGTGGGATTATGGCTAATCATCAACAGTTACCTTAGAATGTCATCAGTAGCTTTTGCACGCTTGACCTTTCAGAAACACACCACGTGTTCATCTCCTGAAGGATGCATGTAACAGCAGTTTGTTCTAATGAATTTTTGAACTACACTTGGACATGAAGCGTTAGAATATTCCATAACTTTTCATATAGCTTCTGTTACAACTTCTCTTCTAACTTCTTAAGAGTTGTTGATCAGAGCATTCATTTCAGAATGTTCTGAAGTCAATCACATAAAATAAATATTATTTTATTCAGGACATAATTCCATACAAATATTTTTCAGAATGAAATTAAATCTATCTTCTGAAAGGGGTTTGGTAAAAATGTCAGCCCATTGATGGTTTGTTTTTACAAAAATTAAGTTTAAAATTCCCTTCTGAATATAGTCCCTTATGAAATGATATTTAATTTCTATATGTTTGGCTTTAGAATGTAAGATTGGATTTTTAGAAAGACAAATAGCAGAAGTATTGTCACAGAAGATAGGAATCTCACTTTCATAAAGGTTGAAATCTTCTAGTTGACTTTTCATCCAAATCATCTAAGAGCTACATCCAGCAGCAGATATATATTCAGCTTCTGTGGTTGATAGTGCAATTGTTGCTTGCTTCTTGCTGTACCATGAGATAAGATTGTCACCCAAGAACTGGCAGCTTCCAGAGGTGCTTTTTCTTTCAATTCTATCTCCAGTAAAGTCAGCATCACAATAACCTACTAGTTGGTAATCTTGTGATCTTCTGTAATACAGACCAAGATTAGCAGTACCTTTCAGATACCTAAGAATTCTCTTAACAGCAATTAAGTAAGATTCTCTAGGATCTGATTGGAATCTATCACACAAGCACACGCTAAATAATATATCAGGTCTAGATGCAGTCAGATAGAGAAGGGATCCAATCATACCTCTATAGAGCTTCTGATCTACTTTCATACTTACCTCATCTTTACCTAGAATGCAGGTTGGATGTATTGGTGTCTTGGCATCTTTTCTTTCTGACATTTGAAATTTCTTCAGAAGTTCTTTAACATACTTCGTCTGATGTATGAAAGTACCTTCTGGAGTCAGGTTGATTTGAATTCCCAGAAAGAATTTCAATTCACCCATCATGCTCATTTCAAATTCTGCCTGCATGGTCTTAGAAAATTCTTTTCCAAGGGAGATATTAGAGGTTCCAAAAATTATATCATTAACGTAAATTTGACAAATTAAAATATCATTTTTAAATGTTTTTCTGAAAAGAGTTGTGTCCACTTTCCCTCTGGTAAAATTTTTTCTAATAGAAAATTACTCAGACAATCATACCAAGCTCTGGGAGCTTGTTTTAAACCGTACAAAGACTTTTTTAATTTAAAAACATGTTATGGATGCTTTGAATCATTAAATCCAGGAGTTTGGTGGACATATACTTCTTCTTTAATATAACCATTTAGAAATGCACTTTTAACATCCATTTGATATAATGAAATGTTATTTTGTACAACAAAAGAAATTAATAATCTTATAGATTCTAACCTGGCGACTGTGGAAAAGGTTTCATTATAATCAATTCCTTCTTGTTGACTATAACCTTGTGCAACCAGTCGTGCTTTGTTTCTGATTACTTCTCCTTGTTTGTTCAATTTGTTTCTGAAAACCCATTTGGTTCCTATAACATTGAATCCTTTGGGTCTTGGAACTAGTTTCCATACATCATTCTTGGAGAATTGATTTAGTTCTTCTTGCATTCCTAAGATCCAATCATTATCTTCCAGAGCCTCATTAATGGTAGTTAGCTCAATTAGAGAGACCAAACCAAACAAAGATTCTTCATTGATTATGAGAGAGGATCTTGTTCTGATGGGATCTTCTTTTCTTCCAATGATTACGTCTTCTTTATGAGCTGAAGATATTCTAGGAAACCTTTTCTGAGTGGGTTGGTCAGAGATTCTGAGATTGTTCAGAGCATTGTCAAGAGGATGGTCTGCTACGTCTTCTTTTGCTTCTGAACTTTCAGAGTTTGAGGGATGATCTTCTGTACCTACAGAAAAATCAATTTGCTTTGGCTGTTGCTGACCAAGCTTATCATCAAACCTGACTTTGATTGATTCTTCAACAATCAGAGTTTCTGTGTTGTGTACTCTATAGCCTTTTGAGCATTCAGAGTATCCAAGCAGGAAACACTTTTGTGTTTTGGAATCAAACTTGTTCAGAGTTTCTTTGGTGTTTAGAATAAAACAAGTACATCCAAAAGGATGGAAATAAGAAATGTTGGGCTTTCTGTTTTTCCACAATTCATATGGAGTCTTTTCAAGAATAGGTCTTATAGAGATTCTATTCTGAATGTAACACGTTGTGTTCACAGCTTCTGCCCAAAAGTGCTTAGCCATATTTGTTTCATTGATCATGGTTCTGGACATCTCTTGTAATGTTCTATTCTTTCTTTCTACAACTCCATTTTGCTGGGGAGTTCTAGGACAAGAAAAATTATGAACAATACCATTTTCTTTAAAATATTTTTCAAAATAATGATTTTCAAATTCACCACCATGATCACTTCTAGATTTTGTGATTTTAAAATATTTTTCATTTTGCACTTGAGTACAAAAGTCAATGAATACAGAATGTGACTCATCCTTGTGTTTTAAAAACTTTACCCATGTCCATCTGCTGAAGTCGTCAACGATGACCAATCCATACTTCTTGCCTCTGATGGATGCAGTTTTAACTGGCCCAAACAGATCGATATGAAGTAACTCTAATGGCTTAGAGGAAGAGACAACATTTTTAGATTTAAAGGAAGGTTTTGAACATTTTCCTTTTTGGCATGCTTCGTACAGAGCTTCTGAGTTGTACTTTAGATTGGGAAGTCCTCTGACTGAATTTAATTTATTTAGTTGAGATATTTTTCTAAGACTGACATGTCCCAATCTTCTGTGCCATACCCATTGCTCATTGCTAACAGACAAAAGGCATTTGACGTTTTAAGATTTAAGATCTGATAAATCAATTTTGTAAATGTTGTTCTTTCTCTTGCCAGAAAAGAGGATTGATCCATCTTTTTTACTTACAGCTTTACAGGAGTTTTGATTGAAGATAATTTCATAGCCATTGTCACTTAATTGACTTATGGACAATAGATTATGAGCTAATCCTTCTACTAATAAAACATTTGAGATAGAAGGAAGGTTATCGTTTCCTATGGTTCCAGAACCAATAATATTCCCTTTCTGATTACCTCCAAACTTCACATCTCCTCCAGCTTTAAGTTCCAGGCTTTAGAACATAGAACTTTTTCCCGTCATGTGTAGTGAGCACCCAGAGTCCAGGTACCATGACTGGTGTTTCAATTGAGTTGTTAAGGACATCTGCAACAAATATTAATTTATCCTTAGGTACCCATATCTTTTTGGGTCCTCTTGGGTTAGCATAAGAGTTTCCAGAATGTGATGTATATTTTATATCATGTGAGTGTCCAAACTTGAATTTCTTATTCAGAGGTTTGTAAGTGAAGGTCATTTTAGCAACAGGTTTTGGAATGTATGTCTCCTTCCCTTTGGGAGGTTCATATCCAATTCCTCTTCTGTTTTTCCCACTAACTCCATAGATCATTGAAGCCATTTTTCTTCTGTCTATGCCTTTAGCAAGAAAAGATTGAAAGTTATAGTCATATTCTTTCAGAATATCTTTTGAACTAGACACAGACTCTGAACTAAAATTCTTTTGAACAATTTGAATTTCCTTTTTAAGTTTAAAATTGTTTTCTAAAAGTTCAGATTTTTCTGTTTCAAGTTTCTCAATATCATATGCAAGACTCTTCTTGAGTTTCTTGTATTTGATTTTGAGATTACTATAGTTTTCCAGAAGTTCTGATAAACTATCAGCAAGTTCTTCTCTAGAAAATTCAGAAAATAGCTCTCTTTGTTCTGACTCATAGTCTGAGTCATCTTCTGTGATAGCCATCAGAGCTAGGTTGGCATTTTCATCTTCAGAACCAGATTCATCTTCAGAAGAATCTGAGTCATCCCAGGTTACCATCATTCCTTTCTTCTTTCCAAATCTCTTCTTTGGTTTTTCTTTTTGAAGCTTTGGACAATCACTTTTGAAGTGACTAGGTTCTTTGCATTCATAACAGATGATCTCTCTTCTGTTTGACTTTTTGTGTCCAGAAGAATCTGGTTTATCTTCTGACTTCTTAAAGTTCCTGAACTTCTTTTGTCTGTGCTTCTACAGATGATTGATCCTTTTGGAGAGCAAAGATAGTTCGTCTTCTTCTGAAGCTGATTCTTCAGAGTTTTCTTCTTCAGCCTGAAAAGCGTTAGTATCAAATTTCTTAATTGATTTAAGGGCTAGAGACTTACCTTTCTTCTGAGGCTCATGCTCATCCAGTTTAATCTCATGACTTCTGAGAGCGTTGATGAGTTCCTCTAGAGACACATTGTTCAGATCTTTTGACACCTTGAAGGCAGTGACCATTGGTGCCCATCTTCTGGGTAAGCTTCTGATGATCTTTTTCACATGATCTGCGATCAGAGTTTGAAACCTAGAGAACATTGCTTCTATAGACTCACTCTCTTCAACTTTGAAGGCTTCATACTTCTGAACTAAAGCCAGAGCTTTAGACTCCTTAACTTGAGCGTTTCGTTCATGAGTCATTTTGAGAGACTCAAACATATCATGCGCTGTATCTCTATTAGTGATTTTTTCATATTCTACTTTAGAGATAGCATTTAAAAAAATATTTCTAGCTCTGTGATGATTTTTAAAATCAGCTTTTTGTTGTCTATCCATATTTTTTCTATCCACTTTGTTTCCTTCTGAATCTGTAGGATGTTTGTAACCATCCAAGACTATATCCCAAAGATCACTATCATGACCTAGAAAGAAACTTTCTAGTCTATCTTTCCAGTACTCAAAATCTCCTCCATCAAACACTGGAGGTTTGTTGTAACTATTATTGTTTTGTTCAGCGGCCATTGTGTTTTCTTATGGATCTTTTCCTGACACGGTTAAGTGTTGTGCTCAGAGTCAAGCTCTGATACCAATTGAAGGGGTAAGAAAACACTTAGAAGGGGGGGTTGAATAAGTGACTCTTTTCGTTTTCAATACAAAGCTTAAACAATAATGGAAGAACACAGTTATTTTTATCCTGGTTCGTTTGAACTCAAACTACTCCAGTCTACCCGCCAAGGTGATTTCGCCTTTCTCAACAAGGACTTAATCCACTATAATCAACTGATTACAATCACACAACAATTGTTGTGACTAACAATGCACAAGTAAACTTACAAGTGACTAACACCACTAAGACTTAAATCTAGTCCTAGTCTGCTTGAGAAATCTGACCAAACTTGGTCTCTCAAGGAACAAATACAGGAGTTTAATCTTTACAGATAATAAAATAGAGTTTGCTTCTAATCAAGCTATATCACAACTGTGATTCTTCACTTAGAATATAATGCACAAATTGTATGAACAATGAGTTTGTGAGTTTTTGGATCTTTCACGTAGTTTCTTTCTTCTTTTGAAAATTTGATTGGTTTTATTTTTTCACTTAAAGTTGTTGTTGGCTTGCCATAAATGTCCTTCTATTTATAGTAGGAACAATAAGACCGTTGCTGCCTTCAGAAAAGATGGAGAACATTAAATGCTTTGTGTGTATCCTTGCAATATTCCATTTTCCAAGAAACTAGTTGTAGGCACTTGAGTGCTTTCAGCCGTCTTTGCATTAATGAGCAAACGTCAGAATGTAAGAACATGTTTTCCTTTGCTTTGACAAGACAAGTTGATCTTAAACGTTACTTCAGAGTTTTCTCCAATGTCTTTAAGTAAGAACATGCTTCACTCATCTTCTAGGCAGTGCGTTGCTTGCTAAGAACTTTGAACAGTGCTTGCTTTCAAGTTATCTTCTGAACAAAGAGCCTGCTAGAAGTTAGAAGATATATTTAACAAATAAAGTGTCTTACCAGAGTCAGCAGATGCGTTTAAATAAAAGGTTCTTTTATCAAAGAACTTCTTCATAATCTTTGCTTAATACTTTAGAATGTTTTCTGTCAGAACATTAATTAAGACATTCAAAACACATTCATCGGAGCATAAAATATCTTAAATATAATTTAGTTATCATCAAAACTCTTGAGATAGGTCAGAACTAATCTTGTTCTTTCACTACCAACTTTCGCTGAAGGTAGAAAGAGAATATCATATCACCGCCGTTCACTGAAGATGAACTACCAACATTCACTAAGGGTAGCAAAAAGATAACAAGCATCGACGTTCACTGCCGATAGTCTACCAACTTTCACTAAAGGTAGAAAGAGAATACCATATCACCGTTGTTCACTGATGATGAACTACCAACATTCACTGAGGGTAGCAAAAAGATAACAAGTATCGACGTTTACTTCCGATGGTCTACCAACTTTCACTGAAGGTTGAAAGAGAATATCATATCACCGCCGTTCACTGACAATGAACTACCAACGTTCACTGAGGGTAGCAAAAATATAACAAGTTTCCCCAAGATTCTGGTGTTTCACCTAGAACGGATCTCAATTTCTTTTTAACCAAGGCACTCCGCCTGGAAAGGATAATATATAAGTTGTCTCAAATAAAGAGACTTGCTACTTGTTGTCACAGAGGATTGTAAAAATAAATGGCTTTTTGGGAAGGAGGTATGACTTCCTGGGGAGATGCCATGATATTCTTGCTGGGGGGATAAAGTATTCTCGTGCAAAATAAATGCACCAACCAAAGCTTGGAGTTTTCAGAAATCCAAAGTAAATAACATTGTCGTGGAACCACAGATTCAAACCAGAAATAAACTGGAATGAAACAGTCAACCAGAATACATCCTTTGAGAAATAGACTCAAGAGGAAAAACCAAATCCATCCAAACAAGGAGCTGTACCGGAAGGCTAAAGCAAAAATCTTCTATGAGGGACAACTCCGTGGGGAAATCGAAAGAATATACGCTTTCTGCTTAAGACCAACACTCATTGAAAAGAGGGCAGCGTAACTCTGCAAAATAGGGTAATATGTCAACAAAAATACTAACAAATGTCATTGAACAATGACTTTCCAATTTTAGCTATGCATGATGTATGTATGAATGTATGAGTGTTATCGTGCGTATGCTGATAAAACAGATATACAACATGGGGAACAACCAGGCAAAACTGCCTCGGGCACTAACAACACTTGGTTAAACTTCATCCAAGATGATCATTCCAAGAAAGGTAAAGGCCAGCTGAGAAAACAAAACCTACTTCCTGCTTTAACTTTACCGAGGAGAGACATGGTCCGGAGGTAGATAAATCAAAGTGATGAAATGATACGGATACAGGGATGGAACATCCTTCTTCAGGCTTCACTGGGGAAACCGGTTTTTTTTCAAAAGTAACATGCCTACTGGAGATTGCAAGACCAGTCTCAAGTAAAGCAGACTGACACCGAAACATCCAAACATTCGTTGGGGAATTCAGGCCTACTTCACTAGAGAAAATGCGGGTTGAAACTTCACATCATGAAAACTCAGAAAAGAGGATAAATGAATCCAAACTTGACCGAGGATACCGGAATCATAAACCCAATACGGCAAAAACATCCTGAGTAGACCTTCCCAAGGGGAACAAAAACTTCTCAAAACAACTGGATTTTGTCCTTTCCTAGGATCACCATTTTTGTTGTCATTGTTTCATCACAAATCTCAAAGTAAAAGTAAATTGTAAAATCTTTTTTTTGAAAAATCAATTTTGTTATTTAATATTGTTTGCTTTGAAAGTTATTATCAATAATAAATGGAGTCTTTGCAAACTAAATAAAATAAGAAATACAAAGAATTGGGTAAAAGCTCAACTTTCATTAATAGGATGGTAGTCTGCGAATGGCGAGACTCCATAGATGATTACAAAGTTCAAAAATGGTAACATATAATGGAAAAGATACATTTAGATGCAATGACCATTATCCTCTCTAACAACTTTTGAAATCCTGAGCAGCAGCTTCTGTTGAAGTATGGTGAGGATCTGAGAAGATTGTTGCTTCAACGATCAAGTCTTGTCTGATGTAGTTACTTGCCAAGAAAATCCCTAACTTTTACCTAAGCTGCCCTTGCGGGTTTTCAACTTAGCGGGAAATTTATTCTGTTTAGGTCTCTAATTTTTGCCTAGACCACCCTTTTGGGTTTTCGGCCTACCGAGACGCTCCTTTTTTGCCTAAGCCGCCCTTTCGGGTTTTCAACTTAGCGAGTTGTTCTTTTATTTCTTTAGGCGAAGTATTTCTTGACTGCGGCAGCGTTCATCGGACATGGGAACTCCTCACCATCCATAGTTTCAAGAATTAATGCACCGCCAGAGAAGGATTTCTTGACAACATATGGGCCTTCAAAATTGGGAGTCCACTTGTCCCTAGAATCAGTGTTGAAAGACATGATCTTCCTAAGCACGAGGTCGCCTTCTCTGAATTCATGAGGTTTGACCTTTTTATCAAAAGCTTTCTTCATTCTTCTCTGATATAAATGGCCATGACACAAAGTTGTCATTCTCTTCTCCTCAATCAAATTCAATTGGTCAAACATGTTCTGGACCCATTCAGCCTTTGTCAACTTGGTTTCCATTATCACAAGCAACGAGAGAATCTCTACCTCGACATGGAGTACAGCTTCCATTCCATACACCAGGGAGAACGGGGTTGCTCCTGTTGAAGTGCGGACAGATGTTCGATATCCATGCAGAGCAAAAGGGAGAATTTCATGCCAATCCTTATAAGTAATAACCATTTTCTAGATAATTCTCTTGATATTCTTATTAGCAGCTTCAACAGCCCCATTCATCTTTGGCCTGTATGGAGATGAATTGTGGGACAATCTTGAATTATTCACATAGTTCTGTCATCATCTTGTTGTTCAAATGCGAGCCATTGTCAGTGATGATTCTGCTCGGCACACCATACCGACATATAAGGTTATTCTTAATAAAGCGCACAACCACCTGCTTAGTAACATTGGCATATGAAGCAGCCTCCACCCATTTGGTGAAGTAGTCAATTGCTACCAAGATAAAATGGTGCCCATTCGAAGCTTTGGGTTCTATCATCCCAATCATGTCAATACCCCACATAGAGAAAGGCCACGGGGAGGAAATCACATTGAGAAGTGTCGGAGGCATGTGGACCTTGTTTGCATAAATCTGGCATTTATGGCACTTCTTTGCAAATTTGTAACAGTTAGACTCCATTGTCAGCCAATAATAACCTACCTTTAGCATCTTTTTAGTCATCGAATGTCCATTGGCATGAGTGCCAAATGAACCTTCATGAATCTCATACATCAACATGTCTGATTCGTTTCTATCCACGCATTTGAGCAAGACCATGTCATAATTTCTCTTGTATAACACATTTTCACTGAGGAAGAAACTGCCTGCCAATCTTCTCAATGTCTTTCTATCTTTCTTCAATGCACCAATCGGGTATTCCTGAGTCTGAAGAAAATGCTTGATATCATAATACCAAGGTTTTTCATCTGCTACCTCCTCTGTTGTAAACACATGTGCGGGCCTATACAGCCTTCGAACTGTAATTTGGGGTATATCATTCCAAGTATTCACTTGGTACATAGAAGCCAGAGTTTCCAGAGCATCCGCCATTTTATTTTCATCTCTAGGGATGTGATGGAATTCAACTTTAATGAAGAATGGTAATAATCTTCTAGCATAATCTTTGTAAGGGATCAAGCCAGGGTGACGAGTATCCCATTCGCCTTTAATCTGATTTATTACCAAACCTGAATCACCATACACATCTAGAATTTTAATTCTAAGATCAATAGCTTCTTCGAGACCCATGATGCAAGCCTCGTATTCTACCATATTGTTAGTACAATCTAATGTTAACCTTGCAGTAAAAGGAATGTGTGATCCATGAGAAGTGACAATCACAGCACCAATTCCTTTACCATAAGCATTCACATCTCCATCAAATATCATACTCCAACGAGATTCAGGGTCAGGACCTTCCTCAGGCAATGGCTTATCACAATCCTTCACTTTCAGGAACATCACATCCTCATCGGTGAATTCATATTCTCCAGACTGGTGATCCTCCACTGGTTGGTGAGCAAGATAATCTGCCAACACACTACTTTTAATGGCCTTTTGAGTGCGGTATTCAATATCATATTCAAGCAACAACATCTGCCAGCGGGCAATTCTCCAAGTAAGAGCAGGCCAAAGCACAACATGTTTTTTCCAGCATGGAATATCGTGACTCACAATCAGTGAATTTTTTACTGAGATGATAAATTGAGAACTCCTTCTTCCTTGTTTCATCCTGTTGTCCCAGAATACAACCCATGGATTTATCTAACACTGTCAGATACATAATCAACGGTCTTCCTTCTATGGGAGGGAGCAAGATAGGAGGTTCAAGCAAATATTCCTTAATACTTTCAAATGCCCTTTGGCAGTCATCCATCCACACACAACCTTGATCTTTCTTTAACAACTTAAAGATCGGTTCACATGTTGCAGTCATGTGGGAAATGAATCTGGAAATATAATTCAAATGCCCGAGGAAACCTCTGACTTGCTTTTCAGTTCTTGGTGCTGGCATTTCTTGAATTTATTTGACTTTATCAGGGTCAACTTCAATTCCTTTATGGATAACAATGAAACCCAACAACTTCCTTGATCGAACACCGAAGGTGCATTTATTTGGATTCAAGCGGAGATGATACTTCCTCAAACGCTGAAACAACTTCAACAAATCTTCTACATGCCCTTCTTCAGTCTGGGATTTGGCATTCATATCATCAAAATATACTTTAATTTCCTTGTGCATCAGATCATGGAATATGGTTGTCACAGCCCTCTGGTACGTTGCACCAGCATTCTTCAACCCGAATGGCATCACTCTGTAACAGAATGTTCCCCAGGGTGTGATAAATGTTGTTTTTTCCATGTCCTCTAGAGCTATTCTTATTTGATTATACCCGGAAAATCCGTCCATGAACGAGAATACTTTGAATTTTGTTGTGCTATCCACTAACATGTCGATGTGTGGTAATGGAAAATCATCTTTTGGACTAGCTTTATTTAGATCTCTGTAATCTACGCACATGCGGACTTTTCTGTCTTTTTTCGGTACTGGGACAATATTGGCAATCCATTGAGGATACACTGACGTCACAAGAAAACCAGCATTAATCTGCTTTAGAACCTCCTCCTTGATATTTACTGCCATATCTGGGTGAGTTCTTCTCAACTTTTGTTTGATTGGCGGACATTCTGACTTCAACGACAAATGGTGCTCGACGATATCTGTATCTAGACCAGGCATATCTTGGTAAGACCAAGCAAAAATGTCCACATACTCTTTCAACAGCTCAATCAACCTTCTCTTCACATTGGGATGCAGCGATGCTCCAATCTTGACTTCCTTTGGATCTTCTTCTAAACCCAAATTGATCACTTCCAAAGGCTCTTTATATGGATTAATGGTATTTTCCTCGTGCTCAATAAACCGTGAGACCTCTTCTAGAATCTCATCATAATCTTCTTCTTCAGCCCCATACAGAGGACATTCAAAGTTGGGAGAGGGTGCAGGGTCATTGTATTCAACGGGTTTTTTAATTAATCTGCACATATGATTTGTGATTGCATTTAGAAACTGACACATATAACAAGTGATCATATAAATTGAATTTCAGTTATTATTTTTTTTGAAAGGTTTTTTTTTATTACGATTTTCCAAGAAAAAGCAGAAAATAAAGACATAATTCGGGAAGCAAAGACAACTTTTATTATTGATCTTAAAAGTCACAGCAAACAGATAAGCCCTACAACATTAATACTTCCACCTTGGGCAGAGTGAAAGCTTTTCAAAAAAAGATTAACAAATCAAATTACTTTGAAACATGTATGCAAGAGGGAACATCAATAGTGATCCAGTTCTGAACCCTGACTCTGTGCGTCACATAATTCGGCATTTCCTACTCTACTTCATCTTCCACAATGGCGTTAATCCTGGAAACAGTCGGATGAAGATAGTCCCCGCTACAGAAAATGTCTTGATACCCACCTGCAGCATACTTCGGCTTCATGCCCTTCCCTTTGTCATTCTTCGAAGAGAACCCCAAGCCAGTTCTGTTATTGTTCACAGGTGGATCCACAATTTGTCCCCAAACTTCACTATGACCATTACGCACAACCTGATGCGCATCCTTCAGAGAAACCATGGAATTATCATTTCCTCTTATGTTGTCAATGGATAAGGCTTGGAACTGGGTTCCAACAGCAGCTTCATCCACTTCTACAATGCTGAAAGAGGACAAATGAGATATCAACAATGTATGCTCCCCATTTATGATCACTACTTTCCCTTCACGTATAAACTTTAGCTTCTGGTGTAAAGTTGAAGTGACAGCCCCTGCTTCATGTATCCACAGTCGTCCTAGCAAACAACTATAAGCGGGAACAATGTCCATGACCTGGAAGGTTATCTGAAACAAATGTGGTCCTATATGGATAGGTAAGTCCACTTCACCGATGACAGATTTTCTTGACCCATCAAACACTTTCACAATGATGCCACTAGGGAGCATAGGCGTTCCTTGATATTTCAACTTCATGAGAGTACTCTTTGGTATAACATTCAACGCGGATCCATTATCAATCAACACATTGGATAGTGAATCATTCTTGCAGTTCATAGAGATGTGGAGGGCCAAGTTGTGATTCCTCCCTTCATCTGGAAATTCATCATTGCAGAAACTCAGGTTATTACATGACGTAATGTTTCCTATTACACTGCTGGATTGATCTATTGGCATATCACTCTCCACAAAAGCTTGGTCCAATACCCTCATCAAGGGTTCTCTATGAGCAGAGGAGTTCATCAATAAAGCTAAGATGGATATTTTTGAAGGAGTCTGCAGTAGCTGATCTACAATTCTGTAGTCGCTCATCTTAATTATCTTCAAAATATCATCCACTTCTTTCTCTAACGTAGCTCCACTAGTCTCACATGTAGTCTTCTTAGGTTCATCATTCTCAGCAATTTTCTTTCCAACATCAACATCTCTTCGAACAACCGGTGCAAACACACGACCGCTACGGGTCACCCTACTATTTTCAGCTATATTTCCAACATCAGGCATTGGCTGGATGGGAACTTCCACTCCATATTCTAAGATTGTAGCGTTGTATTTGTAAGGCACTGCCTTATCTGATTTGTAGGGGATAGGACCTTGAAAACTAATCACCAATGGGGTAACAACTGGCTTTCTATGATACTCCGCTTCAAAATGGGAGGGTGCACCAAAACAAGGCACAATGATGTTTACCCCTTCTTCAATGCAATCAGTCATTAATAAGTCATTTCTGGATAACGAATCTTCGCCTGAAGATAAATACTCATCTGCGGAGGCATACTCTTCATCTAACTCTTCTTCCGTTAAACAAACCTTAACCATATCAACTTCATGGTAATCATCCCTCTGACTTTTGATCTTGATAATTCAATTGTCTAACAACAAATGAACACCTTTCTTCACGATTGAACATCCTCGGGGGTCTCAACAGCAAACTAGGCAAGATCCATATTGGTGTTCCACCTGACCAGCTGTATGGCAGAAGGTAGCGTGCAACTGCACGAGGTTCTCATTCATATACTCCACATTAAAAATTATGAATTCACCAGGACATCCAGAAACCATGTACACTTCCTCTTCATATTCTGCCCTAGGCCTGATTATGTGGAGGAGGCCCCCATCCATCATCTCATGTAAATCATCCTTTATCTTCTTGCAACCCTGTATGTTTGTACTACAAATAGCACAACCGGAATGGTCATGCATATAGTAGCTAAATTCAGAGATCTGCATACATTTTCACCAAATCTCCTCTAACTAGATTAATATCAAAAATCTGGAAGTCACCTGGACAACCGGCCACCATATTCACAGCATTTACTCCCCCGTGCTTAGGTAGGGTATTATCTTTCACGTTAGGTCCCACATCTTTGAAAGATAGAACACCAGACTTTACCAATTTTTGTACCTCAGTCTATAAAGGATAATAATTTTCAACATTATTCCATGGTGCTCCCTGATAAAATGCACATGTTTGGTCTGCCTTGTAATACCAAGGCAATGGTGACAGTATGGCGGGAGGTGGTCGGGTTTGAACCAACTTCTTCTGAATCAATGCCGGTAGTAGCTCTATATAGCTCATGGGAATAGGGTCATAACTCTCCCTTCTCTGATTATACCCTTGATTCCCCTGTTGGGACGGTCTCTGATAAGCAACGGTAGTTGGAGCGGCATTCATAACAGGAGTAACTAAGGCGACTTGCTGATGACGCTGATGATTCCTTCTAGGAGTGTTTACCCTCCTCTCTTGTATAACAGCATTTGCATCTCCTTCTTTCTTCTTGGTAAACCCATAAGATGGCTTCTTCACACCTCTGGATCCTTCACTCTTCGTCAAACGGCCTTCTCTTACAGCCTCTTTTAAGCGGATACCCATTCCTACCATCTCAATAAAGTCACTTGGCGCACTTGCTACCATCCTCTCATAGTATAAAGCACCCAGCATCTTCAATAAAATCTTAGTCATCTCCTTCTCTTCCATGGGAGGAATCACTTGGGCGGCTACCTCACGCCATCTCTGCGCATACTCTTTGAACGATTCCCTGTCTTTCTGAACCATGTCCCTAAGTTGATCACGGTCAGGCGCCATGTCCATGTTGTACTTGTATTGTTTGATGAATGCTTCTCCCAAATCATTAAAAGTATGGATATTGGCGTTGTCCAAACTCATATACCACTTCAACGCAGCACCGGTCAAACTATCCTGAAAAAAGTGAATCAGCAGATGTTGATCATCAGTATGGGTAGACATTCTCCTCACGTACATCACCAGATGAGCACGAGGGAAAGTGTTTCCCTTATACTTATCAAACTCCGGGACCTTAAACTTAGCAAGTTTCTTAACATTCAGGACCAAACATAGCTCATTCACATTTTGCCCAAATAGCTCTTTTCCCCTGAGGGCCTTCATCTCTCTTTGCATCTTGTCAAACTGCTCTTGAAAATCATCCATTATGTCATAAAGACCCAAGTCTTCACTTGGTGGAGGGAAAGGAAGACACACATCATCATTAACAAACGGGACCATATTCACCGAAGGATGTGCAGTAGGAACAGCATGCACCACAGAAGGTGCCAGAGTAACAATAGTCTGAACCATTGGAGTATCTTGAGGACCAAGATTGAAACCTTCAGGTGCAAAATTCTCTGGAATTCCCCATGGATATCCTTGAGGCATGCGATTCTGAACAACAACCGGAGTAGCAGATACGGGAATAGTCAGAGCTTCAGTATTTTCCCTTGTTGGTTGAGGTTGAACACTCGCTGGCTGATCCTGAGTAGCCACCAGAGCTTCCATCAGAGTAGTCAGATTGGCCATGCCGGCCTTCAAAACAGAAACTTCCTTGCGCAACTTGCGATTCTCTTATTCTAAGTTGTCCATCTTCTTTTTGAAATTAGCCCGAGTGTTGTAGTGATGAGTCAGCTTGCTGAACGAAGTAAAGAAGCTTGGTAAGACACCTGAATATGCATAACAAATGCAAGAAACATGTGCAATATGATGCATGACATGTAATTCACATGATTATTTTTACTTTGTTATTTAATATTTCAAGGGATTTAAAGTTTATAGACATATTGCAAACATCAAAGTAATAACGCTTTTGAAATACTGAAAAAAATTTATTATAATAACTCCAAAATGGATTACAAGTTTCAATAATCCCAAGCACAAGATGAAAATAAAATCTAAAACCCTGAGAAAAAGAACTGGTGGAGATCACTCTATACGCCAGCGCTTCCCCGTGAGCCTGGAAATCTGAGCCTTCAACCTCTGGTTTTCTTCCACATGTCTGATGGCAACCTCCTTCCAATCATCTGAATCAGAAAGTGAGTGATCAACACCTGATTGAGGCTTAGGAGAAAATAAATCCCCTTGCCTCTCCATAGACTCTACCGCTCGACTCTCAAGGATCTCAATCAAGTCATCTTTCTCCTTCAGGTATGCTCTGTAGGAACTCTCTAAATTTTGGAACTTGTTCTTCCAAGCATCCCTTTCCTGTTGCATCCTAACCAAAGCAAGTTGCAGCTCTTCTAGATCATCTAATAAGGGAGGAGTGGTCTTCACAAATAGATCAGGCACGGGTGTCTCCCGGGTATACGGCATCTTTAACTGAATGGCTCTCGATCGGATCCATTAAAGATATGGCTCCAAAGAAACAGCACCCCTAGGTCCCAAATCCTTCCTACTCTTCTTATGAATGTGACGCCAGGCCTTCGCAATCTGCTCCCTAGCTTCCCTATGGTCTTCTCCTTCCTTCAGAAAGAAACTACTCAAATGAATACTATTCAGTTTATCCCTCATCGGATAACCAAGCTGTCGTCGTGCAAGAACAGGGTTATAGTTAATTCCTCCCTTTGTACCAAGAAGAGGTACATTGGGGAAACTACCACAACTGTCAATAATCTCTATATCCTGGTAGGCTCGATGATACCAATCAATATCTGAGTGAGTAAGTGCCATGATTTTAGGGGCCCAACGGGGTTCCTTCTTGACATCCCAAAAAGCATCAGACTGAGGCATATGAGAGATAAACCACTGGTACAATAGAGGCGTGCAACAGATAATCATCCCCCCATGATAAGAATTTCGAAGATGAATAGAGTAATAAGCATCACCCAACAATGTAGGAACTGGGTTTCCAATCATGAAAAGCCTGATAGCCTTAATGTCAACAAACTTGTCTACATTAGGAAATAAGAACAACCCGTAAGCAAGAAGAGCAAAGATGGCCTCAAAAGCAACTGTACTCTTCATCCTGGCAAAGTAACGAGCTTTCTCCAATAAAAACTGAGCTGATAATCCTCTAATCCCTCCTTTAGTAGTCATATGAGCTTCCACCTCAGACTTCCCCAGGTGAATCAAAGCAGCAATCTCATGTGGTTTTAGCTCACCCACCAAACCAGTAAAAGGAACACGATCGGTAACAGATAAATCCAATAGGTAAGAATACTCCTCCAGTGTAGGCATCAACTGATAGTCGGGAAAAGTAAAGCAATGATACATCGGATCATATAACTGGACCAGGGTCGAGAGAATACCCTCCTTCATCTTCAGCTTCAAGAGAGGAATAATGGATCCATACTTCTTCCGAAAATCTCTAGAACACTCGATCTCGGGAATTAGACTGATCAACACATCTATCTTGGGATCCTTGAAACTGTACTTCCCGGTCTTTCTCTTTCCAAAATCCATGGTTAAAAAGTACTTGAGATATTCACAAATAGTCAACCTTTAAATCCCTTGAAATATGGTTTCTTCAAAAGATGCTTATGAGTGCATGGATGCATGATGCAACAATCACACACAAGATCACACATATAGGGTTCATAGGTTCAACGTCACGAGCATGAGGTCTAAGGTACTACCCATAAGGTATTGGTCTAAAATTTTATCACATGCCGAACAAGGTTCTAGAGGTTCCTAGAGTCTACATCCTTCCTTCAGATATTACTAACTCCCCGATTAACTCGGAAATTAGTAATATTCTCAAGAAAGACTCGTCAGAGTGTAGTATCGCGTGATAACTATTTCCGGATTACTCCGTCATAGCTTCGGCACTACACCTAAAAGGACAAGATGGGTTAGGTATTCTATGGTCCTCAGTTTCAGCAGGATCCCAGGTTGAAAGCAGTACGTCTTCCCGATTACTCGGTAAACGACACTACAGTCAAAGGGGCCTCCACTGAGTGGGGGATCTCATGCTTCCTTTTTTGGGATTACTCCCTCAAAGTTAACATGACTATACCGCCCGTCCTATCTTAAAGTTTTCCCAAGTCCGGGTATAGGATTTATGAGTAATCACCAAGCACCATGAAAACCAGGAAAATCCAGACAAAACATATACACAAAATATAACACACAAAAATCAGTAATATCACATATACAGATATAAACAAAGATAGGCTTAACCCACTTATTGATGGACCAGCAAGAGGTCAATCTTTCCCCAGTGAAGTCGCCATTTTTCTGTAACGGTAGAAATGTTCAAGACTAAGCCATTGGATTGACTAGACTTTATACAAATCAAAATAAAAATCGCCACCGCGCTTTATTGTTTCCAAAGGAATGGGAAAAGAGAGAATAACCCAAAAAAGAAGGGGAAAGATTCAAGGTAAGGGGGTTGCTTATGCAAAGGGAAGGTATTAGCACCCTAAACATCTACGGTACTCCGTAGGAGCCTCTTTGTAAAATATGTATATTTTGGCTACGAAAAAATGTTGTATATAAAAAGTGGATGGTGGAGGTAAGAAAAGAAATATTTTTTTTTATATTTTTTTTTGCACCCACCGCGGTTGTGAACCTTTAGTGCCTACGTACCACCTTTTCATGCAATAGGGGATCAAGGTACACGTAGTTCCTCTTTTAGAAATTTAAAACACAAATACGTTTGTTAATTTTATGAGATAAAACATCATCATCATTATCCGTGTGGAAAACATACCTACTACCCACAATCATGAGAAAGGAGAATTTGCATCATCTCAAAGTGGAGGATATGGCCTGGATCTTAAAATCAACAATGCCTCACTCAACACCCAAGTGTAAAATATCTCTCTTCACTACATATTATAGAAGTATAGTTGTTTGCATCACTACAAGGATTGACAAGAGTTCAATCTTTTTTTGAGAAACGTTTAAAGATAAAAGCCAAAGTGGCAAAAATGGTTTGAAATGAGATTGATTGACTTTTAGTCTTCTCACAAAAAAAATGTCAAGGTATTATTAAGTTGATTGGAGTTTATTTATGAAAATGTTTTGAAAATTCATGGACATAAGTCCAAGTTTATTATGAGAGTGGTTCAAGTTTAAAAACAAGAAGAGTTTTCAAAAGGAGGAAGAAGATTTTTGAAATTAAAGAAGATGGGAGGAGAAGAAGGGACTACCCTAAAGCATAAGGTAAAAGCTAGGGATAAGAACCATCTAATCAACAAGAATCCAATACTTGACATTATGAGTCAAGATAGAATTCCCATTCCTTGGATTGAAACCAATCAAGCAAAAAAAAACTAGACCTCTTGAGAGAACCAAACTTCAAGTGTATTAAGTCTTCACAAAAATTGGACAGAGTAACGGCTGTATACGGGTGAATTACAGACTACAAATAAAGGGTGTAATCACAAAAATCTACACACAAAAACAAACAAGAAACCCAATGTCTTGAGGTAAACCTCAAGAAATCCAGATAAAATAATCAGATAAGATCACAAGGTCTCCAAGATAGGCCAAGGTTTCTAATCCTAAGTCCAAGAAAAGTCCCATGCTCTATAATGCCAAGGATAGTAACCAAATAGTCCAAGTACCACTAAAGAATTTTTAGGGTTTATGTTGATTATTAAGTATCTTAAGAAAGGAAAATAAAAGCTCAAGTGAGCAAAATAAAAATGGCAAGAAAGTAAATGCTCAAATGAGCAAAGATGAAAATGGCATGAAATGTAAATGCTAAAAGTAAATTGTATATAAAGCATAAAAAAGAATAAAAGTATAAGGTAAAACAAGTCAATAACTAGTGGTTAGTTGGGTGACCATCTTGAAGCTTGCATTTGGAACTCATTAGAGGATTGGTAGAACCAAAGCCTTCACACAACAAGTTGCATTTGCTTTTTGTCAAGTATATCATCCATTTGGAATTCTCATAAGTACCATTTAATGATCAACGATGTTTAAGTGATCCGCGTTGACCAAAGGTGTTGTAGATCCATTAGAGGATTGGTAGAACCAAAGCCTCCACACAATGACTCTCAAGGTTATTGGATCAAAGAGATCAAATTAACATACTTGGGCTTGCAATCATAAGTTTGGGCCACGAATGATCATTTATTCGAATCAGGATAAAATTTAGCGCTATGTTAAGCAATCGTAAGTGGACTTATATAGAAGTCGCACCTATTTTGAGGTCGGTCAATAGCAATCTATGCACCATTTGTTTTGAAACATGATATAGAGATCATGCTCCCACAACATTTAGTGCAATAAGAAAGGAATGAGATGAAGAGGGGTGGGGAAAAAATATACAAACCACATTTGAATTAAATTTTAATCAAACTATTATTAAAATCATTCATCCATTTTTGTGGAGTTAAACTCAACACCATGGATCCAATAATGTTAATAAAGTTTATGATCCAAAATCTAACCCAAGATCAGCCAGAAAATAGTCACAAAATAATATCACATTTAATATACACAAAAGGGTTTAAAAAATGTTTTAAAAATAGAAAATGATGAGAAAAATATTAATTGTGTTCAAATTAATCAAGAAATGAAAAGTAAGACCATAGAAAAATCAGAAAAAGGCTCAAATAATTTTACAAAATTTTTTGGTAATTTTTTAAAGTCAGAAACTATTTTTTAAAATTAAAATAAATGGGTAAAATAAACAAAAACTGGTAAAAAAAATGGTAAAAAAAATAGTAAAGTCAGAAACAAAAATAAAATAAGGTCACCAATATTTGTCACAATATCATTGGATCATTCCATAATTTTTTCAGAATTAAAAAATATATAAAAGTATTTTTAAACATTTAAAACAAATCAAATAAGTGTAAAATTTATAAAAAATACCAAAACACAAAATTAAATTGTGAAAAAATAAAATCAGAAAGAGAATAATCAAAAATATTTTTCATAATTTTTTTCAGATTTTTTGGACTAAAAATGAATTTTCTATGTTTTTTTTAAATTTAAAACAATTAAAGTATAAAAATCAGAAAAAGAAAATAAACGTAAAATATGTGGACCATTGGATGAGAGTCAAAACGCGTTAGTAATCAAATCCAAGGGATCTGGCGCATTGTGCATATCATGGTCAATAGTGAATATTGTACAAAATCATTAATTAAATCAGAATTTGAAAAAAACAGATGGCGCGCCTTCATTGGTTGGAAGATGACACGTTGGTCATCTTCAACCTCTAGCCATCATGAATTGCAGATCTCTCAAACTGTAAAATCAGAAGCTCATACCTATGCCATTTGTTTCGTCTCTTCAAGACAAAGACAACCACACCCTCACGCCAAATTTATATAAACTTTAGCTCAAGCAATTTGAAAGAAAAGTTTTGAAAAGGGATTTGAAATTTCATGGTCAAAACATGTTTCAAATAAAAGGTAAGTGTTTCTACTAGAACCAAGGAAATGAGAGCATCACAATGATATCAGAGTTTTGAAGAATTGATGAAGGAATCTACCTATTGAAGTTGAGTTGCAGAGCTCTGAAACTGGACTTCTATGGAGCAGTATAGGGCACGATTCTTGAATGTAATTATGTGGTTAGATTCAGGGAAGATCAAGGAAGGTGAATTGATTGGAAAATAGGATTGAAAAAGGCTCGAGAATGGATTTTGAAGTTACTGAATTCTGAGTTATGAAACAAGTTTGGCAGGGTGATTCTGGATATCCAAGCTTGGGAAAATGAATGGGATATGTGATCGGTGGAAATAGAACTGACTGTTTTTTTAGCTGGTTCGCGAAATGTCGCGGTAAGCAAGAGTCGCCACCATCTTTTATGTTCTCCAACATGGAAAGGACAAAAGCAAAGCAAAATTCCTTATTCGAGAATGTTTCTCGGTTCGGGAGGTAGATTTATAGAAAGGGAAGGTGTTAGCACCCTTTCTATCCGTGGTTATCCATGGGCTCTTAGGTACTTGCTCTTATGTTTTCAAAAATGTTTTCTTTTCAAGTGTGTGTGGGTTTTGAAAAAGTTTCGTTTGAAAAATTTCTAAGTAACTCTTGTATCAGTCCTCAAGAGTGTATGAAAAATTTGTTGGAAAACTTTTTGAAAGTGTAAGGTGTGAAAAGTATTTTGTTTGTTTTGAAAAGAGCAAGTACCCATGAGTCATCTACCTACCCTAAGGAATTAAGCTGTGTAAGAGTCCTTTAGATAGTGCTATCCCACCATTGAGAGGTAGGTAGCACCATCGTCGGAGGTGTTCGGGTCAATTCGATTATCGGGACAGTGTGGTCACCGAAGCAATGGTAGGATACCTTAGAAGTAACCCTAGCGTCTTAGATCCTTTGTATCTGAGGCAACCATTTCGAGGCAACTGGATCTTAGACATAAAGGTGACCTCTAAAACATCCTATACTTGATGACCACGTTTTGAGGCAACGAGTGAAGCGTACCCTAGAAGTGGCATGTGCATTGTGTGTTGTTTTTCATGTTAATGTTTTGTACAAGTTATTTGTAAGCTACGGATTGGTTTTATTTACATACATTCTTTCATGCATTTAACAGTTAGGGGTGCAGAAAGTAAATTGCGGAAAGATAAATTCTACGCTATTACAAGGCGCGGGTCTATACATCGCCAAAAATACAAAGACCCGTTTTGGTAAATAAGTACGAGAAATTAAATAAAGCGGTAAACCTATTTACTATTACATTCTTGAAAGCAATTACATAATAACCAAAATAAAATGCGCGAATAAAAAGTTAATCGGGAACATTCTAAGGGTTTTGGCCCTTTTAAGAAAAGAAATGAATTTTTTGTCCTTTTTGTGATTAAATGAGATTAAAACTAATGATTAAATTAATTAATTAATTTATTAAAAGAAAAAAACGTTTTTGCGTTTTTATGTTTTTAAAGAAAATAAAATAAAGGAATTAAAATTAAAAGTTAATAAACCTAATTCTAAATTTATTTTAATTATTAAGAAAAAAGGTTAAAGTTTGCCTAATTACAATTAATTTAATTTATTAGTATTTATTTACAAAAATAAAATGAAATTAATGATAATAATAATATTAGTTCTTTTTTTGATTTTTTATGAAAAATAGTTAGTTATGTTAATAGTTAATAAAAGGGAAAAAATAAAATAAGACAAACAAAATATAAAAATGACAAAATAAAAATTGCAAACCCAAGGGGGGTTTTGGGCTAGATTGGGGTGTTTTGATTGGAATCTGAAACCCATCAAGAAACCAGCTTTGTTTGACTTTGGAGATTGCCTGTGCCTGTGTTGACCTGAGAACATGATGCTCCTTCCCTTGTGGCCATTGGATTTGCACTTGGAGACACTTGGCGCTTTGGATTTGTGAGGCGCATGATAAGCCTTCTTTGAAGCCTGCGCACAAGTATGTAAGAAAAAATAATATGGGATTTTGAGGGGACCTGGGAATACTTACAGTGCTTGATAATGGACCTTAGGACGTGGCAAGGGTTGCTTTAGCTTCAGGGTATGGCAAAGAAGAGAGTCACGTTCTCCTTTTGGCCTGAAAATGCTTGCAAAACTCCTTTTGATCTCACACTTTTTTTTGACAAATTTTGAACTTTGCTCTGGCCGTTTGTGCACTTTTTTTCGTTTTTGAATGAGGCTTGCAAGGCTTGTATATATAGTAATGAGTGAGAATCAGTCACTATTATGAGCTCTTTAACCATTGCAATTAAACTTTGGATTTCTCCATAACCACCATTAAAGCAACTTGCCAATTTTGTTCAAATTTGAATTTTATGCTTAAAATGGACCTTACACGAATTTGGTAGGTGCATTATGCTTCATCAAGGTCATTCAAACCACAAGATATCATTGAATTAATTTTTTTGATTTTTATTTGAATTTTATGGATTTAAAATGAATTAAATCAATAAAATTAAATAAAAATAGAAAAATTAATGTTTAATCTTGAAATTAATCATGGGACACGTGGGTGGCATGACAAGGCTGAACCAAGTGGAAAAAAGTGGGCCCTTTTGTCAAAAATTGAAGTTTCAAGGATAGTTGACTTTGGCCATTTCACAAAAATTTCCCAACTTCTCCAATGCATATCTTGCACAATTTTGATCATATGAACATGTTCTTGGACATTTTGGAAAGGTCTTGAAGTCCTCTAACCAATGCCTTTGGTCCCATGTCATTTTGATTTACCAATATCAAGTTATGGTCTTTGACTTAAAGTGCCCTTTTGTTGACTTTTGAAAATGACCTATAATGTTGAAATTGATAACTTTTTGTGAGAGCATTTCTTGGACTTGGAATGTGAAGATTAGTTGTAGTAAATGTCCTCCACTTCAAAATGAGCATTGGATGGGATTTTTCTGATGAACCATGAAAAAGTTATGCCTTGGTCAAGTTACAGTTGACTTTTCAACTGTCCAAAAATGGAAACTTTTGCATCTTGATGATTTTTGAGCCATTCTTGAGGAATTATGATCAAGAATTGATCAAATGATGATTGTGGCTTCAAAATAAGATGTTGACCAAAAATTTTGACTTTTGACTGCCAAATGACCATTTTGCCCCTGCAGTTGATTGTGAGGCAATTAGGGTTTTTGACTGTGCAACTTGACCTTGTGAGCCTTGAAACTTGGCATGTAGATGCTTGACAATGTATATGGGCATATGGGACTTGATTGAGCCCTTGAAAACCTCAACTTCCTTGCAAGAACCAAAACCCTAATTTGACTGGCTTAGGAGGGTGTTTGAACTGTGCAACCCTTGAGTAGACTTGAGCAAATTGAGATGATGCTTGTCAAAACTTTGAAGAATATGGAGGGAAAATTTTGGGGTACAACAGTTGCCCCTGTTCAATCTTCTTAGACCTGAGGATGTAGATTGGCTTGTGTGCCTTTCGTGATCCGAAGGTGGAAGATGATTGAACACTAGAGTGCCCAGAAATTTGCACTCACATAGTGAGGTATCAGCAATTTGATGTCGGGAATGGGCTTACAGATGCCATTTGGAGAGATGGTGGATAGGAGAATGGGCTTATAGATGCCATCTGGAGATGTGACAGAACCTTGTCGGGAATGGGCTTGTAGATGCCATTTGGAGACTGTTGGTAAGTGGATGGGCTTATAGATGCCATTTGAAACTGTAATGGATAGTTGTGGAGATGGGCTTAAAGATGCCATCCGTAGGTGTCGATCGCGTAAGAGATTCCTTAGCGAGAACTTGTGTACTTTGAGAAAGTAAGATGGTTTCCTGGCCTGTTACAGGTGTTGATCTTCCCTCAGTCACTCACAGACATGCCCTGGCTAGATACAGGTATCGAATCTGGAACTTCAAAAGGTTGATAGGTTGTCTCTACTGACAGGTTATCTCAGAAAAATATTTAGGATTTAACTGAACCAGAGGAGGTTTTGTCTTTCTTGACGAGTTATCTCTTTGGACGGGTTGTCTTCATGGACGGGTTGTCTTCAACGACGAGTGATCTTCAATGACGAGTTGTCTTAAATGACGAGTTGTCTTAAATGACGAGTTGTCTTCAATGACGGGTTGTCTTCAATGACGGGTAGTCTCCAATGACGAGATGTATTCAATGACGGGTGTCTATACTGACGGGTTGTCTTAAATGACGAGTTGTCTTCAATGACGAGTTGTCTTCAATGACGAGTTGTCTTAAATGACGAGTTGTCTTAAATGACGAGTTGTCTTCAATGACGAGTTGTCTTCAATGACGAGTTGTCTTCAATGACGAGTTGTCTTCAATGACGAGTTGTCTTCAATGACGATTTGTCTTCAATGACGAGTTGTCTTCAATGACGAGTTGTCTTCAATGACGAGTTGTCTATAATGACGGGTGTCTATAACGACGGGTTGTCTTCAATGACGTTAGGAAGTAATTTAACTGGACCTGTCTTCTTTGATTGGATGAGCATCAGAAAAACCTTTGGGATTTAATTGGACTTGTCTTCTTTGACTGGATTTGTCTTCTTTGACTGGATTTGTCTCTTTTGACTGTATTTGTCTACTTTGACGTAGCTGATTATTTAACTGTATCCTTCCTGAAAGGTAAAGGTCAGTCGTATGCAATGCATGATATGGATCAAGCAATGATGTTCTCGACATAAACGAGATTGTATGACATGATGCGCATATGCATGTATCATGATGTGATGTTTATGAATGTATCTTCGTCTGGGAAAGTAAATCCTTGACGCATGCCGGGAAGTTGAATCCTGGGCTGACCTTGAAGAACAGAGTTCTTCGTTCCGCTGGGGATGATGATTACAAGAATAAACCGGTAGGAGAAGATGACTCCGTTGGGGAATAAACTTGTTGAAGAGATTACTCTGCGGGGAATTACTCTATGGGAAGAGATACTTCGCTGAGATTTGGTGATAACTTCGCTGGGGATTCCATTGAGAAGTTATGTTGAGGAATTTGATGAACTCCGCTGGGGATAGGAAGAACTTCGTCGAGGACGATCTTTCCGTGGTAATTAGATGAGGATAACCCAGTTATAGGCTCTGGTGGAGAATGACCTTTGAATAAAACCGGGGAGATGCTTTTGCGCTCTGCAGGGAATTAGCTTCCAGAATCTACTGGGGATAAGCTTCCAGAATCTACTGGGGAGATTGATTCAACTTTCCTGGGGAGACTTTTGGATTATACTGGGGAATGGCCCCACTGAATGTCTGTATTCTGTCGGGGAACAATCTTTATTAAGACTGCCGGGGATGCTTGCTGAGGAATAATCTGTATACTCCACTGGGGAATATTGAGATTTTCTGGGGATATCCAACTTCCTTAAGGCTGACAGTAGACTAACTCTACTTGGGGAGAGTGTCGCTGACTGTAGGCTAACTCTGCTTGGGGAGAGCGTTGCTGACTTGTTGGAGATACTGTGCCTTTTCGGAGCTGCCGGGAGACCAACTCTGCTCGGGGAGAGTATTGCTGAACCTTGTCTTACTCTGCGGGGAGTGAAGGTGTATGGGTTATGTTCTTACCTTGTACCTGGAGGGCAGAGTAACTTGTGTAGTTCGGACAATTCTTATTGCCCCGGTTTCCGCGGGAGAAAGTACCTGTAGAAGTCTTGATAACTGCCGTTTGACGAATTCTCTTTTGGTAGGCAAGCAGCGAGATGACAGGACATAGTCGTACCCTGTGATCCCTAATTTTTGCCTGGACCGCCCTTTCGGGTTTTCAGTCCACCGGGATACCCATTTCTACCCAAGCCGCCTTTTCAGGTTTTCGACTTGCCGGGTGTACAGATTTTTTCATTTCATCCCTTATATTTGCCCGAACCCTTTTGGTTCGCCGGGAAGCCCTTATTTTTGCCTAGGTGTGTCAACCTAGCGGGTCTTTGATTATGTGCAGTATTTTTTCGACTATGTCCGTGCTCTCAGGATGTAGGGAGGTGCCCCTGTCAGTAGTGTTGTGTTGCCCTACTATCAGAAGATCTTCCAATGCCCCAAGTGATCCAGATGGAGATTTACCCCAAGTTGGTTGGCCTTTTGAGAGATTCTCCGAATCTTGACTTAACTGCCCCAGATAATAGACCATGATTATGTCTGCCCCTTGGTTGGAAGTACTTTTGTTCACTTAGATATTCGTCGTGCGAATTTCTCTGCTGTTCGAACAAATAGTCATATGCAAGCAATGTTATATTAAAAATGCAAAGCTTATGTCTGTCTTGAAATTTTTTGAAAATGCATTTTTTTCCAGTAAAACAAGCAAATTATGTAACATGCGATGTCAACTCAAGATTTTACAGCGAGCCTTAAGGAGTCAGGATACCTTTGTAACAGTATGCTTTCGAATTAACCCATGCTTCAGCTAGGACTTTTGAGGGTTATAACGTGGCCTGGTTCACGGTTTAAGAAACAAAGGATAAAGGTTCAAATTAATCTGTACCCACCCGCTCTTCGTGATGTTCCTCAAACCTAAACTCAGCTGATCGTGCGTTAGACCTTGTTCGAGTCTTTGTCCTAATATTCCCATGATGGTTCGGATGTTGAAATTTTATTTTGAATAGGCAGTCATTTCCTTGTTGAGGGTTTGCAGGTCCTCTTTTCTTTTTGATTTCGTTATCCCTGTTTTTTGCCTGAACTGTTTCTTTTGTGATTACAGTCAGCGGGATGCCCCAGTTTTGTAAGTCTCCTTCATAGGTTTTGACTTAATGGGCGTTTATTTTGAGGGATAATGACTGCCTGTTATCGGAACCATCACTGTCTTTTGTTTCGGAAGGACTTCTTTGCTGCCATTCGTTGTGCACTTGGATCAACTGAGAGCACTACCCTGCCACGGGTTATGATTAAGGGTTTAATTTTTTTTTGTGAAAAGAAAACTCCTACTTATTTGGCTCAACAAAGGGGGTAACGAGGGATTATCTTCCTTATAACTCCAGTGTTTAGGATTTGAAACAATGCATGTACCTCATCAGCGGGGTCTGTTCAAAAGCATACGGTAAATTGTGGTATCGTTTTCGTCATCCTCCCTCAAGAGGCTTAGAATTTTTCAATCAAGAGTTGATCATCACAAAAATATGAAAACAGTTTGCGTATAGTGAATACGAAATAATTACTTCAAAACAGACATGTGTAATGCATTAATGAAATAACAACGTTTGACATGAATACAATGTTTGAACAATCAAAGAAAAAAATATAACTTGAACATTCGAATGAACAAAAAATTTCTAATCCTAGCCACGTTTTGGAAAGGGAGCAGTGATCACATTGGGAGTCTCTGGAGAGTCGAATTGGACTTCCTTTGCGTCGATCAGATCCTGAACCTTGTTTCTCAAAGTCCAACAATCATCCGTAGCATGCCCCGGGCTGTCAGAATGATAAGCGCAGTGAACGTTGGGGTTATACCTTGAAGGTGTCCTGTTGGGATTCTTAGGAGGGTCCCTTAGAGTTACCAAGTTGGTCTCCAGCAACTGTGGCAATATCTGGGCCAAGGTCATGCTGAGGGGAGTGAATTGCCTTTTAGGTCTCTCTTCCCTTTGTTGGTTGCGATGTTGAGGAGCACCGACCGGTTTTGAGATAACTACTGCGTTAACAGCACTAGATTCTTTCTTGGACGGTTTCTTCTCAGTGTTTGAGGAATCACTATTCTGTATCTTCCCCGACTTGATACCGACTTCAATTCTTTCCCCAGTCAAGATTAGGTCTGTAAACCCAGTAGAAGAATTTCCAATCAGATGGTTGAAGAATGGACCAGATAGGGTCCCCAGGAACATATCCACAAGCTCACGGTCAGTCAACAGTGGCTGCACCCTGCCCGCCAGGTCTCTCCACTTTTGCACGTACTCCTTAAAACCTTCACCCGTCCCCTGTGACATACCCTGGAGTTGGGTACGCGTAGGAGCAAGGTCGGCATTATATTGATACTGCTTATAAAAAGCAGTTGCCAAGTCCTCCCAGTTATGAATACTGGTTCCATCCAGCTGATAGAACCATTCGAGCTGAGTCCCTGAAAGACTTTCCTGGAAGAAATGGATCCATAGGTTCTTGTCTGCCGTGTAAGGCTGGATCTTCCTTGCGTATGAACGGAGGTGCAACTTAGGACAGGAAGCCCTGTCGTATTTTGCATAGGCAGGTGCTTTGAACTTGTGAGGGATCACCACCCCAGAAGATAAGCCTAGGTCTCCAAAGTCCAACCCGGGCACCTGTTGAATCTCCATGGCATTTAGACGGTCCTCTAGTTGCTTGTACCTGTCCTCAGCAGGAGGGTACTGTTCATCATTGAAATCTGTCTCGGTGTCAGAGACTACGGGACTAGGAACCCTTCCCTCTTGGTGACTTCCTTCCCCAACAGATGGAGTAGTCCGATCAGCTTCATTCTGCAGTGTATTCTCAGATCTACGTCTAGGGTTGAACAAAACAGTCCTCTTCTTCTTCTTTTTCAAGAGCAGAGTCTTCAATTCCTGTTGTCCTTGTGCTAAGCTCATGACCAGCTCCTGGAACTGGGCGTTCTAGGCCTGGAGGGCCTTGATAGCTTGCTCATTGGATGATTCAGGATTCATGATGATGGCTGAAATAAACAGCGAAGAAGATTAAGCAACCTGTGGAAAAGAGTACCTGTAATGCAATGATATGTATGTATGCATGCGATGTTTTCAAGGATCTCGCGGGGTAAACAGAGAAACTTGTTAGAATTTGAATTTGAGTAGCTTGATTGAAGGAACTTCATGTTGTTGAGAGTCCTTCTTCAAGAGTCAAAGCTCACCATATCGAGTGGGTCATAGCCCCTGACTCAAGTTATCAACCTTGGCTAGGGGAAAATAAATCCCCTTTGCCCCTTGCTAGACAGTTGGTTCATCATGACCTGCATCACAAGCCCTTGAGATCCTTGAAATGGGTTAGTCCTTATGCAGGATGTATGCAATGGTATGATGTTATGCTATGCATGGAGTGATGTAAGTAAACCCTGTTATGAGTCCAGATTAAGGACTGTAAACAAACCCTGCAAGAAACTCATGTGTTAGATAACAAGCATGCAAATAGTCAAGTTTGAAAGCACACAAGTCACACAAGACAACCCTTAGAGTTTAGGCCAGCATGAAGTTTGGGGTACTACCCTCTTGAATTTGGTGGGCTCAAACCTGTCCTATCAAAAGTAACCGGGTTCTAGAGGATCCCAATATCACTGACTACCCTCAATCAGTCATAACTCCAGCGTCTCAATCTTTTCTTGCGGCCAGAACCATCGCGAGAGTTTAGCCTCAATGGGTGTAGCATACTGCTACTGTTCTATGGCCAAGTTGGGTCACATTAGGGTTCTAAGGTCGGTTGGTGCTTAATGACTCCTCAAAAGACCCATATTCTCCTCGTTGCAACACAAGGGATATTGGTACAGACCAAGGTGCCACACCAACGTAGCCACTGCTTCACCCGTGTCGGTCTACGCCGGACAGGTCCCTCACAGCTTATGCTACCTAAAAGGGTATCCCCAGATCCGGGTCAGGATCTATGAAACTCCAAGACAATGTCCACAATAATAAAGCAAACAAAACATTCAATTGAAAACACAAGTGATCTTAGTCCTAAGGTACACCTCACTTTTAAGTGTCCCCAGCAGAGTCGCCAGTTCTGTGATCGGTGGAAATAGAACTGACTGTTTTTTTTAGCTGGTTCGCGAAATGTCGCGGTAAGCAAGAGTCGCCACCGTCTTTTATGTTCTCCAACATGGAAAGTACAAAAGCACAGCAAAATTCCTTATTCGAGAATGTTTCTCGGTTCGGGAGGTAGATTTATAGAAAGGGAAGGTGTTAGCACCCTTTCTATCCGTGGTTATCCACGGGCTCTTAGGTACTTGCTCTTATGTTTTCAAAAATGTTTGCTTTTCAAGTGTGTGTGGGTTTTGAAAAAGTTTCGTTTAAAAAATTTCTAAGTAACTCTTGTATCAGTCCTCAAGAGTGTATGAAAAATTTGTTTGAAAACTTTTTGAAAGTGTAAGGTGTGAAAAGTATTTTGTTTGTTTTGAAAAGAGCAAGTACCCATGAGTCATCTACCTACCCTAAGGAATTAAGTTGTGTCAGATTCCTTTAGATAGTGCTATCCCACCATTGAGAGGTAGGTAGCACCATCGTCGGAGGTGTTCGGGTCAATTCGATTATCGGGACAGTGTGGTCACCGAAGCAATGGTAGGATACCTTAGAAGTAACCCTAGCGTCTTAGATCCTTTGTATCCGAGGCAACCGTGAAGGGGTGAAAAACACAAGAAGGGGGGGGTTGAATTGTAAAACTGAAATCTAAAGCAATTGACAAGATATTTTTATCCTGGTTCGTTTGATCTCAAACTACTCCAGTCCACCCGTCAAGGTGATTTCGCCTCTCTCCAACGAGGTCTTAATTCACTATATTCAACTGAATATTACAGACTGCTTTAACAACTGCTAAAGCCTTCTTGATTCAAACCACAATCCGATTTGTCAAGGCAACACTTTCTTACAAAGGTATAAAACAATGTGTGTGAATGTTTTCTACAAAACTTTATCACAACTGTGATGTATACACAAAATGAAGCTTAGAAACTAGATTGCTAAACACTAATGGAGTATCAGAGTTTGTGGTTTAGCAAAACTGGTAGATGAAGATTATTGTTCAGCTTTGTGCGTGTAGAGATTTGGAGAGCATTAGCCATTATAATCTTCGAAGCCTTGTTTATATAGCACTTGAGAAGATGAACGTTGAATGCAATATTCTTGATTCAATGCTAATAACAAGCTTTCCTTTTTGAGAAGATCTTGTCTAGAATGAGGCCGTTGGGATTAATTAGCTTTCAATGCACAGTACCGTTGCTTCTTCAATGCACGTTCTGGCTTGGCTCATTCTGATTCTGCTTCGCTGCTGATGAACTATTGTGTTTCTGTATCAGAGTGTTTACGCGCAGTTCTGTTCATCAAGCTTCAGCATGTACGTGAGTTGATCATCTGATCTTGACGTTCTGATTCAGCAACTTCTGATGCTGGTGTATGAAATCAAATTCTGATGCTGAAGAAGTGATCTTGCTTATTTTAATCAGCGTATCTGCAAGTCAGAGCATAGTAATTTTAGGCAGCATATAGTTCAAACATGAAACATATAAATACTATATCTTTTCACTTTGTTATCATCAAAACTCAAATAGGGTAGTAGATTCAAACATTGTTCTAACAATCTCCCCCTTTTTGATGATGACAAAAACTAGATATTTTAAATGAAAAATAACGTGAAAAGGTGTCTGGGAAATGTTTCAGAGTTAAGAAGTAAGGAGAAATCAGAGTTAAGAGATACTCCCCCTGAGTTTGTTACTTCCCTTTGATATACGTGTTCTTCAGGATCAGATCTTTTTCTTTCTTTGAACATCAGATTATAAGAGTCTTTGACTTATCAGAGAGCAGAGCTTCAGAGCTTTTCCTGTCAGAGCTTTGCTTTGGATCAGAGTATTAGGTCGATCAGAACTTCATATTTGATCAGAGCAACATTGATCAGAGCTTCTACATTTTGATTAGAGCTTCTAGTCTTCATAGTGTTCAGGAGCTTCCTTGTGCCTGTAGACTTAAAACAAAACAGAAAAAATGTTTCAAGTAATAGAGTTAGAATGTTTGAGAATTTATGTCTAGTTAGCCGTTATTGATTTTAAATATCATTCTTGTTCTCCCCCTTTTTGTCAACAATCAAAAAGTGTTGGTGATGTGCTAAAACAATTTAGATCAGAAAAACAAATTATATTAAACTAGTTCAGAGCAAAAGAACATTACAAAAACATAGTCAAAACAGTACTTTAGAAAATCAAGAAAACATAGAGAATGTCATGCATGAAAAAGTTTTAAGGTTGAGGGGGCATGCGTGAGAACAGGCTCTCCAGCATCGCTTGAATCTTTTCAGAAGTTTCATTTTGCTTCTGAACCATGTTGACAACAGTGTCAATCTTGCTGTCCTGTACATCCATTCGTGCTTTCATCTTCTGATCATTGTCGTCCATCCGCTGCTGTAGACGCAAGTCATTCAGCCTTAGTTCTTCCAGAGCCTGCCTGTCCAAGGCAGCTTGAGAAGCATCAGAAGGAGGAGGCTTCTCAGAACTTTCAGCGACATCTTCTGCTTGACTTTCAGCCTGAATGGTCTTGTCTTCTTCTGATGGTTGCACCTGTGCAGCTTGCTCTTTCTCCAACCAAGATTCACTGTCCAGAGGGAGCACAACTTCCTGAGGCAGCTGACTTTCAACTTCCTTCAGCAGCTTGCTGAAGTTCTGTTGTGCCTGCTCATAGTTGACATCCTGCAACTTGAGGGCTTCAGCACGTACCCATAATCTGAACTGTGACCAGAGCTGATCAGAAGCAGCTGGGTCAATCATCCCAGGACAGACTTGCTTCAAAGAAGCAATCCATTGCAGCATACCTGTTTCAAAATTCAAAATACCAGAGCCAACATCTGGTTGCTTTGGTTTGGGAATGGCAATTTTGTGTCTTAAATCAGCAAGACGTTCAAGACTTGTTAAGTCAATGAAAGTTCTGTTGGGGTTTTCAGAGGTTTGCTGAGAGGCTGTTTGTTTTGGAGGAAGGGTATCAGAATCAGAGTCAGATATTTCGATTGGAGTGGATGGTGGTTTAGGAGTATTTGGAGGTGTTGATTCCTCTGAAGATGGTAACTGGGGCATGACAATAGTGGTTCCACATGGCAACTGGATTGCCAGCGGTGAAGGTTGAGGTGAGTGAGGGTCAGATTTATGAGGAGAAGGGGTTTTGGAATGGTTGTTGTTGTGGTTTTGGTTGTGGTTGTTGTTGTGGTTCTGGTTGTGGAGGAGGAATATTTGGTGGTTCAGAATTTGGTTGAGCAGAAGCATGTTCACGCTCAATATCAGCTAGCACTCGATCAAGTGCTGGTGTTGTTGAAACAGTTGGTTGTTTGGGAATTTTAGTTCTGGTTCTTCTGAGTTGTAATGCCTCAGAAGGGTCTTCTGGTATGGTTTCATCAATGGTAGGGATTGGGATTGATATTCTGTGGGAGGTTTGAGGAGGGGCAGCAGATGTTGGAATAGTAGATGAAATTAAAACAGGGGCAGCAGATGAAATACCTCTTTTCTTTGGAGTCTGCTGAGACGATCCTTCTGCTGGTGCTTTCCTCTTCTTTGTCTTCTTCTGAGTCACTTCAGGTTGGGGTTGACTCAGATCTTTGATCTTCAGCTTTGAACCTGTATCTTCTTCTTTGTACGCATCTGGATACCTGAGAAACAACTCTGGTTTGGATTCCATTTCAGAAAATACCGGAAAATCACTCAGAGGCACTCTTCTGCTGGAGATATCAGCAGTTGAAGTAGCTCTGGGTTCCTTCTGAATATTTTCTATCAGCTTCATCTTTTTCAGGTTCTTAGCGTTCAGCGGTTTTCCAACAGTTGGTTCAATAGTGCTCAGCACTTGAGCTTCGCTCAGATACTCTATCAGCTTATTCTCTGTCAGAATATCTGATATAAGCCTTCCAAACGGTATCCAGTCCCTTTTGGTCCTTTCTTCTTCTCTTGTTTCTTTGACACTGGTCTTGAGATGGTTGAACAGGAAGTGTGCCAGATTGATCTTTACCCTCTGATCAATAAAGTAGATCAGAAACTGCTGATCCACGTTTATATAATCAGGAGAACTTGTTGGTTTCCTGTGGTTGAAGCATCCCAGAACAATCTTGGCCCATACTCTGCAGTGATCCTTCAGATCCTTAATTTTGCTGCTGGGCATTCCAAGAGTGAAAATTCTGTTGGCTACCACACCTATATCAGGGCATCTTTCAGCCATGTCCACACAACGGACTCCACCACCACTTTGACTGATTAGCCTTCCAATGAGATCTTCAGAAATCACTATCTTCTTTCCCATGACAGAAGAGATGACTAGATGTTTGGAAACCTTGGCGTGAATCCAAAATTCCTTGACAAGCGCTGGGAATGTTGGTCCAACCAACCTATCGAAATACCTCTCCCACTTTTGAGCCCTAATTTCTTCAGTTAGGTCAAATCCATTTTCCTTCAAACTTTCAAAGTCGATGATTAACTCAGAGAGCACTTCAAGGTTCTTTACCGGTGTGAGAAGAGTTCTGAGGGGCACCTGATATTGCTCAGAAGTTTCTTTCTTCTGATTGCCTGCAGAAATGCTGGAGGATGCCATTGTTCTCACTAAAAAAGCTTTGAGAATGATTTGAGAGAAAAAGGTTTGTAGGAGATAAACTCAGAAATATGCAGAAAATACTTGAATGATTATGAGAAAGCGTAAAGAATAAGAATGAAGGATTAATGTGCTTAAATAGAGTTTTTCAAAATTATTTTGAAAAAATAAACGTTTTTAAGAGAGAGAAAAAAATAATGATTGCCATTTAACAAGCGTGATTACTTTTCATTAAATGCTTGCTGATTTTGGGGGATTTGAGAAAGATACTTAAAAACGGTTACCAGACATGTGTCTCAATGCACCCAATCAGCGCTTTGCCTTCTCAGAAGCGTGCACGCGTTCTGCTTCAGAGATTTGCTGATGATTGGATGACACTTGTTTGATGTAGTGATCAGCACGTCTGTCTTTGAGATTAGACTCTCAGATCTTTAGACTTGCATCTGATACAATCTGCATGTTCTATCTTTCTGAAAGGAGATTGATCAGAAGTTCACAGTAATATAATTACATTCTGAAGATAAATATATGGAATTAAAACATTTTCATTCTGGGCATACTTTCATGCTGAGATGTTTCAGAATGAAATTAAACCTATCTTCTGAAAGGGGTTTAGTAAAGATATCAGCCCATTGATGGTCTGTATCTATAAATTTTAAGTTTAAAATACCTTTCTGAATATAGTCCCTAATGAAGTGATGTTTTATTTCTATATGCTTAGCTCTAGAATGTAAAATAGGATTCTTACTTAAGCAAATAGCAGAAGTATTATCACAAAGTATAGGAATGTTACTCTCAAAAATCTGGAAGTCTTCAAGCTGACTTTTCATCCAGAGCATTTGTGTGCTACATCCTGCTGCTGCTATGTACTCAGCTTCTGCTGTTGACAGAGCAATTGTTGATTGCCTTTTGCTGGACCACGAGATCAGATTTTCTCCCAGAAACTGGCAGCTTCCAGAAGTACTTTTACGTTCCACTCTGTCTCCAGCAAAATCAGCATCACAGTAGCCTACTAAGCTGTAATCACTAGATTTTCTATAAAACAAACCCAGATTAGTAGTACCTTTCAGATACTTGAAAATTCGCTTAACAGCTGTTAAGTGAGATTCTCTAGGATCTGATTGGAATCTAGCACAAATACATACGCTGAATAAGATATCAGGTCTTGAAGCTGTCAGATAAAGGAGAGAACCAATCATACCTCTGTAGACTTTCTGTTCTACACTTTTGCTTACCTCTTCTCTTTCCAGAATGCAAGTAGGATGCATTGGAATCTTTGATGGCTTACATTCTGAGAGGTCAAATTTCTTCAGAAGATCTCTGATGTATTTGCTCTGATGAATGTAAGTTCCTTCTGGAGTTTTATTGATCTGAATTCCTAGAAAGAATTTCAGTTCCCCCATGAGGCTCATCTCAAATTCTGCCTGCATACACTTAGCAAATTTTCTTCCAAGAGAAGGATTAGTAGAACCAAAAATGATATCATCAACATAAATTTGACAGACTAAAATGTCACTCTTAACTGTTTTACAGAATAGAGTAGTGTCCACTTTCCCTCTGGTGAATTCATTTTCAAGCAGAAAGTTACTTAGCCTTTCATACCAAGCTCTGGGAGCTTGTTTCAGACCATACAGTGACTTCTTTAGTTTGAAAACATGTTCTGGATGTTTTGTATTTTCAAAACCTGGGGGTTGGTGAACATAAACTTCTTCTTCTATATAACCATTTAAGAATGCACTTTTGACATCCATCTGATACAGAGTGATGCCTCTATTAACAGCAAATGAAATTAAAAGTCTGATAGATTCTAACCTGGCGACTGGGGCAAAGGTTTCTGTATAGTCTATCCCCTCTTGCTGACTATAACCTTGTGCAACCAGTCGTGCCTTGTTTCTGATGACTTCACCTTGTTCATTTAACTTGTTTCTGAACACCCATCTTGTTCCAATGACGTTGAAACCTTTTGGTCTGGGAACGAGATCCCATACGTCGTTTCTGGTGAATTGATTCAGCTCTTCTTGCATTGCCAGAATCCAGTCATTATCCAGAAGTGCTTCATCAATAGAAGAAGGTTCAATCAGAGACACAAGTCCCATAAGAGTTTCTTCAGAGTTTCTGAAGCTTGCTCTTGTTCTGATTGGATCTTCCTTTCTTCCTAGGATAGTCTCTTCTGGGTGATCCAAACTGCTTCTGGGCAATCTCTTCTGAGGTTGATCAGCAGCTGTTGGAGGATTTCTAGCAGTGCTCCTTTCAGACGTTGAAGGAATGTCTGTGTTGAGAGCTTCTGATGACTTGTCTTCAGAACCTGCAAATTCGATTTCTATACCTGCAAAAATTTCATTCTGCTTTGACTTTTCAGAGTCAAGCTTATCATCAAAACGAACACTGATTGATTCTTCCACAATCTGTGTTTCTGTATTGTATACTCTGTACCCTCTTGAGCGTTCAGAGTATCCTAACATAATACACTTCTGTGCCTTAGAATCAAACTTGTTCAAATAATTCTTCGTATTCAATATAAAGCAAGTACATCCAAATGGATGAAAATACGAAATGTTGGGCTTTCTGTTCTTCCACAATTCATATGGAGTCTTTTCCAGAATAGGTCTTATTGAGATTCTATTCTGAATGTAGCACGCTGTGTTTATTGCCTCTGCCCAGAAAGTCTTAGCAACGTTTGTCTCATTGATCATGGTTCTGGCCATTTCTTGCAATGTTCTGTTCTTTCGTTCTACAACTCCATTTTGTTGGGGAGTTCTAGGACAAGAGAAATCATGCAGAATGCCTTTGTCATTAAAGAATGACTCAAAATCTTTATTTTCAAATTCTCCACCATGATCACTTCTGACTTTAACGATTCTAAGATCTTTTTCATTCTGAACTTGGTTACAGAAGGTAACAAACACAGAGTGTGACTCGTCCTTGTGTCTTAAGAACTTTACCCATGTCCATCTGCTATAGTCATCTACGATTACTAACCCATACTTCTTACCACTGACTGAAGCAGTTTTAACTGGTCCAAATAAGTCAATGTGCAGAAGTTCTAATGGCTTAGAGGTGGAAACAACATTTTTGGATTTAAAAGAAGGTTTTGCAAATTTGCCTTTCTGACATGCTTCACACAGAGCATCTGAATTGAACTTCAAATTAGGAAGTCCTCTGACCAGATTGAGTTTGTTAATCTGAGATATTCTTCTCATGCTAACATGCCCCAATCTTCTGTGCCAGATCCACTGCTCGTTGTTAACAGACAGAAGACATTTTACGTTCTGACTCTTTAGTTCAGAAAGTTTGATTTTGTAAATGTTGTTTTTCCTCTTACCATTAAACAGGATAGTCCCATCTTTCTGACTAACAGCTTTACATGATTTTTGATTAAAGATTATATCATAACCGTTATCACTTAATTGACTTATGGATAACAGATTATGCATCAATCCATCAACTAGCAGAACATTATTAATAGAGGGAAGATTTCCATTACCTACAGTTCCAGAGCCAATAATCTTTCCCCTTTGATTGCCTTCAAAGCCAACGTGGCCTCCAGGCTTAAGTTCCAGGCTTTGGAACATATGCCTTCTTCCCGTCATGTGTCGTGAGCAGCCAGAGTCCAGGTACCATGACTGGTGTTTCTGACTTGCTGCTAAAGATATCTGCAACATGTATTATTTTATCCTTAGGTACCCAGATCTTCTTGGGTCCTGATTTGTTAGTTTTACCAAAACTCTGGTTGAATTTTGGTTTCACAGAGTGCTTACTGCTAGTATATTTGATATCATGTGTGTGACCATACACAAAGTGTGAATTTAGAGGAGTGTGTTTAATGGTCAAGTCCATGACATTCTTTGGTGTAGGAACCTTACCTAGGTATCCTATTCCTTTCCTGCCGTTTCTGCTAACTCCATAGATCATTGAAGCCATTCTGCTTCTATCTATGCTTTTAGCAAGGAACTTCTGGAAACTGTGATCATACTCCTTGATGATCTCATCAGCGTTGCTGGGAGTTTCAGAAATTGGTTCCTTCTGAGAGTTTTGTAAAGAGTTTTCTAATTTTGAAATTTTATCTCTCAGCTCAGAGTTTTCCAATTTGAGACTCTCAGACTTATTAGAGTCAGATTCAAGATTCCTTTTCAGGTCTCTGAATTTAGCTCTAATCTGCTGATAACGTTCCAGAATTTCATTGAGGCTTTCAGCAAGTTCAGCCTTTGTAAAATTAACAGCGAAGTTAGGGAATACCTCTTCTGTGTCTGATTCTGAGTCTGATTCAGAAGCTTCACTATCATCTGGAATGTTAGCCATGAGCGCTATGTTTGCCCTTTCATCATCTGATTCTGAGTCAGCTTCAGACGAGTCAGAGTCATCCCATGTGGCCATGAGACTTTTCTTCTTCTCTCTTCCAAACTTCTTTTTGGGCTTTTCCCTCTGAAGCTTTGGGCAGTCACTCTTGTAGTGTCCTTGCTCATTGCACTCGTAGCAGATGATGTCTTTTGTGTTTGGCTTCTTGCTACTGGAGGAGCCTTCAGATCTTCTGTATCAAGAGGAAGAATCTGTCCTTCTGTATCTGGAAGAAGACTCGTTCTGATCAGATCTTCTGGGATTCCTGAACTTCCTTTGTCTTTGCTTCCACAGTTGATTTACTCTTCTGGAGAGAAGGGAAAGTTCGTCTTCTTCTGATGAGGATCCATCAGATGTTTCTTCAACTGCCTGCAAAACTTTAGACTCAGACTTTCTGTTAGATTTTAAAGCTAAAGGCTTACCTTGCTTCTGAGGCTCGTCAGCTTCTAGCTCTATCTCATGACTTCTGAGGGAGCTTATAAGTTCCTCCAGAGTGATTTTGTTGAGATCTTTCGCTAGCTTCAGAGCAGTAACCATAGGCCTCCACTGCTTGGGTAAACTTCTGATTATCTTCTTGACATGGTCAGCAGTAGAGTATCCTTTGTCCAGAACTTTGAGACCAGCTACCAGAATCTGGAATCTAGAGAACATAGTTTCAATGGATTCAGATTCTTCCATTTTGAACGCCTCATACTTCTGAATGAGCGCCAGAGCTTTTGTTTCTTTGACTTGAACGTTGCCCTCATGCGTCATTCTGAGAGAATCAAAGATGTTCTTAGCTGTGTCTCTGTTGGAGATCTTTTCATACTCAGTATAGGAGATGGCACTGAGGAGGATGGTTCTGGCCTTATGGTGATTCTTGAAGTCACGCTTTTGTTGATCAGTCATTGATTTTCTATCAATCTTCTGACCAGTTGCATTCACAGGGTGCGTGTATCCATCTGTCACCATATCCCACAGATCAGCATCATGTGCTAGAAAGAAGCTTTCAATTCTGTCTTTCCAGTAATCAAAGTTTTCTCCATCAAAGACTGGAGGTTTGCCACTGAATCTGTCTCTGTCCTCGTTATTGTCATTGCTGAAGTGAGAATTGTTTCCTGCCATTGTGTTTTTCTGACGCTGGATCTTGTACTGACACGGTTAAGTGTTTTAGCTCAGAACCAGACGCTCTGATGCCAATTGAAGGGGTGAAAAACACAAGAAGGGGGGGTTGAATTGTAAAACTGAAATCTAAAGCAATTGACAAGATATTTTTATCCTGGTTCGTTTAATCTCAAACTACTCCAGTCCACCCGTCAAGGTGATTTCGCCTCTCTCCAACGAGGTCTTAATTCACTATATTCAACTGAATATTACAGACTGCTTTAACAACTGCTAAAGCCTTCTTGATTCAAACCACAATCCGGTTTGTCAAGGCAACACTTTCTTACAAAGGTATAAAACAATGTGTGTGAATGTTTTCTACAAAACTTTATCACAACTGTGATGTATACACAAAATAAAGCTTAGAAACTAGATTGCTAAACACTAATGGAGTATCAGAGTTTGTGGTTTAGCAAAACTGGTAGATGAAGATTATTGTTCAGCTTTGTGCGTGTAGAGATTTGGAGAGCATTAGCCATTATAATCTTCGAAGCCTTGTTTATATAGCACTTGAGAAGATGAACGTTGAATGCAATATTCTTGATTCAATGCTAATAACAAGCTTTCCTTTTTGAGCAGATCTTGTCTAGAATGAGGCCGTTGGGATTAATTAGCTTTCAATGCACAGTACCGTTGCTTCTTCAATGCACGTTCTGGCTTGGCTCATTCTGATTCTGCTTCGCTGCTGATGAACTATTGTGTTTCTGTATCAGAGTGTTTACGCGCAGTTCTGTTCATCAAGCTTCAGCATGTACGTGAGTTGATCATCTGATCTTGACGTTCTGATTCAGCAACTTCTGATGCTGGTGTATGAAATCAAATTCTGATGCTGAAGAAGTGATCTTGCTTATTTTAATCAGCGTATCTGCAAGTCAGAGCATAGTAATTTTAGGCAGCATATAGTTCAAACATGAAACATATAAATACTATATCTTTTCACTTTGTTATCATCAAAACTCAAATAGGGTAGTAGATTCAAACATTGTTCTAACAAACCGTTTCGAGGCAACTGGATCTTAGACATAAGGGTGACCTCTAAAACATCCTATACTTGATGACCACGTTTCGAGGCAACGAGTGAAGCGTACCCTAGAAGTGGCATGTGCATTGTGTATTGTTTTTCATGTTAATGTTTTGTACAAGTTATTTGTGAGCTACGGATTGGTTTTATTTACATACATTCTTTCATGCATTTAACAGTTAGGGGTGCGGAAAATAAATTGCGGAAAGATAAATTCTACGCTATTACAAGGCGCGGGTCTATACATCGCCAAAAATACAAAGACCCGTTTTGGTAAATAAGTACGAGAAATTAAATAAAGCGGTAAACCTATTTACTATTACATTCTTGAAAGCAATTACATAATAACCAAAATAAAATGCGCGAATAAAAAGTTAATCGGGAACATTCTAAGGGTTTTGGCCCTTTTAAGAAAAGAAATGAATTTTTTGTCCTTTTTATGATTAAATGAGATTAAAACTAATGATTAAATTAATTAATTAATTTATTAAAAGAAAAAATGTTTTTGCATTTTTATGTTTTTAATGAAAATAAAATAAAGGAATTAAAATTAAAAGTTAATAAACCTAATTCTAAATTTAATTTAATTATTAAGAAAAAAGGTTAAAGTTTGCCTAATTACAATTAATTCAATTTATTAGTATTTATTTACAAAAATAAAATGAAATTAATGATAATAATAATATTAGTTCTTTTTTTGATTTTTTATGAAAAATAGTTAGTTATGTTAATAGTTAATAAAAGGGAAAAAATAAAATAAGACAAACAAAATATAAAAATGACAAAATAAAAATTGCAAACCCAAGGGGGGTTTTGTGCCAGATTGGGGTGTTTTGATTGGAATCTGAAACCCATCAAGAAACCAGCTTTGTTTGACTTTGGAGATTTCCTGTGCCTGTGTTGACCTGAGAACATGATGCTCCTTCCCTTGTGGCCATTGGATTTGCACTTGGAGACACTTGGCGCTTTGGATTTGTGAGGCGCATGATAAGCCTTCTTTGAAGCCTGCACACAAGTATGTAAGAAAAAATAATATGGGATTTTGAGGGGACCTGGGAATACTTACAGTGCTTGATAATGGACCTTAGGACGTGACAAGGGTTGCTTTAGATTCAGGGTATGGCAAAGAAGAGAGTCACGTTCTCCTTTTGGCCTGAAAATGCTTGCAAAACTCCTTTTGATCTCGCACTTTTTTTTGACAAATTTTGAACTTTGCTCTGGCCGTTTGTGCACTTTTTTTCGTTTTTGAATGAGGCTTGCAAGGCTTGTATATATAGTAATGAGTGAGAATCAGTCACTATTATGAGCTCTTTAACCATTGCAATTAAACTTTGGATTTCTCCATAACCACCATTAAAGCAACTTGCCAATTTTGTTCAAATTTGAATTTTATGCTTAAAATGGACCTTACACGAATTTGGTAGGTGCATTATGCTTCATCAAGGTCATTCAAACCACAAGATATCATTGAATTAATTTTTTTGATTTTTATTTGAATTTTATGGATTTAAAATGAATTAAATCAATAAAATTAAATAAAAAATAGAAAAATTAATGTTTAATCTTGAAATTAATCATGGGACACGTGGGTGGCATGACAAGGCTGAACCAAGTGGGAAAAAGTGGGCCCTTTTGTCAAAAATTGAAGTTTCAAGGATAGTTGACTTTGGCCATTTCACAAAAATTTCCCAACTTCTCCAATGCATATCTTGCTCAATTTTGATCATATGAACATGTTCTTGGACATTTTGGAAAGGTCTTGAAGTTCTATAACCAATGCCTTTGGTCCCATGTCATTTTAATTTACCAATATCAAGTTATGGTCTTTGACTTAAAGTGCCATTTTGTTGACTTTTGAAAATGACCTATAATGTTGAAATTGATAACTTTTTGTGAGAGCATTTCTTGGACTTGGAATGTGAAGATTAGTTGTAGGAAATGTCCTCCCCTTCAAAATGAGCATTGGATGGGATTTTTCTGATGAACCATGAAAAAGTTATGCCTTGGTCAAGTTACAGTTGACTTTTCAACTGTCCAAAAATGGAAACTTTTGCATCTTGATGATTTTTGAGCCATTCTTGAGGAATTATGATCAAGACTTGATCAAATGATGATTGTGGCTTCAAAATAAGATGTTGACCAAAAATTTTGACTTTTGACTGCCAAATGACCATTTTGCCCCTGCAGTTGATTGTGAGGCAATTAGGGTTTTTGACTGTGTAACTTGACCTTGTGAGCCTTGAAACTTGGCATGTAGATGCTTGACAATGTATATGGGCATATGGGACTTGATTGAGCCCTTGAAAACCTCAACTTCCTTGCAAGAACCAAAACCCTAATTTGACTGGCTTAGGAGGGTGTTTGAACTGTGCAACCCTTGAGTAGACTTGAGCAAATTGAGATGATGCTTGTCAAAACTTTGAAGAGTATGGGAGGGAAAATTTTGGGGTACAACAGGATAGTACATGTATTTATAGGAGAAGCGAATGGGATCAAAAGGAAGAGTGAATGATGTGTTTTGGAGGGAATTCGTGCAAACCTGATGCACGAGTGAAGTGTGATCCAAACTTCACCAAAACCCATCTAGTTCTTGCATTTTGATGCACTAATCCACTTGGGAAAGTTCGATAATCATGTTTAGACCCAAAACGCGTGTTAATTTGAGGTTTAGAGGTTGTAACATGAAATTCAAATTCTGACTTACAAGGAAACTTCAATTCCAAGTTACCATTTTTGAAACAATGGCATTCTCAGCTCAAGGGGTCTTAAGGCATGATTCTTGATGCTTTAGAAAGATAAGGTTACAAGCTTTGCAATGGAAAAAGAATGGAGTTAAATGGATGCTTGAGCTGAAAGTTGTATTGAGTCAAAGTTGGAGAAAAAAGGCTGACTTTCCATACTTAGAAATATTTCAAATTCTTCTTCAAAAATGGCCTATAATGTCTTACATCCAAACATGGCCTTCCACTTGGAATTTGCTCTTGACCAAAAAATATGGCATGAAGTAGATCTCTTGAATGACATTTTGAAACTTGAATCATTCAAAATATCAAAAATTTGAGCAAGTTATGACTTGTTGAAGTTGGCAAAAAATCATGAAATGACCTATAATCTTTTGCATCTTTAAGGCAACTTCCATCCATTTTCCCACTTTGCACATGTAATATTTCTTCCTCATCAAGTATCTTCCTCATGAAAACTCCTTGGAACCTTTGAAGTGATTTGTTAATAACCCTTTGAAGAGAATGATGTCTTTGGAATCACTCAAAAATACCAAAAGGTGAGCAAGATATACTCCTTTGAAGTTCAAAACCCTAGCTCCTAGATCAAGAAAATGCTTTGAGGAACTTTGACAAGCTTGAACAAACTTCTTGTACCAACATTCTTGCTTTGTGAATAGAAGTTGTTGAGGATGATAATGAGGACTCATAGCCACCAAAACCACTTCCATATCTTGAAATTTTAGAGAAAAATGCTCTTGTGACCAATAGGAACAATGCCTTTTCCAAACATGACATCTTCTCCAATCAACCCCTTGTACTTTTGAGTCAAATCTAATAACCTTGAATTGTGATGAACCAGAGCAACCTTGCCATGCCAATTCTTCCAAAACCAATCCAATGGTGAGGTTTGAACTTCTCATGCTTTATTGACTAGGGAATGGAAATAAACTCATGAACCCATGGGATAACTTGTTAAATCTCATTGCTTTTACCTACATGGATAACAAGCAAGACAAACCAACATTTAATTGTATTAGTTAAATGAAGAAATCAAAACAATATTCAAGATCACAAAAGGAACATAAGTCAAGGTGCTTGGTAATCCCTCAAAAAGGGCAAAACTAAATGTAGGGAGGGGAACCAAGAATCCTAGTGTGATCTTGTTGTGAATGAATCAACATGGTATGATGAAGGGATCTTAGGGGCAAAAATTGGGGTACAACACTCATCCCCTACAAAGAACATGTGTTGACATTAATCCCACATTTTGAGAAGATTACCTTCGAGCATTTCCCGCGAGAAGAAAATCAACTAGCGGATGCGGTAGCCACAATGTCATCCATGTTTAAACTCAAATGGGATAATGAGGCTCCCCAGATCACCATTGAACGAATGGATGAACCAGCTCACTGTCATGAGATCAATACTGAAGAAGTAGTGGACCGGCCTTGGTTCCACGAAGTCAAGAGGTATCTCGAGGCTCAAGAATATCCGGAAGGAGCTTCAGTCAATGATAAGAAGTTCCTAAGGAGATTCTCTGCTAAGTTCTTCATCAGTAATGGCATCCTTTACAAACGCAACCACGACTCTGTATTGCTTCGTTGCATAGACAAGGTTGAGGCAGAAAAGATCATGACTGATCTACATGAAGGCACTTTTGGCACCCATTCCAGTGGGCATATGATGGCAAATAAGATCCTACGGGCAGGTTATTACTGGTCTACCATGGAAGCAGGTTTCTATCAACACTCTCGAACCTGCCACAAGTATCAGATCTATGCTGACAAGGTGCATGTACCTCCAGTTCCTCTGAATGTCCTGACATCTCCTTGGCCCTTTGCTATGTGGGGCATTGATATGATTGGGAAAATCAAGCCAACAGCCTCTAATGGACACCGCTTCATCTTGGTGGCCATTGACTATTTCACGAAGTGGGTTAAGGCGGCTTCTTTTGCTTCCGTTACCAAGAACATTGTCGCCCGGTTCATCAAACAGAATCTCATTTTTCAGTACGATATCCCGGAGAGGATCATCACAAACAATGGTATGAATCTCAACATACTATGATCACCGCACTGTGTGCGTAATTCAAGATCCAGCACCACAATTCTTCCCCTTACCGGCCAAAGATGAATGGTGTTGTCGAAGCCGCAAATAAGAACATCAAAAAGATCATACATAAAATGACAGTAACCTACAAAGAATGGCATGAGATGCTACCATTCGCTCTCCACAGTTACCGTACCACGGCACGTACATCAATCGGGGCAACACCTTACTCTCTGGTATACGACATGGAGGTTGTCTTGCCTATTGAGGTCCAGATCCCTTCTCTGATAATCATGAAGGATGCAGGGATGAATGAAGAAGATTGGATCCAAACTCGTATTGATCAACTGAACTTGATTGATTAGAAAAGGCTTATTGTTGTCTGTCATGGTCAAATGTATCAAAAATGGATGATCAGGGCTTTCAACAAAAAGGTCAGACGCCAAGTGTATCAAGTCGGGGAGTTGGTGATCAAGCGCATCATACTGCCACAAGGTGATCCCAGGGGTAAATGGACTCCTACATACGAAGGGCCATTTGTGATCAAAAGCATATTCTCTGGTGGAGCAATGATCTTAACCACTATGGATGGCGATGACCTGCCGCATAAGAGACCCGCTAGGTTGACACACCTAGGCAAAACAAGGGCATCCTGGCGAACCAAGAAGGTTCGGGCAAAAATTAGGGATAAAACAAAAAAAATCTGTACACCCGGCAAGTTGAAAACCCGAAGGGGCGACTTGGGCAAAAAAGGGTATCCTGGTGGACTGAAAACCCGAAAGAGCGGTCCAGGCAAAAGTTAGGGATTTAAAGCGTATGACTATGTCCCGTTGGATCACCTTACAGGAAAACTTTGGCTTCGAATGACAAAATCAACGGGTCTAATCAAACCAATCAACTTTGGACAAGGCAGCAAGTGGACAAGACACTCAGAGACACGAAGGCTATAGCAGAATGGGAACCCCATGGGATTATTGCACATAGCTATCTTTTCTTTGTATCAAATTTTCATTTTTTTACGACGACATTCCCTTACTATAATGTTTTTCTCATTGTACAAAAATACTTGTTCAAGTTAATACAAAGATACCCCTTTGAAAGTGCAAAACTATCTATTTTTCTTTATTCCTGTGTTTTGTTTACAAGAACGTCCAATGATTTATTTTTGAACATATGCATTTGAACGTAACTACTGTTTACAAATGAACAAAAAGGAACAAAAAATAGAAAGACAATCGCTAATGGCTTTAAGAAATAGGATAATATCTTTAAATTATTCCATAAAATCCCCCACAGTGTGCAGCTTAATCCCCAGCGGAACAAAACTTCCAGTTATCACTCCCCGGTAGAAGTCGCCAAATTTCTCAGAATTCCCCAACAGGATTTCACAAGAAACACACGATGTTTCCCTTACAACAGAGTTTATTTCTCTAACAAGTAGAAGCTCATCAACTCATCAACACTTCAAAACATGAAGACTTATGCTCCACGTCCCCAACATCAGTCAGGGATTTATTTTCCCTAATCCAACAGTATTACAGAATCATAGCTTACATGCCCATACATCGCATCCATACGTCATGACAACACGAACGCATACCACATAATCTCATTCATTTTATTGAGAACATAATTATATAATGCATTTCATACATCATGACATTGCATATAACTAATCTTTCATATCTTCAGGAAAGATCAGTCAGCCGTTGGCTATCATTAATGATTTACAAAAAGGTCAGAGATTGATACCTGAAACAAGCCTGGACAATTATCTACACGACTAGCTGAACATTCAGATATAGTTCAGATACGCTCCAGACACGGATGCAATTTTGATACTCATTCAGATTCAGCTTTCAAATACAGCTCAGATACGCTCCAAACACGAACGCCACTCTGATACTCATTCAGATTCAGCTTTCAGATACAGTTCAGATACGCTCCAGACACGGATGCCATTCTGATGCTCATTCAGATTCAGCTTTCAAATAAAGTTCAGATACGCTCCAGACACGGAAGCCATTTTGATACTCATTCAAATTCAACTTTCAGAAACAAGTCAAATGCGATCCATTTATGGATATTATTCTAGTACTCAATCCAACACATCCACTATTGTAGTGTAAATCAACTAGAGATTTATTCTGACATTTCTTCTATTCCAACCAGCAATCATTTTGGATGGAATCTACAATCCCATCTCCAACAACTTTTCATCTCCTCTCCAAATGGCATATTTAATCCCATTCCCTACACCATCAACCATCATGTCCTCGAGTGCAAATTTCTGGGCACTCTAGTGTCCAATCATCTTCCACCTTCAAGTCACGAATGGCAAATCTGCCAATCTAACTCTTCAGGTTTAAGAAGATTGAACAGGGGCAGTTGTTTTACCCCAAAATTTTCCCTCTCACTTATCAAATATTTTCTCACAAAGATCTCTCTTGGTTCAATACTGCACTAGGGTTGATCAACTCAAGACACCTCCTTAAGCACTGATGACTAAAATTAGGGTTTGAGATTGCACAAGGATAATTGAACTTTCAATGCGTCATATGAATTTCATGGATAATTATGGACCCCAAGATTACTCATGTCAAGTTTCAAGCCTTGGATCACATTTTGGCTCAGTCAATCGAGCAATTGACCTAAAAATCATCTGTATTGGGGAAAAAGTCAACTGTGGCCAATTTACAGTCAAACATAATAATTTTTGATCCACATCAACATTATAAACTCATATGCATCATTTGATCAAGTTTGGACCACAATTCTTCAAGAAATTTGATCAAATCATCAAAAGGGCAAAATGGTCAAAATTAGGGTTTTGATTGAGAAAGGGTAATTTCTGATTTTTGACCTAGCAAATGGTTAATTGGTTTGAGGCATGATCTAAAGAGTTAAATTGCATCATTTTAACCTAATGGCATGACCCAAAACATTGCTCAAGATCAATGGGATTGATAGTGAATTTTCAGTCAACTGATCAAAAGTCAACTGTACACTGAAAAGTCAAACTTTGACTTTTTGGTCAAAATCAAATGTCAAATATCACAATTCATCAAAACATGTCAAAATATGAAAATTATTCATCAAGAAATCAAAAAGTCAAGATTTCATTTTGAAAAGTCAAAGTTTTCAAACTTAGAAATTTTTCTAAGTGTTTAAAACTTCATGTTTTTTCACAACTTTGAGCAATTTTTTCACCATGATGCAAGATGATTCAGAAGAAACTTTCAACATGAAAGTTGTAGATATCCATGATATCTACAACATTTATTTACAAAACTTCTTCTAAAAGTGCTTGGATATCAAGTTATTAATTCATGAAGTCATAGTCTTGAAACTAAACACTTAGTGAAATTTTGCCCTAGTTTAGACAGGATTTTGACCTAACTTCATGGCACTTTTTCATATAGTTTCAAGTGTAATTTTCAAAAGTGATTCAAATAAGGGTTGTAGATCACATTAAAAGCTTTCCAAAATGTCCAATAACTCCTTGAGGTCATTCTTGAGCAGGGAGAATCGAAGAGAGGAAGTTAGGGTTTTCAAACTTGAATTACAAGTCATTTTTGATGAACACGTGAACCAAATCCATACTAGGTTGTATAATATTTTCTTTGCAGGCCTCAAACTTATTTGTCACTCCATAATTAAATGTTTACACAGTTGTTAGAGCTTTGATCCAATCAATTGATCTATTATCCAAGTTGCATTTCCATTAATGGCACAAAGTTAACATTGCCATTCTTGTAAAGCAAGCTTTTTGCATAAAGTCCATTCTTGAGCCTCTAACTTGTTCCCTCTTATAAAACTTCATCCACAAAGTCAGAAGCAAGTACGTTTAAAGCATAACCACTCTATCTTAGCAAGTACACAAGGCTTTGAAACTTGAATTTCTCAAAAATCACATGTTATGCATAAACTTGTGATTTTGAATTCTGATCAACAACAAGTCTCCAAACTTGTTGCTTATAAATAGAGTCACTATTTGTGAGCTAGGACACGAGCTCAAGTACCCTGAAACACTCCCAAACTCCCTCTAGCCAAAAATTACACAAAAAACTCCATTGATACACAATTCTGACCTTAAACTTGTATCTCTCATTTCCCTCGTGCGTTTTCTCTCAAATTCATTCCTAAAGATTCTTTACATCAAATACAAACCATCCCTGGCCCTGTTTCATAACTGTAACTCCATCTTCATCAACCTCCATAACCAAAAACAGAGCTCTGTAAGTTGACTTCTCCAGACCATTTCAGCCACCCATTGCTCAAGCTAATCATTGCATTAGCTTCCTGGAAGCTTGAGGAAGCTAACCTGATCATTGCAGCACCTTGAATCAAGCCCATTTGCATTTCACGATTTCCAGTTTTTAGGTATTTTTCTTGAACTTCTATCTTCATATTTAGGCATTGTTAGGCTTGCATTTGTGAAGATAAAATGTAGACATCATTGCCCTGAAACTATACATGTCCATAGATTTCATTTATTTTGATTGAGCTAGGAGAATTTTGAGTTTGAACTTTCTGAAATATTTAGGTCAGAATTTGGTACTTTTAGAAATTCTCATTCATCTTTGATTTATAGCTTATGATACTTATATGGTTGGATTCGTGTGGAAAATGGAGCAACTTTCATGTTTGCATCTTTCATTTTTGTTAAGAAATGAGCAAGTTACAGGATCCATGCCTGGAGGTTGAAGATGAAGTTGAATTCAGGGCATAACTTATGTTATATATTTATTGTTGTGCCAATGTTAACGGATGTATAGCCACCCCAGTGGTAAAGCACGCGCCTGTTAACCTCTGGGACCTGGGTTCGAGCCTCAGTGGTACCCTTTTGCTATTTTTCACATTTTTCTTCCATTTTTTTGTTTGAAACAGGCGCCTGGGCTTCCAACAATTGGGCCTTGCTTTTTTTTTACTTTTACTAACCCCTGTTGTTACTTCCATACACCTGGCCCAAACTTTTTTTCAATTTATTTTCTTTTCTTGTTTTCTTTTTATTATTATTATTATTATTATTATTATTATTATTATTATTATTATTTTTATTTTTATTATTTTTATTATTATTAATAAAAATCCAAAAAATATTTATCCTTTTATTTTTACACTCATTTATTTATTTTATTTGTTTTAATAAAATTAAAAGAACAAAAACATTTTCTTAATAAATTCATTTCTTTCTTAATAATTAATATTTAGGCTTAGGTTTAATTATTATATTATTTTGTTTTCTTGTAAATTAAAATTAATTTAGAACTTAGGTTTATTTTAATTAATTAATCTTTTTGCTAATTCTAATTAAAAACTTTTTCATATAAAAACCCTAAAAATCTTTTTAATTTAATTTCTTTTCTCAATTAGTTTAAGTTAATTGTATTTTAATCATTTTTCTTAATTAGGTTTAGGTTAAACCCTTTTCATGAAAACCAAACAAAAATCACTTCTTTTTCCATTTATATTCTTGTATTTATACATTATTATTTATTCAATTATTTGTACATATTCAATATGGTTGTAATATTATTTAGATTTAATTTCTTGCAATATTCTCCATTTATAATTTGTATGCCTCCTCCCCTAAATGATGTAATAGCGTAGCAATTTTAATTTCCACAATTTAAATGCTTTATATACAAATGCTAGTAATTAGGGTTTTGCATGGAAAGATTAAAATCAACAAATAGCAAACCCTAATCAAGAAAAATCAAGCATGTAAACCAATCCACTTGCACACAAACACCCCTAGTGTAAATCTACTTGGTTGCTTTACAAAAATGGCCATATTAAGCATGTGAGGTATCTTAGCAAAAACAAGAAAAATACAAGATCATAGTCCCTCGATGACGCTATCTATTTTGCCTTTCAAAATGATCTTAGTCCCTAAAGAAAAATGCTAAGATATCTTACAACATTGCTAATTATGGTTATACGATGACCCACGCCCGTCCCTTTTACATCCAAAGATATGGTTACTTACCAAATCAATGGTAAGATAACAATGTCAAAAGAAATCGGAAATAAACATGAAAGACATTTAAGTAGGTAGATTGTTCCTAGTTACTTGCTCAATTTCAAAACCAAAACATCCTTGATATTTTCCAAAAAAACACCAACACTTTCAAAACATCTTACAAACTTGAAAACATTTTCAAAAGATTAACACATTTGTATACATTCTTACGAACGAGAATCATTACAAAATTTGCCTAAACAATGGCCTCTTTTCAAAATACTTTCAAAAACCACACAATGCACAATTTCAAACAAAAGCAAGTGATCTAGCAAGTAACTAAGAGCCCATGGAAAACCATGGATGAAAAGGGTGCTAATACCTTCCCTTTTCATAATCTACCCCCGAACTCAAGAAACAATCTCAAAGGTCTTTCCTGTGCTTTTTCACCTTTCCTTTTGGATAAAAGAAAAGTCGGTGCCGACTCTTGCTAACCGCAACATTTGCGATCAAACACAAAACACCCAAGTCAATTATCCTACCGTATCACACACCCCTTAGGGTAATCCCATTTGTTGCCTATCAGAAAAATAGTCATGTTTCTCGAACATGGGCATTTTATCAAAGACCCTCGATAAAAGATCGTAGTCCCTCGATGGCCCTTGATGTTGCCTTCGGTAAATGATCTAGTCCCTAAAATGACATTGCTAAAACGTCCCATAGGTTGCCTTCTATAACTATACAAACGTCCCACGCCCGTCCCTTAACGATGGGGCTTCTTACCAAAACAATGGTAGGATAGCAACATCTAAAGGAGGAGGAAAAGAACATTTAAGACCTTTTGAGTAGGTAGGTTGCTCCTAGTTGCTCGCTTGCTCACAATAAAAACATTTTTACACCCACAATCTCTTTTGAAACATTTTCAAAAGACAAACACTTTGTACGTGTTCTTATAGAAATGAGAGTCATTACAAAGAAGACACCTTTTCAAAATATCTTTCAAAAACACATGCCACAAACACCTCTTTGAACTATTTTCGAAAACAACACTTTGTACACGTTCTTATAGAAACGAGAACCATTACAAAGATATTTTCAAAATACTTTCAAAAACTCACACCACAAACACACATTCAAACAAAAGGAAGTGATCTAGAAAGCAACTAAGAGCCCGTAGATAACTACGGATGAAAAGGGTGCTAATACCTTCCCTTTTCATAATCTACCCCCCGAACTCAAGAAAACATCTCTAAAGGTCTTTCCTATTCTTTTCAGCCTTTCCTTTTGGATAAAATAAAAGTCGGTGGCGACTCTTACTATCCGCAACATTTACGATCAAACGCAAAACACCAAGTCAGTTCTCCCACCGTATCACAGTAGGCCTCTAGCAGCGCTTTTTCCTGAAAAAACGCTTTCTATTGACCCCCTTTAGACAGCGCTTCAAAAAGTGTTGTCTAATATATTTTTTAAGGCATCTTTAGGATGCGCTTTTCTAGGAAAACGCTTTCTAAAGTAGGCATTTAGCAGCGCTTTTTCCTAAAAAGAGCTTTCGTTGCTTCATGTAAATTTAAGCATTTTTTATGTAAAAACGTTGCGTATTCTTTCTTTTTTAGAAGGCATATTTTTGGGAATAATCCCATAAACCTGTACTTCAAGCCTTACATTTCAACGACTCTTTATTTCAACAAAGAAGCTGTTACATACAAAAAAAGGCATTATATACCATTATAATACCATTATATACCAAAATATAAACACCATTATAATTCAATTCACATGTTTGCTACTAAGTAGGAGGAGGATGCACTATAATAAGGACAAATTTATGACTATTTCGAACAACAAATTTATGACTATTACAAGAAAACCTTATCTTATAAGAGGCAAAACAAACTCCAAGAATTTCGCATAAAGGTGATAGTACTCAAGTACAACAAAACCTTCTATTCGGATCTGCTTATATATGATATGTGCCAAATTCGTTTCAGCCTGAAATCGCCAAAATTCGACGAGCGAACGGTCCTGGTCCTGTAAATAAGGTATGAACAGAACAACACGGTCAATTAAACTAACTTGGGTCCAACACAATTAAAAAATTTCATAACACTTTTCAACTTCCAATACCTTATATGATTCTTTTCTGAATAAACTATTCACACAATTCCTCCTTGATTTCTTCCAATTGATTTTTCGTGTAATGAGCACACTTGCATTCATCAAAGTACTACATAACAAAACATAATATGCATGATTTAGTTAAAAGTAATAAATTATATGAAATATCCGATAAATATTAAAATAAATCCTAAGTTATAAATCCATACCGTGATTGGAATCTCTATTTGATTCAAAAGAAGGATTTCTTTCATAAACCTCAAAACAAAGTATCTGCAATCTATACTGTTACGCTGTTGAGCACACTACATAGAAAAACAAATAAGAATGTATAGTTGTCTTGTTTTATCAAGTAGCATCACTATTATAAGCAAAATTGTGAAAATTAATGTACCTCTACTTTGATCCATGTAATGTTGCTTGATCTAGACCGTGATACTCGAGCTTCTCTTTGAGAGCGGAATACTTTTGATCTAACAATAAAGAAAAAAATAAAAATTAAATGACAAATATAAAAATCCACTAAGGAAATATAAAAAAATGAAATGGTAAACACCCTTACCTTTTTCACTAACATCTCTTTCTTTTCTTGGTAGGAATATGTTCTACTCGTCTCTTAACAACGCGGATGGTTGGATTGATCCAAATACCGTCATTATGATCATTTCTAATATATGATTCATTCACTATAATATTCTCATCTTCATCATTTCTAGTAAACGATTCAATCTCAACATCAATATCACCTTGATCTTCAATGTTTTCATCAATTACTTTGTTATATAAAAGCACTATAGACCATTTCGTACTTGTCGGATCAGTGACATAGAACACTTGTTTAGCTTGAGAGGCTAGAATAAAAGGCTCATCTTTGTACCCCACCCTATTAAGATCCACTTGCAAAAATCCCGACTTATCCATTCGTATGCCATTATTATTTTCAACCCACTTGCAACCAAATATAGGAATCTGAAAGTTATCATAATCAAACACCCAAATGCGCTCGATAACCCCAAAATATGACAGATTTGCAAATTTAGGGTTTAAGTCCTTCACACTTGATATGTGCATTGCTTTAGCTACCAAGGTGGCACCACTATTTTGCATAGTACTTTTATCATCTTGTTCTTTGGTATAAAATGTGTATCCATTCATTGCGTATACGCTATAAGAAAACACAACCAAACTTGGACCATATGCTAAACATCTTAACCTTTCAGTTATTAAAGCGGGATCTGAACGATACTTTGAATAAATATGTTCCTTAAACCATGGTATGAAACTTTGATTGTGCTCTCGTACTATCTAATTCTCATTTCTATTTGGATTTAAACCTCGGAGAACACCCTTGTGCATTTCAACATACGGCTCAACCTCAATCTTATTGTGCAGAACATACAAATGCACTTGATCCCGTTCGACCCTTGATACTGTCACAACTTTATTTCCAATTAACTTTTTACCTTCTTTTTTTTCAACAATATGAGATTTTGGGAGTCCAATTGATTGAACATTTGACAGATATTCAGTACAAAACTCAATCGCTTCTTCAACAATGTATCGTTCGGCAATACAACCCTCTGGTCGACTTAGGTTTTTCACATACCCTTTTAATATTTTCATATAACGTTCAACAGGGTACATCCATCTTATATAAGCTGGTCCACACAATTGTGTCTCTTTCACAAGATGAACAACTAGATGAACCATTATGTCAAAAAACGAGGGAGGAAAATACATTTCAAGATCACACAAATTAATAACTATTTCTTTTTGCAATGTTGGTAAGATCGCAGGATCTATCACCTTACTGCAAATTGACTTGAAGAAAAAATACAATTTAGTTATTGCGCTTCTTACTTTTTCTGGCTGAATAGAACGTATACCTATTGGTAGAAAATGTTCCATTATAACATGGAAATCATGTGTCTTTAAACTCTTTAACTTGAGGTCTTTCATAGACACAAGTCTTCTAATATCTGATGAGTAGCCTTCTGGAACTTTAACTTCACTCAGAAACTTACACAATATTTTTTTCTCCTTTCTAGATAGAGTATAAACAACAGGTGGTAGATATGTTCGCCTTCCTTTCTTCATAGGTCCCAATTCAGTTCTCATTCCCATGTTTACCATGTCCTCCCTTACTTTAAGGCCATCCTTAGACTTTCCTTGTATATTGAGTAATGTACCAATAACACTGTCAAATACATTTTTTTCAATATGCATAACATCGAGAAAATGTCTTACATACAACGACTTCCAATATGGCTGTTCAAAAAAATTTGACCTCTTCTTCCACCCACTCTTGACAAGTGTATGTTCAAAAGGCTTGTCAAACTGAGTACTCACATCTTTCACCTTTTCAAAAATTTGATCACCTGTCAATATAGGTGGAGCTCTACGTTGTTCTACCTTTCTATTGAATGCTTTTCTCCACCCAAGGTAGTGATGATTAGAACTTAAGAATCTATGATGACCGAGAAAGACATTCTTCTGACAAAGGTCCAGTCGCGTCATATCGGTTTCATCTTCACAAACAGGACACGCTTTTTGACCATTAATGTTGTACCCTGATATATTTTTGTATGCTGGAAAATCATTAATTGTTCCAAACAATATCGCCCTCAAGTTGAAACTTTCTTTCCTGTACCCATCATAAACCTCCACACCGTTCTCCCACAAAAACTTTAAATCTTCGATTAAGGGTGTTAAGTATACATCTATGTCATTCCCTGGTTGTTTAGGCCTAGAAATTAACATAGATAACATCATGTACTTACGCTTCATACATAGCCAGAGGTAGGTTATAAATCATAATAATCACAGGCCATGTGTTATGCGAGATACTGTGAATACCGTGTGGGTTCATTCCATCAGTAGACAATGCCAAGCGAAGGTTTCTTGCTTCTTTTCCAAATTCAGGATACTCATTTTCAATTTTCATCCACTATGGTGAATCTACCGGATGTCGAAGCTTTCCATGAATAATTCTTTCATCTACATGCTAAGTCAGTTGTCTTGAATCGGTTTCACTATGATACATGCGTCTAAATATCAGAATTATAGGAAAATACCATAAGACTTTTGCTGGAGACAACTTTTTCTTATATCGAGAGACACCGCATTTAGGACACTCATTTAACGATGCATACTCGTTTCAGAAAAAAATGCAATCGTTTGGACATGCATGTATCTTATCATAGCTCATGCCAATAGAGCACAACATCTTTTTAGCCTCACATGTTCGATTGGGAAGAAGATTATCCTCTGGTAGCATATCTTTCATAAGGGTTAATAACTCTGAGACTTTTATCCGACCATCCATTGCCCGCCTTTAAGTTGTACAACTTTAATACCACAGACAATCTTGTGAATTTTGTACAACCATTATACAACGGTTTCTCTGCATCGCTTATCAACCTCTCAAACATTTTAGGATAATCCTTAAGGTCTTCTTCAAGTGCTTCTGCAATCTCTTCAACTCGATCATAATTGTATGTATCTGTGTCATTTTCGTTTGAAGCACAGGTCGTATTATCCCCCGATTCAACATTCCCGTTACTTTTCTCACCATGCAAATTACAACATGTATAACTTCTATCAATTCCATGCCTCTTTAAATGCGATGCCAACTGAACCGCGTCAACATGACTCCCATAGCAGCAACTCAATCAAGGACATGTCATTCTCTTGGGGTCTTTGGTGTGCACCACAGCAAACTTAACGAATTCTGATACCCCATTCTCGTACTCTTTCGTCAATCGACTCGAATACATCCATTTCTTATCCATGGTATTACTAATTAAGCTAAGCAAAAACAAAATATAAAAAATTTACTTGTAGGGAAACGATCTGAATTTCACACTTTGATCACAAGTAACCCCTATATATAGCAAATTCAATAAGTTAGTTCCCAATCATTGCAACCAATGCTCATCCCTCATAGCAGTTCATTCAAATGGTTTTACTAATTAAGCTAAACAAAAACGTTAATTATTCACGCAACTATAGCAAAATAATAACTAATTACCTATAGAGAAGTAATCAACTTATGGACCCATACAATGTAAGATTCGTGTAAACGATCAGACTTTCACTCTGCACCTGTAAAACAATCATACTATCATTATCATTCCAACTTTTTACTTTTCAATGTCTCTTAAACAAGATTTTAATTTACTTATTCAAAACAACAACAAAATTTTAATTTATTCTTAAAACACTCCGTTTATTAATGGTATAGTGATAATATCATATCTCTCATTAGTTCTTAGTAATGACTAAACTGCTTTTTTGTATATCAAAAGTAATGAATATATTTGCTATGAAAGAGTATGTTACTTCATTTTAGTCCAAAGTAGTTTTTCCTTCTAAGAATAACTTTCTTAACCAAGCATTTTTCAACAAACAATCCCTTGAGAATCTCATGCTTTGTAAATGACTCTACCACCTAATTAGACAATTATTATACAATTGCGACGGTAACAAAATCCTTGAGTTGAATATGATTTATTAACTTTCAACTGTATTATTCGGTTTTGTTTAGCAGTTAAATACGTGTTATGTAGCCTTTTATTATTTGTTAGTTTACTAGTTAAAAACAATTATTTTTCATACCTTGTATTTGACAGAACTTATTCAACTTCTTAACAAACTTAAAAACTTGAACAATGTACAAAACAGCAAGAACAACAGCAAGAACAATGTAGAAAACAAGAATAATAACAGCAACAATGTAGAAAACAGCAACAATCTACAACAAGAATAATAACAACAAGAACAACAACAACAACAACAACAATAACAAGAACAATGTTACAACAACAAGAATGACATACCTGAAATACGGCGGTCTACGACAAGAAACGGTTGGAGAAGAAACGATTAGGAACGGTCGGAGAAGAACCGGTCGGAGAAGAAACGGTCGGAGAAGAAACGATTAGGAACGGTCGAAGAAGAAACGGTCAAAGAAGAAGACAATGATTAGAAATGAATGAATAGGGTTCTGAAAGTTTTATATTTTAATTTTATAATTTGACATAAGACAACGCTTTTTAAAAGCGCTTTCTATCATACAAGATCTAGCAGCGCTTTCACGAGAAAGCGCTTTCTTAAGTGGGGAATTTTTATATTTTAATTTTATAATTTGACTTAAGTCAGCGCTTTTTAAAAGAGCTTTCTAACATACAAGATCTAGCAGCGCTTTCACGAGAAAGCGCTTTCATAAGTGGGGTGAATTTAAGGCCTTTAGAAGCGCTTTTTAAAAGCGCTTTCTAAAGGTTGTCTATAGCAGCGCTTTTTTTTAGAGAATTTTTTAAAAGACCTACAACAGCGTTTTCTCAATAAAGCGCTTTCTAAGGTAGCGCATTTAGCAGCGCTTTTAAAAAGTGCTTTCTAAAGGCTGTCTGTAGCAGCGCTTTTTTTTAGCGAATTTTTTAAAAGACCTACAGTAGTGTTAAAGCGTTGTCTTTTTTGTGATGCCAAAAGTCAATTTTGGCGTAGTGTAGTCAATGGCCACCAGAATGATGCGGTGCCCGTTGGAAGCAATCGATTCAATCTGGCCAATCATATCAATCCCCCCGCGTTGCAAAGGGCCAAGGAGAAGTCAAGACATTCAGAGGGTTGGGCAGCACATGCATTTTGTCGGCATAGATCTGACATTTATAACAGATTCTGGAATGATTGTAGAAATCGTTTTTTATTATTGACCAATAGTAACCTGCTCTCAAGATTTTCTTGGCCATAATATGCCTACTGAATGCGTTCCAAAGGAGCCTTCATGAATCTCTTCTATGATCTTATTTGCTTCGTGTCTATCCATACATCTGAGCAAAACAGAATCATAGTTTTTCTTGTGCAAAACATCCCTATCGAGGAAAAACTTGGCTGCATATTTCCGCAGAGTCTTCTTATCAGTGACAGAAGCATCTTCTGGATATTCTTTCGTTTCAAGATATCTCTTGATATCATAAAACCATGGTTTCTCATCAACAACATCTTCTATTTCATCACAAAATGTTGGCTCATCCAACCTCAAAATGGTGATAGAGGGGGCTTCATTTTATCATCTGACTTTAAACATGGATAACAGAGTATCCAAGGCGTCTGCTAAGTTATTCTCTTCCCTTGGAATATGATTGAAAGTAATCTCATCAAAATATGGGGTCAGCTTCATCATGTGCTCACGATACGGAATCAAATTCGGGTGACGAGTCTCCCAATCTCTGTTGATCTGACTAATCACAAGAGCATAATCCCCGTATACTTCCGAAATCTTGATTTGTAAATCATAGCAGCTTCTAACCCGAAGATGCAAGCTTCATGCTCGGCCATGTTGTTGGTGCAGTCAAAGCAAATTCTAGCAGTGAGAGGAGTATGGAAACCTTCAGGAGAAGTAATCACAACACCGACACCATTACCTAACACATTAGAAGCACCATCAAACACCAGCGTCCATCACGATCCTGGTTCAGGTCCTTCCTCTGGGCCGGGAATATTACAATCTTATGTGTACGTTATGTCTTCATCTGGAAACTCAAACTTCATCAGCTGATAGTCATCTTCCATAGGCTGGTGAGCAGGATGATTGGCCAATACACTACCCTTAATGGCTTTTTAGGTAGTATACTGGATATCATATTCCGTCAAAATCATCTGCCAACGGGCTACTCTTCCCGTGAGAGCTGGATTTTCAAAGATGTACTTGACTGGATCCATCTTGGATATCAAGAGAGTAATATGAGTCATCATATACTGTCTGAGACGCTTTGCTTCCCATGCGAGTGCACAACAGGTCTTTTCTAGCAATGAATATCTCGACTCACAATCATTGAATTTCTTACTCAGGTAGTAGATGGCATGCTCCTTTCTCCCCGTCTCATCGTGTTGGCCGAGTACGTAACCCATGGAATTTTCTAACATTGTCAGATGCATTATCAAGGGTCTGCCTTCCACCAGAGGCGAGAGAATTAGAGGTTCCAACAAATACTCTTTTATTTTATCAAATGCCTCTTGACAACTATCATTCCACCTGACCGTCTTATCTTTTTTCAACAATTTGAATAATGGCTCACAAGTGTCTGTAAGATGAGAGATGAATCTAGCAATGTAGTTCAACCTCCCAAGAAAACCACAAACCTCTTTTTCTGTTTTTGGCACATGCATTTCTTGTATGGTGTTATTTTGCTAGGATCAACCTCAATTCCTTTTTTGCTTACAACGAAGCCCAACAGTTTCCCTGATCTCACCTCGAAGGTGCATTTGTTTGGATTCAGCCTCAGTCTGAACTTCCTTAACCTTTCAAACAGTTTCAACAAGTGGAAAAGATGCTCCTCTTCTCTCTGGGACTTGGAAATCATATCATCAACATATACTTCAATCTCCTTATGCATCATATCATGAAAGAGAGAGACCATTACACGTCGATAGGCTGCCCCTGCATTCTTCAATCCAAAGAGCATCACTTTGTAGCAAAATGTTCCCCTAAGGTGTAATGAAAGTAGTTTTATCCATGTCTTCTAGTGCCATCTTGATCTGATTGTAGCCAGAAAAACCATCCATGAAGGAGAACACCTTAGTTTGAGCAGTATTGCCAACTAGAATATCGATATGAGGGAGCAGAAAATCATCTTTAGGGCTTGCTCCGTTCAAGTCCCTATAATCCACACACATTCTCACTTTACTGTCGTTCTTAGGCACTGGCACAATATTTGTGATCCACGGTGGGTAAGAAGTCACTTTCAAAAAACCCACATCAAATTGTTTCTGAACCTCCTCTTTGATCTTCTTAGACATCCCAGGATGAGTTCTTCGAAGCTTTTGTTTAACAGGAGGACACTATTCTCTAAGAGGCAGTTTGTGCATAACAATATTTGTATCCAACCCAGGCATGTCTTCATAAGACCAAGCAAAGATATCCACATACTCATGGAGTATTTCAATCAATCTTCGCTTGACATTGTCTTCTAAAGCAGCCCCAATCTTGACTTCTCTTCGGACCTCTTCAGTTTCCAAGTTAACCACTTCAATAATCTCTTGGTGCGGTTGAATGACCTTTTCCTCTTGCCTCAACAATTTGGATAGCTCTCCAAGAAGTTCACAATCTTCTTCAGCTTCTTCATCAACTTGATAGATCGGATTTTCAAAGTCATGATGAGCCATAACAAAATTGTTTCCGACATGATTCAGAATTAATAGGGGACAAAATCTGCATGAATGTTTTTATTTTTATTTTAGTTTTAGATTAAAAGGAAAAATAAAAAATCACATTGCCAAAATTTAAAAAGAAAGACAGGGAGCGAAATATTTTGAATGCAAAAAGACGTAATTTATTAATGATAAATTTGAAATGAAAAACATCGTGGCCCTACAACATGTTCACTACGTCTTGGGCACAACATAAGAATTATTTCATGATGAAAAATAAAGAAAATTACTCTTTATAACGGGTGACTTCAATGACGTCTTCAGCAATCCAATTAGCAAGCTCTTTACCTAGAATAGTAGGACGAACCCACTTATCAATTTCGCAATCACTATCCCCTTCCTCGCTCACTGCATGAGCCTCTTCATGGATAACACCACCACTGACAAATTGAATCGGCAGAGGGATACCTTTATCTTTGAGTGTAGTAGTAGTTGATACGCTTCGACCAGCCACAAAATCTAAACCTTTCTTGTCTGTCTATGTGGGAAGATTTAGCACTCCGCCCCAGTCTTCGGGGTGACCAGATTGAACAATTGCTTGTGCTTGACGGTAAGATGACATAGAGACCTCTGACTTCTTAACCTCTTGGAGAGGAGCTCTGACAACTTGCACAGTTTCAAAAGCTTGACACAGAGTCTCATGTATTTCTCCCTCCTCTTAAACATAGAGAAAGGTGCTCAAATGATTGACAATATAATCTTCCTCACCACAAATGGTGACCACCTTTCCATTCAACAAGAACTTAAACTTTTGATGCAGGGTGGAAGTGACAGCACCGGCCTCATGAGTCCACAGACGGCCAAGCAAACAATAATAAGAAGGATTAATGTCCATAATGAAGAATGTTGCATCGAGAATTTGGGGACCTATCTTAATAGGAAACTCAACCTCCCTAAATACAGTCCTTTTAGACCCATCAAATGCCTTGACAATCAAGTCACTAGGCCTCAACATGACCCCTTCATAATCAAGTTCCATAAGAGCAGCCTTAGGTAACACATTAAGAGAGGATCCCGTATTAACCAGCACACAGAATTAAATGGTTTTTGTAATCTCCATGGAGATGGTCAACGCTTTATTATGCTTCCTCCCCTCAGGTGGTAAATCAAAATATGTAAATCTGGGTCCATTACTCAGAGAAATACTATTCACAATCCCTTCAAATTGATTCACTGATATCTCTTGAGGAACAAAATAAGTTCCCAACAACTTCATTAACACATCTATGTGGGCCTCTGAATCCCTGAGCAAAGCAAGAATTGAAATCTTAGCAGGTGTTTGGCTCAGCTGGTCAATAATCTTGTAGTCGTTTTTCTTTATGTACCTCATCAATTCATTCACATCTTTAGTCATCTCGACATCTAGAGTAGGAGTAGGAGTATTTTGCCCCGGTTTTGCACCGTTAACCATAATTTGATTACCCTTAGCCTTAGTTGCGGCATCTGCGCTACTTTCAGGTTTATCGGGCGGTGAGAAGATTCTACCACTGCGGGTTATCTGATTCTCACTAACAACATCATACACCACATGCTTCTCTTCTTCAAACTTCCCTCTTTAGACTTCTGAGTAGCAATTTTCTGCCCTTGTTGATAACATTTACCACTGTAATACCAAGGAACTACTTTGTCACTGACATACGGTACTGGCCTGGGCATAGTGATGGTTATAGGTGACTTCCTGACAGGAACTGAAATCGTAACAGGTACTTGAATGGTCTTTTCCTTGACATGAATAGTTATCACATCAACCTCATCCCCACTAAATTTAGTCTCAGCAAATGTGCAGTCAAATTGCATAACTCCCTTGGTAATCAAATCCTGGACTGCATCCTTCAAGCACTGGAAAATCTCTAGTTTTACCAAACAATCTTCACAATCAAACCCACAGCCCAAAAACACACCTTTCTGCAATAATTGTTCTTTCACGAATGAGAGGGGTGTAGTCAGTTGATTGACATCCATAACCAAATTCATATTTTCATCTTTAATGATTGCATTGACAGTGGCTCCGCCATGAGGAGGAAAAGACTGATTAGTAATATTGGGCACTGGGCCAAAGTTAATGGCCTGGGAATCCAACAAATCCTGCACTTTATGATTAAAAGCATAGCAATTTTCATTGGTATGACATTGTCCACCGAAATGGAAATCTCATCTAGCATTTGGATCAAAACTAGCTGGTAATTTTCCAGGGTCAATCTTCCACGTACGCAACTCAACTAGCTTCAGCTCAAGCAACTGAGGTAACAACTCGGCATATGACATGGGAAGCGCATCAAACTTCCTAGGGGGCAGTCTCGGCTTCTGCTGATTGCCCTGTCTAGGCACATATGCTTGTCGCTGAGGTGCATCAACTGGAATTTTAATAGAGGAAATTTGGGGATCGGATCCCCGATAAGTATTCCCTTTACCCTTCCTCCTATAGAGTGCACTGACTTCAGTCTCTTTCTTCTTCTGGAAACTCACAAAAGGCTTTTTGGCATTTCCAGTATTAGTTTCGGAGACATCTTGAATCTTTCCAAGCTTGATTCGAACCTCAATTCTTTCCCCATATGTCACCATTTCAGCAAATGAATCAGAAGTACTACAACTCGTATAATACTGCCCCTGTAAAGTGCCAATGAACATATCCACCATTTCACACTCTATCATAGGGGGTTGAAATCTAGAAGCCATCTCACGCCACCTTTGAGTGTACTCTTTAAAGGATTCATTCTGTTTTTGAGATAAATTTTGCAGTTGAGTCCTCGTGGGTGCCATATCAGTATTATATCGATAGTGTTAGACGAAAGCTTCAGCCAGATCTCTCCATGTACGGATATGAGTACCATCTAATTGCATATACCACTCAAGTGGTCCACCAGTTAAACTGTCTTGGAAAAGTTCATAAGAAGCTTTTCATCATCAGAATATATGGACATCCTCCTGTAGTAGGATTTGACATGCGTCCTAGGATAAGAGGTGCCCTTATATTTGAAAAAGTTTGGTACTTTGAATTTTGGAGGAATCTTCACTCCCGGGACTAAACCCAAATCAGACATGTCAAGGCCCATTGCACCCTGATTCTCAAACGCCCGCATACACTTCTCAAGCATATGCAGCTTTTTGTCAGCTTTGGTTCGCTCATCAGCATGAGACATCAAGTCATCGTAACTATCCTTTTCAAGTTGACGAGTAGGAATATACACAGGCCTTGGTTAAACAAACTGTTTCTCATTGTGATGCCAAGTAGGAGTGGATGGAGGCGGATAATTTCCTACAAATTGGACTACATGCATGCCTTGATTACCAGCGGGATTACCAAGATTCACAGCTTGACCATTCTGAAGACTCATACCAACATTTGCATTCAGATCCACATTTTGAGTGCCACCTGGGTTTCCATTCATATTTTGAGTACCATTCGAGTTCTGAACACCTTGGTTTCCATTCATATTCTGAGCATTATTCACATTCTGCCCACCTGGATTACCGGTTGTACTGTTAACAACAACCCCTTGAGGATTAACAATCAAAGTCTCATTCCCATTATTCATAGTATCAGCAGGCCTCACTATCAAGGCTTTCATCTCTTCCTGTTGACAAGTTGTGTTTTGGATCATCTCTATCAGCTGGTCCACACGAGTGTCCATCTTGACACCCATAGTAACAACATCTGCATGAATTTGTTCCATTTGCCTTTTGTAAGTACTCCTAGTGTTGTAATGGTGTGAGTTTGTAGTAGCAATTTCTGAAAAGAAAACCTAGATCGAAGATAAGAAAACCTGCAGGAACCACTTGTTATGATATGATCTACATGAATGAATGACCATGCATGAAATGTTTTATCATTTACAGGGTATCCAAAAGTTTTGTCAACCCCCAGGAATATTAAACAAACATGATAAGAGAGACAATTAGAGAATAACAAAGAGATACAACAACGAAAATTGACTTCATTCATAATAAAACGATCCTCAGTATCAATAGTGAATTCGTACAAGAATGAACCAAATTACATAATGAAATATAAATGATCCCATCCAACAATACTGGTGGTGATCAAACGACATCAAATAAAAACAACATTCAATATGGTGGATCTCTGATCGATGTGTAGTATAATGGCCCCCTACAGGAAGTACCCTTCACTCCACTCTTTGGTTTCTTTGAATAAATTCTTCGTCTTTTCACGATCTCGTCCACGTGAAAAGCTATCAATCACCATATCTTTCCAAAATAATTATCCTTCCAAATACACACATTGCTCCAGAAAGAGATCACACCTTTTCACTTTGGCAAAGGTATAGGCACGGGAACACCTTTCATCTCTTTTATCTTGTTTCAGAGTCTGGAATTTTCTTTCATTACCTCGGTCATCTGATCTTCCTTTGTTTCTATCTCCAATATAGCATCTTTGAGCTGCTTCCCCAACTCTTTGGCTTTTTCCTTGTTTCTATTGTTGGCCATTTGGAACTTCGAGGTATCTTGACGATTTTTCTCTGCATCGACAAGGGAAATCTGATACTCTTCTACAGATATAGAAAAGTCTTCTACCCCAGGTCTTATTTTGGTCTTCCTACCCCAAAACTACCTTCACCTTCATATTCTTTTAGCTGGAGGGATAATTCTCTCTTCCTTTCTGTCAAGAAGTATATTTCTATTTTTTTGTCTTCAAGGCTCTGACGAAGATCCCTATTTTCTAACTGCACTTGGTAAAAGTGTTATTTAGGTACATCATGTTGTAGCTCAGTGGGTTGGGGATATAAGGATACCTCCTTCTCAAAAGGTAACATAATAGTTTTCACCCTTTCTTTCACCTAATCCACATAAGGATCAAAAGCTAACACTTCCTTCAATCCAAAGAACTCTTTTTCTTTCCTACCAATGTGGGCCTAAGCAATTTCTTCTTTTTTTAACAATTCAAGGTCTTCCCCTTTTTTACAATAAACAACTTCAACTTCTTTAGTTATGGGTGGACGCCTCACAGCATAGCCTAACTGGCGAAGAGCTACTGAATTGTAATTGATAATCCCTTTCGTTCCTATGAGCGGAACATTAAATAAACCTGCACAGTTAGATATTACTTCAACACTATCAACCTTGAGTTTGTACCACTGAATATCAAAAGAGGTGAGTGTCATTACTTTGGAAGCCCAAGAACAAGGATCTTCCTTGAATGGTCCTTTCGTAGGTAATTGTGCCATGAACCACTTGTAAAGAATTGGCACACAACATACGACAACTCGCTTCTTCCCATACCTAGAGTGAATGTCATGGTAAGTATCAGCTAATAAGGTAGGTATCATATTTTTATTCATGAAAACATACAAAGCAGCCAAGTTCGTTATCTCCTTAATCTCAGGAAAGAGGACAACCCCATAAATGCTAGCAGCCAATAATGCATAATAAGCATCCCAAAGTCCCTAACTCGCCATTTCCTTAACCTTTCCTGCCAAGAAATCTACTGGAAGACCACAAGTAACTTTATTACGTTTCCACTTTCCTTTCACATCACTAAGGATCAAATAAAGAACCTTAGCAATAGCTCCATAGTCAGGCTCAACAGGGACCTGGATGAATGGAATGTGATTAGTAATTCTAATATGGAGAAGATGAGAATAATCCTCAAGAGTGGACACTAACTGATAATCCTGAAACGTGAAACGAGGCAACTCTGGATCATAAATTTGTAGCAAAGCCTTATCATCAACCCGTGCATCCAACAAAGATAGGAGATTCCCATATCTTTCACCAAAAACACCCATCTGTTGACAGTTCATGAGATCTCTGAGCTCTTCAAGAAAAGGCCAAACACTTGGATGAAACTGGTAGTTGAATTTATCCCTCTTAGCCTTCATGACGATATCAATGTTGTCTGCCATTCTTGGAGGAAAAGAAAACTGTAGAAAATCCCGGAAATGACAATGCATATGTAGGTTAATCATTTTTTGTACATCATTTTTTTAAAAAGTAAATATGTTATGCTACAACATGATAGGATCAAGGTTTCCAATAAACTGGACACTATAGTTCTGTTGTGTAGAGTCATAGGTTCAAAGGTTCGATACAGTCACCAATAATAGTCACCAACGGAACCAAAGTCACCAATAGAACCAGAGTCACCATCAGAACCAAAGTCACAAACTATACCTGTAAGAAATCAACCCTCCCACTCACGGGTGAAAACTAGGTCAGGGTGAGGTAACGGTAACTCAAAAACCACAGGTCCGCCTGAAAGTAAAATCATCGCAACACAGACGTGCATGATGAAAATACCTTCATTTGGACTTCATCCGAGCATGGTATATGACATGACCGCACTAATCGAACCAAGTGCTATAGCCGTCATGTCCCTACTATATTCCTAGGTTTTCTATGAGTCCAGAACTTTGGCCTGGGTACTGGGCCTGTTACCTCAAAAAGTAACATCCCAAACCTACAAAGAAACAGCATAACAACAATATCCAGAGTATAGGAAGTAAAAAAATGCAATGCATGAAAACATATAATCAAAGCATATAAACAAATAGAGCTAGAAAACAATAAACACATAAACACCCGATAGAAAAGAAAACAAACATAAGTTAGGACTGACTTGCTAAGGATGGAACAACATTTGGTCAATCTTTATTCCCCAGTGAAGTCGTCAGCTGAAACAACTGGAGAAATCATCGAAGATAAACTCAATGAAGTCGCCAGCTAACGTCTTTTATCCCGCTGAAAGGGAAAGTTAAACATCGAGAAAACCTAAAGAGGTGAAATCATGGTCTTATGATCATAGAGATCGGGTAAGGAAGCCGGTTACGCGAGGAGAAGGTATTAGCACTCCACATTTATGTGGTACTCCACATGATCCACTTGTGTTCGTTCTAATCTAAGGGTGTGTAAAATCTATGTCTAAAGCTTAAGATCTAAAAGGAAATATGCAAAGGGGGAATGCATGAAAAAGAGAAAACACGGGGAAAAGAAGGAAATATTACAAAGGTCGCTCAGCTGAGCCCCGTGACCAGATACCTATGTATCCCTTTTAAGGAATCAGAGCATCGTAGTTCGGCTCAAAAGTTTCCATTTGTTTTATATTTTTTAAAGAACGGTATTAATTTCACCTTCTGTCGCAACTTGACCTTTGGAGACTTACGCGTCAACACATAAGTGAATTAACATGTTCTTTTGAAAAGTTTGAAAGAAAAGCTCGAAGGCAAAAAGAGTTGGTTTTGGTTGGTGTTTTTGTTGCGGATAATAGCTAGTTGGTCTCAAGAGAGAGATATTAGCCACTTCTCCACTTATTCATGAAAGGAGTCTTTGAGACTTGAACCATACCAAAGCCTAGAATTTAAGGATAATAAGATCGAAAATAAAGCCGCTTATCATCTCCCATACTCAACAAAGGTATGATTCTCATCAGTAATTTTTAAGTGTTTTAAAGTTTGCAATAAAAAGATTTTTTTTTTTGTTTTAATGAGATGCAAAAGAAGAAATAAAAGTCTAAGGGGATACTAGAAAAATAACCCTAGAGTTGTCGCGCATTGTTGATCCTATTGTTGAGGATAAAAGAGGGAAACATCTACCTAATGGCATACATAGATACAAGCTTAAGGTTTATTCAATTCAAACTTAGAAAAGAGCGAATTGAATATCATATGGGGAGCATACGAGAGGAGAGTCTAATAAAGGAGGGGGAAGGGATGATCATCACCCAAGGAATGACCAAGCATCAAGAACACTCAACATTTCATGATAAAACAAAAGAAAAAGAAATAGATGGAAATATTAAACACACCAAGAGAGGTGGATAAGAAATATTCAAGGTTTGATTAGGAGTATGAGAAAAAAAGGTAAATGGATTTTAATAGCACCTAGTCAGTAGTATATACTATGCCAAAAATTAACCCTAAACTATGCACACAAATTTTCAAACATAAGCACTTTGGTCAAGGTAAGGCCTTATGAAAAATGTAAGATCATCAGTTAAAATTCAACAAAAATTATTTTTATGATCTTAAGTCATCCAAGAAATTCAAATATATTTTTCTTTGATTTTTATAAGTAAAGGAAGTTAGGTTTTCAAATGTTTCTTTAAGCTTAAGCAAGAAGAAAGACCAAAAACTAATATTAATTTCTAAAATTTGGAAAAATAGGAAAACTGAAATGTAAATTCAATTAAAAATCATGAAAAATTAGTTTAATACCTAAGAGTCAGCAAGTATATTTTTATGGAATTTTATCACTAGAGGAAGATATCAAATAAAAATTATTTGCACAATATAACAAAAAAGGTAAAGAAAATGATATAACTAATGATTGATTTTATTTTCTTGTCACTAAATTTTATAAAATAAAATAAAAATTATTTTTATGAAGTAGACTCAAAATGAAGCTTAAGATTTTTTTTTTTGTGAATTTTTTAGGTTGGTAAAGGTTGGAAAATAAAATTCTAGAACCTAAAAGATGATGAAAACCCTAATTGAATTATTTAATTTTCTAAAAATGATTAAAAAAAACATTAAATTCATAATATGAAAATAGACTAAAAATTAAATCTAATATATTTTTTTGATGATTTTTTAGTGAGAAAAAATATTAAAACAAAATTAAAGAAAACAAGTGGAAATGCATGAAAATTCAAATATATTGTGGTTTACTACACCCGTTAAAAACCAAACGCGCTGTAAAAGATATTCAAATCATGTTCAATTGAAATGCACCATGTCATCGTCCCTGTCTTCTAACCATACCCTAGCATATTTTGTTCAGTTTAACATGCTAACTTCAGATCCCGTTTTCTCTTTCATTTCTTGATGAAAACGAAAAAAAATTTGATCAAATTAAAGATCTCATAGAGTAGATTAACGTAGGATCAAAGATTTTTCAAAATTATGTACAAACATGGAGAAAAGCTGAGGTGAAAATCACTGAAAACAATGAATTGTGAATTTGTAAAATAGAAATCAACGTGCTATTTTCAGATCCACTAATCTTTTTTGTTTCTTCACCAAATCTAATGATCCAAACATCAAAATTCACTAGAGAAGTGCAAGGACTACGAATGTGCTCTTAGATTCTGCAGATGTTGCAAGAACAAAATGAAAATTAAACATGAAATCATTGTAACAAGCAGTTTTTACACAACTTGCACATCACGAATTGAACTTCAAATTGCACATGAACACACATCAGATCTAAAATCTGGCCAGCTACATTATCATACAAGATCTACATCCTAAATGTAAGCAAAAATTCTAGATCGAAGCTCAAGAACAACTTACCTCAAGTGAGTGAAAAATAAATTCACTATATGCCTCTGAACTTGAAAGAAATCCGATGAACCTTCCTCTTTCACTTCAATGTAGCGTAACTGTGCAGAAATTGGAGCTTTGAGCAAAGAACTTGGGAGAAAATTTGGAGGGGAAAATTCTGTTTTGAGAGAGAAGTTGAGCTTCGATGATAATTTTTAGAGGATTGGTGTGAATGTCAATGAAGCTCTGCCTGAAATGAGAATGAAGAGGAGTTTATATAGAGTAGGGAAGTGTGTTGAGAAAGTTTTTGTTGAGGGTAGGATAGTCATTTGTAGTTTGGAGTCGTTGGAGACAGTTTTCAAGCTTGTTGCGTTTTGAGCTTTCAATGGTTGTGTTTTGATTAGTTTGTGACATAGTAAGGAAGGTGTGAAGAGATGAGGTGGAAGGCAAAGGCTTTGCTACAAGCAACATTGAACTCTAACCAGAATATGAACACAGTGACAGCCTAGGGAAAAGCTCATGAATATATCATTTCACTCGTGCATTTTTCCTGAAGTTTGGGCCTATGGGAAGCTGGGATATTGGAGATCAAAGTTGTAGTTAATAGAAACCCAAAATGATGCTTGCAAGTTGGTGGGAAATTGGCATGAATTTGAGAAAAAAACTTGGCTTGGCAAGCCTCGCGCGCGCATGTCACCAGCAGGTATGCATGACAAGGCAACTTCGTAAGCCAACATTCAAACCCTAATATTTCATCCAATAGTGATCCAAATTGAGTGATTCAAAGATCAAACTGTAGCTTACATATCCAATTACAACTTCTTTTTTAATTCAATTTTCAATTAACACTTGCATCCAGAGATAGAGAATCATGAACAGGGGCCTGCCATGTGTTTGTGGAAATGACTGCAGGAGCCTGCAGCATGACTTGTAACTTGACATCTTTATGCCCTAAACTCTTAAGTTCAATCACTCATAAATACTTCATTTTTGGGACTTGGACACATACTGATAATCTTGTAATTTTTTATCAAGCTTTCCAAGCATGTAGGGTTTTCCTCAATTGGATAAAAAATGAGAAAGTTATAGATGTCCAAAGTTCAGTACTATAGGGACCTAAGAACTTAGAAATTTTTTCTAAGTATCCAAGTAACTTCTTGAACAAGTTATCTCTAATTTGACCTCTTCTCTTGATTTTATGACACAAATGATCATGAAATATAAAAATTGGATACTTGAATTGGTAGTTGACCAAAAGTCCACTTGGTCAACTTTGATTTTGGTTGACTTTTGGTTAAAATGACTATTTTGCCCCTTTTGATCAATTGAACCTTTTCCAATCAAAATTGGCACTCAATCCTTCAAACATAGGAGTTTATTAACATGTAGAGAGGCATGGAATCAAGTCTTGCCCAAAAAAGTCAGAGATTTCATGATTAAATTTAAAACCCTAATTTTGACCCCCTGTGCTAAGAGATGGTGATTAATCTTCAAAACCCTTATTCCTCTGGAAAAATTGAGAGATCTTTTGAACAAAGATGCTTCATATGATGATGAGAAGATGATACTTCACAAATTTTAATCCTACAAGCCTCAAACTCTTCAACTGGTCAAAACCCTAATTTGAGAGATGAATAGGAGAAAATGTGATTTAAGAGTCAACACTTGCAATTTTAAACTTTTGATGAATCAAAGAGACAATTGAGATGTCTTGGTGTATGAGAAACTCTTGTAGATTGTGAAACTCAAAGATTGAGGGTATAAGACCTTTCTTGTCCTGACTGTCAATACAATTAATCTTCCAATAGCTTGTAGAGTAACTTAGGAACCTAGATACCTTGATCTTATCATGATAATGCATGAGTATGTATGATGAACACAAGTCATGCAAGTAAAATAAAGAGGGAAAATTTTGGGGTGAAAAATCCCACGTTCTCTATTCCTACTATTGAACCCACGTTCTCCATTCATAACACTTTGCTTTGCTAGTTATGCACTCTTTGGGTTTTTAACGTTCCTGGGCCTAATCCATTCCTCATGAGGCCTCTTTCTGGTCGACTGCGTCCACAAGCCCAATTGACTACTTATGAAATCTCTCCCGATCAACTGCTTATATGGTCGACTTCTCATAATTCAAAGTTCTCAAAGTACCTTTTTGGCTTTTGGTTGGATTTTAATCTGTGTGAAAAATCCTAGCCAACAAGCTGATAAAGGAAAAGAGTGAAAGTTAGTTGGATACACCGATTTAAGTTGGTGTAGTGATGCTTAGGATCGAAAATCCAAAGCAGGATATATGTTTATGCTAGGTGGTGCACCAGTTGCTTGGAGTTCGAGAAAGGAACCAGTAACGGTATTGTCATCGTGATATGGCTGAGATGGACGCCACCTGTGGTACTCATGTCAGATTTATTTATTTGAAGAGGGTGTTTACGAATGAGATACAACGTGCATGGTTGGCTCATGGTGATCACTAGCATGTTACCCATCACTGAGGGAGTGCTATGAGAGCATACCTTTTGTATATGATTGGCACGGCCATTTTTTTGGACACTAGTGTCACTTACACTGATATCATGTAACTGGGATACTTTGAAGATTTTGAGTAGATCCATGAGCGGAAAGGGGTTTAGGGATTAGGGTTTAGAGTTTAGGGTTGGTATTTGATGATATACACTTCCATACCTACGTCGACCACCGTGTCACGATTCCATTTGACGATATTACTCAGTATTCTAGATGGTTGGCTTTCAGATCATGCAAGACGGGTGCTCATCTTCCTAAGCACGTCATGCGTCAGTTCGGGTACATGCAATATATTCCTCGGGATCCTGTTGTGCTTGCTTCTCCCTTGGTGAAACATAAGGATATGAATGCCTTGTTTGATGATTATGAAAATCATTTTGTGCCAGATGAGGCCAGGGTACCTTAGCGTCAGACGACTAGAGCTACGTGGACGGTTATATCATATGGTTCTTCAGGGTGTCTCATCCATTCCTGGAATAGGATGCTCCCGGAACCCACTGAGGTCAGCTCATCAGGAGATTCTAGAGGAGGAGTAGGCTAGGGCCGATCATGCCACTGATGTGTTGCCTAGATGTCGTCGTATCATAGATATTGCGCAAGCATGTATTGATGGTGGTTTGTTTTCTGATGGCTCTGATGTTATAGGTGTTCTAGATGTCATCATGACGGAGGCTGAGGGGGCTCTGTTGTACAGGAGGCAGCAGAGGAACGTCAAAAGGGGGAGGGGCCGACTCATAGTCCGCCATACCCAATAGTCTTCTTCATTGTTAGATTTTGTTTGTCGATTTTTGAATTGTATTTGGATAATATTTTGGATTATCGCCTTTATTAAATGAGGACATCTTTTGACTGATATATATATATATATATATATATATATATATATATATATATATATATATATATATATATATATATATATATATATATATATATATATATATATATATATATATATATATATATATATATATATATATATATATATATATATATATATATATATATATATATATATATATTATGTCTTTGTATTTATTTTGTAATTATCTGCATAGAAACTAAAAATATATTTACGGTTTCATTTCATAATTGTATTTTCAATTTTAATTTGTGTTCAATAAAAAAATATGTGTTCCGAAAATATATTTTTGATTATGCATAGATATTTATGGAATTTTATAGATGTTTTTCAACCCTATAGAATAGATTAAGAGACCCCAAAAATAATAGTAAATAATGTATTAAAATTGTAAATGAACAATTATTGAGACAAAATATACAAATAATACATTTTTATGAGAAGGAGAAAATATTATTTTTAAGAATGAATTTTATTTGAATAATTTATTTTATGTGTTGAATTCATAACTAAAATTTTATTCACATTAATTAATGGCCATAATACATTTTCAATAGTAAAGAAAAAACCCACACACTCACACAAGCTGGTGGAGCAAGCTGATGGAGCATGTATCTTTCAAATTTGTCAATCTTTCCGACAATTTTAAACTGGGAAATTCTTTGAGGTTCAAATCACAAATGCAACATTTTATTACATGTATAATTCAAAGCACATTGATTGAGAATTCATGAGATTTTGATACTTCAGAAAATGAAACCAAAATTCGAAAGAAAAGCTCAAATTATTGAACGGACACTTATGTTAATGTTTAGATATCATTCCATGTCATTCCGCTCCACAATTGGAATATCAGTGTTTTTGGTTTCATTCATTTGAATGTGATCGGTTAGTCGCACCTGATGGGAGTTTCAATATGGAGGAGATGGCGGCAAACAGAGTTGAGACTACTAGTAGCGGGATAGTTTTTTCATTGGCTTCTTTAAGAAGTGTTGGGACGTGCTGAAAGACGACATTATCCGTTTTGATAATGAATTTGATTTTAATCTCAGGTTACCTAAGAAGTGTTTGGAAAAATTGGTGCTTTAATCCAAGGATTCACTTTTCTTAACTTGTATTGTTTCTCTGTGCGGGTTGGTAATGTATTCTGTTTTAATCTTCGATGTTGTGTTTGTAAAAGTAAAATTCAGGCTCATTCTGAAAAATAATTTCTAATATTGCATGTATATTCGCCGCCAAAAAGTGGGGGGAATTTTAATTCCCACTAGCATAAATTTTTTAACAGACTCTGCTTAACCTATTGCTTCTCATTATGTATATAGCTCAAATCTGAGCACAATATCTCTACAGTTCATCGTGAGATTCATCGTCCTGATCCTCCTCTGATGCACCGCCATCTGGGGCACCACCGGATCTCTGATAGACGGCGGTGATGATTGGATTACAAACAGCTTCCACTTCTTTAAGCTTCTCTTCATATTCTTCTTTCTCTACACCTTGGTTGTCATCCAGCCATTCCAATGCTTCCTTCACTGCGGTTTCAATTTTCTCCTTTTCATCTGACTCCAACTTGTCAGCTAACTTGTCTTTGTCATTAACTTGGTTTTTCATGTTGTAGACATATGTTTCAAGAGAGTTCCGAGCATCAATTCTTTCCTTGACTTTCTTGTCTTCCTCGGCAAACTCCTCGGCTTCACGAACCATCCGTTCAATTTCCTCCTGACTCAAACGACCCTTTTCATTTGTAATGGTAATCTTTTCGGATTTGCCAGTGCCCTTGTCTTCTGCTTTAACATTTAGGATACCGTTTGCATCAACTTCAAAGGTCACTTCAATTTGAGGAATACCTCTGTTCAATTTCCATATAAATAACCAACGAATTACAATACAAACATCAAATTGAGATCAATTCAGAGCGGGCATACTGAAAGCAGGAAGCAAACCTTGGAGCTGGTGGAATTCCAGACAGATCAAATTTACCAAGGAGACGACAATCCTTTGTGAGACTTCTTTCACCTTCAAACACCTATTACATATATTAAAGAGATAGCATCCCAATTGAGTTCAAGTTCATGGGTCAAGCATCTTGTATTTAGAAGGAATAAGTTTTAGCAATATCCAGCACAAAGTAGTGGAATAATTATACAGTACCTGAATGGAGACTTTTGTCTGCTGATCCTGGTAGGTGGTAAAAAACTGGGATTTTTTGGCAGGGATAACAGTGTTTCTAGGAATCAACTTTGTCATCACTCCTCCAACAGTTTCAATTCCAAGGGTAAGCGGTGCAACGTCCAGGAGAAGGATATCTGGACCCAGAAAATAGCACAGTAATAAGCAGATTGGAAATGTACTTGCATTAATATAAAAAATACCTATCCAATGCAATTATTAGAAGGTTAAAGTATATAGACTATTATGGTACCTTTGATTTCGTCTCCACCCTCTCCACTCAAAATACTTCCTTGCACTGCAGCACCAAAGGCAACTGCTTCATCGGGGTTAACACCCTTGTTTGGCTCCTTTCCATCAAAGTAATCCTTCAACAGCTGTTGAACCTTTGGGATCCTTGTGCTTCCACCAACAAGAACGATCTCATCAATCTGGTTCTTCTGTAATCCAGCATCGTCCATAGCCTTCTTCACAGGCCCCATGGTCTTCCTGAACAAATCATTGTTCAACTCTTCAAATCGAGCACGAGTAAGTGGCTCAGAGAAATCAACACCATCAAAAAGTGATTCAATTTCCACACGAATTTGGTGCTGGCTACTAAGAGCTCTCTTGGCACGCTCACTCTCCCTCCTTAGCTTGCCAAGAGCTCTGTTGTCCTTGCTAATATCCTTTCCATGCTTTTTCTTGATCAATTTAATGAAGTACTCCATTATTCTCTGATCAAAGTCCTCACCTAGTAAAAAAAAAATTGTAAGAAAGTTAGCAAGCCTAAAGAGTATAAAAGGTATGTATTGTCTTAATCTAATCTTATTATTAGAATTTATACATAGACAACTTGTAGTGGTTCTAAGTACGCACCTCCGAGATGGGTATCTCCATTTGTGGCAAGAACCTCAAAAACACCATTGTCAATTGTCAAGATACTGACATCAAAAGTTCCACCTCCAAGATCAAAGACAAGAATGTTTTTCTCTCCACCTTTCTTGTCCAATCCATAAGCAATGGCAGCAGCGGTGGGTTCGTTGATAATTCTAGCAACATTGAGACCAGCAATGACACCAGCGTCCTTGGTGGCCTGCCTCTGAGCATCATTGAAATAAGCTGTAGATTTCAAAAGAAAACAAGAAATATTAGAATAAAAACAAGCTGCAGAGAGATTATTGTAGGAGGAGCAAGTTGTAATTTGCTTATTCACCTGGGACAGTGACGACAGCGTCACGAATTGTCTTGCCGAGGAAAGCTTCAGCAGTTTCCTTCATCTTAGTGAGAATCATAGCACTGACTTCCTCAGGGCTGAAGACCTTGGTCTCACCATCCTTAACTCTGACCTGAATGTATGGTTTTCCATCCTTGTTGACAATCTTGTAAGGAACAAGTTTCATGTCTCTCTGAACCTCCTTATCATCAAATCTGCAAACAGAAACAGGTCAGTGAAGATTGAATAAAATCAAGCATGTATGAAGAGCATATAAGAATGTCTTACTTTCTTCCGATAAGTCTCTTGACATCAAAAATGGTCCTTTCAGGGTTAACAGCAGCAAGATTCTTTGCAGCCTCCCCAATCAACCTCTCGTCATCAGTGAAAGAAACCCAGGACGGTGTGATACGGTTGCCTTGGTCATTGGCTATGATCTCAACATGTCCATTCTTATAAACACCAACACACGAATATGTTGTTCCCAGATCTATCCCAATCACAGTCCCCAACTTGGTCGTCGCTTCCTCTTTCGCACACGAAATCGCAAATACACATCCTGTGTGGTAAACATTCCAAACGTTAGTTACATTATTAACTTACAAGATTATAACGACAAGTAATCAATGTTGCGGACATAAACAATCACACGCAATTTAAAAAAAAAATATGGATCAGTAAAAGTTACCGAAGGAAACAATGGCGAGAACAATAAGAGAGGTGCGTTTGCACGAGCCAATCATCGTTCTCTCTCTCTCTCTGGTTTTTGTATTCGGAGTTTTGGGTGATGGTGAAGTTTTGGTGCAATGGTGAAGTTTTGGTGTAATGGGTTTATGGAAGTAACGGTATGAATGAACACTTTTTATAGTTTCACTTTTTACGAGGTGTGACTAGGGATGACGTTTTTTGACCAATAATATTCTTCCTTCACATCTCAATGAACCATTAATACATAGAAATTACAATAAAGCTTTTTAATATCCTATCATATTAAACTATAATTTTGGGGAATAAATTATTCATTTTTTCTTTCAAAAAAATTAAATTATCAAATTCGATTCCATAAGGTAATAATGTTTGATCAGTATTTGTATCTCACTTCATAAATTCTAAATTAATATGATATCATTCTCTTAGGCAAAATAAATTTTTTATTTATAATTTCAACTCTTATTATTACTAATCCATTACATTTTGATTCTTCTTTCTATTATCCACCATCACTACTACAATTTTATTTTATTTTTAAATTTAACTCATTAGTTTTTATTAAACAACTATTTTAATAATATGTATTTTGTATGTTTATTTCATATAATTTAGAAACGAGAATGAATAAGTGGTTAAATAGACATGGGGAGAATTAAGAAATTTTGAATCTAGGAGTAAATAATCATGGTGGTGGAATAAATTTTTTTAGAGTAAAGTTAGAGTTAAAAAAGATTGTCTTAAAGAATAATTTAGGTGTAAAAATGTTAAAACTTAGGAAAAATACAAGAAAGCTAAGATTGAGACCAAAAAGACACTTAGTAAAACAAAAATTCAAATTTTTGATGAATTATATCAATCTCTAGGAACTAATAAGAGGGGAAAAATCAATATATAGGCTTGTTAAAGGAAGAGAAAGAAAGACAAGAGATTTGGGTCAAGTGAAGCGTGTTAAAGATGAAGAAGGTAAAGTCTTGGTTTAAGAAAAAGATATAAAGGATAGGCGAAAGACATATTTTACAATAGATTTAGAGAAGGATATGATATCTCATCAGACTCTAGCAGACTCGGCATTAAAGAAGATGGTCAAAACTATAATTACTACCATCAAATTCAGAAAAAATAGGTAAAATAATCATTGAAAAAGACGAGTAACGGTAGGGTGGTTGAGGCAGATAACATACCTATTGAAGTATGGAAAATTCTTGGAGATAAAGGTATTGAGTGACTGTAAGATAATTTAGGCCGTGCCTTTTCATTCATGTGATAGTCATTTATATACACAGTACAAATATGTGGTTATGATTCTAATAATCATTGGTAATCAATACTAATAATAATCTTTCTATATTTACATATCTAATACACCCCCGTAGTCGAAACTGGAGGTGAACGAATGTTGAGACTATCACGAAAGTCACCAAAGAGTTGCAACGGAAGTCCCTTTGTGAAGATGTCAGCAATCTGAAAACGCGAGGGAATGTGAAGAACGCGTACTTGACCGCAAGCAACTTTCTCACGCACGAAATGTATATCCATTTCAATATGTTTGGTGCGTTGATGTTGAACAGGATTGTCGGAAAGATAAACCGCGCTGATGTTGTCACAATATACCAAAGTAGATTTTGTGACAGGACAACATAGTTCCAAGAGTAAGTTGCGTAACCAACATGATTCAGACACAACATTAGCTACGCCTCTATATTCGGCTTCGGCACTTGAACGAGACAAGGTATGTTGGCGTTTGCGGACCATGAGATCAAGTTGTCACCGAGATAAACACAGTAGTCGGAGGTAGATCTTCTTGTGTCAGGACAACCGGCCCAATCTGCGTCTGTGTAAGAAATGAGCTTGTCGACAGATGAAGGGTACAGATGAAGGCCGAGATCTACGGTACCATTAATGTAACGAATAATGCGTTTCAAGGCAGACATGTGTTAAGTTTTTGGATCATGCATAAATAAACATACCTGCTGAACTGCATATGAGATGTCTGGTCGAGTGAATGTTAAGTATTGCAATGCTCCGGCAAGGCTACGATATTCGGTTGGATCATGGTAAGGGTTACCGGATGAACCACTGAGTTTCGCCTTTGTGTCTACTGGTGTGGGGGATGGTTTGCAGGAGGACATACCAGCTCGTTCGATAATTTCTTCTGCATATTTCTTTTGAGAAAGAAAAAGGCCTTCGGGATGTTTGGTGACAGAAATACCCAGAAAATAACTTAAAGGCCCCAGATCCTTCATGGAGAATTCGGAACTCAATTGTGCCATGATAGATTCTCTAAGAGTGTCAGATGATGCAGTAAGAATAATGTCATCCACATACAAAAGAATATAAGCTATATCATTGCCATGATGATATATAAAAAGAGAGTGGTCAGAAATACTGTGAGAGAAGCCCATTGTAGCTACATAATCAGTAAAGTGCTGGTACCAGGCGCGAGGTGCTTGTTTGAGACCATATAGAGATTTCTTCAATAAACAGACATGATCAGGAAATTGAGAATGACGAAATCCAGGAGGTTGATGCATGTATACGGTTTCATGAAGGTTCCCATGCAAGAAAGCATTTTTAACATCTAATTGATGAAGACACCATGATTTAGATAAAGCAACACTTAGAACCGTTCGAATGGTAGCCGGTTTGACCACCGGGCTGAATGTGTCACCACAATCAATACCTGTTTGTTGATTTGCACCATTACCTACAAGGCGAGCTTTGTATCTCTCAAAAGATCCGTCAGATTTCTTTTTATGCCTGAAAATCCACAAACTTCGAATAACATTAGCATTAGACGGACGAGGAACTAATTCCCACGTCTTATTTTCAATAAGAGCATCATATTCGTCTTTCATGGCCATTTTCCAATTTTGATCATTTAATGCATCAATGGGATTTGTAGGTAGAGGGGATATGGAGGTTGAGGTTGATGTATGGAGATTGAAGAGTTTGTGAGGTGTGACGATACCGTGTTGGGCTCTGGTTGTCATTTGAGGGGAGAGGGGCTGATTTTGTTGTGAAGGTGGAGGAGTCGGAAGTGATGTAGTGGATGGGGATGAGACGATATTTGGTAATGATGGGTTTAGAGGTGATGTTGTGGATGGGGCTGATGTTATGGTTGGTGAGGTGGGATTGTGGGAGGGTGACGAAGGCGAATTCAAAGAAGATGGTGATGGTTGGTAAATGTTTGTTTGAACTAGTATAGTTAGGGGTGAAGTGCGATTTTGATGGTTAGAGGAGGGAGAACTATAGGAATAGGATGGAAGGAAGGGTGTGTCGTCATCCAAAAAATTATAACCAACCGTTGTAGGAACATTTGGATTAGAAAACGGAAGCTTAGTTTCATAAAAAATGACATGCCGAGAAATAAATATTTTACGGCTAGATAAATCATAGCATTTATATCCTCTATGATTTGAGGGATATCCTAAGAAGACACAAGGTGTAGACGGAGCTTGTAACTTATTTCTATATGATGAAGGGATGAGAGGATAGCAAAGACATCCAAAGACACGAAGGTGAGTATAGGCCGGATCTTTTTGGTAGAGTATTTTAGTGGGTGATTGAAGGGAAAGCTTTTTATTTGGAAGGATATTATGTAGGTAAGTGGCCATGTGTAGTGCATGATGCCACATTGATGGAGGTAAAGAGGCATGGGCGAGAAGGGTACGGATGATGTTGTTTATGGTACGAATTTTTCTTTCGGCTTTTCCATTTTGTGAGGAGGTGTGAGGACACAAAAATCTAAAAGACATTCCATTTTTTTTACAAAAATTATGAAACATAGTGTTATCATATTCTTTACCATTGTCACATTGGAAACATTTAATTTTTCTTTCAAATTGTGTTTCAATGTGAGTTCTAAATTGAAGAAAAATGGAATGAACCTGAGATTTTGTATGAATTGGAAAAGTCCATAAAAAATTTGTGTAATCGTCAAGAAATAACACATAGTAACGATGACCTTCTGAACTAAGAATTGGTGAAGTCCAGAGGTCGCTGTGCACAATATCAAAAGACATAAAAGTACGAGACACAGAGCTATAAAAGGGAAATTTTATTTGTTTTCCAAGAGGGCATGAATTACAAAAGTAATTGTTCCGAGACTTATTACATTGGAGAAAGTTGTCTCTGTGTAGAGAACTTAAGATAGTAGCTCCTGGATGTCCCAAACGGTTGTGCCATAATTCTGTGGATATTGCGGCAAAGGTGGATGGTGGTAAGGTTTTATTAGGTGGTCTTGTGGCAATGGGATAAAGGTCACCAGAACTGTTACATCTCATTAACAGTATTCCTGTCTGAAAATCCTTCACAGAAAAACCAAAAGGATCAAATTCAACCGACACATCATTATCTATGATAAATTTACGAACAGAGATAAGATTTTTTATGAGTTTTGGTGCATGTAAAACATTAGGTAATTTTAGTAAATGAAGGGAATTTGGTAATGATGCATGTCCACAACCAATTACAGGAATATTTTGACCACTACCGACAGTAATATTATTACTCATATTGAAATAGGACGAGAGATTACCTCCGTTGGCCGTCATATGCGAGGTTGCTTCGGTGTCCATGTACCACTGATCATCAGGAGTAGAAAGTGAGAGAGTATGCATGGCAACTTGAATATCTGTTGGAGCATATGAGGAGGTTGGCGCTGTGTTGGCGACATAAGCTTGATTTGGAGCATATGAGGAGGTTGGCGCTGTGTTGGCGACATAAGCTTGATGAGATGGCTTGGGACCAAGGATGCCGGGTTGTTCCTTTGGATTTCTTGCTGTTGGATACGGACAAGGTGGTGTAGCCCATGGTTGCCATGGCGGGGAGCTCCATTGTTGATATTGATTTGGGTATGGCGGATAAGCCCACTGCTGATGCGGGTAATATGGTGAAGGCCATTGCTGTTGCGGAGCACGACCTCCGCCACGTCCATTGTTTCGCCCTCGGCCTCGTCCACGCTGTCCTCTGCCATTGTTTCGGCCACCACGGTTGTGGTTACTGTTGTTACCGCGGTTAGGACGGGATGCCGATGAATTAACTGATGCGTCATTATGAGACGCCATGAAAGATGAATTTTTGACTGAGCTTGACACCTTTTTCTGCAGTGCTGTTTCTTCCAAAATGATCATGGAACGAGCTTTATAGAACTGAGGAAGTGAATCAGCATGACGAATTTGAGATCCCACAGTAGCATATGCATCGGTTAGTCTCGAAATGAGTTGAAGAACTAAACGTTCATTCGATACAGGGGCACCAACATTAGCGAGTTGATCAGAGAGAGATTTGAGATGCTGACAGTAGGAGAAAGCATCAGAGAATTGCTCCATATGAGTTTGCGAAAATTCTTGCTCTAGGTAGAGAGCCCTAGAAATCTTGTTATCATAAAAGATGTCGAATAAGCGATTCCACGCGATTTCAGCGGTGGAATTATGTTCGATGATAGTGTTGAGAAGATCATCGGAGATTGTTCCATATATCCACTGCAAAACGACGGCGTCGAGACGAAGCCATAACTGTGGATCGGTAGTTTTGAGAGAGGGATCTGCGACTGGTTCAGAGGGATTGATATGGTCAATTACTTGAAAAACTCGAGCATGAATTTTGAAAAGTTCTGACCACGTGTTATACGTGCCCTTTTCAATGCTCAGAGTAATCTTGATGAAATTAGTAATATTTGGGACAGTGAGAGCAGGGTGAATCATTGTAGGAGTGGTAGGTGGTGGAGGAGGGTCGGTATGACCGGATGATTTCGGGGAAGAGTTGTTGTTAGAGGAATCAGAAGTGGTAGTCATGGTTGTTTCGCGGTAGTTGAAGAGAAAAAGAATGAGGGATAGAAAGGAAGAAGGTTTACGGCTGATTTTAGGGTTTGGAACAAACCAAGACTGATACCATGTAAGATAATTTAGGCCGTGCCTTTTCATTCATGTGATAGTCATTTATATACACAGTACAAATATGTGGTTATGATTCTAATAATCATTGGTAATCAATACTAATAATAATCTTTCTATATTTACATATCTAATAGTGACTTACCAAACTCTTTAATGAAATTATGATGACGAAGCACACGTCGGATGAATCGAGAAAAAGCATCTTCGTTCCAATCTATAAGAACAATGGAAATATATAAAATTATACAAATTATAGAGGGGTTAAACTTATAAATCTACACTGTCCAATAAAGTACAGGTGCGTATGTGTTCCCCCTGCAAGGGCACGACGACTCAGAGGTTCTAGTATGTAAATTATACATTTGGGAATGGAGGATAGCCCACTGCGGCGAGTAGCCATGTACAATAGTTTTTGAGTCTGTTTTAGAGACCAACTCACGTGAGGTGAAAGGTCTTGATGTTGGCTGGAGCTGCTAGATCGCATGTGAGTGGTAAGAGTGATGTTGCTAAGGTTACTCAGAGTAGAGTGCTCTCGGAGTAGTGTTTGATGGGTGCAAGTAAGCGAGTGTTACTTGAGAGAAGTCAATCCCCTTAGTGGATGTTGTATTTATAGAGATTCTCCTAGAACTAAGATTTACAGCCCTTTAGATGTGGTCCTAACCACTCCGTTTATTAAGTAAACCACAAACCGACTACATTTTCAGAGTCAACAAGGACTCGTTCTTACTTAACTACCACGTCGGGCAAACTCTATGGACGACTACATTGGATTCCATCTAGGTGACCTGTTTTCTAGGTGATGGGCGCCATAATGTGGGACTTTTTCCAAATAGGATACTACACAGTCCCTTAAGCACGAGGGGTTTTCCGTAAAAGGACAGAGTGTTTTAAAACCATGCTTCTCGAAGGCGCTCATCGCCTTGCCGATGGCTCTTATGGTTGAGGATTACTTTGGGGGGAGCAGCCCCTATCTCGAAGAGTCCCTCAGTGTACGGTGATTAAAGTGGCAGGCGAGTCCCTCGATGTAGAATACGCGGGATCGTAGGTGCCTATGTGGCCTAGGCATGTTGACAAGTCTGGTAAAAACGTTTCAATATTGATGTGACGTCAATTGATTTGGCTAGGTTGAGTGTTGGAAAGTAAGAGGCATGTGTGGCATTTAAAGCCCCTCATATGATGATATTCCTTAAGAAAACGAATCAATCAACCAGATTTACACGTGGCTCTCAGGTGTGGGGATATTCCCACATCTGGAGTTAGCCTATTGGAGGATCGTGCGGGTCTGTTTCTTTTATACTTTTATATATATACTCTCAGAATTACAACTTCACTCTTTCTTCTTTATTTCTTCAAAATTTATTGCATCTTGATTGTTATTCTCGTTTACTTTGGTGAGAAAAACAACTTTCGTCCATGTGCGAGACATAGTCTCCCTATATTCCACCGCAGATATGATCAACGAGTTTCGCCATGGTATTATTTTTTCAAGTCCTATGAGAGAGACTTGCTTATGGAGCATTGTTCAGGTAAGGAGAGAGCAAACATGGATACTTTCGGCGATCCATCCGCTCTCTAAAGCCCTTTGGTACTCCATACGAGGATTCGAAGGACACATTTGCTCGAATAAGGGATGCCAATCATGCGTCTCATGTCATGGTGGGCCGAGGTGAACCCTTTCTCCTTTATTCTGGACCTTTGACCCTAAATCCACCATGCAGGTGGACTAATACGTGCTTTCCCCTTTGGATCACAAGGTGATCCAAGCTTTAGAGTGCTTCCTCCCTTTGGAGTGTAACACCCTTATTGTTCAGAACTCTGAAGATAGCGATGGAGTGGAGGAGTATTTAGTAAGAGAAAATACATGTGTATATTTTGATTGGCTTTTCCATTGTATGGGCGTGCTCTAATTGGTTTGGTACATGTAGGTAAAATCATGGTGGTGTCTAATAATGATAGTCAAGAGCGCTTGATGAAAAAGAAAACGCAGACGGTTGAGCAGCGAGCGATGTAGTCCTTACCTCGCGCCCCCTGTCATTCCGGGAGCAGAGCAAGATGAGTCTTCGCAGGCGGCAGAGATTCTTCTTCCCAGGATTTCCCAGAGAGAAGATGGTTCTTCCCAAGGCAACAGTAGTTTTTCAAATAGAAAGCATAGAGTTACTCTGTAGATTACACAACTTCTTCTTCCTTTTCCCCTCTCTCAAAACTCTAATTTCTCGTATTCCCTTTTCTTTTCAAATCTTTGTGTAGCGGAATCATCTTATAACCAAGGTGTGGTTTATCAGTCAAGTAAAGAGTGAAGAAAGAGAAGAGTGATCAACCAAAAAGATTGATTTTTGTTCATTAAGATTTATTCAGACTATCTTCTAGATTAGAGTTAATTCCAACAATTCTCTATGAGTATTTCCTTGGTAGGAAATGCAACTTTCTATTTCTCCAATGGATTAACTGTGAAGCTTTTCCCCTTCATCTTGACCTTGAAAACCTCTTGGTCATAAGCATCCTTTATCAGACAGTTTTGGTCTTCAAAATGTACCTTGAAGCCTTTATTTACCAACTAACCACCAATTAACAAATTTTGCTGCCAAGAAAATTTTGATTGGTCTCCATTTTGATGAAAAACTGGGTTTTGCTGCAAGAAAATCAATTCTTACATGTTCCTTAAGAAGATAACTCTACCAATTTGTTGTAGTTTTATAAAGTTGTAGCAATTAGACCACAATAGAACATTGAAAAATAAATTAAACTGAAAACTAGAGAAAACAGAAACTGAATTAAAAATAGGAAACAAATTTAAAATATTCAAAACAGAATGAAATAATATAATCTGCAAAGCACTACAAAAAAATATGTCCCCAGCGACATATATTAGCGACGTGCTTATCACGTGGGTAGTAGCGACGTGATAACCACGTCGCTAATATATTTTAATGACATTTAATGGAAACTGGTGAACGTTGTTGGGAGGGAAGTTTGAAATTTTGTAGCGACGTTAAAGCCACGTCGCTAAATTTTTGGGGGGAAAAATAATTTCGCTGCGCAGTGTTGGACAGAGAAAAGTATTTATGATTGCATTGTAGCGACGTGATTATCACGTGGCAACGTTGCGACGTGACAGTCACGTCGCTACTAGAAGTTACAAATGTTAACGTTTTGATTTACAGTAGCGTGCTTCTTCTTCTTCCCCTTTGCTTGCTTCCATTTCAATTTTGATTTACAGCAACTCTCACAAACTCAAACCCAATTTTGCGAATTAATTTTCTTCCATTCCAATTTGTTGAAGAAATCTAAGGTATGCATGTGATGTTAAATGTTTATTTCGTTTTATCTTTAGTTTTTATACTGGAATGAACTATTTAATTAACATGGTATTTGTTCGATTGTTCGTTATTATTTGTAGAGAAATTTGAAGAACACCAAGAACTAGAAGACGCAAATTTATTGAAGAAATTATATAGAGGTATTTATGCATTTTTTTTTAGATTTTCTATGTATTATATAGATTAGATTTGTATATGTATTTTGTGGTAATTAGGAATATATGTATATACTGTTAGTAGTATAAAATTACTGATAATAAAAAAAATTTTAAAAACATATTTAATAACATATGTGTATATGTAATTTTAATTAGGAATATATGTAATTAGGAATATTTGAATAGTGATTTATAATATATGTAATTTTATAGTAGTATAAATTGTGGAATATATGAATATATGTGATTTATATATTTTTTAGTAGTATATGTGTATATGTAATTTGCATATTTTTTAATAACATATTTAATATATTTTTTAAAAAATTTTAGAAAACATAAATTTAATAACATATTTAATAACATGTTTTTTATAGATGTAAATTGTATTTATTATAATAGTTTTATTTTTTTATTTATATGTTAAAGATATGGAAAAAAAATTATATATTAGAATAACAATTTATAAAAAACATATTTAAAAAAAGAATATATATATTATATTATTATTTTAATATTATTGTTATATATATAATAATAAATAGTATGTATCTTACATTATTTGTTTTCTAATATTATTGTTGTATATATAATAAAAAGTAAATATGTTATATTATTGTTTTTTGATATTATTGTTATGTAATAAAAAATTATATATTTTACATTTGAATATTTATTTATATGTTAGTATATATATAAAAAAGCAAAATTTATATTTCTAAGAATAGTATTAAATAGTTTAAGAATATTTCTAATGAAAAAGACAATGATTGTATAAATGTGCAGTATGGAATATTATCGGTATTATCGCAGTTGGATGTACGATAGAACATATCCAGGAAGAAGTGGACTTAAACCCAATTTTATAGTAGGAGTTGATGGGTTTATTAAGTGGGCGTTTGCTCAGGATTGTTGTCGAAGCGAAGGAGGGGTTAGATGTCCCTGTCTTAAGTGTGAATGTAGACCAATAATTAGTGACCCAGAGGAAGTAACACGTCATCTGCATAGAAGGGGATTCATTGAAAATTATTGGGTTTGGACGTATAATGGTGAAGAACTACCGGTTAATGTACCAGAGACTAGCAACACGCATGCTTCAAGTAGTCGACCGGTTATGGAGTATGAGGAGAACTTTAATTTGATCGGTGACATGGTTGAGGATGCTTTTGGTGTGAACGTGACATATGATGAACCTGAAGATTTTGACGGGGAAGAGTTGCCGAATGAGGAAGCGCAAAGAGGTAGTAACATGTGAGTCTCCTCACTCAGCCATGTGCCCACCCCCTCAGAGTCAGGTTGATCATATGTCCCTGGCCAGTACTCAGGGTTTTGTCCCATTACTCTCCTCCCATACATTCCCGTCTGGGGTACCTGCATCTTTTGTGCCACCTGGAGGCCCCGGTTTCCTTTTCCCACAGACTCAGATGCCGTCTTCCTTCCAGCATGCAGCAGGATCTAGTTTCCCTTTCCCACCGACCCAGATGCCGTCATCCTTCCAGCAGGCGGGAGGATCTAGTGTTCCTTTCCCACAGACTCAGATGCCATCTTCCTTCCAGCATGCGGGAGGATCTAGTTTCCCTTTCCCACCGACCCAGGTGCCTTCATCTTTCCAGCAGACTGGTGTCCCCTCATCATTCCAGCAGACGGGGGGAGGACCCAGTTTTCCATTTATACAGACTGGCGTGCCTTCATCATTCCAGCAGACAGGGGGACCCACACAGATGTATTCATCCTTCCAGCAGGCGGGAGGGTCCAGCACCCCACACTCCACACACATTGGAGGACCCAGCAGTCCACGTCCGGCACAGGCTGCAGGATCCCGCGCCCCACGTCCTAGACGGACCGGAGGGTCACGCACCCCTCATCCCACACAGGCTGCAGGATCCAGCACCCCACGTCCTACACAGGCTGGCGGTGATGCAGATGTCGTAGCTGATGATATAGATGGAGCTGATAGTCGTGAGAGATCAGATGATCCGAGTGAGATTCATGTAATTGACGGGAGGTTTTGGATTTGGCCCGAAGGAAGCAAGTAAGTTTCTTATATAAACTTTTATTTAAGTACATATTCATTTTAATATTTTGTATAAATTTATAATTAATATTGTTTATTCAAAATCTTGTTGTTTAGTTTCGCGCCGAGTCGGACGGCTGCCAAGGTTATTAATTATATAATCCAGCAGATGTATAAATCCTCTTGGAAGAACTTTGGCGAGGTTACAAATAAAGAAGAATGGTTTAAAAAATTTAAGGTATTGTTATTTATTTAAGTTGTAAATTTATTATATTTTTTTAGTATTGTTATTTAAGTCACATTTTAATGATAATTGCTTAACTTTTTATTTTAATGTCATACAACATTGCAGGAAAAATGTGTGTGGGATCCGTTGAATGAGAAAATAATGGAAAAAATATATTATAGCAGAACTTCTAGAAGATTTTCTGATATCATGCGGCGGGTTAGGGAGAATTATGAGCTGCATGGTATCCGTCCTAACTGGATAGGCGTAGAGGTTTTTGGCGAACTTCGTACATATTGGAGTTCGCCTGAATTCAAGGCCAAATCTGAAAATTTTAAGAAGATGAGGGCATCCGAAAAGGGGGGATGTGTCAATACTGTTGGAAGTATTAGCACTGCAGAGCATGTCCGGCGGATGGTAAATATTACTAATTTTTTAAGTTATATATATTTTTATTCATAATATTTTTTACTAATTATTTTTAACTTTATTGTTTAGACTAAGGAGATGGGGAGACCACCGTTGATCATTGAGTTGATTACGAGGACTCGGACAAAAAAATCGGGAGGTTTTGTCGACGACCGCACCCAGAAAGCTTTTGTAAGTAATTAAACTTATGTTTTTTTTTTAAGTTAATAACAAAAATAGTGACGTTATTTCCACGTGGCAATCTATAAGTTGTGGCGTGATTATCATGTGGCAACTGATAAATTGCCAGGTGACTGATTTTCATATGGCAACTGATACATTGCCACGGGAAACTCACGTGGCAATTCATAAGTTGATTTGTGAAAATCACGTGACAAATTTTTAATATATTTGAATTTAGTATAATTTAATATATAAATGTTTTAATTTTTTTTTAATTGTATTATTTAATGTATGTGTAGGATGATTATCAGACATTGCTAGCACGTTTTCTGGAACACAATCCGCAATACAGGCCAGCAGAGGGGGAGCCGCTTAATGGGGATGTTGATTTCTATATTTGGAATGAGGTTGTTAATGGAAAAGGGCCTAATGGTTGCTTTTTTGCGGGAGGAAATTTGGCCGCCGGCTTGAGAGTTGGTGATCGTAATCTGTTTCAAAGACTTAGAGATGGAGAAGGGGGGTCACGTCAACCCAATCTGACTCAGGTTCAACTTGAAACAGTACGACAATTGGCGGCCAGTGAAGTGAGACGCGAAATGGAGGCCCAAATGACGACAATGAGGCAAGAGCAGGAGCGTCAGTTAGAGATCATGCGGAAGCGGCAATCTGATATGGAGGAGCAGATGAGACAGTTTATGCAAGGCGGTCGAAATCAAAATGTTCCTGATCATACACAGCCGGATGATGACGGACTTGATGACTTTGATCTTGATAATTTTCCGGGTGAAGATGCCCCGTGAAAACATTTTTTTTATTTCGTTTTTATATTTGCATTTATGTAAGATATATTTATTTTTATCATTTTAAATTAATAAATTATATAACATTTAATTATGTGAATTTATTTTATAAAATTCTATTATTCGAAATATAAAATAAAATACTATTATTCTAATAATTTTAATATATAAATTTTATTATATAAAATTTATTATATAAATTTTAATATATAAATTTATTATATAAATTTTATTATTTAAATTTTATTATATAAATTTTATTATTTAAATTTTATTACATTAATGAATTAATATAAAAATTAATTATTAACAATTTTTTAAAAAATATAAACGTCCCCTGTAGCGACGTGGGAATCATGTCACAAATTAGTGACATGATTCTCACGTCGCTAATAAAGCTGTCATTATGTAATATGTAGCGACGTGAATACCACGTCACAACTTTGTGACGTGGGAATCACGTCGCTACTTGCTTGCCACTTACTCCCCAGCGACATAACTCACCACGTCGCTAATTTTGCCTTGCCACGTGATTTTGATGTTTGCCACATGATTTTCACGTGGCAACTGAGCTTCTTTTTTGTAGTGAAGGTGGTAGTAGTCCTAAACGGATTAGATAACTTCCAATACTAAAGTGCATTCTAATGTGGTTACCTCAATAGTATTTTCAAGGCTATCATTGAGAAAAAATACCAACACCACCTAGTTATATTTTGAGCGACATGGAGAAAAACCTTTTCGAACTTCAATGATGTGTTGTTTGCTAGCTGTTATGAAATGTAAGACATTTTTGTTCAGAGTTACTTCTCTGAGAAATTTCTTTGTTTTTTAAATGATACAAATGTATATTTGGTTATTAGTTTGTGCATGTTAAGGAGTGAGAATGCAAGTTGAATTGTGTAATTGTGATTAGAAGAATTTTTAGTCTTAATGGATCTTTTATTAATTCTAACTATTACATAAATATTTGAATATTTGCATTTTTTGTTCTCAAGTTGACAAAGGATATATGTTATGCGATTTATTCTTTGATTATTTGACCTGATATGTATGTATACACTACATTACAAGTTGATTGTATGTCTTGGTACATTTATTTGCCTTTGATTCTCTGTGAAATGAGCAGGGAGTATTTGAAGTTTCTATGCCCATTATTATCAATTTTTCTATTTGCAAATTGGCATCTTTGATGACATTGTTGGATATCTATATAACACTGAACACGCGTAATCATATTCGATCATATTTTTGTATTAGTGTCAGTTCTCTGTGCAATGTTTATGTCCGCGTCTGTGAAGAGGTACATTCAGATGTATGTGGTCCATTCGAAGAATATATAATTGGTGGAAACAAGTATTTTGTTTCGTTTGTTGATTAGTACAGTCGAAAGTTGTGGATCTATGTGATCAAACGAAAGAATGAAGTATTTGAAATCTTTAAAAAATTCAAGATACTTGTTGAAAACCAGAGTGAGAAGAAGATCAAAGTTCTGCGAACAGATAGAGGTGGCGAATACACATTCAAGATATTTGAAGATTTCTGTACAGAATATGGTGTTGATCATTAAGTAACTGCTCCTTATATTCCTCAACATAATGGAATTGCTGAAAGAAGAAACAGAACCATATTGGATATGGTGAGATGCATGCTGAAGCAGAAAAATTTGTCAAAGACTTTATGGAGAGAAGTTGTTTCGACTGCAGTTCATATTTTGAACATGTGTCCTACTAAGATTTTGAAGAACAAGATTCCTGAAGATGTTTGGAGTGACAAACGGCCATCAGTAAGTCATTTGAAGGTGTTTGGCTCTATGAGTTACAAGCATATTCCTGATGCGAGAAGAAGGAAGCTTGATGACAAGAGTGAACCTATGATTCTGATAGGATATCATAAAACTGGTGCATACAAACTATTCAATCTAATTAATGAGAAAATTGTGTTGAGTGGAGATATTGTGATTGATGAAAATTTTGCCTGGGATTGAAATTATAATGATGCAATTAACAAGCCATTGATGAGTTATGGTTTCGAAGAAGAAACTGATGAAGTTGAAGTCGAAGAAATTACAAATATTCGAGTCGAAGAAAATGTTGACATTCCAGAGATAGTTGAAGTCGAGGAGGCTGTGGCTGAAGCAAGTCAAAGACTTCAAAGAAATAGAGTTCTTCCAACAAGACTTCTAGATTATGAAGTGATTGGTGATGATGAAGTAACACCAAATGGAGAATTAGTTCATTTTTCTTTACTTGCATGTGCTGAAACAATCAATTATAATGAAGCTTTGAAGATTAACAAGTGGGAGTTAACTATGGTCGAAGAGTTACAGACAATCGAAAGAAACAACACATGGGAGTTAGTCGAATTGCCAGCACATACAAAAACTGTCGAAGTAAAGTGAGTGTTTAAGTTGAAACACAATGCAGATGGTTCGATAGCAAGACATAAAGCAAGATTAGTAGCTTTGAGGTTTTCTTCAAAGAGCATGACTCGACTATTCTGAAGTTTTTGCTCCAATAGCAAGATTAGAGATTGTTCGACTAGTGGTAGCATTGGCATGCAACCAAGGCTGATCGACATTTCATTTAGATGTAAAATCAACATTTCTGAATGACCCTTTAGACAAAGAGGTCTATGTCACACAACCTCGTGGGTTTGTGATTCAGAAGGAAGCGGGTAAAGTATATAGGTTGCACAAAGCGTTTTATGGCCTCTAGCAGACACATAGGGCATGGAACAAGAAGATCGACTCATACTTAGTCGAATTGGGATTTGTCAAATGCAAATCAGAGTACGGTGTCTATGTTCAAATTGTAGCACAAGATATAACAATCACCTGCTTATATGTCAACGACTTGCTAGTAATTGGAAATAGCTTGGAGAACTTGTCGAAGTTCAAAGAGCTGATGACGAAGGAGTTTGAAATGTCGGATTTGGGAAAATTGTCTTATTTTCTAGGCATGGAATTTCAAATGACGAAGCAAGATATGGTACTACATCAAAAGAAGTATGCCAAAGAGATACTCAAGAGATTCAGAATGGATGATTCGATAATGAGTGAACCAAGAGTGTCACATATGAAGGCTGCAAGAACATATGAAAGTTAGATTAGTAAGCAGATATATGAGTGAATCAAGTGTGTCACATGTGAAGGCTGGAAGAAGAATCCTGAGATATTTGAAGGGTTTGATAAATTGTGAAATACTATTTTGACGAGATTCTGAAGGCAAATAAGCAATAATCAATTGTTTTTCATATGCTAATTGGTGTAGAGATAAGGAGGATCGAAGAAGCACAACTGAATATTTCTTTCAAGTATTTGGTGTCTCAATCTCATGGTGTTCGAAAAAGCAACCTGTGGTGACATTGTCATCTTGCGAAGCTGAATATATAGCAGGATCCTATGCTGCATGTCAAGCAATTTGGATCAGATCAGTACTTGAAAAAATGGCTGTCGAAGTGAAGAAACCTCTAGTGTTGCAAATCTACAACAAGTCAGCCATAAATCTGGCGAAAAATCCAATTGTACAATTCAATAATACAAATATTTATTTTTTTTATTATTTTTTCTTTCTCTCCTCACTAAAAGTGTCTTACGCACTAACATATTTAAAGTAATTTATTTCAATAAATTTTTTTATAAAATAACATATGGAAATTTTTAACTTTCATATATTATGATGGAGAACATGAAATATCAACATGGAAACTGGACCACAACGAAAAGTTTTTCGTAATCTTTCATAAACTGATAGTTCCTCATAAGTCATTCTATATCAACTTCATCACACTATCCAATAAAGATAGAGGTAGTTGATTATAGTTTTCAAAAAGTGACTAATTGATACAAAAATTACAGAAGAACTAGGACACCAAAAAGTCAAATACCCATTAACCAAAAACTAATAGATCAGTGTTAAAGGAAAAACAAAAGAATATAGTAGTTACACCATTTCACCCAAACATACTGCAAAAAGATGATAGAACTTTGTTAATTAGTAAGTCATGGATCACAAATATAAGAAACTAAGTGCAAGACCAAGAGTTTATGTTTCAATTTTAGTAAAAAATATTATCTAAACCTTATGTAGGACGTGTAATCTAATAAAAGGACATTACACTCTATATTTAAGCAATCTTGGATATTCAGATCCACTTATATAGTATGCATTTCTAAGAAGTAGAAACTTTGAAGTTAATCCATGATTTAATCTGACAACCATCACAACCTTGGTGATTACTGTACATATAAACCCTTCCACGAGTACGAGTGGCACTAGTAAGAGCATGAAGACGAAGATCAAGCTTTCTAAATTGGTGGTGACTTGCACTTGCATTCATAAACACTTCAACTCCATTTAATGCAAGCTCGCCATGAGGAGGACATGGAGTAAAAAGCTCTTCACAAACTTCAGCCGCAATAGCTCTAAGAATGGAAAAAAATATGCTTTATGTTCAGTACATAATAAACAGCTGAGTTTATAAGTTGGAAGGCCCCAACATCGTAGAAAATAACGCATAAAACACATCACTTCGAATACACCATAAGGGGTTGTTGCTACAAAACATAACATTTAGAGTGACATTTTGACAAACAGATTGTGGACAAACCGTTATTGCAATTCATAGAATCAATTATTTGTCTAATTTAGCAATACGTTCATAATCATAGGTAGCCCTACACCTATGAAGAATGACGTGTTCCCGTATTAATATTAGACACTCCCACAGACACTTATGATTATATTTATGTTTAATTTATTTATTTTTTTAAATTATTATTTTTGGTTGGATACGACACCCTTTTAAAGATATGGAAAGATTAAACTATTTCAACCAAAATATTTTTTTTTTAATTTTAAATTTTCAATATCACATTGTATTTTTCAAATTCATATAAAAATATCAGAAATTTCAAGATGATATCAGAGATTTCACTAAATAGTAAGTTATTTATGGTATTTTTGTATCGGAAATTTTTAAATTTCCAGTATTTCCTAACCGAAAATTATGAAATTTTCGGTTATTATGTTATATGTTATACCGAAAATTTTGAAAATTTTCGGTTATTATGTTATAAGTTATACCGAAAATTTTCAAAGGTTTACTTTTTGTATCAGAAATTTCAAAATTTCTCATAGTTTATTTTTCCTTAATTTTTTTCTCCCTTTATCCTTTGTTTGAGAGGTGTCTGACAACATGGTTATATCCAAGGCATCCCTCGTTTAGTTTCAAAGGATTCAATTGGTGGCATTGACACATGGTTTCAGAGTCATATCATCAGCTCTGCCTGTGAGATCACTGATAGATCAGTTGAGGTTCAACATCCTTCATAGTGCGAGGATATATACCTGGAGTGGTATCACATTGTATCACACCCTCGGATCATACCACCGACTAGGGCATCTGATGTTCTGGGGCATTCACGTGCTAGGGTTTATGTGAAGCCGCCGCCACCACCTCCACCATATGCATGTGATCAGGACAAACGCCTATAGTTTATTGCAATTTATTTAGATAACCTCATGGGTTTGGTAAACCTTGATGGTGAGATTTATACATGTTTAGCTAGGTTAGCCGACGTAGCTCGTGGGGGACCTATGTAGATCTGTTTTATTTTGGTTGTATTATATGTATATTTTGTGACACACAGACTTCTTATTTATTGCATAATATTTTGGCGATTACATGTTTCAAATCGATGATGAACATAACATAAAACAATACAACAAATATAAACTAAAAACAACTAAACATGAAAACCTAGGCATTACTAGATGACAACGACCCCATGATCATAACTATAGAATATGAATATTTGGAGATCAAGAGAGAGATGATTAATTAAGGAAGCTTCGTAGACTTCCTCTATTGGGTTGAAGACCATATTTTGAATTGAGGATAATTCCAGGGTGATCAAGGTAAGATATCTGGTTATAGATGCACCTTCCTCATATAACATAATTATATGGCGACATGATTTCAACCAGCTCGGGACCACCATATCTACTTTGTATATGTGCATAAAATATCGGAGAGTTGGGGTGATTCAAGGGGATCAAGAGATTTCCATGAAGTGTTACACAGAGAGAGACTGAAGTTGAAAAAGACAATGGTCGTAGCCAACACTCATCAAGCGGAAGCCCATTAAGTGAATTTTATAGACTTAAATTGGGGATCATTCCACAAGAGATAACTCCCTAAGATGAATACATGTCTTCCCTAAACTAGGAGAGTGTGAAGGGGATCAGAAGAAGATACTTATTGGCAGATTGCTCTCGTGGCTTGGCTCTCAATATTATGCCAACTCCGTTCACACCCATAATCCTACTCTTCTTCAGCTTCAGGCTCTCTATGTATCACTTTTTAGTGATCTCCTGATTTTCCTAGATGACCCTGATTCTCCCACCTGAGAGTGGGTACTTCATGCATTGATATAATGTATATATGGAGGATCCCAGCTGGTTGAAGGTGTCACTCTATAATCATGTTATATGATCGATATGCATCTATAACAAAGTATCTTACCTTAATTTGTTTGGCGTTCTTCTCAATTCTAAATGTGGTCTTAAATGATATATAACCCTTCACATGCACTTGTTCGCTTGAAAATTCTACTAATGATCCTTGGAAAGATTTGAGGTTGTCCCAATCTAGACGAAACATTCCCAATATTAGATGTTTGCAGAGCTTCCTTGATCGATCAATACCCTCTTAGTCTCCCAATTGTCACACCTTACGATAATAGTCATAAGATCATCAATATGTGTAAAAAATTAAAACAAATAGACCCTAACTGATGTAATTCAAGTAATTATCCAAAGGATTAACTAATGGTCTTGTAAGCGAATTTTGAGAATACCAAGTCGAACTTGTAACACTAAATTAATATCATATGTTAACATATAACATAAATGTCTCTTCAATTAAATTGAAAATAAATAATATTAGATTGAAAATAAATAATCATATGACATTTTAAATATTTAGTAAATTGTCTAATCAATTATATATCTATTTTTTATAAGCAATTTGCACCTAACATAGTTCAAATCATAGACTTGAAGAGAAATACATTCTTAAGATTTGAACTTTCGCCATTAAGTCACACAACACACAACTATCAATATTGTCTTTCACTTCAAAATTATTTTCATTTGCAAAAGATTAAAATAGTAAAAAATTAATTATTCAATTAATTCAACATTCTTCAACTAAAAGTTGTATGTGTTAATTTGTTATTTGAGATTTTTTCAATTTTCATTTTCTCACTCTTCCAACTCTTTTCACTCACCATCTTATTCTTTTTTTCAAATTAAATCTATTTTTTATTTCATTATTTTATTTTTTATACTTTTATTAGTTATTAATCTATTTTTGTTTTTTTGGATATATGAACAACGCAAATGAATGTAACATAAAACACACAAAAAAATAGAAAAATAAAACAAAAGAAAACTGACAACTACAAACAAATATTTTAATATTATTATAATTTATTAATTTATTTTTGTTTTTTAGATTTATCAACAATGTAAATGAAAAACTGAAAACGTATAAAGAAATAGAAAAATAAAACAAAAGAACACATGTGAATACAAATCAATAAATCAACTAAATTACAAAAATCTCAAAATTTAAATATAGATA